>CM061142.1:187380795-187980795 GCA_030789695.1 Scilla litardierei | reverse complement strand
GCACCACTAGTACTATACACTTTCGAACTGATAAAGAGCTATAGATAATTCTAAAGAATTTTAAAAATAATGGACTTGAAATAAGTAAAAAAAGTAATGTTGATTTAATTGGATAGGAAAGTTATGCTAATCAATTGCCCAAGCTCGCTATGTAAGGATATGGAGGGTTTCCATGACTAAAGCACCAAAATCACGTTCCTTATTACAGAACCGCTCAAAACAAGACTTTCTTAAACATCAATGTGTAAAGCAAAATTTTAAATCTAATAATATCAACAATCTTTTTGTAATTCCAACTAAAATTGGGGTTGCATTAACAAATAAATCCAATTAATTAGAGTCATCTATTCTAGGTTTCATGCATACAATGGCAACATTTAATCACATTAAATATTTGCATAATAATTACTTGGACCATGAAGTAATGTCCTACACTGTTAGGTTAGATAACTAATAGTAGAGTACTGTAAGGATCCTTATAATTATTAGCACTAAACAAGCAAAAATTAATGTCATTAACATTTTGTTTAATACTTATTTGGACCATAACCTGATGTCATATACCATTATGTTAGATTACCAACAGTAAAGTGATCATAGGATCCTCATGATTATTATGCACATAATCACATTATCACAAGATAAGCAAGTTATCTCATATCAATAAAGCATGATCACATTATAAATTTTATAACGGTTTTAAAAATAATCTAACACATAAATTCCATCACATAAAATTGATCAGGAATTTCCTTTCATCAAATTTAAGCATGACATGCTAAGCATGTTATCTCATATCAATAAAAGAATAAATCAATATCTGTATTGTAATACAAAAAATTCTATACACCTTTTAGAATTATTTTGGTTTATAAAACTTTTCACATGAATAAATTCTTGTGCATGAAAATTATTTACTATTTTCTAAGTAAATTAAAAAATCACCAATTAAAATTACTCTTAATTATTTTAATCAACTTATTTGTCACATAAATAATATCAGGGAAAAATATCACAATTATTATCAAATAGCAAAAGCATGGGATATTCTAAATAAGCAATGAATAAATTTAAACTCTTTTAAAGTTATTATAGCAAACATTTATTTTATCACATAAAAAGCTTTCATGAATTTATTTACATCTAAAATTTGTTATCACATAACAAGCACACGCAAATAAAATTCGTAATAAAAATTGCATCTATGTATATTAATAAAATCATTACAAAATTTTCAAATTAAATAATTATACTTCTTTAAAAATCCAAGTTTTAGCAATTAAAACCTTTTTAAATCAGTATAAAAAGCATGCTTACCACTTTAAAGAAATATTGCTAGTATTCTAAACAAGTTAGAAATATGTGGAAGACTAAAAATTCTATAACCTCGCAATAAAAAGACAAGATCAATGAAAAACCATGAATTTAAAGGCTAAAAACTAAAAACTCACTCTTGCACGAATATATTTTAAAGATACAGATGGATCATTACTCTTTTGGTAAAGACCACAAGCTCTTTGACCAACCAAGCTAGATAGACATTTCACCCTAATGATGTGGCCCCTTCACCATCCTTAAGCCATTCAAGAACTCGAACCTAGCCACTTATGCTATGCTAGTGTGGGAAAGGAGGAGAAGGACAAACTTTTATATTAGAGTTTAAAAATCTTACTCAAAGTGGATTTAATTTTTCCTCTTAAAAGATCTTGTATGCAAAGATCTTTAATCTTTTATTTGGGATTAATTGGTGCATTGAGAGGGTTGGAGAGGACCCCTTTATATAGTGCTAGGGGTCATTCAAATGCAAGCTACATTAGGAATTCAAGTTGGAACCCAACACTATCCCTAAATGTGTAAGTAGAAGAAGGCTTGTTCATGTGGTTTTCTAATCACAGTTGGATACTAATTTTGAATCCAAATCTTATACTAAAACAAGGTGTGATTATTAATCCAAAACTCGTAGAAATCCCATAACTCTTATGAATTCATGTTATAATCAAACTCTTTGGATTAGGTTGGTTTTAGATCCATCTCTTGGATTAAACCCGTGCCAAAATAATAAGCCAAAACCAAATCCACACATGACGACCCTTAGTTGACTAACAAAACCATGTTAGTCGACTAATGGAGAAAATAGAACCAATTCTATTTACTAATGTCAGGTTAGTCGACTAACCTGCATTATTCGACTAATAAACATTCATTAATAGAATAACGGTTGCCAGAAATCTTATTCAACCACAGAGTCGACTAATCATCTGTAAAGAATTAATTTGGATTATTTGCCTTTTATATTTGACTTGAAATACTTGTAACACTTTACAAACATTTCATACTTGTATTCGCACCTCCTTGTGATGTGTTTTCCCTCTTTAATAAGTTGATCACAACTCTTTATGATCGGTCCCGTAATCAGATATATAATGTGTTTCTTCCTTCGAGTTTTGTGATGAGTCACATCCGTGTGAGACTCTAAAATCATGATTATTACTCTAGTAGTGACTCAATTATATGCTATGATCGTGTCACAGGTACGATAGTGACGCTAGTTATGTGTGAAGACCACCACTTTTGGTTGTTTTCATTATTTGGTTGGTGTAAGACTAAAATCTCATTTGACCAACTGTGGGCTTGCATGTTGCAGATACTGTGCAGTTGTGTCCATTCATCAAAACTATATCGCTAAGGTGTATATGGTACAGAAAACTATCAAACCCTAATAACACCTTAAGGTGCAAGTCATATATGCAATACCATAGTCTGATGTTGGATGAAACTGTTGGGGAATGTATGCCCTTAAAACAATTATTGTAATTGTAATAAACATCACATTCGAAATGATATTAAGCTATTTGGTCATCTTTGTCTATGATATCCTCTGTGTCATTTCTATGGTTGTTGTGATTATATGATGCATGGATAAAGTCCCAGGACTTATGAGAGGAACATTGGGATCATGATGAGATCATGATAATGAGACCAATGTATCCGTCGATCATATCTCTAGAACCTATTTCTTTTTAGAGGAATATTAAGATGTGACATCAATATTCCAATTAGACCAGTGTGCATTAATCTTGTTAGGGTTGAATTTCTGCTGATATTTGTTGGCATTAGTGACACTACATCTGGAGGTTTCAGGCTGCGGAATCAGAAGTCTTTTTGAGCAGTTTAAGCAATAATGTTGAACATAATGTCGTTCAACATAATGTTCAACATTCGGGATCTGGAATTCTGGTTCGTATGCAGAAACGCTGCTTTGGTCTACATATCTGTTGTGGCGATCTCAGATCTGATTTACTGTCTAGAATGTTGGGGATTCCTGAATTGATATATGGAATATCTTGGAGAGATTTTTATATTCCTTCTTACCCGAATAAGTTCCTTAATTGGTGGAGGTTTGCTGAGAATATTTGGGAATCGGGTTAGTTCCTTAATTGATGGGAGGAAATAGTTGCTGAGATTTATTGGTTCTATTTAACAGAAATAGATCCTTATTCTTTGGGCAAAATATCCACATGAGATTTATTTTAATCATTTTACCCGAAATAGATTCGGTGGTTCCTTGAATATGGGATTTCTTACCCGAAGTGATCCTAGAAATATTGGCGGATATTCTACATTAAAGAGGAAGTTATTTACCTGGATATTGTGGTTACAAAATCTGGTTGGTTTCATAACTGAATGGTATGTGCGGTTGAAGATATGTGCGGTTGAAGATTTTTTATCTGAATGGTTTCAGATCTTGTAGTATTGTTTAGATCTTCTCCAGATACTCTGTTGGATGCTGGTACACATATGATTTGCTGACGATGTGGTTGAAGGTTTTAATTTGCAAATATGGTATGAGAGATCTCATCCGGTGACAATGTTGGATGATATGTTAAACGTTATGATACAACATAATGTCCAACATTACTGCTAAAAAGGCTGAAATCGAATGACGGTCTTCAGCGGTTATTGAAGGTGGATTCCTCAGATCTCCTTTCAGATTCTTCTAAGTATTCTGGTATATTCTGTTGAAGATACTTTTGGAAGTTGCAATCTCTTGGTTTTATTGTTGTATCGGATAGAGAGATTCTTGCCCGCAATATTTTATTGATCAGATCCTTGGAGATATGTGGAACTACTTGCCCGAAGTAGTTCCAGAAATTGTGGGCTGCTGATCTGCACGAGATCTGTCGAGTGAACTACCTTAACTACTCCGCGATTGAGGGGAAGCGGGGTAGATAGAGGTGTGTGCGGTTTTGCGGCAAAGGGACGGCTTTTACGAAAGTTTTTTTTGAAGAACTCCGGGAGGAGGCCGACGGCTACGCACGTAGGATCAAGGGAGTTGATTTAGTCGGTTGTGCAAGGGGAGCTTGCGGGCAAGGGGAGCTTGCCGAGAATACTCCATGGGTTGGTAGAGACCACCCATCACGGTTTGTATTGAGGGGGAGGTTGTTCCTCCTAATAGAATCGTGATAATTAGTGATTGTACTCATTGATTATTTTAGTGGAGTATTCTGATTTTCTGGGCGTGGCCCCGTAGATGTAGGTGTGCGCACCGAACTGCGTTACCAAGTCTTGAGTGTCTCTGATTGGTTCTTGTTTTTAATCTTTGTGTTTATTTGATTATTCCTACGTACTGAAAACAACAAATCTATACCATCAAATAGTCACTCGGTGTGTAGACATCGTTAGAAAATGTACATGTGCTTGTTATGAGAACAAGTTCACAGAACGACTAGCTAGAGATACTTCTGTATGGTTATCATACTCTGAGTGTCAACAGAAGATCTCTAGTGGCACTAGGTGTAGGTTAGTCATTTGAGCGAAGATGTGCTAAAGGACATTATATGTGGAAGACTATACTTTGTTAGATATCGAATGTGGGCTCTACTACTGATCTGTAGATGCCTACTGGGTATATTTAGAAGCATACGAAGGGAGTGGCCATGCTGGTGGGATTTGTCTCCTCATGTATCGGAGGTTAGTGTCACAGTGGAGTAAATGGAACCTTAGCAAATCCTTGGCCAGGGTTGGCGATGAAATTGTTAAAGAGTTAACAAGTGTCATCCAACTAATAACTTTGTGATCGCATTTGACTCAAAGGGATTAAGGTGTAATAGGGTTTGCCTCTATACCGTACCATAGATACCTTAGTGACATAATGATAATGAAGGGATGCGACTGCAAGAAATATGTCACTATAAGGTTTATATTACCTTGGTGAGATTCTAGTCTCCCAAACCAGATAATGACCGTTTGAAAACGGGGTCAGCATGCTCAGCTAGGGCTGCTAATGATCATTAATAAGATGTGATCATGGTCACTACTGTAGTTGGAAATCAGGCTATTAGAGTCTTACACTGATGATGAACTACTTAGAAAAGTGAATGAAGAGACTATGAGTATATATGATATACTAGGGCTAAGATCACACGGGGTTGTGATAAGATAAGAAGAAGACAACAAGCCAACATGGACTAGTCAACTAGTGCATATGCATTAGTCCAGTAATCAGATACTAGTAAACCAGTGCTTAGACTATAAGTTTTACAGAGAGTTGACTAGTCGACTAGTTACAGTAACTAGTCGACTATCCGACTAATGCAAACATGGAAGGATGCAGATATGATACATGATTTGATTGAGAATCAACTTTGATTCAATTATAATTCATATCCAAGAGTTCTAATGTGATTTGAACCCGTTAAGGATGCATATTCTTATTTGTGCATTTAAATATGTGGTTACGTTCTATGTGAACACTCAATCCAAATCAAATTCAGCTCTTTCCTAGCATTAAATAAAGGGAGTTACACTAGCCCTCTTGAGACACATGAATTGATCAATCTATGTTGACACAACTTAAGAGTTTTTCCTTCTCCTCCTTCTCTCTAGCAAAGCAAGGAAGGCAGTTCGAGTTATTGGGGGCTCATGAATTGTGGAGTCGTTCTTCATCCCGTGATACATCTAAGGTACTAGTTGGATAAAGGAGATCTAAGGCGTTGCTTAGAGGAGGTGAACATGATGCTTTTGGTCTTTGTTGAAAGATATTAATGATCCACGAGCATCGCTTGAGTATACTTCCGCAAATGTATGAACTTGATGGTTTTATATTCAGCAATATAATTCCCAGATTAGTAATAGATCCTTAGTTTGATTGCTAGTGAGAAAGTTTTCAATTTTCTGTCTTCCACTAGGTGATCTAAATAGTTAAGATTACTAGCATATAACCTTACAATGGTATCGAAGCTTTGCTACTTTCTACATTTTTATGCAAACCAGTTAGAACTTTAATAATCGGATTTTTATTGTCAGAACATCATGTTTCCATAAATCACCTGTTATAGTGATTAGTCGACTAATAGTCAACTAATAGTCCACTAATTGTGGACTTGTCGACTAGGGCATAAAGGCTAGTGCACTAATCCACATACATGCAATTTGCGTAACATGTAGATTGTGGATTAGTTGACTATCATATGATGACTAGTCAACTACTCCAACAACATGCATCATTTTTAATGATTTTAAATCTCTAATTTTTTATTTGAAGATTATTCTTGATGTGTTATATGGTAACATGAAATAAATTATTTAATCATGATTAAACTTCAGAGGTTATGATTTTAAAAGATGTTTTAAAACTGGTTTAAATTTTTTGTTGAATATTTTCAAGATAGGATCATGTGGATGTTAGCTATAATGTGATTATATGCTAAATAGTTATGAGTATCCAGCAACCGATCTGTTGGTAGTAATCTAACTTAACAGTGTAGGATGTTACCCCGTGGTTTGAGTATAGCGATTTTATTTATGTCTGCTTACAGGGTTGCTTGCAAATTTAAATGAAATTGCTTGTTGTATTGTTGCTCGTAAAATATAACTCGTTTACAAATTGTTTGTTCATGACACATATTTTGCACCAAACCTAATTAATCCAATTAATTAGTAGATGTAAACCCAATGAAGTTGAAACTACTAATGTCATAAATATTTTTGAAGTTCAAATAACCACATTGGTGATTAACTAAGAAAGATGTGATTGGGCATGTTTCTTGTAATTAAGGAACATGGACTAGGTGATTCAACCCACAAAAGATCTCCCTCCTCAGCCACCTGCTTGGCCAAGTGGTCAGTTTGAATTCTCACATTCAACTAAATTACATGGCTTTGTTTTTCCAATGATATCAAGTCTATTACGTTCACAATCAATTTCAGGATTATTTGTAGCATCCATCATTTCAAAGAACGTAAAGTACCTAGATAGACGATGTGGTTGTTGGAGAATGTCAAGCATTAGTTTTTCAACTCTTGGTGATGCATAAAGATGGATTCGAGGGGTGTGAGGATGTGCCTTATTAGTGAAGGTCAATTGAACATTGCTCACATCCTACTGAATATAAAATGATGGGAAAGACATGACTAGACTTTATGATTTATTGGTGAAGATCAAGTAAAAACCATAATTGAGAGTTGCAAACTATTGCAATTGACAAAGAGTCTATCTACCAACAACGTAGTATGATAACTTATTGGTGAAGGATCGAACTCAAGATAGTTGGATCTCAATTCTCACTAAGAACTTATACGATAATTTTTGTATATCTTTTGGTTTTAAGATATTCACAAAAAATAGTGGGAGAAATAGTTAGATGAAAACCAATCTAAATATGTTAAGAACATTTGCTTCATTATCGTAACTCTTTTAAAATTCTTTTGTAGTATCATTGCCGGCTTGAAATTAATCCTTGACAAAACAAACTCACTTGACTTAATTACAAAGACTAGCTGTGAAACATAAATATAGCATTGACTTATGACAAAATTTTATATGTCTTGGCTGCATCACCTTCTAAGATCCCAACTGTGAATTCTTTTGATGAAGAAAATGAACTTTTCAAAATTTGGACTCAGGATTGTGTGTTTGCCAGATGCATGTGCTTGCATCCATGAACAATGAATTGCAAAGACAACATGAGAATATGGATGTCCAATCCATATTTCTCCATATAAAAGAGTTACATGGAGAGCAATCTCGAATAGCTAGATTCTAGACCTCGAAGAAATTGTTTCATGCTAGGTATTGGCTGGATCTTTAGTTTAAAATCGTGTCATTAAGATGATCTGTTACATCAAGACACTTACCTAGTTGGGGTGCATTATGGAAAATGAATTATATATTGATATAATTCTTTAGTCCCTTTCCATTACCTACTCTCAATTCATTATGAACTTTGATATGAACAAACTAGATTACACACTTCTAGAGCTCCTCAATATGTTGAGGCAGGCTGAAAGCTCCATGCTGAGAGAAAAGACGTTGGTTATGCTTGCTAAGATTCCTTCTCCACCCAAGGCACCTTCCAATAGGAAAAGGAAGAAGCTTACCAAGCTGAAGGGTGGTGTCAAAAAGATGAAAGGGAAGAAGGGGGAACATTCATCAAATGAATGCCATTGCTGCCTTAAGTCAGGCCATTAGAAGAGAAATTATAATGATGACTTGGAACTCTTTAAAAGAAGGGACATGTGATGCCTCATCTTTAAGGTGTATTCATCATTCAAAATGAACTCCATAATTCTGATATAACAAAGGTATGCGTTACAAAAGTTACTTCTCATATATGTAAATATTACATGGAATGAGAATAAATAGAAGAGTGGGATTTGGTAGGATAACTCTACTAGATGGAAATTGAAGCAAGTATTACTACTATTACTATATAGTATATTCTCACCAAGGATTACCTTATGAGAATTGATCTATTTTGCGTAATTTATTTTATGTACCAAATATGATATTGTATCTGTTTCTTTATGGATAAAGAATGATATATATTGGATAATGTTGTGAACATTTTCATAAAATTTATATTGGTACACTAAATAAAAGTGTATATGATATGAATACGAAAACTGTTGAATATTGAGTATCCAATGTTAATTTTGATGATGAGCAACATACTTGATACTAATATTTTACTTGGTAGTGAGCTTTCATGATAAATCAATGCAAATCAATGAGAATTTAAGCCAACAAAGACCATGAATATCATAGGAAGCCAAGACTAGTGCATGAAGAAGCAAATTACATCAAGTGCTTAATGTAATATTTTCATTTTGATGTAATTTTATTTTATGTACTGATAGTATGTTAAAGTATTTGTTGAAGCACACACACACTTTGGAACACACATAAAATTACTCTAAAATGTTTTTAAATATTTTGAAATGTTTTCCTAAGTTTTTAGAGCATATATCATTGTATCTATAAAATAGTCGACTATCCATTAAATAGGAGTTGACAACCATACAGTGGAAATGCTCTGTCACTAAATGTAACCGATTACCATTGTTTGGGGAGTCGACTACTGTTGTTTTGAGGAGTCGACTACCATTTGTATAGGAGTCGACTACTGCACGTCATATAAAAATTTGAATTTCTGCCCGTCTCTGCCCATTTTTACTGCCCATTGAAGGGGCATTTTGGTCACAATTTTTGAACCGAATGTTCCTGTATAAATAAGCATTCGGTGATGGTTTTTGTTAACATTAAGGATCAAATTTTTAAAGAGAAAAATAAAGTTCAAGTCCAAAGCGTTTATGCAAAATCCTCTTCATTGTCCCATGCTTTAAGGAATTCTCAAAATCTTTCAGGGCCAAAATTCTAGATCTCTTAAAGCTTCATTATTCATCAATTTGAGATCTTCTATAGACTCACAAAAACACACAAGAGCTTCAATACTTGGATATAGGTTAAAAAAGTCGTAAGTATTTTTAATTCTGACGTTTAGTGAAGTGCATCTCTCATTGGAGATGTGTAGTCTATTTGGAGATGTGTTGTCCATTGTTGAACGTGTCTTCCAATTGCAATATGTTGTAAATCCAAGTGATTAGTGGATTTATGTCCTATTGCGTACATGCTATGGGACTAGGGTACAAGTGGTACCTGTACCAGGATATATCATTTCTCTATCTCTTTATGATTGTTTTGATTGTGTGCTTGCATTTTTTTAAGCTTATGCATTATTCCTATTATTGCAAGTTCATATTGTTGATTAAGTTTTATTTGGGAAACTCCATTTAATAACTTAGGTAGAATTCTTAGAGGGATTTTTATAATTTCAAGAATACCATTCACCACCCTTTAGTGTTCTATTAACCATCCAGGAGGTCCCAACGCATGGTATCAGAGCACGGTTACAAGATGGCGTCAACAAATCCATTCCAAAGATAAGAAGGACAATCCATTACTCGGCCACCATTGCTCATCATCTTAAATTATAGTACATGGAAGACAAGGATGATGCTCTTCCTTCAATCAATTGACATGGACTTGTGGAGCATCGTGGAGACATTGTATATGAAGCCCACAAAGCCAATTATGGAGTGGACTAAGAGTGAGAACGACCAAGGGACTCTCAACACCAAAGCCATGAATTCTTTATTTTGTGCACTCAATAGCACAGAGTACAACCGTATGTGCGCATCTACTACCGCGCATCAAATTAGGCACTAACTCTAGGTAACACATGAAGGTAATGATCGTGTTAAAAATACTAAAATTTCTTTGTATTCGTAGAAATACAAATATTTCTTGATGAAAGATGGAGAGACAATCATCAATATGCACACCCGTTTCGCCAAAATAATCAACACATTTACCGGGTTGGGCAAGGATAATGGAACAAATGAGCAAGATCCTCCGATCACTCACACCGGAGTGGGAATCAAAGGTCACGGCAATCTAAGAGTCTCACAACCTCTCCATGCTTACCATGGAGGACCTTATAGGCAACCTCTTGGCTTATGAGCTCCAAGTCAATGAGAAGAAAGAGAAGGATACAGAGCAAATAAAGAAGAAGACAGTTGCTCTCAAAGCCGCCAAGGAGAGCTTGGAAGATGAAGATGAAGATAAAATTTCTCTTATGACGAGATAATTCAAGAACTTCCTCCAACGTAAGTTCAAATTTTATAAGCAAAAAGTATCTAACACAATTATTTACTTTAGATGTAATAATTCATGACATGGCATAAAAGATTTCCACTACAAAACAAGAAGGGAAAGAAAAAGGCAAAAGCAAAATCAAAATGGTCAATGCCCAAGAAGAAAGCATTTGCAGCTTGGGAGCGAGATTCTGATGAGTCTTCAAGTGAAAGTGAAGAATAAGATAATGAAGAAATGACCTACATATGCAATATGGGCATTACTAATGAGGATGAGGTAAATTCTGAACCAGAGACCTCTGATGATGTTGTTGATGATGATGTTGTTGTTATGTTTACTTGATTACTTGATAAGTGTGAATCATTACTTAAGGAGGATCATAAGTTTAAGAATATTCTTATTGATTGCATGCCGCATGTAGAAATTAAAAAGATGAAAGAAGAGTACTTAAAATTGATCACTAGAAATAAGTTGCGTAGTGATGATGTTAGTAGCCTTAGTGGTAGACTCAATGAATTAGATAAGACTTTGACCACCATTAATACCATGTATGATGACCTATGTAGGAATGTGGATAAGTTCAATCGGGGTAAGGAGAAACTAGATGATTTGATTAGTTCATAGAGACCCTCTAGTAGTAGATTTGGCCTATGTTATGATGAGACTCACGTTAGGCCTAGAAATGATCATGCTAGGGTTCATCGCTCTAAAAATGGTTTCATCAACGTTTGGATACCCAAATGTGGGACAATTCAAATGAAAGATGAGTACGGTTTTAGATTCATGCATGATGTGCATGTTTGTAGATATTATAGGTATGCTTGTAATGGGAAATGTAGACCCAAATAGATTGGTTCCCCGATGAGTGATATCTCTACTTTGTGACTAATCTAATGCACCCGAAAGGAAAAAGATACCAAAATATTTGTTTGTTTTTCAGGTACGCAATTTAATAGGATTAGTAGCTAGCTCCCTTTGGATTTCAAATAATGTGCATGGATTAACATGGAGACTCACTTGTTATGATGCAAATATTCAGGGGGAGCTAATGCCAAAGTATTGAAAGAAAAAAATTTGTGCATAATTTTTATATATGCTATCATTTCGTGACACTTGGCACTTACATTCACTTTTTGGGGAGAATTTTTGAATATCCAGTCATTACTTTTATATGAGGGAGAGAGAATTACTTCTTTTTTATTATGCAAAAGGAGGAGGGATATATATACATAGACACTCATGCATTGCATATGTTTAATACTCTTTATGCATTATGTTATCATCATCACAAATTGAGAGAATGTTGAATATTGAGTACCTACATGTTAGTTTTTATGATGAGCAACATATTTGATACTAATATTTTTCTTGAGTGAAAATGTGTAGATATTGAGCTTTCATGATAAATCAATGCAAATCAAGGAGAATTTGAGCCAACAAAGACAATGAAGATCAAAGGAAGCCAAGACTAGTGCACGAAGAAGCAAATTGCATCAATTTCCTAATGTACTATTTTAATTTTTGATATAATTTTATTTTATGTCTTGGTAGTATGTTAAATTCTTTGTTAAATTTCACACACACTTAGGCGCATATACAATTATTTTAAATCTTTTTTAAATAGTATGAAAATATTTTCAGAAGTTTTTAAAGCATATATATCCATGTATACATAAAGTAGTCGACCATCTATTGAGTAAGAGTCGATTATCATATAATGGAAATGCTCTGTCACTCAAAGTAGCCGACTACCGTTGTTTGGGGTAGTCG
Source organism: Scilla litardierei (assembly GCA_030789695.1). Classification (NCBI taxonomy): domain Eukaryota; kingdom Viridiplantae; phylum Streptophyta; class Magnoliopsida; order Asparagales; family Asparagaceae; genus Scilla; species Scilla litardierei. The sequence goes on along the minus strand of CM061142.1, from coordinate 187,968,089 downwards.
ACAACTATTGTTTTGGGAGTCAACTACCATTTGTATATGAGTCGAATACTTCATTATTCATATCACATTAAAATATGAATTTCCGCCCGTTTGTTCTACCCGGTGAAGGGGCAATTTGGTCACTGATGTGTCCATATTTTCCATACTTTTATCGCATCATTTCATGTCATTTTATTCGCTCGAAACTCTTTTTTATCATTCAATTGATCGTTTTTATCATATTATATTACTTTCGGAGCTTTATTCTCATTTTCAGAAGTTTCGAGACGATTTGGAGCAAAATGGAGGCATGGACACATCTGGAAATAAGTCCACTCTGTTGAGTGAACTGGAAATGCCGAGGCATTGTGAAGCTTCCATTCTATTGCTTCCCTTCTTCTTCATTCCTCTTATTCTCCTTGAATCTCCTTCACCACCAAGTTAAGCACCTAGCAAGCCATTCCATTAATGCTTAGGCAATCTTAGATGTGTCAATGACTCAATTTTGCTCCAAATCGTCTCGAAACTCTTGAAAATGAGAATAAAACTCTGAAAGTAATATGATACGATAAACGATCAAATGAGCAAAAAATGAGTTTTGAGTGACTAAAATAGCATGAAATGATGCGAAAAAGTATAGAAAATATGGACACATCAAAATCCCCCAAGCTTACCTCTTACTCATCCTCAAGGAAGACAAATAGGAAGTTCACCGGAGAGTGAAAATAATAAAATGAAAAAGAACGCAAAGAAGAGAGAGTCACTAGATTATTCTCTCAGATATCAGGTTATTCACTACATATCACAACAATTTCGAGAATAACTCATACGCTACCTAGAGATTTCCTATCTTATATAAATGAAGTACTTGAGAGTTTAAGATTGAATGGAAGTGGTCCCTTTAAGATTTATACACTTCACCTATATCCACATCATATGTTTCATAGTATCGAGCATTCATAACATTGGAGACAAACTTTTCAATCAAAAGATATAACTGAATTAAAAAAATTTCATACCATGCATGCAGTATAGAGTAGAATAAAATTCGAGACGTACACATACTCATATCCAATCATAGGAAATTCACGTAACTCAATTCTTTCGTTAAGTTTCAGGATTATCGAACTTTTCCATTCGTACACAACTCCACTCTAATGTCATGCTCACTCATTTGGTCCAAAGATTCCCCCCCCAAGCTTAGCTTGGTGCATCACATCTATGGAATTCTTATGGAATTGGAATTTTGGTTTTCTTGAATTTTGGTTTTCCCCAAAAGGATATGTATTGGCTCCATGAGAAACGAAATTTGAATTCTGCTTTGAATTTTGAAACTTTGTTTCTTTTTTAGATTTTTGTAGGAGCAATAGTCTTGATATCTTTGATTTATGGCTCCTTTATGGCTCATTGGTTTGTTTTTGAATTTTTTAATCTTTTTGGAGCGAACTTTGTATTTGTATGGAATTTTGGGAATGGATGTGATAATAATAGTTTGGAGGAGGAAAATCAAGTGACATGTATGGAATATAAGATATATGTGGAGAAGAAATTTATATAACACTTGGTTCACTCAAAAGTGCACAAACGGTTCAGAAGGATAATACATCAACTAAACTCATTTATAAGCATGGATATTCCTAATCCTATCAACACGAAGTGCAGTCAAGTGATAAAGTTTTTCAACAAGTATGAAACAAGAATTTTGAAATAGAAATAATAGTATGGCTTCAGTTATGCTAGTGATGCGTGAATCTTAGTGTGTATCCATGAAAGCATACTAAACACTACTCTACACATTTAGTTTCAGTAGGTTTCATGCACTCACACATTGCAAGTACTAATTAAGATCAAGATTATGAAATACTCTAAGTAGCATGACATGAAGAATAAGCGTTGTGACAATAGTGAAGGCATAAGATATACCATTACAGAGAATTAACCTAGCAAAATAAAGAAAAGATGGAGAAAATAAAATAAAAACCAACATGCATGCACACGAAAGAAAAAAATGATGATTCTAAAAAAACAAATGGGGTGAAAAAGATGAAAAAGTAAGAAGAAAATGTGAAAAAAAATAAAATGGGAATAAATAAAAAGCGATAGCGCTCATCCCCCACGCTAAATACAGCAGTGTCTTCAATGCGAACACGTGCGTGAAGATAGAAAACGATGCTAAGGGTGGGTGAGTGGGATGGAATAAAACAAAATAGAAATCCTAGAAATAAGAAAAATAAAAGGAAAATATAGGCTAATGCAAATGCATGATGCTTATGTCTAAATGCAAAACATGCACACAGATGATAAAATGATATGGATGGAGAAAAATATGTTCTCCCCCAAGCTATACGACACTGGGTCCCGTGTGGACAGATGAGATCCGAAAAAGTAGGGGAGAACTGGAGCAAAGTATCGAATCAGACAGCGTTACCACCCTGTGGAGGTGGTGATGGGTTCCGCTACTTTGGACCATGTGTGGCATCAGACGGTAGTGCAGAAGATACTATATATGCTGGTTGTACTACTGGAGGTGCAGGAGGAACAGCTAGTACCTGTGGTGTGTATGGTTTTCTGGGTCATTACAGCTATAAAATCGACGTCCGGCCCAAGTCGGTCAGACGACGAAAGCATAAAGGCCGCGAAAAATAGATCTAAAAACATTTTTAAAATCAAGCGATAATGATACAACCCTAGCCAAAATCTCTACTATCCCGAGGTTGGGTCCGACCAACTCCTATGGATAGATCTATCAACTTATTTGCAATTATAAACGCATGTTTAATTAAACTACATACCTTTCACTTTGTTTCCGCAGAATACGAAGCATCGTTTTCAGCAACATTTCTTTGGCCCCGCACCGCTTCTCCCAAGCCGAACCGTGTCCCGAGCCGCACTTCGTCCTGACCCGAACCGCTTCTCGAACCACATCACGTTCCGAGGCGAGCAACACCCGTGTCGTCGAGCCAACCATGCGCTGAAGAATGTTCACCTTGAGTGGATCCTACGTCAAGACTTCGAATCCGATTTGAACTCCTTCGTGGCTTTGCTGGATCCCAATCAGGAGCAAGGAAGCATATAGGAAGAGAGAGAATAATTAATCCAAGTCTTAATCCGAGCGTGCTCAAAACTTTTGGGAGCTTCTCGGATTTGGAGACTTGGTGTGAGTTTTCAAGGAGGGAAATGTGCCCCTAATTATATAGGCAGCTGACCCCTCCTCTTCTCATCATATCCGATGTGGGACTAAAGATATTTGGATAAAAAATTAATTATTAGTTTGCCACTATGAAGGACAAACTTCAATGAATTTTTCCTCTCTCACCGTTGAGATTCGCAAGTGATACAACCTATCAAATCGAAGAGTACTGAACAATGATCGCATAGAAACTCTAATCCGACTTCGTTTGACCCCTTAAACTTAGTCACAAACATGGCCAAAAATCACAAAGATGGCTGAAAATCGCAGCGTAACATTGGGTTTCATAAAACCCTTATGCGCGGGGCCCAAGGTGGGCCCCACACGCCTAACACTCTGGACGCGTGCTTGGCACCGCCCTTTGGGCGCCTGTTTGCTTGCACCCCAATGTGGGGTGCCAGACAGACTGGGTCGGGCCGAAAAAATTGTGCCCACCTTTTTTGGTGAAAAAACTACTTGGCCTTAAGCTCTTTGGGCCTTCTATTTAAAACAACTTTTTAAATTGACTTTTTGGGCTCATTTGAACCCTGATTTGAGCACGGTTTTCTCCCTGACTTTTGTGAAAAAATCCTCTTCATTTCTATGTCTTTATAAAATATATTTGTAGACATTTAACAATATATTTTATTTTTCTGTTGCATCATATGCAATAATCCACATCTTTAATATAAAAATCCATTTGCATCAAATACAAATGAACTGAGGGTCTACATCCATCAACATCTTCCACTTGCACTCAGGATCATTTATCCTGAATTCAGAAGCTATCTTCAACCTCTTTGTAGTTTTATGTCTTATATCGCAAACTCTTTCCCAGACATCATATGTATTATCTCTATTAATTATACCTATTAATTGATAAAGGTCTCACTTGTGTGAGACCCTACAGCCTGACCCTACTACAGGTGGGGCTCGAAACCCAAGACAGCAATGACCACGAGCAGCAGGTGACGTCCCTATTTCGGTATCTTACTTATGTGGTCAACTCATTAACATAAGTACTATCGGGACCACCTTGACTATGTCCGTAATGAATACCGCAGTTTTAGCCCCTTCGTCAAAACTATGTCGTCTAATCAAGCCTAGGGTACGGTCTAACTGGAAACCCTAATAGCTTGAACTGGGTTAGTCTCCATCGGTCCTTAGTTAAATAATGTTGGACTTCTTCCAACATACTTTGGCAAAAGTTTTTCACTAAAGACCGAACCAACACATGTGACACTAACTTCCTATAAACAGAGAGGTGAATTCTCCCTTGGTCATTACTCTCCTTGCATGCTTCAAGTGTCACCCAACCAAAGACCTTTCGACAGGCCTTGCCTCGAAGCGAGGTTAGAAATCTAAGTGATACCGTTCACGTACAGGTTCGTACAATGACCTCAAGTCTAAGGACCAACTTTCCTATCATCACAACGAGTTATCCCTGACAAATATGTAATGTTAATCATGTGATAACTCTCGTTGGGTCGTTTAGTGAACTCATTCTCCAATGAGCATCTTTGTCTCGTCTCCGACTTTGCCAAGTCGAACGACCATGAGATCATCGTCACCACTCTATGGTGAAGACAAATACACAATGGTCTATCCGATGTTTCGATATCCTTTTCTCGAAACATCTATGACCACGAATGATTTCAGACTTATGCTTTTAATGGTCAAAAAATTCTCCATGATCGAGATCCTCATTTCGATATTTGTTTAACCTCGCATTACGTCTTAGGATTTTACGTAAGTTCTAATGTCAACTATATTTTTATTAACTTAGATAAATTCTTACCATACAGCTTACTGTAACTTTGAACAAGATGTTTGTATACTTAATAGAGATAAATTGCCTCGAGTTCGAGGACGTACTATCTCCCAACATCTCTCACTTCCACTCATGCCCATTTATCCCGGTATCTCATACCGCATTTACACATAAGTCTTTATATACTTTATGTGACAGAGCCTTCATGAGTGAATCTGCTAAACCATCTTTAGATATAGACTTAAGGAGTTCCTATCTTCATGTCACACCACACATTTGAATCACATCCAAATAATTTCCTTGGTATCTTAGAATCCATAATATTTAATTTGTCTGGATCTCATCCAGCTCATAGTACCTTACGAGAATAATCTTACATAGTTACCGCTCAACTACACGGTTCCTAATAATTTCAGATAAAGTTTCAAACTCTTTGACAACTTTGTCAAAATATATGCTCCTGCTACTTGATGCCTCGTATGATTTTATTCGCTCCTACTAACCTTGGAAACTCTCTGGCTGATTCATATAAGTTCGTTCTTCTAAATCATATTTAGAAAATAGAATATACATGAATACACCAGTTTTCATGGTCATCATGAGCATTTACATCGAGTCTGATCCGAATAGATTTGTATACATTTGTTGGTGATAAAATTTCATCACAATCCGTTTATAGGAGTTCTGATGATAACTATTCTCAACCAGCATAACTTGTACTTTACTCTTTTCCATCTGAACTAATCTTTTGTCTCAAAGATTCATTTGCAGCCAAAGGAAACACTTTCCCTGGGCACGTCAACCAAAGTCTATACGTTGTTTACATGCAAGGACATTTTTTGGATTGCATCAAGCCATTTCTTAAAAGTCACTACGCCGAATGGCATCTTGGAAGTTGTCTAGGCCATCATCAAATATGATGTCTTACTCGACTTTTCGTCTCACGATACTCGAGTAACTTGTGACTTCCTAACGATTAAGTTGAGAAATATCATATTGATAAGGTCCTCACAAGACCTTATCAAAAAACTAGGCATTACTATCTGGGACTTAGCCCAGAGCGAGGATTGTAACTCAAAGTCACTTGCCATGTATCGCACCATATCTAACAAAGTACGATTCATGCTCTCTAATACACTGATGTGCTAAGAGACTCGACCTAAGAGAAAATCACATTTTCTTTTAATTACGCAAGAATTATATAGTAAAGTATTCGACTATTCGATCTGATCGAAGCAGTTCAAATACTTATGTCATTGTGTACTTTATTTTATCAGACTTGTGTTTCATCAAGAACACGTGTCGTAACAAAATAAGTATAACATACCTAGGCTAATTTTGACTTGGGTCTGGATACATCCGTACGTATGATCACTCCTTATTTTACACCTTTTTTCTGCATGTTTTCATGTCGTTTCGATCGCCCATATTGCGTTTTTCATGATTATTCGACGATATCGCGTTACTTTTCACTATTTCTTGTTTCTGTCGTATTTTAGGAAATATGGAGCAATCTGGAGTAAAAATGAGATCAAGGGACTTTCACGCACACCGGAGCATCGCCTACGGCCTTATTGAGGAGCTAGCATCGCTAGATGATGAGCGGAAGAGGAAGAAGTTCGATAGAATCGACGAGGAGGCGAGGAGGAGAAGAAAGAACCACAGAAGCAGCCCACTCGGCCGAGCAGACAGCTCACTCGGCCGAGTAAAGGAACGTGCTCGGTCGAGTACAACGGATACGGGAGCACATTGAGTCAAAGTCCACTCGGACGAGTGAAATATCTCACTCGGCCGAGTGAATAAGTCCACTCGCCCTAGTGTGACAGTGTTTTTCTCTTGAGATCTCAGCCGACTTACTGGAATTTGGAGAAGACTCACTCGACCGAGTGAGAAAGCCCACTCGACCGAGTAACTAGTTCCACTCGCCCGAGTGTTACAGAACGACAGACCCCCAAAAAACCCCAGTTTCTCTGTTTTTCTTTGGGTCTGTCACTCGGCCGAGTGACATGTTCCACTCGGCCGAGTGGCGCAGTCTGCCTGTATCGCGATTTAGGGTTTTGGGCTGCGCCAGGGGCAAATCTGTCAGGATTTTCTGGACGATTTTGACTTGTATTTAAGGCTAGTTTTATTCCTAGTTTGAGGAGAGACAAAATATTAGTTTTGACGGCTATTCTAATTGTAATTCTCAGCTGGAGATCAAAGATTCGCAATTTGGTTTGTTCTTTCTATCTAAATCTCTTGTTTTTATGAATTGATGAATTGCTCTATGTTCTTATTCGTTATTTCTGTGATTGCTAAGATTAATCGTGAGTAGTTCCGTCGTTCTAGGGCATGGGGATGAACCCTATGGATCTGATCTTTGTGATGAATGAATTGAATTGTTGCTAGGATTGATAGAAGGTTGGGTTATGATTGATTTATTACGAGTAGCTAGGAATCTCCATTGATTGTGGTTTGCAAGAGATTGGATTGCAATTGATGGGAAGGCCTAGATATTCGATTTAGGTTTATAATCGATATTTTCTAGACTTGGTTTGCAAGAGATTGGCTCAAAGCTAGGATTTTAATTATAAATCTATACGCATATTCGTTTGCAAGAGATTGGACAAATACGAACTATCATAACCTAGGTCGTAACTCGAGTTTGCAGGAGAGTGGGCTCGAGGTGCGATTGGACGATGATGTCGATCTTCATGCTAGTGGCTTAGGTTAGGGTTTGCACGAGAGTTGGCCCTAATCTAGGTTGCTATAGACCGGCAATAGCGTGAGAGCGTGAGCTTAGTTCTATATTCAGTTACGACTAGTTCTCCTCAATTCAAGCCTTGCAACATTGAGATTCATGATCCACAAGGATAAATAACGATCCGCAGTGGGGATTCCCTAGCCTTAGACGCTTTTATTTTATAGAATTATATTTGTTATTTGAACGACCGTGACATTATTATGCACACCATTCCATTCAACCACCAATAGTAGGTGATCAAGATAGAGTACTGTCAGTTGTCCTCCCTGTGTTCGATACCCGCTCACCATTTCACCGTACGCTTGCGGTAAGACTACAGTCGTTTTCTGGGTGTATATCCGGGCATGATTAAGTTTTTGGCACCGTTGCCAGGGAGGCGACGATATTTTATTTTCTTCACCCGGCTATATCTCATCTTCTATCTTTCTTTATTTTTGATTTTATTTTGACACTCAAATTGACGTGCTCTTCCAGATTTTCCAATAGAATTTTAAACTGGTAACATGGGAGACACGATGATGAGAATGGACTATAGCTCGCAATATGATGACACCTTTGTGCCTCTTCTGGAAGAACTTATGGATGAGGTCTGATCGGAGCCCCGAGGGTGCGAACACGCGACTCGCTAGTCTTACCGCAAGCGCACGGTGTAGCGGCGAGCGGGTATCGAACACGTGGAGGTCAAATGACAGTGTCTTCTTTAATCCACCTGGCTATAAGAACAGTCGAGAAATATTCGCTATAAAGCGGTCACAGTCGTTCAATTGTATAAAAGGAATATCAAATTAATAAAGACGCCTAAGGGGTAGGGAATCCCCGCTACAAACCGTATCTCGTCATTGTGATTCATAGGTTTCACAATTGCTAGACTTGAAATTCAGGTGAACTAGTTGCAACTAAATGTAGAACCAAGCTCACGCTCTCGCGCTATTGCCGGTCTATAGCAAACCTAGGGTAGGGTCCAATCTCTTACAAACCCTAACCTAGGCTAGCTAGCGTGAAGAACAACATCATCGTTCAATCGTATCTCAAGCCCACTCTCGTGCAAACTCGAGCTACGACCTAGGTTGGGATAGTTCCTACCCGTCCAATCTCTTGCAAACGGGTATTGGCATAGAATTGCAAACGAAAACCCTAGTTTCGGCCCAATCTCTTGCAAACCGATTCCGGAGAAATCCAATTGTAACCCAATTCGAATTTCTAGGGCTTCCTATCGAGTTGGGATCCAATCTCTTGCAAATCCTAATCGGTATGAATCCCTAGCTATTCGTATTAAATCAATCCCAAACTAACCCTAATCAATTCTAGCAATAATTTCACCAATTCATCACAAATTAGAAATAGGGTTCGTATGGTTCATCCCTACGCCCTAAGACGATAAAACTACTCACAATTCATAATGAAATTCAATAGAAATTCACAAATAAAATCAATAGAATTCATGGCTATATTCAATATATCAATAAAAATGGAGTTTTTGGTAGAGAGAGAGACAAACCAATGAAGAATCAATAGCATCCAACAAAATAACACTTTTCTCTCTCCCCTAAAAGCTCAATCTAATCTCCTAAAAAGTATTCTAAAAAGGCTGCCCCCAAAAGTTCTGAAAAAGCTCTCTAAACTAGGTTAAACACTGGGGTTAAATACCCCCCAAAATCGCCCAAAAAACTGTGACGAAAATGCCCATGCGCAGCCTCAAAATCGCAGTTTACGCTACAGGCAGCGCGGCTCACTCGGCCGAGTGACAAATGTCATTCGGCCGAGTGACAAACCCTGACAAATTCCAGTAACTTCGGACTTTTGGGGGTCAGCTCCTCGGGAGTCACTCGGCCGAGTGACTTTCTTTGCTTCGGCCGAGGGGACTTCTTCACTCGGCCGAGTCAGAACTCGGGAGTCGACTGACAAATTTCAGTAAGTCTGGACATTTTGTTGCCGTCGTCTTGATGCCACTCGGGCGAGTGGTGTCTCCGTGGTTCGGCCGAGTGGGCTGGCGACGGTCGGCCGAGTGCACGCTGATACTCTATCTTCTACGTGTCCGATCTGGTCGGCCGAGTGGGCTGTCGATGGTCGGCCGAGTGACTCCTTCACTCGGCCGAGTGACATGCTCAGAATGCCCAATATTCGTATTTTTGCTCCCTCGTCGCTCCTACGACGTTCTTTCTTCTTCCACTCCTCTCCAATAGCAAAATTCCCCTCGAAGGAGTCACGGGTGACACTTCGGAGTGGGTGTATCTCAGAATCACTCCAAATCGCTCGAAATCTCCTGAAATTCGACAGAAACAAGAAATCGTGAAAAGCATCGCAATATTGCCGAAAAATCGTAAAAAACGCGATTCGAGCGATAAAAATGGCATGCAAACATGCAGAAAAAAGGTGTAAAATATGGAGTGATCAAAATCCCCCAAGCTTACCTCTTACTCGTCCTCGAGGAAGATGAGTAAAAAGCGAACCCGGTGGATAAAGAAAATAGAAACGATGGAAAAGTGGAAAATGAAAATAAAAAGAAAAACAAAATAGAAAACGAAGAGGGAAGCTGCTAGATCATTTTTCTCAGGACGTGGGTTTTGCTTACTCATATAGCACGCACCGAAAGTAAAAACACATGTCAAAGACTTTTATCTCGATATCATAGTATAATGATGCATTTGAAATAGAAAACCCAAGAATATCAATATAGCATGAAAAATGGAATAATTCTAGAATTAGCATCGTCTGAAGCATCTAAATCGGTATACAAAATCGTAGATCACACACTTTTCAATTGAATGCTTTCTATGAGGAGTATACGAGGTATCACACAATAGAGTAGTAAGAATAGAAAAGTGTGGTTTTCATGAAATGAATGCCAATCGTAGATTTTTGGATTTCGTGAAACTTTAGCGATCTCACCGAGTATAAAATATTACTTAGCCTAGGTTGTCATGCAACGTCAAGTAGTCACTCTCACACACATCATAGGATCCTCTCCCCCAAGCTTATCAATAAGCGTGGTGGCATAAACAAAACTATATTTACGTCCCCCGTTTCTTATGAAGCTCCAAAAGTCAAAGAAATAAAAAAAAGAGGGAAGAAAGAGAGAAAGGATATGAGATGGGATCGTTTTCGAACTTCTTTTCTCTTTTCTTTTCTTATTCTCTAATCTTTTTCTTTTTCTCTTCTTTTTTTCTCTTTTCTCTTTTCTTTTTTTTTGAATAACATATATACACAAATGATCCCAAATCAAAGAGAAGGATATACAAGTATATTTTTTTTGGGTTTTGGGGAATTTGGAGCATGTGATATAATAACGGGGGAATGCCAATAATAGAATTGCTAAGGGGAGATTCACCAATGAATTTAAAATAGAGAAATAATGTTCAAGATATGTGGAGAAAGAAATAAATGTATCTCTCGGTTCACTCTATAGGACGTGCATGACAACTTTAGCAGGGTAATCTAATCTACTCAGTTTGATCTCAAAAAGTAAACTAATCCAGATTTGTCAATGCTAGCAAACATTCAATCAACCTGAAGTGAAGCGTACAAATCATGCAATAAGAAGTGATATGAGAAAAGAAAGCAGTACTCCAGATATAAGCATCAATGCGTGAATCTTGGTGTGTTTTCTACGATAGCATACATATGAATCATCAGATATAAGCTAATAATAGAATTTCATCCATTTTCATACGGAAAAAGAAGTGGGTTACTATTTCTAAATGCAAAACAGAACATAGCATATGATATCAGAAACAGAAGCTATGACATGACAAATTTAGCATGCATATAGAGAAAAGCTAACACCACGTCATCATCATCACAGAAAAATCATTTCTAGCAAAAGATGAAAGAAATAAAGATAAAGAAAAACAAGACTATTTACAATGCAGCACACAAAGGAAATAAGAAAAACGTGATGCATGGCAAAAAATGAAAAAGTGATGAAAAATGGGTGTAAAAGCGGAAAAACGTGAAAAAACTAAAAATAAAGGTGATAAAAGCAAAAAGTGTGAGAACTCACTCCCCCAAGCTAAAGTGCACAGTGTCCTCAATGTGCAAAGTGTGGCACACCGAGAGACGTGAAATGGGTGGGGAGGGTGAGGATGCATGCATGATAAAAAAAAGTAAAAAATAAAAAGAAAATATGATGATGTGAATGATGCATTCAAAGATGGGAGTGATGCAGATATGTGTCACCAAAAATAACTCTCCCTCTCTCCCAAAAAGATATAGAATGATGTGATCTGAAAAGGGGTTAAAATAGTGAGGGGAGGAGGGGGTGGGTAAAAATCTATCGACAGGACCAGCAGAGAATGGGCAGCATAACGACAAAAAAGATCAATGGCATCAAGGGTGTGCCTAAGCTGGTGGTGCTGCACCGTCTCCGTCCTGTGGCGGAGGTGGCGGAGGTGGTGGCGGAGGTGGTGGTCGAGGTGTCGGCTAGGTGGGTGGGTGTAGTGGAGGGAGTCGCGCTAGGATCTGATTCATGCAAACCTGAATATCGGGAAGCATGGCGACGCGGGACTCCATGAAACTGACCGTGGCAGAGAGAGCCCTAAAATCACCCCTGAGTCCACTCACCTCCCCCTCAAGAGCACGAAGGCTCTGCAGTAGAGAGTCGGGGGAGGGTGGAGTAGAGGGATGAACAGGTCTAGGCTGTGAAGGTCGGGGCTGTCTGATACGGGCAGTGTAAGTAATCGGGCCAGCAGGTAGGTGTGGAAAAGGTGCTGTGCTCACTAGTGGATGCCCAGCCTCAGTGCGAGGCTGGGACGCAGGCTGGGACAAGGAGGCAGCAAGAGAGGTCGGTGACACAGAAGCAGGGACAGACGTCACGACACTCTCGGATAAGACAGCTACGGTGGAGACAGAAGGGTCAACCACTGTGGAGAAAGTGTATGGACCAAAAGGTGAGACCCCAGCGGACATCAAACTGGACAGGGTCTCTACGACGGCAACGAAGGAAGGCTCGCCGCTCTCTAGTATGGTGGGTGGACGCTCGGGAAGAAGTGAGGAAATAGGCTCAACCGAGATAGGCACAGCAGTGGTGGGGGTGGTGGTGGACGTGGTGGTGGTGGTGGACGGCTCAGCAGGGGTGCTCTCGACACTAGCAGAAGTGGGGACAGAAGTGCTGGGAGGTGCAGAAAGTGCAGGCTCGGGCTGAAGGATCACGGGGTCGGCAGGAGGTGCAGGGGGTGCAGGGGGTGCTTGCTCAGCACCCTCGGCCTCAAGTACGTAGGTAGCTGGGATGAGGAGATCCATCGCTGGGATCCAATCCTCGTGGGCCGGTCCTATATGTGTCTGAGCGTGGCTCAGGAGGATCATGTAATCGGCACTAAAAGGACCGTGCAACCACACCCAGTGCCACTGGCCGTGGGGACGAAGCATCTTCATCCGGGCCATGACGTCTATCGAGAGTGCAGTGGGGCCCGGGGCTCGTCTAAGGTCAGCAGGTAGGTCCACGCCGGTCATCAGGGCTAGCAAAGTAATCAGACCGCCGCAGCAAATAGGTGAGCGAGCGCCCACCGAAATGATGATGCGGTCTAAAAACCAGCTAGCAATATCAATCTCAACGGTGGGGACCAGGTCAACGCTATCCCTATCGAGAACTCTGTGGTGAGTCATCGCGTAGAGCATATAGAGCTCAGGCGTAGACATCGTCCCAGGCTCGTACCTCGCTAAAAAGGTGGTCGCCATAAGGCGCTGGACTATGCGGAGGCAGGGGTGCAGGATGGCTGAGGCCTTGGCCCTACTAGGGTCAAAGCCATGGTGGGAGCCCGTGATACGTGTCCAAAACGTGGAAGTGTCAAACGATGGTGGTGGGATGTGAGTGGGTGCATAGGCTCGGTCGGGGACGGGGACATCGGACCATTGGAAGAACGCACGAAGCATGGCGAGGGTGACCTCGCACTCTCGATCCATAAGACTAAATGTGCATCCTCCAGGGGTCCGGGCTATCGAGCTAAGTACCTCAAGTGTCGGACAGACGTAGGTGTCCGCCGACACTGACAAAAAGTCGCGCCAACCCACGTTGTTGTACAACGTGAGCATCCCCTCTAGCACCCCTAGGCGGTCCAAGTCTGCTAAGTGTGCGAACCTAGAGGGCACTATAGATCGCTGGGCGATACGCTCAAATCAGACACGCTGTGCGTCGTCTCTGAACGTGATCCCCAGCGGCCCGACAATGGGAGCCGGTGGTGGGATAGGATCGGTTGGGACAGGCTGTGCGTGGATGGGATCGACGAGAAGCGGCTGTGCCGGGGGTGGTTGACTAGGTGGAGGGGAGTCATCCCTAGTGTGAGAGGGACCGGCATCATCGGTCCTCTTCCGCTTGGAAGAGGCTCCCCGTGTGCGTGGCCTAGTGCGGGGCGGCATGTGTGCCACGAGTGCTCACCCAATAAGAATATAGTGCGGCGTGCTCAATAAAAGGAAAAAGTGTACCTGTACACGCTGCGAGAGTAAGTCAGCAAGTACGTGCGAAGAGTTCCGCCTCTGCGAAGCTAAAAATGCGTCTTGAAGCTCCCCTAAGCTCCCCCAAGATAGCCTGTAAATCAAACAACGAAATCAGCGGGTAATATTCAAGATACATGGGGGAGATGGGGTATAATAGATAGATAAAAAATTAATTTGGGTTAGGGGTTCAACGGGCGTACGGATCGTCAAAAATGGGGAGAAAAAGGGGTTTTGCGCTAAATAGGGGACCGCCGGCGGTCGGCCGGTGGTGGGGGGTGTCGCCGGAGGTCGGCGATGCCCGGCCGAGTCGTCGCCGGCGGTGGTGCGGCGATCGGGGCTGGCGGCGAGGTGAATCGGGCGAGGGGGCAATGGTCGCGGGCGAGGGAAGTCGAAGCAGCAGGGCTCGGGCGGAAATTGGGATTAGCTGCATTGAAATTTACGCCGAGCCCGCTGTGACTTATATAGGGGTATTTACGACTCGGTCGAGTGGCTATGTTGCTCGGCCGAGTGACGTAACGAAAAATGAGTTTAAATATCTCCCCGCCACTTACGACTCGGCCGAGTGGCTTCTGTTCACTCGGCCGAAGGAGAAAACTCCTTTGGCCGAGTGGCACAAGCTACTCGGCAATAGTCAGGCTAGGAGGGTATCCGTTTCCCTCGGCCGAGTGACTAAACGTACTCAGCCGAGTGACAGTTAATACGAAATGCACAAAAAGGACAGAGAGTTGGGTGCAGCAGACTTCTCTTGTTGGTGCCCCACTCGGCCGAATGGGGTCCTTTGCTTGGCCGAGTCGCATAAGATACTCGGCCGAGTGGCATGCTGTTTTCTGCTTCGGGGCTCCGTTTTCGCTCTACTCTCTGTTTTTCTTCCTCTAGTTGGTTTCTTCCTCCTCCCAAGGCTTGAGCACATTCATGGAGCGCTCTTCCTTGCCTCTATCTTCCTCCATGTGAGAGATCTCTTTTTCTCCTCTCCTGTCATAGAAATTAAGACCCGTTGTCACGATTTTTATGGGCAAAAAGAATCAAAATACTAATAAGGTCTAAAACAAAAATAAAAACCAAAATAAAAAGAATGCAAAAACCGTCGGGTTGCCTCCCGACAAGCGCTCGTTTAAGGTCTTGAGCTCGACCCCTTTGGATTTTCAATTAACGCTTGATGTTGGGTGCATATGAGATGCACCCGTCGAACTTGCTGGGAAGACCGCTCGGATTTGGATCGTGGTGGTGTGTGGCCTTCCTCAGCGCCCCTTCATCATGAGCAATGTTGGGGGATGGCTCCCCCAAGCTTGAGCTTGTTCCGGTCCTTGGCTTCGCCGGTGACACCGATCTTCGAATCGGTGGAGCTTTCTTCGGATTCTTCAATGTCGAGAGCTTGCAAAGCTCCCGTATTCTCGCGACATCAGCGTCGCCATCATCATTTGCCGTGGAGCTATTGGGAGAGTCCTCCATCTTCTCTTCTTCGCTCAAATCTTGGCCTTCTTCGAAGCCGTCATCATGGAGTGCACCGATGGAGTAGGGGATGGCCTCTTCAATGACCTCATCAAGGAGGTCCAAATAATCTAGCTCCTCATGATATGGCATGTGTTTCATAGCCTTTGGTATATGGAGCTCGACTTCAATGTTGCTTACATTCAAGGTAAGAGTCACTTCCCGCACATCGACGATTACACCGACGGTGGCGAGGAATGGGCGTCCAAGTATGAGCGGTGTGTCACCCTCTTCCTTGATGTCCATGATCACAAAATCACAAGGAAAGCATATGCCTCCCAGAACTTGGAGTGGGATATTCTCCGTGATCCCAACCGGCCTTGTAATCTGACCGTCCGCGAGTTGAATCCTCATGTCGGTTGGCTTTAAATCTGTGCCAGTATTCAACTTCCAGAACATGGTGAGAGGCATGAGGCTCACACTAGCACCCAAATCAACCAATGCTTTTTGTAAGGGGACGCCTTCGAGTGTGCAAGGAATACGGAAACTCCCGGGATCTTTAAATTTGGCGGGCTCCTTTTCCTTCCTAGTGAACCAAGTTCCTTGTTCCGTGAGCATGATCTTCTCCTTCCTTTTCCTTCCCGTAATCAAGTCTTTTAAGAACTTCGCATAAGACGGGATTTCCACTATGGCATCAAGGAAAGGGATATTGAGGTTCACCCCTCTCAAGTATTCGAGGAACTTGGCTAGCCTCTTCTCGATCTTGGCTCTAGCTAGCTGTTGAGGGAAAGGCACCAGTGACATGAATTGGCGCTCATCAATAGGCTCCTCCTCTCTAGACTTTGCTCCTTCTTGCGGCTCCTTCTCTTTTTCCACCTCAATTACCGGCTCGCTCTCTTCTAGATTCTCCACCACGGGTTCCTTGATTTGAGTCATGGGGGGGGGTGGTATCCTTCCCTCCCATTGTAGTAATCGCAACAACCGCGTTGATATGGACAGTGTTGCCCCGTGGATTCGACTCGGGTTGAGCCGGCAATTGTTGGTTGTTTCTATTGAGCAACACAAGTTGCTCCCCGATTTGAGCGACGACGGTGGTGAGAGAATCTTGTCCCGCTTTCAACGTGGTGTTAATCTTTCTTTGCTCCGCCATAAACTCCTCCACATTAGCTTCAAAATCTGAACGTGGTTGAGCTTGCGAAGGGTTGGGATTTCTCCACCCTTGATTATACCCGGGTGGCCTATAAGGTCCCACTTGTTGCCTTTGTAGGAAGTTTTGTTGCGGTGGCCCCCTTGGTTGATAATTTGGTTGTGGTGGTGGAGCCCGAGCTTGAGGAGGTTGTTGAGGCGGGGGATTCAAGGCACCATCATTATTAGCATAGGAAAAACCCGGATGGTTTCTAGCGGCCGGGTTGGCCCAATATCCGGAATTCCCCGTAACATACTGGATTTGCTCCAAAGCTCCTTCTCCTTGCTCTCCTCATACATACATGGCTTGGGATTGGTCTTGTCAATCACTCATATGGTTTGTCGGTGCGGATGTAGTAGGGGCTCCTTGCGGCTCGGTAATGTATTTTTCCAACCTCTTCACTACCTTGTGGAGAGAGTCAAATTTGCTAGCAAGCTCCGCCACGGCCTTGGCCTCATAAATACTCGTGGGCTTCAAGGAGGACGAAGAATGTCCTCGCTCGTCCCCCATTGTTGGTTGTTGGAGGCCATCTCCTCTAGCAAGGCCGTAGCTTCATCGGGGGTCTTCGACAAAATGGCTCCGTTGGCGGTAGCATCAATAATCTGTTTTGTGCCCGGTTGGAGCCCATTGTAGAAACTGTGGACAAGCTCCCAATCCTCTATGCTGTGGTGGGGGCATTGATGTTGAAAGTCCTTGAAACGCTCCCATGCTTCATAGAGAGTCTCCTGTGGTCCTTGCTTGAAGGACATGAGAGCACTTCTTATTTTCACCGTCTTGGAGGACGGGTAAAATTTGTCGACGAAGGCACTCGCCAATTCATCCCAAGTGGTGAAGATTCCTTCAGCTTGCGTCCTCAACCAATATAAGGCCGTGTCCTTGAGTGTGAAGGGGAAGAGGCGTAGTCTGATAGCATCTATGGAGACGCCCGGCATTTGGAAGGTGGCACATTTTGATAGGAAGTGCTGGATGTGGTAATGAGGGTTTTCATGGGAGTTCCCATGAAAAGGATCTTGTTGCATCAGAACTACCAATCCGGTCTTCAATTCGAAATTTTTGTCGGCCGCCAACTCCGGCATAGCTATGGACGAGGTCGTGGAAGAAGTCTTAGGCCGAAGCCTATCTCTAATGGAAATGATCCTCACCATTCGCGCCGCCAATTCTTTGGGTGTCTCAGGATTGGTCATACAATTCCCCTCCGTATCGAGTCTCCTCTCCGCTCGGATCCTCCTCAATGTATGCTCGATCTCCGGATCGTATAGTATTTCTTCGGGGTTCGCCGTGGATCTCGTGTACATGCAAGGGAGAACAGAGTTTCAAAGAAAAATTTAGCACAAAGGAGGGGTAAAATAAAAATAGAAATAATAGAATAAAAAAGAAAAATAGCTAGGTAGGTAGAATCAAACACTATTGCCTCCCCGGCAACAGCGCCAAAAACTTGGTCGGAGCCCCGAGGGTGCGAACACGCGACCGGGGCACGCGACTCGCTAGTCTTACCTCAAGCGCACGGTGTAGCGGTGAGCGGGTATCGAACACGAGGAGGTCAAATGACAGTGTCTTCTTCAATCCACCTGGCTATAAGAAAAGTCGAGAAATATTCGCTATAAAGCGGTCACAGTCGTTCAATTGTATAAAAGGAATATCAAATTAATAAAGACGCCTAAGGGGTAGGAATCCCCGCTACAAACCGTATCTCGTCATTTTGATTCATAGGTTTCACAATTGCTAGACTTGAAATTCAGGTGAACTAGTTGCAACTAAATGTAGAACCAAGCTCACGCTCTCGTGCTATTGCCGGTCTATAGCAAACCTAGGGTAGGGTCCAATCTCTTGCAAACCCTAACCTAGGCTAGCTAGCGTGAAGAACAACATCATCGTTCAATCGTATCTCAAGCCCACTCTCGTGCAAACTCGAGCTATGACCTAGGTTGTGATAGTTCCTACCCGTCCAATCTCTTGCAAACGGGTATTGGCATAGAATTGCAAACGAAAACCCTAGTTTCGGCCCAATCTCTTGCAAACCGATTCCGGAGAAATCCAATTGTAACCCAATTCGAATTTCTAGGGCTTCCTATCGAGTTGGGATCCAATCTCTTGCAAATCTCAATCGGTATGAATCCCTAGCTATTCGTATTAAATCAATCCCAAACTAACCCTAATCAATTCTAGCAATAATTTCACCAATTCATCACAAATTAGAAATAGTGTTCGTAGGGTTCATCCCTATGCCCTAAGACGATAAAACTACTCACAATTCATAATGAAATTCAATAGAAATTCACAAATAAAATCAATAGAATTCATGGCTATATTCAATATATCAATAAAAATGGAGTTTTTGATAGAGAGAGAGAGACAAACCAATGAAGAATCAATAGCATCCAACAAAATAACACTTTCCTCTCTCCCCTAAAAGCTCAATCTAATCTCCTAAAAAGTATTCTAAAAAGGCTGCCCCCAAAAGTTCTGAAAAAGCTCTCTAAACTAGGTTAAACACTGGGGTTAAATACCCCCCAAAATCGCCCAAAAAATTGTGACGAAAATGCCCATGCGCAGCCTTAAAATCGTAGTTTACGCTACAGGCAGCGCGGCTCACTCGGCTAAGTGACAAATGTCATTCGTCCGAGTGACAAACCCTGACAAATTCCAGTAACTTCGGACTTTTGGGGGTCAGCTCCTCGGGAGTCACTCGGCCGAGTGACTTTCTTTGCTTCGGCCAAGGGGACTTCTTCACTCGGCCGAGTCGGAACTTGGGAGTCGACTGACAAATTACAGTAAGTCTGGACTTTTTGTTGTCGTCGTCTTGATGCCACTCGGGCGAGTGGTGTCTCCGTGGTTCGGCCGAGTGGGCTGGCGACGGTCGGCCGAGTGCACGCTGATACTCTATCTTCTGCGTGTCCGATCTGGTCGGCCGAGCGGGCTGTCGATGGTCGGCCGAGTGACTCCTTCACTCGGCCGCGTGACATGCTCAGAATGCCCAATCTTTGTATTTTTGCTCCCTCATCGCTCCTACGACGTTCTTTCTTTTTCCACTCCTCTCCAATAGCAAAATTCCCCTCAAAGGAGTCACGGGTGACACTCCGGAGTGGGTGTATCTCAGAATCACTCCAAATCGCTCGAAATCTCCTGAAATTCGACAGAAACAAGAAATCGTGAAAAGCATCGCAATATTGCTGAAAAATCATAAAAAACGCAATTCGAGCGATAAAAATGGCATGCAAACATGCAGAAAAAAGGTGTAAAATATGGAGTGATCAAGGTCCAATCTATAGGGGCTTTGGTCATTGACATAGAGGACTCCATTGAACAGCTCTTCGCCAGCTTTGTAATTGATCAAATTTCTCCCAAAGGGACTATCGAGGGCAACATTAGAGTCGACGTAAAGGACGATAAGTTATACTTCGAAGTTAGCAAGACACCTCAGCCCGGAATAAGGGAAGGTAGCGAAGCATGCAATAGAGAGGTCTGTACTTTTGAAGAGTCCATTTGGCATGCCGAGATTCAGGGAAGTACATTGACGATCCTCTCTTCAACATTTATGAACGTACTAACCTATCTCTTGATTTCAGGAGTGAACCTGAGGAAAATGGTAGTCCCACCGACATCAGAGCAGAGTTGGGCAGCATCCACCCCGATGCACCCTCCTCACCGAGAAACAAATCTGAACCGGTCTACGAGAGCCTACTCTCCAAGGGGGAACTGAACACGGATGTGACAGAAGACGCCATGCTTTCACATGAAGAGGAGGTCAGGGGTACATCGCCCCCTGAGGTAGAACTGAAATAATTACCTCCAAACTTAAGGTATGCTTTCTTGGGGATAAACTGACCTACCCGGTGATTGTTAATGCTAACCTCAACCACCACCAGCTTGGGAGACTTTTAGATGTCCTTAGGAGCCATAAGGATGTCCTAGACTACACCATCTCTGACCTCAAGGGAATAAGCCCTAGGCTTTGTATGCACAGAATCCACCTAGAAAACACTGAAGCCACCTCCATAGAGCCTCAATGGCGGTTAAATCCTAATATGAAGGAGGTGGTTAAGAAGGAGATCCTTAAACTTCTTGAAGCCGATATCATTTATCCAATTTCTGACAGCAGAAGGGTTAGCCCTGTTCATGTCGTTTCTAAAAAAGGGTGGATGACCGTCATAAAAAATGGTAAGGGAGAGCATATATCCACATGCACCGTCACGGGATGGCGGATGTGTATTGATTACATGAAATTGAATAAAGCCACTCGTAAAGATCATTACCCATTGCCCTTTATTGACCAAATGCTAGAACGCCTCGTTAAGCATAAATCCTTTTGCTATTTGGATGGGTATTCCGGATTCTTTCAGATTCCCTTACATGAAGATGACCAAGAAAAGACTACTTTTACATGCCCTTATGGCACATATGCCTACCGAAGAATGCCCTTCGGACTTTGTAATGCCTCCGCCACCTTTCAAAGGTGCATGACGTCCATCTTTTCTGATTATATTGAAAACATCATGGAATCTTCATGGACGATTTTTCTGTCTATGGTAGCGAGTTTGACTCATGTTTGGCCAATCTCACTAAAGTCCTTAAAAGATGCCAACAAATAATCTTACTCTTAACGGGAAGAAATGCCATTTTATAGTCACTGAGGGGATAGTTCTTGGGCATCTTGTCTCATCTAGAGGGATCGAGGTTGATAAGGTGAAAATTGAGGTAATCAAAAAACCCCCCTTCCTATTAATGTCAAGGGAATTAGGGGATTTCTTGGTCATGCGGGATTTTTACGGCCGCTTTATCAAAGACTTTGTCCTAATTACCCGTCCTCTTACTGTTTTACTCGCTAAAGATGCTCCATGTGTCTTTTTAGGAGATTGTTTGCAAGCTTTTAATACATTGAAAGAAGCCCTCATTTTCGCCCCCATCATACAACCGCCCGACTGGATTCTTCCTTTCGAGCTAATGTGCGATGCAAGTGACCAAGCGATTGGAGCAATACTAGGACAAAGGAAGGACAAAAAGCTTCACGCAATATTTTATGCAAGCAAAACTCTTGACGAGGCATAAAAGAATTACACTAGCACCGAAAAAGAGCTCTTGGCGGTCGTCTACTCTATTGAGAAGTTCCGCTCTTACCTCCTTGGATCCAAAGTGATTGTGCACACCGATCATGCGGCATTGAAGTACCTATTGAGCAAAAAGGAAGCCAAGCCAAGATTAATAAGATGGATACTATTATTGCAAGAATTTGACTTGGAAATCAGAGACAAAAAAGGCACGGACAACGTTGTGGAAGATCACTTGTCTAGGATCATTCGTGACGAAAGGGATGATAGCCTGCCGATTGATGACACTTTTGCTGACGAGAGACTGTTCACCGTCAAACCCGGAGAAGTGCCTTGGTATGCAGATTATGTGAACTATTTGGCGTGCGGGATAAAACCGTGTGGGATGGCCACACAACAAAAAAGGAGGTTCATGCATAAAGTCCGCAACTATTTCTGGGAAGACCCGTGTCTCTTCAAGATATGCAAAGATGGGATTATACGGAGGTGTGTTTCAAAGGAAGAGGCCACGTCTATCATTTCACATTGCCATGATATGCCTTGCGGGGGACATCACGCTGCCTCCAAAACCACCGTGAAGATATTACAGTGCGGGTTCTTTTGGCCGACCATGTTCAAAGATACACATGACTTCATCAAGTATTGCGATAGATGCCAACGGACAGGGAACATATCCAAACGGAATGAGATGCCAATGAAACCCATTTTGGAAATTGAGCTATTTGATTGTTGGGGAGTGGATTTCATGGGGCCTTTTCCATCAAGTAAAGGAAACACGTATATTCTATTGGTCGTTGACTACGTCTCGAAATGGGTAGAGGCCATTGCAACCCCAACCAATATGCGAGGTTGGTATCCAAATTCTTCAAGAAAAACATATTCCCGCACTTTGGAGTGCCATGAACTTTGATAAGCGATGGAAGAAGCCATTTCATAGAAAGCAAGTTCGAGGCCACGCTAAGGAAGTACATGGTGAATCATAGAATCAGACTGGCATACCACCCTCAGACGAGTGGACAAGTGGAAGTGTCAAATCGGGAAATTAAACAAATTCTAGAGAAGACCGTCGATAGATCTAGGAAGGATTGGTCCATGAAATTGAATTATGCACTATGAGCATATCACACGGCCTTTCGAACTCCCATTGGAACCATCCCATACCAGCTAGTCTACAGGAAAGCATGCCATTTGCCGGTAGAGTTAGAACATCGCGCCTATTGGGAAATCAAGACTTTAAATTATGACTACAAGAGCGCGGCATTGTGACGACTCCTAGACATCAATGAGCTTGACGAGATTAGACAGGATGCTTACGAGAGCTCTAGGATTTACAAGGAAAGAACCAGAATTCTCCACGACGCACGCATCACCATTACAGACTTCAAGGTCGGAGAGAAAATCCTATTATTCAACTCTAGTCTTTGACTCTTTCCTGGAAAGCTTAGGTCACGATGGTTGTGACCCTTCACCATTAGGCACATACAACCGAGAGGAGCCTTCGAGTTAGAAGGAAAAGACGGTGTCACATTTAAGGTAAATGGACAAAGGCTCAAGCGCTATTCAGATGGAGCCCCCATCGGGGAAGTAAGTAGCAAATACCTAATGAAGGGTTGGTCCCAAGATCTTTCGTACCTCCTAGACGAGGTGATTGACGACGCCATGCAATTTGCCATCGGGGCCAAGCACGATGACGGCCTCGAAGAGGGCCAACTTACCAAAGATGGCGAATGATGGGAGACCCGCCGGACCCTCTTACGGATGAGGAGAATGACGACGCTGATGTCGTCAAGATTAGAGAGCTATGCAAGCTCTCTACGGCGAAGCATATGAAGAAAGCTCCATCGGACAACAAAACTTCGCCGCCGGCCAAGAAGAAGGATGTCAATAGCTCAAGCTTGGGGGACTAATCCCCCACTACTACCCATAATGAAGGGGAGCCGAGGAACGTCGAAGTAAATCAACAACTAAACCCAAGCGGCCTTTGCGGCAAGTTTGACGCGCGCATCTCACATGTGCCGAACATCGAGCTCTAATTGCGAATATTAAGGGGTCGAGCTCAAGACCTTAAATGAGCACTTGTCGGGAGGCAACCCGATGGTTTTATCTCATTTTAGTTGAATTTTTCCTTTTATTTTTGTTTTAGATCTTTATTAGTGTTTAGAGTCAAGTGTCGAAGAAAAACCTAACAACGGGCAATATTTTTTCATTTCAGGAGATGGAGGATAGAAGACCATATGAATGGAGGACGACCATGGCAAAGGAGGGGATGCGCTCAGGCGTCAGGAGAAGGAAGAAACTAATGAGGAAAAGAAAATCAGAAAGTGGAGCAAAAACAGAGAGTTGGAGCTGAAAATAGCAGCCCACTCGGCCGATTGACTTTGTCATTTGGCCAAGTGAAGACCCTACTCGACCGAGCAGGGTAATGATCAGGGAAGTTTCGAAAAACCCAGCTCTGTCATTTACATGCCACTCGGTCGAGTGAATTTGTCACTCGACTGAGTGAATCAGACACTTTTAGTACTTGAAAAGCTCTGAGTGGCCTTGCCACTCGGCCGAGTGACTTTTGTCTACTCGCCCGAGTGGAAAGTGCTACTCGGCCGAGTCGGTACTTTCACAAAAAACTTTAAAAACTTAATAAACTGAGCCACTCGGCCGAGTGGACACACTGCTCGGCCGAGTGACTTATCCTATATATTCGAAAGCTCACGGCTCAAAACCAAAATTTCCCAAATTTCCCCAAATCGACACCGAGCAATCCCTGATCGCCTGAACACTCCGTTCCCTTGCCCGAACCGCACCACCCCCATGCCCGAGTCGGGCGACCCCACACCGGTCTTCACACCGACCAGCCGCCACCAGCGCCGCCTCTCTCACCGCCGTCCATCCCCCATTTAGCCCAAATTTCCCTCTTTTCTCCAAATCTCCGTTTCGTAAGCCCTATTCCACCCTGAATCGAAATTAAACCTAATACACATCTATTTGTCTTGATTTTCTTCCATATTTATTGATATTCATTGCTAATTAATCAATTTGTGTTTCCGGACAGCTTGGGGAGAATCAAGGGCAGATTCAGAGCTTTTCGGAGGAGGCGTTTCTCAGCTCACATCCATTGCTTGCATTCACGTCGTGCTTGGGTATATTCGCTCCTTTTTACTAGCACTTCGCATTGGTAGGCAGGTCTCACAGCACACATGCCTCCACGCACTAGGTCATGTTCGCGGGCGCCCACCTCGAAGTGAAAGAGGACTAGCGAGCCTGTCTCTTCCTCCGCTAGAGCGGACACCCCACCACCTAGCCCACCACCACTCACACTTCCTCCTCCTACCGCACCCATTCCACCCCCACCGGCACAGCCCGTCCCTGCTTTCGATACTATGGGGATCACTTTTAGAGATGACGCACACCGTGCCAGATTTGAAAGAATCTCCCATCGATCGATTGTCCCCTCTAGGTTTGTGCACATTGCAGATTTTGAGTGCCTAGGGGTTTTTGAGGGCTACTCCAGTTGTATGACAACGTGGGGTGGCGTGATTTGCTGTCGGCGGACACATACACTCGAGGTCCTTAGTTCCATCCGTAGGACTCTTGGGGGTTGCTCATTTCATCTGATGGATCGTGAGTACGAGATTACCCTCGACATGCTCTGAGCCTATTTTCAGTGGCCCCCCGTCCCAAACCCCGACGGAGCTTATAGTCACATGCACATCTCCCCACCGTCATTCGATACTCATGCCTTCTGGACACTCATCACGGGATCACCTCTCTCCTTTGACCCTAGCCAGGCCAAGGCCTCCTCTATCGTCCACCCATGCCTCCGCATTGCTCAGCGCCTTATGGCTACCACTTTTCTCGCGAGGTATGAGCCTGGGACGATGTCTACGCCTGAGCTTTACATGCTCTACGTGATGACAAGAGTAAGAGCCTACGATGTGGGTAGAGACGTCTTACGCCCCGCCATTCAGATCGATATAGCTAGTTGGTAATCTCTATCGTAGCCAGGACTTCTATTTGTTGTGGCGGTCTGATTTCCCTTCTGGCTCCCATATGCGGGTTTTACCTCCCAACTGGTTTGCTACGACCACCAGGCCCCACTTCCCTTTCCATTGATTTCATGGCCCGCATGAGGATGTTGCATACTCATGGTCAGCACCACTGGGTTTGGCTGCACGGTCCATTTGGCGTGATCAAGTTTTTGGCACAGATTATATGGTGCTTTCGAGCCTTGCTCGGACCCACATTGGACCTGCAGGAGGGGTGTGGAGACCAGAGATGGACCTCATCATCCCAGCTGCATACGTGCTCAAGCCTGAGGGCACTCAGCAGGAGCCCCTCATTCCACCTCTGGACCCTGAGATCCCTATCCCTCAGCCTGCACCTGATTTGACCTCTGCTCTCGACACCTCTGTCCACACTTCTGTCAGTGTCGGGATCACACTAGCTAAGTCCACCACCACCACCACCTTTGTGCCACTGACCACTGATCCCATCTCTGCTATGAGTTATGAGAGTGCCCCCACCACTATTCTCGAGAGATGTGGGCCTTCCTTTGTTTCCGTAGCCGAGACCCTGTCCTCACCAGATTTCTCGACCGCTAGGGAGTCATTTTCTGTTGATCTCATGACATCCCCAGTCGTCAACACGTCCGTATCTGCTGTCGTTGTCTTCACCGAGAGTGTCGTGATGTCTGTCCCCATTTCTGTGTCAACGACCTCTCCACCGTTCTTGCCCTCTGTCCCCACTTCAGATTATGCCGCTGCTCACACTTCTGAGCGCATTCCTGCGTCTCAGCCTCCCACAGAGGCTGAGCGTCTTTTAGTGAGCACAGCACCACACCCTCACCTTGTATGGCACTGCTAGTCTACGGTAGCCGTGCACGGCAGCCCCGATCCCCACCTGTTCGACCCTCTCCCCCTCCCCCCGACACCCTAGTTCAGCACCTGCGTGCTTTAGAGGGGGCCGTTAGTGGGCTACGAGGATATTTTCGGGCTCTTTTATCCACGGTTAGCTCTGTGCAGTCTCACGTCGCTCTACTCCCAGGTATTCAGGTTACCCTGAACCAGATTCTTGCACGACTGTCACAGCCTTCACCTGCCGCTATCCGTCCCATTCGCAGTAGCCTCCACCACTACCTCCTCCACCATAGGACGGTGCTGGTTCTCTACCACCTGCTTAGGCACACACTTGATGCCTCCCATATTTTTGCCGCTACCGTGATTGATATCATTTTTCCTGCCGATTTTACGCACCTCCTCCCCACACATTTTGGTCACTTTTTGTTCAGATTTGTCTATATCATCCTAGGAGAGAGGAGTCATTTCTGGACCGTTATATTGCACCATCTTGATCTCTGCACGTATCACTTGCATATCCATCTCATTTTCTATCATTTTCATACTTTATCATGCATGCATCCTCACGCAACCCACCCATATCATATCTCTCCTTGTGCCACACTTAGCACATTAAGGACACTGTGCAGTTTAGCTTGGGGGACTGAGTGTCTCACGCACTTTTCATTTTCTTCATTTTCATTTTCATTTTTCCCAGCTTTCTTTATTTTCCACTTATTTTCACCCACTTTTTCATGTTTTTCTCATGCATCACATTTTCTTATTTTGTGTGTGTGCTGCATATGTATAGTAGTTCTTATTTTTCCTTTATCCTTATTTATTTTATCCTTTTTGGCTAGAGATGAATTTTCTGTGATGACGATGACCTGGAGCTAGTTTACTTTTATATGCATATTCTCTTGTCATGCCATCGTTTTTATTTCAGATATCATATGCTATACTTTGCCATGCATACGAGAATAGTAACCTGCATCTTTATTATATGAATGTGAATGAAATTCTACCATTAGCTGAATCTGATGATTTATATTGTATACTTTTCATAGATAACACTCCAAGATTCATGCATTGATTGCCTACATTTTGAGTACTGCTTTGTTGTCTGTTATCACTTCTTTTTTGCATGAAAATTGTATGCTTAATTTCCCAGTTGATTGAATGTATGCCATTTTGATATAACTGGATTAGTTTACTTTCTGAATTCAAACTGAGTAGATTATATTGTCCTGCTGAAAGTTGTCATGCACATTCAAAAGAGTGAACTGAGCGTTGCATATTTTTCTTTCTTCACATATCTTGAACATCATTTCTATACTTAAAAGCATTGGTGAATCTCCCTTTAGCAAATCTTATATTGGCATCTTCCCCTTGCTATAAAGTACAAGCTCCAATACCCCAAAATCAAAAAAAAAGAAGAATACATGAATATCTCTCTATCTTGATTTGGGATCGTTATTGTATATATTGATTTCAAAAGAAAAAAAGGAAGAAAAAGAAAAAGAAAAAAAAAGAAAGAAGTTCATACACAATCCCATTTCTTTCTTTCTTTCTTCCCTCTTTTATTTTTTTTGGAGCTTCAAAAATGGGAAAAATTTTATTGTTTTATTTGATGCCACCACACTTATAGATAAGCTTGGGGGAGAGGATCCAATGATGTGTAAGAGAACGACCACTTCTCTGTGCATGACGACCTAAGCTAGGTAATTTTCTCTACTCAGGGAGATTACTAGGAGTACTACGAAGTCCATGAATTGAAATTTGGCATGCATTTCATGAATACCATTTCTTTCTATTCGTAGTGCTCCATATTGTGTGATGCCTCTTATACTCCAAATAAAAAAGCGATCAATTGAAAAGTGTGCGATCTATGATTATGTATATTAATTTGGATGCCTCAGACGATGCTAATTCTAGAATGATTTCATGTTTCATATCGTTTTGATATTCTTAGGTTTCTATATCGAATGCATTTGTATATGATCATGATATCGAGATAAAAGTCTTTGGCATGTTTTTATTCGTCGTATGCTATTTGAGTAAGCAGCTCCATGTCCTGAGAAAATGATCTAGCACATCCCTCTTCGTTTTCTTTTATATCTTCTTTTTCCTTTTTCCTTATTTTTACCCGTCGGGTTCGCCTTTTTACTCATCTTCCTCGAGGACGAGTAAGAGGTAAGCTTAGGGGATTTTGATCGCTCCTTATTTTACACCTTTTTTATGCATGCTTTCATGTCGTTTCGATCGCCCATATTGTGTTTTTCATGATTATTCGATGATATCGCGTTGCTTTCACTATTTCTTGTTTATGTCGTATTTCAGGAAATATGGAGTGATATGGAGCAAAAATGAGATCAAGAACTTTCACGCGCACCGAAGCATCATCCATGGCCTTATTGAGGAGCTAACAACGCTAGATGATGAGCGGAAGAGGAAGAAGTTCGATAGAATCGACGAGGAGGCGAGGAGGAGGAGAAAGAACCTCAGAAGCAGCCCACTCGGCCGATCAGGCACCTCACTCGGCCGAGTAAAGGAATGTGCTCGGCCGAGTACAACGGATACGGGACCACATTGAGTCAAAGTCCACTTGGGCGAGTGAAATATCTCACTTGGCCGAGTGAAAAAGTCCACTCGCCCGAGTGTGACAGGGTTTTTCTCCTGAGATCTCAGCCGACTTACTCGAATTTGGAGAAGACTCACTCGGCCGAGTGAGAAAGCCCACTCGACCGAGTGACTAGTTCCACTCGCCCGAGTGTGACAGAGCGATAGAGCCCCCAAAAATCCCGGTTTCTCTGTTTTTCTTTGGGTCTGTCACTCGGTCGAGTGACATGTTCCACTCGGCCGAGTGGCGCAGTCTGCCTGTATCGCGATTTAGGGTTTTGGCCTGCGCCAGGGGCAAATCTGTTAGGATTTTCTGGACGATTTTGACTTGTATTTAAGGCTAGTTTTATTCCTATTTTGAGGAGAGACAAAATATTAGTTTTGACGGCTATTCTAATTGTAATTCTCAGCTGGAGATCAAAGACTCGCAATTTGGTTTGTTCTTTTTATCTAAATTTCTTGTTTTTATGAGTTGTTTTCTCTCAACCATGAATTGCTCTATGATATTATTCGTTATTTCTGTGATTGCTATGATTAATCGTGAGTAGTTCCGCCGTTCTAGGGCATGGGGATAAACCCTATGGATCCGATCATTGAATTGTGATGAATGAATTGAATTGTTGCTAGGATTGATAGAAGGTTAGGTTATGATTGATTTACTAGAGTAGCTAGGAATCTCCATTGATTGTGGTTTGCAAGAGATTGGATTGCAATTGATGGAAAGGCCTAAATATTCGATTTTAGGTTTATAATCGAGATTCTCTAGACTTGGTTTGCAAGAGATTGGACCAAAGATAGGATTTTTATTATAAATCTATACTCATATTCATTTGTAAGATCTTGGACGAATACGAACTTTCATAACCTAGGTCGTAACTGGAGTTTGCATGAGAGTGGGCTCGAGGTGCGATTAGACGATGCTGTCGATCTTCATGCTAGTAGCTTAGGTTAGGGTTTGCACAAGAGTGGGCCCTAATCTAGGTTGCTATAGACCGTTAATAGCGCGAGAGCGTGAGCTTGGTTCTATATGCAGTTACGACTAGTTCACCTCAATTCAAGCCTTGCAACATTGAGATTCATGATCCACAAGGATAAATAATGATCCGTAGTGGGGATTTCCTAGCCATAGACGCTTTTATTATATAGAATTCTATTTGTTATTTGAACGATCGTGACCATTCCATTCTACCACCAATAGCTAGGTGATCAAGATAGAGTACTTTCAATTGTCCTCCCTGTGTTCGATACCCGCTTGCCACTTCACCGTGCGCTTGCGGTAAGACTACAGTCGTTTTTCGGGTGTATATCCTGGCGCGATCAATGTACAAGACCATGAGTTCTACAACTCATTATCACACTATCTTACAGACGGATTTTGGCAATCATACCGTTAAGACAATACTTACAAGTGTCTTTCGACTCATAATACGAGAGATCAAAACTCTCTTTATGTGACCTGTCAAGTTTGTTTGCATCGTTACGGCCTAGTCTATGTTGCCATAGATAAAGTTTCTATATCTTGTGTATTCGTGTATTAATATTTAATACAATATCATTATACAAAACGTTCATACCGAGACATTGCCTAAGAAGCAAAGTGGTGACATTCGCCAAAATGTGTTCTTCTTTTGTATAACAATTATCCTGAAATCGTGACCTCAAATGTCACATTTTCAATTCCTCCTATTTTTGCCTAGTCAACACTTTCTTTCTCAACCGACATTCCTCAATGCCTTCTCCATTCTAATTCACATTTAGACAATACTTTTCCCAACAAAAATATTAGCTGTGCAAGCACCTTACATATCCAAATAATTAAGCTTCACAACCTTGAGTTGACTCAAGATATGATTTGGATACATGGTCTTGCACCGCTCATGCACTCATATTCGAGTCAAACAGTTTTGATCAAAGTTGCAAATCTTGCGGATCGAATCCATTTCCATACAACCTTGAGTTGACTCACCAAATTGTATGGAGAAACATGCTTTGAACATTAGTATGTTCAAGCTACCCCTCATAGATGCCAGTGACAGATAGCGTGCATTTATTTTGTTGGACCCAGAGCTCAAGGAAATCATTGTCCTTAAGCCTGTGTTAAGAAGGACATCTTTAATGTCAATAAGAACATAGTTTAGTCTATCAATTAGAATTTGAGCAGATATTCTTTTAACCAACCATTTTGACCAGTTAACTTATTCTTTTAGGATATTATGTTTTGGATTCCATTGGTAATCATAGAACTACTATAGTATAGCATATGTTCAATTTTAAATATAGATAGAATGCTTTTATCTAACTATATCCTCCCACTATTTTTGGCGATCATTTTTAGCCATAATAATGAATGATTTAGATTAACTAAATTTAGTGGGAAAGGTATCCAACCACTCTGACCCTCACAACCTTGAGTGTGCTCAATAAATTGCTTGACTCTATGATTGGTAGATGACTCTTCATCAATCATATCATATATGATTCCTGTATTTGTTGTTACCCCTAGCCACTTATGATCATGAGTGTGCTCATCCAAATCACAATGACTAGTCTAGTAGGACCCTTATTTTCGTGTCTAGCCTAACTTACGCTGGCGCTCGTTGTATGGGCACAACGCGATGGTTTGAGTTAAGTCTAGACTATATCTCGTGTAATGAGAAGTTGGTTTCCATAAAGTAGCTATTACATAGCTTGAGTGTGCTCAACAACTATAACATGGAACATATAGTTGCCAACCTCTAAAACAAGGAGGGTTACGACTAATCTTGAAGAAGATTTTTAACGTAATTGACTAGATCTAAACGATTGTTTCATATAATCATAATTCGCATCCTCGCGGTCCAGCGAAACACGGCCAGGGATTTGGCTAGGTCAGAGATTTGGTTATGCCAGGATCATTATCCCTAGTCAAGCTATGTGATCCACAACACTAGTCAAAAAACACTAGACCTGATCATGGTCCATTGAAAGATACTAATTATTCATATATGTGCCATCGACTTTAAATGGCTTCATTAAAACTAGTTAATCATATCAACTAGTTGAATCCTAAAATTCGAAATTATTAGGATTGGTTAATTACTTTTATTAATGTCATTATCAACTATACAGAATGAATTTTAGGGTGCTATCCTAATCATGTATTAGGCATTTAAACAAGTTTAAATCATATCATGTTCATTAAAATTATCTTATAATTTTTACGAAACTTTTAATGTCTAACCTAATAGTTTTCCTTGTATTATCACATAATCATCAAGAAATGACACAACCAATACAAAAATATCAACTAAACACTTTTAGCATGATAATAATTCAACTAAAAGTATCATATAAAATTTAGCTAAACATACAACTTAAATTATCTCATAAAGTTTAAGTTACACTCATAATTAAATAATTATAAAGATCTAATTTTAAAAATTATCATATGATTCTAAATTAGATCTAGTTTTCAAAAAACAATTTTTCTAAAATAAATCATCACATGTGAAAGACAATATAATAGTTTAATTTTAAAACCTCCATCTGATGGAGAAACATGCTGCATCATATACACTTTATGATTGCAAATAACTATAAATCGAGTAAACATGGCTTTGATACCACTGTAGGGTTTCTGGGTCCTTAGGGCTATAAAACTGATGTTCGGCCCAAGTCGGTCGAACGACGAAACCATAAAGGCAACGAAAAATAGATCTAAAAACATTTTCTAAATGAAGCTCTAAAGATACAACCCTAGCCAGAATCTCTACTATCCCGAGGTTGGGTCCAACCAACCCCTAAGGATAGATCAAACAACCTATTTGCAATTATAAATGCATGTTTAATTAAACTACATACCTTTCACTTCGTTTCCACAGAATACGAAGCATCGTTTTTAGCAACATTTCTTTGGCCCCGCGTCGCTTCTCCTAAGCCAAACCGCTTCCCGAACCGCACCACGTCCCGAGCCGAGCAACACCCTTGTCGTGTATCCTCCATCAAGACTTCGGATCCGATCCAAACTCCTTCGTGGCTTTGCTAGAGCCCAATCAGGAGAAAGGAAGAATATATGGAGAGAGAGAGTAGGGCTGGCAAAATAGACCCGACCCGACCCGACCCGAACCCGGCCTCTTGGGTCGGGTATGGGTAGAGGCCAATCCGGGTCGGGTCAAATTCGGGTCAACCCGACCGACCCGGATAAAAATCCGGGTCGGGTACGGGTTTGACCACTCGACCCGGTTGACTCGAATTCGACCCGTATTTCACTCTTTTCACCCCGAACCTGACCCGAACCCGAACTTTTTTGTAAAATAATCACTCTTTCACACCAAACCCGACCCGAACCTGACCCGTAAGACAAACCGGGTCGGGTACGGGTCACCCGGGTTACGGCCGGGTCGGGTACGGGTATCTGAACCCTGACTCGAATTTAATTCGGGTCGGGTTCGGGTTTACCCTTATTCGGGTTGGGTCAAACCTGACCCAACCCGAACCCGACCTGACCCGACCCGTTTGCCACCCCTAAGAGAGAGAGATAATAATTAATTTAAGTCATAATCCGAGCATGCACAAAACTTTTGGGAGCTTCTCAGATTTGGAGACTTGGTGCGAGTTTTCAATGAGGGGAATGGGCCCCTATTTACATAGGCGGCTGACCCATCATCTTCTCGTCATATCTGATAGAGGACTAAAGATATTGGAGAAAAAATAAATTATTAGTTTGCCTACTACGAAGGCCAAACTTCAATGAATTTTCCATCCCTCACCGTTGAGCTCCGCAAGTGATACAACCTATCAAAGAGAAGAGCATTGAATGGTGTTCGCATAGAAACAAACGGTGCTCCAATCTGACTTCGTTTGACCCTCAAACTTAGTCTCAAACATGGCCAAAAATCACAAAGACAACTGAAAATTGCAGCCGTAACATTGGGTTTAAAAAAACCCTTGTGCGTGGGGCCTAAGGTGGACCCCACGTGCATGGCCCGTGCCCAGAGGGCGTGGCCAGCCTGGCTCGCACCCCTTGGGTGTGTGCCTGTCATGCGGTTGCGTGCCTGGCGATGCCCTTTGGGTGCCTGGCTGCTGGCGCCCAAATGTGGGTGCCAGACAGCCTAGGCCCGACCCATATAACTGCTGGCACCCCAATGTAGGTGCCAGACTGCCTAGGCCCAGCCCATATGAGCCGGGCCAAAAATATTGTGCCCCCCTTTTGGTGAAAAAACTGTGGGCCTTAAACTCTTTGGGCATTCTATTTAAAACACTTTTTAAATAAACTTATTGAGCTCGTTTGAACTCCAATTTGAGCGCGGTTTTCTCCTTGACTTTCGAGGAAAAGTCCTCTTCATTTCTATTCATTTATAAAATATATTTATAAATATTTTACAATATATTTTATTTTTCTGTTGCATCATATGCTATATTCCACATCTTTAATATAAAAATCCATTTGCATCAAGTACAAATGAACTGAGGGCACACATCCCTCAACATGGTGCACCTCGTGCTCTAAGAATCTTTAAGATCTCCCTAACATCTCGTTGGGTCTCCTTCACTGAATGATGGTAGGAAGAGACTACCCGAGTGAGGTCGGTAAAGTCACGCCTCAAGCTGGCAACCTCAGTCTCTATGACAGTAAGATGTGAATCACTGGTGCAGGAATGGCCATGTGGGCGGGCACCACTAGACTTGCCCATCTCCCTATGTGTTCGTGCATGTGCACGAGAATGAAAAACAAACTCGGGGAGGGTGATCTACGTGTAGGCTCGGGCACAGAAACATGAATGGAAGTGATCTCAGATGCAGATGTGGGAATGTAAGGAATCTCAGCAGATACAGATGTCGTGGTGACAGAAGTGGAGACAGATACCACGACGCTGTCTGAAAATACAGCAGTGTTGGGGACAGTGTTGCTCTCAGATGGAGCTTGGAAGCTATAGGTATGGACTCGACAGGAATAGAAAAAATAAGTACATAGTCCACAGGTGCAGAGACGACAGAAGTGAGGACAGATGAATCAGACTCAATAGATATAGGCTCAGTGGTAGCCACTGGAACGATAGATACATGAATACCCTCAAAAGCATGAAATGTTGAAAAAGGTGCAGGTACAGGAATCTCAGAGATGGTGGTGGGAATGATCCCAGAACTCTCAGCAGGTGTGGTGGTGGGTATGGTCGTAGGATCAGCAACAGCTGTGGAAACAGATGTGCTCGCTATGAGAACAGAAGTGGTGACTACTCTCTCAAGCTCACCATCAAAACTAAGCTCCCAATCCCTATTTCCCTCCTTAGCAACCTCTCCTCTAGGCTCAAGCTCATGAATGGCTGGGATAGGTACACTTGGAAGGAGCCAATCCCTATGAACATGCTCAATACTAGTCATGTCAGGGCTCAGTAGGGTCATTTACAGCTCACGGCCAGGAACTAAAAGATAGATCCAGTGACAGCGACCATGGGACCTGATGATGTGCATACGTGCAAGCATGTCTGTCCTCAAGGTGGTGGGCCCGGTCACTGCCAAAAGATCCGCAGGAAGATCTAGTCCGAATATGAGGGCTATGAGAGTGAAAAAATCGCCACAATAAATATCCTTCGAGGAGGAAGCTGTGGAAAGTAGGCGGTCACACAACCAAGGTTGTGTTAGACAGGATGTAAGTGTGGAGGCTGCCGTCATCATGACGTCTTGTAATGCCTTGATAGCTACTGCACAAGTACTAGAGGGGGCGTGAATAGTACTTTAAAATAATCAAGAGTATAATTTCTAATTATTGTGCAAACATAACCAACAATGCGGAATGAAAATTGACAACAAGAAAAATCCAACGCAAACAAGCGATGTAATGGGTTCGGATCCACCCAAGTCTCCCCGACTTGTTCCCGACTATCCTACGTCCCAGACACCCAGATCCACACCGGCTACTTGAGTTAGAATCCTCTAACTCAAATTTGCACTATGAAATTCTTGTAGAAACTACTACAAGATCAAATCATACAATGATCGAAACGTGACTCCCACAAACCGAGATCACGATCTTCTCTCACAAACCGAGAGATAAACTGAAATATCAAATGAAAGATGAAATATAAAACACTTACCACAAAACCCTATGCCTTGAGAAATACTTACTGATTTAGGGCAAGAATGGATTTTGAGGAGGAAGTTAGCACCAAACCCTAGCTCCACTAAGATGAACATCAATAGATGGCTAGGATGAAGTTGGTGACTTTGATTCAAGCTCTTAGCTTGAGTAGTTCACAAAGGATGAGAATCTCTCTTGAGGAATTAGGGCTCAAAGAGAAAGGGAGAGATTCTTGTGAAATGAGAGAGCTTAGAACTGAGAATTGAATGCTCTTCTCTTTGATCTCAAAATGTCGCTAATAACAGCCTATTTGCCTTGCTTGAAACTGATCAAGATTATATAGAAAGAGAGAAAATAGTTCAGTAAAAATCGTGGCATTAAATGCCCAACGGCTCTATTTCTGAAGCTGCTTAATCGGTCTAAGAAGGATCACTGACCGATTAGTTTTGGAACTAGTCGGTCGGTGAACCTTCTTGGACCGACTAGATGGTTGACAGGGAAGATATTGAAATAAGGAGATAGAAATAGTCGGTCTAAGAAGAAACACCACTCGACTAGTTTGACAACTAGTCGGTCGGTGAACCTTCTTGGACCGACTAATTGATCAACAGTAAATAAGCTGAATTTTACTAGGAGAACTAGTCGGTCTGAGAAGGATATCCAACCGACTAGTTTGATAACTAGTCGGTCATTGAACCTTCTTGGACCGACTAATTTGTCAATAGTGAATAGGCTGAGTTTAACTAGGATGGCTAGTCGGTTCAAGAAGGATTTCTAACCGACTAGATTGTCATCTAGTCGGTTGGTTCTTCTTCTTGAACCAACTAAGATGCATACGAAGCC
Source organism: Scilla litardierei (assembly GCA_030789695.1). Classification (NCBI taxonomy): domain Eukaryota; kingdom Viridiplantae; phylum Streptophyta; class Magnoliopsida; order Asparagales; family Asparagaceae; genus Scilla; species Scilla litardierei. The sequence goes on along the minus strand of CM061142.1, from coordinate 187,930,991 downwards.
GTGAAAAGAAGCGATAAGCTTCGGGAAACTTTCTAATGGCTTCTAAGGCAATCCGAGAGATAAGATATGAGCGATATGAAGATTGTTAGGCTAGTAAGACTTAAGGCTTAACATTCTACTAAACCGAAGCTAGAAGACATAAAAGTATACACAACAAACCATCTTCAAAGCTTCAACATGAAGATTCTGAATCCCTCGACTTCAATAATAACTCCTTGAGCTTCAACGAAGCTTCAGGCACAACGATCACGCGCTCTAAGGAAGTCTTGGGACGTCGCTTGAGATGTACAAAGTAATTTGGCGACGATCTCCATAACTGCGCTCAAAGAGAATTAGTGCACGATATTTATGTTTGCTAATCTCAAAACCAAATCAGGGGAATCAATACTCAACATTCTCCCCCTTTTTGGTGATGACAAACTAACATAAATATAAATCAATAATAATGATACAAATAAAATTTACTTACTCCCCCTGCATTGATGACTCGTTAGTTCCGTATTAAATAATAAACATAAGCATCAAGCAGACAAGAAAAGTATAAAACATGATCCAATTATTGAAATATAGGATCGGAATCCATTTTTATATCTTCACTCCCCCTGAATCTAACATATGAAATTAGATTCACGGTAAATTACTTTAAATTATCATTTAGCACAAAGTCATTATTAATTCTCTCCCCTTTGGCATTAGCAAAAAGAGCAGAAGGAGATCAACGACAACAACCATGGCTAAACAGAAAAAATCTAAACAAGAGAGTCGAAGAATACGACAACGGTCCAAATGACACCAAGGAAAAATATCGAAGAATAGTAAAGCGTGCCAACGAGACCATAGTCGAAAGGCGAAAAGAGAAATCATCAAAACACAAAATCAAATTCATGTATTGGGTAAAGGAACATACTCTCCAATATTAACATTTTTAACGAATTGAGTGCATGGAAAACAATTCTATGTTTTCATACAAACAAAGCTATCTAATCAATATAATCGTCAAGTGACGAAGTAAACATCAGAGACATAAATACAATATGCACACAGAAACGAATGGCAACACGATGTGTGTGTGTGTGTGTGTGTGTGTGTGTGTGTGTGTGTGTGTGTGTGTGTGTGTGTGTGTGTGGGATACAACAAAAATTATACATCCAGCCAACAAAAATTATACATACAGCCAACAGAGAAGTGAACATCATACAACATCAAAGGTCACAACAGACATCACAAAGTATCACAAAACGTACAAAAATACATCCACCCATTTATCCTAACCCCACTATCTCACAACAAGATAAATCATCCAAATGCTCAGTGGAGAGTCCTACAACGAAGGCTCATGAGGTGGAGGCAGGACCGGCACCAGCAGCAGGCTGTGTAGACGAAGTGGTGGTCTCTGAAGCGACAGAAGTGACCACCGAAGGAATGGTGGCAGTAGGAGTGCTCTCGGGAGCACGGACAGAAGAAGTGCCAACAGAAGTACCCTCGGGGCACGAAATGGAGAAGCAGCAAGCTCCTCATCCTCAGCAGCATCCATGGCCTCCTTGTCAGAAAGTGTAGGAGGAACCTCAATGCCCAAATGATCACAGATACGTGCAAGCATCTCCTCACATCGTGCAATACAAGCTTCCTGACAGCTCAGGGAAGCTGAAGAGTCAGGGCGTGAAGGAGGAGGAGGAAGTGAAGGGGTAGTCCTCTAAACGTGACGCAAGGCCGCAAGAGACTTCTTGACGGCAGTCGCATTCAGGGGAGGACCCAAGGGATGCTGATCATCAGGAGGGAGGGGAACGCCAAAGCGACAGAAGACTAAAGTCAACAAGCAAGGATATGGAATATGTGCTGACTTGGTGGACTTCCTGATGCACTCAAAGGAGTCCATATTATCCAAGATGATACGGGCCCAATTTATCTCGCTCCCAACAAAAAGAGCGTAGATAAGCTTCAGGAATGGCTGTGAGGGCAAGCTGGAGGAGCCGTACTTCGGGAGAAGACACGACTTCAGAATCAAGTTCAGGACCCATGTAATCGGTTTGAAGGATTTAGATGGAACGCCAATCATGGCAGGAGGAATAACGTGGAACATGTCGGCAAGGATGGACTGATCAAGATCGTGGATCTTATCCACGGAGATATCTGAGGGGAGCAGACTAGAAGAGGAGACCCCAAGTAATTGTCCCAAGATCTCTACCGTGAGGACAATGGGTGTCCCCAAAACAGTGGTCTCGATACAGTGCTTGTCATCATATTCTCCTCGAACTCGATTGGCATAAAAGAGTTTGACGAGTCTAGGGTAGGGATGAGGATTCGCCTTGGGATCGTGGCGAAGGTAGTCTAGGAGGCCGCTATAAGATAGGAGATCAGCGAGCTGAGGGAAATCAGAAAACTGAACAAAATGCTCGAGGATCAACTGGCAGTGCTCGATACGGTTGTATGTCGCAAGACACAATGGGTCATCACGACAAAGAGATATATCAACCCCACCCGAAGGCATGGGACCCTTCCCCTTTGACTGACATGAGGTAGGGCGAGGGGGAGGGGTATGAGCCTTCTCGGTAGCCTCTGTCTCCGGGATATAGTCATCGTTGGAGCCAGAGGAGGCTGTGGGGGAGTGGGAGCATGAAAGGAGCCCTGGGTCAAATGCTTGGTCCGGGGCTTGGAAGATGATCGGGCTGTAGGCCTAGAGGGAGCTGTCTTCTTCTTCTTGAGAGGAGGTGAAGAAGAGGATGGACGAGTGGTTTTGGCGTGGCGTTTGGGTTGAGGAGGGTTGGATGGAGGCTCGACGGTCATGGGGGAGGGAGCGGAAGGACGGACATGGATGCGTGTTCTTGCCATAAGCTTGAGTCGAGACCGCACACAATCGAACGAAATTTGAACAAGATAGAACCCTTAAAAAACTGGAGTGAAAGAGAGAAAGGAGATACAAAAGATACCCTAGGAGGAAGAGAGATCGACTCTGGAGGACCGACGGCGGCTGACGGCGGCTGGAGACGGCGACGCACGGCGGAGGAAGATGATCGGGCTGAGGGTTTAGGGTTTTAGGAGAGAGGCCGCACCGATTAGAATGAATTTTAATCGGTGCGGAGGGGGGTTATAATCGATTTACAGAGTCAAAGACCGAAGTGCCCTCGCATATCTAGTCGGTATGAGTTCAAGAGCTGACCGACCAGAATGTGACCTAGTCGGTCGGTAGATGAGCTTGGACCGACTAAAATGCAGACAGCAAGTGAGGTCAAAATAAGGGCATGAACTAGTCGGTCTGAGTTCAAAGACTAACCGACTAGAAGTGAAACTAGTCGGTCGGTAAATGAACTGTGACCGACTAAGTGAGTCCAAAAATTTGAAAATACGAAAATTTGAGTTCTCTCCAAAGAACACTTGGACGAATCATCTTAATACTCTCATACGCTCTTATTCTACCCCATAAATACCAGAAAAACATAAATCTGACGCGCAAATCGATAAACCAATCTTAAATCTAGAATATCACAACAAATCTAGCATGAGCATAAGAATATCATTATCATGCAGGATTATAGAAAATATGAATCCTAAATCTTGGATTCACCCATAATCCCCAATTCTCGACGTAACCGCACAAAGGAATCTTCCTTGAGTGGTTTCGTGAAAATATCGGTGATTTGCTTCTGGGTTTCAACGTACACTAAAATGATGTCCTTTGTAGCTACGTGATCATCTAGAAAATGGTGACGGACATCTATGTGTTTGGTACGGGAATGGTGTACCGAATTCTTAGAGAGACATATTGCACTTAGGTTGTCCACCATGATAGGGCAAGTATCACAGTTTATACCGAAGTCTTTAAGTGTGTGTCTCATCCAAAGAACATGTGCACATGCAGCACCGGCGGCAATATATTCCGTCTCGGTGGTTGAAAGTGATATGGAATTCTGCTTCTTGGAAAACCAAGAGACAAGAGAATTTCCTATAAAATGGCAAGTGCCACTAGTACTCTTCCTGTCGGATTTGCATCCAGCATAATCTGTGTCACTATATGAGATTAACTCATATGTGCTTGACTTTGGATAGAATAATCCGTAGTCGAGTGTGTGACTTAAATAGCAGAAAATACGTTTAACCGCTATTAAGTGTGATTCCTTAAGTTGTGACTGATACCGAGCACAAACACATACGGCGAACATTATATCAGGCCTACTTGTAGTAAGATATAATAAACTACCTATCATACCTCGATATAGAAGAATGTCTACATCTTTGCCGCCCGTATCTTTATCAAGGTGTGTAGTAGTGCTCATTGGAGTCTTCTTGCCAGAAGCATTCTCCATTCCAAATCGCTTTAGCAGCTCCACCGTGTACTTGGTTTGGTGGATGAAGATTCCATCGTGCATTTGGCGAATTTGGAGTCCTAAGAAATATTTGAGCTCACCCATGTGGCTCATCTCAAATTGGTCCTTCATGACATTAGAAAACTGTTCGCAAAGAGTGAAGTTAGTAGCACCGAAAATGATATCATCTACATAAATTTGAACTAAAATAATATCATGATTCGCATACTTAACAAAAAGCGTTGAATCAACCTCACCCATTTTGAAACCCAAATCCAAAAGAAAGTTCTTTAGGCGGTCATACCAAGCTCTAGGAGCTTGTCTCAAACCATAAAGTGCTTTCTTAAGTTTGAAAACGTGATATGGAAATTTTTCATTTATAAAACCCGGGTGTTGAGAAACATAAACTTCCTCAACGACATCTCCGTTTAAAAACACACTTTTTACGTCCATTTGAAAAAGTTTGAAATCTTTATGGCAAGCAAATGACAATAACAACCTAATAGATTCTAATCTAGCTACAGGTGCAAAGGATTCCTCGAAATCTATACGTTCCTCTTGCCTGTAACCTTGAGCAACTAACCGAGCTTTGTTCCGGATGACATTTTGGTTCTCGTCTGTCTTGTTCTTGAAAATCCACTTCGTTCCTATAATGTTGTGGTTCTTCGAAGGTAATGGAACTAGCTTCCAGACCTCATTCCTCTCAAACTGAATGAGTTCCTCTTCCATGTCTAGGATCCAAGAACTATCTTCGCATGCCTCGTTGATATTCTTTGGCTCTACTGAAGAGACAAAGGCACAGTGAGCGAAGAAGTTGACTTGAGATCTCATTTTGACACTATCTAGTATGTTGCCAATAACTTGCTCATGGGGATGGTCACGAACTGTTGGAAGTTTTCTGGGAACACCCTGGTCACTAGGAACAATCTCAAAAGAATCATTAGAAGGGTTAGTATCAACAGAATCAATAGTATTAGATTTATCAATAGAGTCACTCACTACTTCCATAGAATCATCATCATTGATAATTCTAGGAGGGACAAAATCTTCATTAAATGAAACATGAAGAGATTCCTCGATCGTTGAGGCTCTTTTGTTGTATATCCGGTAGGCTTTGCTACGGGAGGAATATCCAACAAATATCCCCTCATCGGATCTTGGATCAAATTTGTCCAAACTACCATACGTGTTTTTGATAAAACATTTTGCACCAAAAACTCTAAAATGTTTAACTTGAGGCAACCTACCAAACAACAATTCATAACAAGTGTGTTGGTGCCGGGCCTCAAGAGTATCCTATTAAACACATAGTAAGCGGTATGTACCGCTTCTGCCCAAAATTGATGGCCAAGTTGGCTATCATAAAGCATCGTACGAGCACATTCCACTAGCGTCCTATTCTTTCTCTCAACAACACCATTTTGAGGAGGTGCGCGAGGGAAAGAAAAGTGTGAGTAATACCAACTTCATCACAGAAATTTGAGAAAGACTCATTCTCAAATTCCCCTCCATGATCACTACGAATAGTGACAATGGTGGTTCCAATGAGATTTTGTACTTTCTTAACAAATACTGTGAAGTTTTCAAAAGCATCATTTTTATTCACTAAAGTAAATACCTAAGTAAATCTAGAAAAGTCATCAACGATGACAAGTCCATATCGGGCATTCCCTAATGAAGCAACTCTAGTTGGCCCAAAAAGATCTAGATGTAAAAGCTCTAGAGGACGTTTAGAGGATATGCTTTTCTTAGGTTTGAATGTCGATTTTGGAAGTTTGCCTCGTTGACACGAGTCGCAAAAGCTTTTCTTTGGAAAGGAAAGCTTAGGGGATCCTCTTATAGTATTTAGCTTGGATAGTTTGAAAAGTGTTCCGAAATTCGCATGACCAAAACGTCTATGCCATAAGTGTTGCTCACTTGTGTTGGCAATAAGACATTGTTCATGGAAATTTGGAATATCTAATATATATATATATATATATATATATATATATATATATATATATATATATATATATATATATATATATATATATCCTTATGGCGTGTGCCAGAGAATAACACACTATTATTATCAATTCTTGAAATATGGCACATACCTTTCGCAAAGCTAACTTTGTAACCCTTGTCACAAAGTTAGCTTATTGAGATAAGATTGTGATTTAAGCCTTTAACAAGGTAAACATCACTTATAAGGGGTTTAGAGGGGTTACCAACTTTTCTAACACCGATGATGGTTCCGCTCTCGTTGCCTCCAAAGACCACTCGGTTTCCATTTTCAATGGGTACCACTTCGGATAGCAACTGAGCTTCACCGGTCATGTATTTTGAACACCCGCTATCAAGTATCCAATTATTCTTAGAGCCAAATTTTGATTTGTTGCTCCTTCTCTTTTTCTTGAGTACCTGAAGATAAAAATATCATTCCATGGTACCCAAGGTCATTGGGTCCTAAAAGATTAGACCTTTGGAAGCCAAGTCCAATTGGACGTAGACTTCCCAACATAGTCATCATTGTGAACAACATTCATGAAATAGGAATATATGTAAGCTTGTTTTTCATGCATGCTAGTGTCCTTCGGGCCCCAAATAGTGAATGTCTTGGGAGCCCTATTCCTATTGGGAGCATGCACATGTGGTTGATTTCTACGTGGTGCATGTGTTCTATGAGGAAGTGGCCTAGTGTATGCATGAGATGGATAAGCATATGGTGCATGATGGTAATCATTCATATAGTAATGATGTGGTTGAACATATGCATGTGGAGGAACACGTGCATGAGTGTGTCTCACTTGGTGTGCACGTGCTCGTGGACGTGGACCATAGAAATCATCATACGTGTGAACATGTGGAGTAGGAGGTGTGTTCCTACATGGCATAGTATTGGTGTACATAAATGCATGACCCTTCTTTGGAGGTCCACCCAAAGTGGGTTTCTTTCTAAGAGGGGATGTGTACTTAGTGGAAGTACCATTGGTAGATGAACTACCCATGGAGTGTTTACTCCCACTAGTTGAGGCATCGGAAGTTGGCCTTACAAAGGTGGTGAAAGATTTGGATGAATTTTCATTTTTATACCCCAAGCCAATACGATGATTGGCTAGAAGTAAATCATTTAGGATATTATCCAAATGGTCATTGCCTTTGTTGAATTTGTCAATTCGGCCTAATGTGGACTCATACTTCTCAGTGAGAGAATGTATTGTAGTATCCAACGTGGACACTTGTGTTGTGAGCTCACAAACACGAGACTTGAGATTCTCATTCTCAATACTCAAAGTTGAGTTTTGAGAGGTCAAATCCGATATATCGTGTTCATCCAAATTCTCAATATTAACATGCTCAAGTTGAGATTTGAGATTTACAATCTCAGTTCTCAAAGCTTCAACAACGGTGTCGTTGTTGGTGATGATAGGTTTAGGTGAGGTTTGGAGACTAGTTAGCTCATCTTTAGTCTTAGTGTATCTATTTACCAACTTAGAATACTTAGACCAAATTTGTTTGTTAGCTAATATTAAATCATCCATAGTTACCTCTTCACCTTCACCATCGCTTTCATCTGAAGAGGTCTCTTGATCATGTTCCTCTCGTGCCATGAAGCACATGTGTGCTTTCTCCACTTGTTCATCATCTGACTCTCCACTTGAGGAGTCCTCTTCTGAGTCGCTGAATGTGTCGATAAGCCCTTTTTTGTACTCCTTCTTGTACTTTCTTGACTTGTCGAATTTAGGTGCCTTCCACTTCTGCTTTTGTTTGTTGAGAGGACAGTCGACCTGAGGTGTCCTGGCTTATTGCATTTAAAACATATAGGAGCAGAGGCATTAGTAGAGCTAACTTTAGATTTGTTCTTAAACTTACCTTTTTGGAAGAACCAGTTGAACTTCTTTGCCATGAGGGCAAAAGATTCCATGTCCAACTCGTCTTCCGATTCTTCACTATCGGTATATGTAATGGGGGCGGCCTTGAAAGCAATTGCCTTTTTCTTTGGCTCTTCTTGCTTTAAGAACGCCTTCATCTTGTCCTTCATCGTAATCTTGCTGTCCTTTCGTACCTCATAAGACATCAAGGTACCCATTAGTTGAACAACCGTATATTTGGTCATATCGTTACCTTCCTCGATAGCGTAGGTTCGCTTTTCCCAACTCGAAGGAAGTCCGTCAATGATCTTCACGACTTTCTCCTTTTGGGTATAGGTCTTCCCAAGGGCTTCCAACTCGTTGGTTATATCCACGAAGCGAGCATAGTACTACTTAATCTTTTCACCCTGTTCCAAGTGAAATAGCTCGAATTCTTTGTTAGCAACAGTGAGTTTGGAGTGTTTTACCCTACTCGTTCCTTCGTGCAAGAAGAGGAGTTTGTTACAAATCTGATATGCACTCTTACATGTGCATATCTTGTTGAAGTCTTCTGGCTCTAGTGCACATTGTAAGGCATTCATGGCCTTGGCATTGTTCACCTCCGCGGCGACCTCCGTGGTAGTCCACTTTGTGAAGTCTTCTTCAGTGGGCTCAACATACTCCGTTAGCGTGACTCTCCAAAGTGATGTGCTCCGGAGGAAGGTTTCCATCAGGCATTTCCAGTACCCATAGTTGGTACTGTTGAAGTGAGGAGGCATGGTAGAGGAGTGTCCTTCCATCACTGAAGAAGCTCCTTCACGATTCTTGAAGGTGCTGTAGTCTGAAGGTGGTCGAACGACCTTGTTGTTGTTGGTTGTCATAGCTATGAACTTGGCTCTGATACCAAATGTAATGCCCTGATAGCTACTGCACAAGTACTAGAGGGGGGTGAATAGTACTTTAAAATAATCAAGAGTATAATTCCTAATTATTGTGCAAACACAACCATCAATACGGAATGAAAATTGACAACAAGAAAAATCCAACGCAAACAAGCGATGTAATGGGTTCAGATCCACCCAAGTCTCCCCGACTTGTTCCCGGCGATCCTACGTCCCAGACACCCGGATCCCCTCCGGCTACTTGAGTTAGAATCCTCTAACTCAAATTTGCACTATGAAATTCTTGTAGAAACTACTACAAGATCAAATCATACAATGATCGAAACGTGACTCCCACAAATCAGGATCACGATCTTCTCTCACAAACCGAGAGATAAACTGAAATATCAAATGAAAGATACAATATAAAACACTTACCACAAAACCCTATGCCTTGAGAAATACTTATTGATTTAGGGCAAGAAGGGATTTTGAGGAGGAAGTTAGCACCAAACCCTAGCTCCACCAAGATGAACAGCAATAGATGGCTAGGGTGAAGTTGGTGACTTTGATTCAAGCTCTTAGCTTGAGTAGTTCACAAAGAATGAGAATCTCTCTTGAGGAATTAGGGCTCAAAGAGTAAGGGAGAGATTCTTGTGAAATGAGAGAGCTTAGAAATGAGAATTGAATGCTCTTCTCTTTGATCTCAAGATGTCTCTAATAACAGCCTATTTGCCTTGCTTGAAACTGATCAAGATTATATAGAAATAGAGAAAAGAGTTCAGTAAAAATCGTGGCATTAAATGCCCAACGGCTCTATTTCTGAAGCTGCTTAATCGGTCTAAGAAGGATCACTGACCGATTAGTTTTGGAACTAGTCAGTCGGTGAACCTTCTTGGACCGACTAGATGGTTGACAGGAAAGATAGTGAAATAAGGAGATAGAAATAGTTGGTCTAAGAAGAAACACCAACCAACTAGTTTGACAACTAGTTGGTCAGTGAACCTTCTTGGACCGACTAATTGAGCAACAGTAAATAAGCTGAATTTTACTAGGAGAACTAGTCGGTCTGAGAAGGATTTCCAACCGACTAGTTTGACAACTAGTAGGTCAGTGAACCTTCTTGGACCGACTAATTTGTCAACAGTGAATAGGCTGAGTTTAACTAGGATGGCTAGTTGGTTCAAGAAGGATTTTCAACCGACTAGATTGTCATCTAGTCGGTTGGTTCTTCTTCTTGAACCAACTAAGATGCATACGAAGCCGTGAAAAGAAGCGATAAGCTTCGGGAAACTTTCTAATGGCTTCTAAGGCAATCCTAGAGATAAGATATGAGCGATATGAAGATTGTTAGGCTAGTAAGACTCAAGGCTTAACATTCTACTAAACCGAAGCTAGAAGACATAAAAGTATACACAACAAACCGTCTTCAAAGCTTCAACATGAAGATTCTGAATCCCTCGACTTCAATAATAACTCCTTGAGCTTCAACGAAGCTTCAGGCATAACGATCACGTGCTCTAAGGAAGTCTTGGGACGTCGTTTGAGATGTACAAAGTAATTTGGCGGCGATCTCCATAACTGCGCTCAAAGAGAATTAGTGCACGATATTTATGTTTGCTCATCATCAAAACCAAATCAGGGGAATCAATACTCAACACGTCTAATGGATATGGTAATCCCACTCAGATGAATCAACTCGATAATGGAGATGGTGTCAGGCTCAGGCTTACAGAATATGGTCGTGGCTAAGTGGCGCTGAGCAAAGTAGAAGAACGGGTGAATGATAGAAGATGATTTCGCTCGGCTGGGGTTAACACGTGGTTGTCCAGCTATCCATTCCTAGAAGCTATCATGATTGAAGGTATATGTATTCGTGCCCGGTGCATAGGCAAAATCAGGATCAGGGATATGATGCCAACTAAAGAAGGCTCGGACTATGTCATAAGTCACATCAACATCACAGTCCAAGATCCTAAACATGATACCCAGAGGAGTTCTAAAGATATAACTTAAAGCCTCTAAGGTAAGACGAACTTAGGTGCTCGCCGTCATCGATAAGAAATCAACCCAATCTATGGCTTGGTATAGCCTACGCACATAACCCTAAGCTCTCTAGGGCGGGGATATTTACAAACCTAGTGGGGATGATAGGGTGCCTCGATATGGTCGCAAATTTTTGATAATGAACGTCCTGTTTAAACACAATGCTATATGTGTTCAAGGTGCCCTGAGATGGTTGGGATGGAGGTGTGGGTGGGTTGGGATGAAGGTGTCGGTTTGGCCAAATAAAAGATGAATCTTCAATAATCCCTATCAACATTTTAGACCACTCGGTCCGAGTGGGCAATCCCACTCGATCTGAGGGGGCAATGCGCAAGAGAAGAAAAGCCTCACACTTAGTAGCGTTCGAGCAAGAAGAGTCACTCGACCGAATGAAATTATTGACAGAACGAAATTTTAAAAGCAATTCTGAAGTTCTACAGCTCGACCGAGCAGAGTCGCCCACTCGACCGAGTGCCGAGGTAACTCGGTTGACTGGGAATCAAGGTAGAGCGTCGTTTTTTAGCCAATTGAAAGCATCTGAACTATACCGAGTGGATCATCCACTCGGTCTGAGTGACCACTCTTCCAAAACGAAGGCTAAGGGATCAACAAAGTCAATGGCGTGACGAGCCCCGACTAAGACCGAGTGGCATTGCCACACTCAGTCAAGTCGGGCAGCTCTCCTACACAGATGGCAACTCAAAATCGGGGGTTTTATTGGTTTTTGTGGGTTCAAACCCATTAGTATAAGAACACATTTTCTTTATTAGGTTAAGGAGAGCTCTGATTTTTAGTGAAGTATCGTTTTCTTAGAGTAGCTGATATTTTTCTTTGAAGCAAAGATTGGATTTTTGGAGAAGACTATTGCTTGAAACTTGTTGGATCTTAATTTTCTGAAGAGACTTCTCGTGCTCTATTGATTTGGTATTGTTTTGATTATCAATGATTGAGATGATGTTGAATATTATTTCTATTATTGTTTTTATTGCTTTTGTTATGATCTGTAAGTAGTGTAATGCCCTACAAGCTACTGCACAAGTACTAGAGGGGGGGTGAATAGTACTTTAAAAATAACAAGGAGTATAATTCCTAATTATCGTGCAAACAACTACCAAATCAATTTGCGGAAGCTTAAATTGATAACAACAACAAAATTAAAAATGCAAACACAAGATATTACTGGGTTCGGATCCACCCAAGTCTCCCCGACTTGTTCCCGGTGATCCTACGTCCCAACCACCCGGATCCCCTCCGGATACTTGAGTTAGAAACCCTAACTCAAGATTTCCACTATGAAATACTTGTGAAAAACCTCCACAAGTCAAATCATACACAAAGTAATTTGTGACTCCCATAACCCGGGATCACAACCACACTCTCACAACCGAGAGTGAAACTTACAATATGAAATTGAAATGAAATAAGAAACTTCTTACCGACAAAATACCTATGCCTTGAGTAATGCTTACGAATTAGGGCAAAGATGATTTTAAGGAAGAAGAGATGGCACCAAACCCTAGCTCCAAGATGTAGATCAGCGATGGAGAGCTATGGGGATGTTGGTGACCTAGAATCAAGCACTTGGCTTGGAAGGCTTCACACTCAATGAATCTCTCTTTGGAAGTAAGAGTGAGGAGAAATTATTGAATGGAATGAAAGAGCTTTGAATGAGCTTGGAATGATTTCTCTTGATCTCTAAACTTGCAATAATATCAGCCTTGACTGCAATGAATGCAGCCCAACAAGTATTTATAGGATAGAGGAGAGAGAGAGAGAGAAAAACGTTTCAATTAAAGCTCCAACGGCTCTTTTCTGAACCCAACTAGTCGGTCAAAGAACAACCACCGATCGACTAGTTCATCAACTAGTCGGTCGGTCAATTAACGTATACCGACTAATGAGTGAACAGAGAAAAGATCAAAGCACAGACATAAGGAACTAGTCGGTCCAAGAAGAGTAGCTGACCGACTAGTTTCACAACTAGTCGGTCGGTTACTCAACTGAGACCGACTAACAGATAAAACTGAAGTCTGAGCATAAATAGACTTAGTCGGTCCAAGAACAAATGTTGACCGACTAATTCACCAACTAGTCGGTCGCCAAATGAGCATAGACAGACTAACTATAAACAGTAAGTTAGGTGAAAAATTGGCATGTACAGTAAAGCAAAACTAGTCGGTCCAAGAAGGAAAGTTGACCGACTAGTTCATCAACTAGTCGGTCGATCAATGAACACAGACCGACTAATGATAAACAGTAGCTCAGGCTCAAATGTGCATGTACATGGAAAGCTCAACTAGTCGGTCACCGAAGCATCACTGACCGACTAGTTCACAAACTAGTCGGTCGGTGAGTCAACGTAGACCGACTAACTGTAAACAGTAAAGAGCTTATAGTTGACTGACAAAAACTAGTCGGTCCAAGAAGCTTTGCCGACCGACTAGATCACCATCTAGTCGGTCAGTTCTTCTTCTTGAACCAACTAACATGCACAAGAAGTCACGAATCGAAGCGCGAAGCTTCGGGAGGGATTGTATGGACTTCTAGTAAGATCCTAGAGCTAAGATATGAGCGTTATGAAGATTTAAACCGTAAGACCTACTCAAGGCTTAACATTCTACGAAAGAAGCTTAAAGACTATAAATAAAACTTGACGATACCGTCTTCAATAGCTTCAATCGAATCTTCATGACTTCTGAAATGGTCCATAAGCTTCAACGAAGCTTTAGGCATACGATCACGTGCTTTGAGAAGTCGTGAGACGTCGTAATTGATATTCATATGAATTTGGCGACGATCTCTATAACTGCGCTCACAAAGTGTTAGTTCACGTTATATTTATGTTTGTTCATTATCCAAAACCAAATCCGGGGAGTCCAATATCCAACATTCTCCCCCTTTTTGGTGATGACAAACCAACATAAATAATAATCAAAAATAATAATTCAAATGAAATTTACTTACTCCCCCTGCATTGATGACACGTTAATTCCAATTTAAACAATAATAATACGCATCAAGCAGACGAGTGAAGTATATAAAATGAAAATTGATTATTGAAATATCGAATACCAAATGTAGGTTATTGAAATATCGGATTTGAAAATCCATTTGTATATCTTAACTCCCCCTGAATCTAACATATCAAATTAGATTCTTGGAATAATGCTTTAAATTATCATTTAGCACATCGTTATTATTATATCTCTCCCCCTTTGGCATTAGCAAAAAGAGCGGGAGGAGATCAACGACAACAACAATGGCTTTAAATAAAAGCACGGGAGTCGTAGAATACGACGACGGTTCAAGTGACACCAAAGAAAAATACGAATAGAATCAAGGCGTGTCAATGAAACCATAGTCGAAAATCGTAAAACGAACTCATCAAAACTCAAATCATTTTTACGGATTGAGTTATGGAATATACTCTCCAATATCAACATTCTTGGTTAAATTAGTGCATGGAAAACAATTCTATGTTTCCATAGAAGAAATTTCTATTAAACCAAGTTAATATCGTCGAGCGACGAAATCAAACATCAGAGACATAAAAGAAATTATAAATTATGCACAATAGAATGAAATGTCAACTGCGATGTATATATATATATAATATGAACCAGAGTACATCAAAAATGAACATCACTGACATACAAAATATCGATCCACTGATCGGGGCACAAAATACATCAAAATACATCATCAAAAAGATCCAACACCCCACTCTATCCTAACCAAACTCTCTCACACTAGATGTATCATCCAAGGAGCATCGGAGAGTCCTCAAAGTAGCTCAAGAGGAACCGGCAGGATCTGCAGCAGCAGCAGGCTCTGCAGGAGAAGTGGTGGAAACTGGATCAGCAGGAACGTCTGGAAGGTCAACGGGAGCGACGGTAGAAGTGGCAATCTCTGGAGCAGCAACAGTAGTGGCCTCGGGAGCACCAGTCGGAGTATCCACCGCAAGAGCGGTGACAACAGGTGTGCTCTCGGGGGCACCAGCAGACGAAGCAGCAACAGCAGCACCAGGAGTGGTAGCACCAGCAGCAGATGTGGTAGCAGCAGCAGCAGTGGCCTCAGCGCCACGAGCTAAAGAGGTGACAAGCTCATCGATATCCTTAGCATCCATCTCCTAATCCTCAGAAACAGGAGGAGGAAGCTGAATACCCATCAGACTAGCCATACGGCAAACTACCTCCTCGGTACGAGCCAAACGAGACTCGTGACGACGAAGTAACCGAACGACATCATCAAGAGTGGTAGAGGGAGCGGCAGAGGCAGAGGCAGAGGCAGACGCTGAAGGTGTCATCCTCTGAACGTGACGGAGCACCGCAAGAGATTTCTTTACGGCCGTCGCATTCAGAAGAGGACCAAGTGGACGCTCATCGTCAGGAGGCAATGTGACACGGAAGTGGCGAAAAACAAGGGTCAGCAAGCACGGAAAGGGGATGTGAGCCGATTTCGTGGTCTTGCGAATACACTCGAAAGAGTCAATCTTATCGAGTATAATGCGAGCCCAGTTAATCGAGCTCCCCATGAAAATAGCATAAATCAGCTTCAGAAAAGGCTGGGACGGCAGAGATGAGGAGCCGTACTTGGGAAGCAAGCACGACTTCAGAATCAAATTCAGAACCCATGCATTTGGCTTGAAGGATTTGGAGGGCACGCCAATCATGGCGGGAGGAATCTGATGGAAAATCTCAGAGAGGATGGTCTGATCAAGGGAAGAAATATCATCAACAGAAATGTCAGAGGGGAGGAGGCCAGACGAGGAGATACCCAAAATCTCTCCTAAGATTTCTGCCGTGAGGACTATAGGAGTCCCCAAAACAGTCGTCTCAAAAGAGTGGGTCGCATCGTACTGACCCCGGATCCTATTGGCATAGAATAGTTTTACTAGGCGAGGGTAGGGGTGAGGGTTCGCCTTCGGGTCATATCGAAGGTAATCGAGAAGACCCGAGGACGAAAGAAGATCAGCTAGCCCTATGAAGTCACTAAACTGGACGAAATGCTCCAGAAGCAGTGGGCAATGTTCGATACGGTTGTAAGCCGCGAGACACAAAGGGTCGTCGCGACACAACGAGATATCGACACCACCTACCGGCATCGGAGCCTTTCCCTTAGGCTTACGGGTAGACGAACACGGTCTGGAGCTAGACTCAGGATGGGTAGGAGGAGTGGGTTCCCTATGAGTCTCAGGCTCGGGGATATACTCGGTGTCGGAATCCGAAGCCCCGGGTGGAGTGGGAGCACGAAAAATTACTGGCTTGGGCTTGGGCTGAGATCGGGCTCGGGGTTTCGCAGTCGCCGTCCTTTTACGCTAAAGAGGAGGCGAAGACGAAGAGGGTTGGGTGGTCTTAGCACGGCGTTTCGGAGGGGTTCTCGAAGGTTGAACGGGATCCGTAGGGGTAGGTTCTACGGTCATCGGCGAGGGGCTAGATGGAGTGATCGAGATACGTGTACGAGCCATAATCGCGGCACAACACGATACACGAGATCGAATCGAAGAAACCCTAGCACAACCCTAGGAAATCCGAAACCAATAGAAACCCTAACTGAAAATGATCTAACCCTAACCCTAGGAACAGGAAACTAACCCTAGATAGGTAGGAGAGGGAGGAGAGATCACCTAGGAGGAGAGGGCGACGGTCGGCGACGGCGGATTAGGTCGGAAAATGGCCGGAAGTCGACGGGAAGGGAGGAGAGAAGTCGAAGGGTCGGGGATATTTTCGATTTGGAGTGAGAGAGAGACCGACTAAATGAGAGATAAGTTGGTTAGATCGATTTTAAGTCGGTCGAGAGCTCAAAAGACCAAACAGTCCCTGGCACAACTAGTCGGTCACAGTTCAAGCACTGACCGACTAGATCACGATCTAGTCGGTCGGTCAATGAGCTTGAACCGACTAGTTGCAAACAGTGGCTGAACCCAATTTAACTGACAAGAATTAGTCGGTCTAAGCTCATCCACTGACCGACTAGATCTTAATCTAGTCGGTCGGCCAATGAACTTGGACCGACTAAGAGAGTTCAAAAATTGAAAATCAATGAAATTTGATTTCTCTCCTAATCACACTTGGATGAAACATAAAAATAATCTCATTAATCATTATACTACCCCATTAAACATCGAAAATCTGAAATTTGACGATTACGCACAAATCGAGCGAAAATTCCGAAAATTCAACAAAAATCCAGAAAATTTCAATACTTCAAGCATGAGTAAATATAACGAATAGTATAGCATGCAAGAATATTGAATAAAATGAATCATATATCTCGGATTCACCCATAATCCCCAATTCTCGACGCAACCGCACAAAGGAGTCCTCCTTTAGGGGTTTCGTGAAAATATCGGCGATTTGCTTTTAGGTTTCAACGTACACTAAAATGATGTCCTTTTTAGCAACATGATCATCTAAAAAATGGTGTCGGACATCTATGTGTTTCGAACGGGAATGGTGTACCGGGTTCTTGGAAAGACATATTGCACTTTGGTTGTCCACCATGATAGGGCAAGTATCACAGTTTATACCAAAGTCTTTAAGTGTGTGTCTCATCCAAAGAACTTGAGCACACGCGGCACCGGC
The DNA here is from genome assembly GCA_030789695.1 of Scilla litardierei. Classification (NCBI taxonomy): domain Eukaryota; kingdom Viridiplantae; phylum Streptophyta; class Magnoliopsida; order Asparagales; family Asparagaceae; genus Scilla; species Scilla litardierei. Next base: position 187,913,343 of record CM061142.1, on the reverse strand, counting down.
GGCAATGTATTCCGCCTCGGTGGTTGAAAGTGATACGGAATTTTGCTTCTTGGAAAACCAAGAGACAAGGGAATTTCCTATAAAATGGCAAGTGCCACTAGTACTTTTCCTGTCGGATTTGCATCCCGCATAATCGGCATCACTATATGAGATTAACTCATATGTGCTAGATTTCGGATAAAGTAATCCAAAATCAAGTGTATAACTTAGATAACGGAAAATACGTTTTACCGCTACTAAGTGAGACTCCTTAGGTTGAGACTGATAACGAGCACATACGCATTCGGCAAACATAACATCGGGTCTACTTGCGGTAAGATAAAGTAAACTACCTATCATACCTCGATATAGACGAATGTCTACATCTTTTCCGCCCGTATCCTTATCAAGATGCGTAGTCGTGCTCATTGGAGTCTTTTTCCCGGAGGCACTCTCAATTCCAAATCGCTTTAGCAACTCCACCGTATACTTCGTTTGGTGGATGAAGATTGCATCGTCCATTTGGCGAATTTGGAGACCTAAGAAATATTTGAGCTCACCCATGTGGCTCATCTCAAATTGTTCCTTCATCACATTAGAAAACTCTTCGCAAAGAGCAAAGTTAGTAGCATCGAAAATGATATCATCAACATATATTTGAACTAAAATTATATCATTATTCGAATGCTTAACAAAAAGTGTAGAATCGGCTTCTCCCATTTTAAAATTCAAATCCAAAAGAAAGTTCTTTAGGCGATCATACCAAGCTCGAAGAGCTTGTCTCAAACCGTAAAGCGCTTTCTTTAGTTTAAAAACATGATTTGGAAATTTTTCATTAATAAACCCCGGAGGTTGAGAAACGTAAACTTCCTCAACAACATCTCCATTTAAAAATGCACTTTTAACATCCATTTGAAATAATTTAAAATCCTTATGGCATGCAAAATACAATAATAATCTAATTGATTCTAATCTAGCTACCGGAGCAAAGGATTCTTCGAAATCAATACCTTCCTCTTGACGGTAGCCTTGAGCAACTAACCGAGCTTTGTTTCGGACGACGACTTGGTTTTCGTCGGTTTTGTTCTTGAAGATCCACTTTGTCACTATGACGGTGTGGTTCTTCGATGGCAATGGAACAAGCTCCCAAACTTCATTCCTCTCGAATTGAATGAGTTCCTCCTCCATGGCTAAGATCCAAGCGCTATCTTCACATGCTTCATTAACATTCTTTGGCTCTATCGAGGAGGCAAAGGCACAATGAGCGAAGTAGTTCACTTGCGATCTCGTCTTGACACTATCATGGATATTGCCAATGACTTGCTCATGAGGATGGTCACGAACGGTATGAAGCCGTTTGGGAATACCTTGGTCACTAGGAACATTCTCAACAACTTCATTAGACGGGTTAGTCTCAATAGAATTAATAGAATCATTAGAGTTAGAATTACCAATTGAATCACATAAGACATCCATAGAGTCATCATCATTAGTAATTCTAGTTGGAACAAATCCTTCATTAAATGACACATGAAGCGATTCCTCGATCGTTGAGGTTCGTTTTGTTGAATATCCGGTAGGCTTTGCTACGCGAAGAATATCCAACAAAAATCCCCTCATCGGATCTTGGATCGAATTTGTCCAAACTACCATACGTGTTCTTAATAAAACATTTCGAACCAAAAACACGAAAATGTTTAACTTGAGGCAACCTACCAAACAACAATTCATAACAATTTTGTTTAGTGTCGGGCCTCAAAAGTATTCTATTAAACACATAGCAAGCGGTGTGTACCGCTTCCGCCCAAAATTGATTGCCAAGTTGGCTATCATCAAGCATAGTGCGAGCACACTCCACTAGCGTCCTATTCTTTCTCTTAACTACACCATTTTGAGGAGGTGCACGAGGGAAAGAGAAGGTGTGTGTAATACCAACTTCATCACAAAATGTCTCAAAAGACTCATTCTCAAATTCACCTCCATGATCACTACGAATAGTGACATTGGTGGTTCTTAAGAGATTTTGTACTTTCTTAACAAAAATTGTGAAGTTTTCAAAAGCTTCATTTTTATTACACAATGAAAATACCCAAGTAAACCTAGAAAAGTCATCAACGATGACAAGTCCATATCTAGCATTACCTAATGAAGCAACTCTAGTTGGTCCAAATAAATCTAGAAGTAATAGCTCTAGAGGCCGCTTAGAAGAAATGCTTTTCTTAGGTTTAAACGAAGATTTTGGAAGCTTGCCTCGTTGACACGAGTCACAAAGCTTTTCTTTTGAAAGACAAGCTTAGGGAAGCCTCTAATAGAATTTAACTTGGAAAGCTTAAAAAGTGTTCCAAAGTTCACATGACCAAAACGTCGATGCCATAAGTGTTGTTCACTTGTGTTGGCAAAAAGACATTGTTCATGTGATCTTGGAAGATCTAGGATATATATATCCTTATGGCGTGTGCCGGAAAACAATAATTCATTATTATCTTTTCTTAAAATATGGCACATTCCTTTCGCAAAGTTAACTTTGTAACCTTTGTCACAAAGTTGACTTATTGAAATAAGATTGTGGTTTAATCCTTTAACAAGGTAAACATCACATATAATGGGTTTAGAAGGATTACCCACTTTACCAACACCTATGATGGTTCCGCTCTCGTTGCCTCCAAATACGACGCGGTTTCCATTTGCAATGGGAACCACTCCGGAGAGCAATTGTGCGTCACCCGTCATGTGTTTTGAACACCCGCTATCGAGTATCCAATTCCCCTTGGAGCTAAATTTAAATTTGTTGCTCCTTTTCTTTTTCTTTTCCTTGAGTACCTAAAGATAGAAAATTTCATATCATGGTACCCAAGGTCATTGGGTCCAAAAGATTATACCTTTGGAAGCCAAGTCCAATTGGACTTAGACTTCCCCACATAATTTCTACTATGCACAACATCCGAAAAATAAGCATTCATGTAGACTTGTTTTTCATCCATGCTTGTGTCCTTTGGGCTCCAAATAGTGAAAATCTTGGGAGCACTCATCCTATTGGGTGCATGCATGCGTTGTTGGTTTCTACGTGATGCATGTCGTGGATAGGCATAAGGAACATGATGGAATGGTGCATGCGGATAATTATTCATATGATGCTGTGGGTGAACATATGCATGTGAGGGAACACGTGCGTGAGGGTGTCTCACATGGTGTGCACGTGCCCGTGAATGTGGGGCATAAAAATCATCATATGTGTGAGCCGGTGGAGTAGGACGTGTGTTCCTACGTGGCATAGTATTGGTGTACATATAAGCATGCCCCTTCTTTGGAGGTCCACCCAAAGTGGTTTTCTTTCCGAAAGAGGGTGTGGACGAGGTGGAAGCACCATTGGTAGAAGAACTACCAATAGAGTGTTTGCTACCACTCGTTGAGTCACCGGAAGTTGGCCTAACAAAAGTAGTGGCCGATTTGGATGAACTTCCCATCGTATATCCCAAGCCAATGTGGTGATTGGCCGGAAGTAAGTCACTTAGGATTTTATCCAAATGGTCCTTACCCTTATTGAATTTATTAATTCGGCCTAATGTGTTCTCATATTTCTCGGTGAGAGAACGCATAGAAGTATCCAAGTTGGATACTTGCGATGTGAGCACATAAACACGAGATTTAAGACTCTCATTCTCAATACTCAAAGTCAAGTTTTGAGAAGTCAAATCCGCTATCTTGTGCTCCTCCGGATCTTCAATGCTAACATGTTCAAGTTGAGTCTTGAGATTAACAATCTCATTCCTCAACCCTTCAACAGCATGTCGTTGTTGGTGATGATAGTTTTAGGTGAGGTTTGAATGCTAGCTAGGTCATCTTTTACTTTAGTATACCTATTTACTAATTTAGTATACTTAGACCATAATTGAGAATTAGCATTCCTAAGGTCATCCATAGTTACCTCATCGCTTTCGTCGTCACTATCATCGGAAGAGGAGGATCCTTGATCATGCTCCTCTCTTGCCATGAAGCACCTGTGCGCTTGCTCCACTTTCTCATCATCTGACTCTCCGCTTGAGGAATCCTCGGAGTCGATGAATGTTGCTCCGACAAGTCCCTTTTTGTACCCCTTTTTGTACTTCTTGGACTTATCGAATTTCGGCGCCTTTCACTTCTCCTTTTGCTTATTTAGAGGACACTCCGCTTTCATGTGTCCTGGCTTATTGCACTTGAAACACAAAGGAGAAGAGGAGGCGTTAGAAGAACCAAATTTAGCTTTGTTCTTATAGTTACCTTTTCGGAAGAAACGGTTGAACTTCTTGGCCATGAGTGCCATGGACTCCAAGTCCAACTCGTTTTCCGAGTCTTCATCATCGGTTGATGTGGATGTGGATGGAGCGGCCTTGAAAGCAATAGCCTTCTTCTTTGGCTCGTCTTGCTTTAGGCAGGACTTCATCTTTTCCTGCAATTTTTACTTGCTATCCTTGCGTACCTCGTATGACATTAAAGTACCCATTAGTTGAACTACGGTGTACTTATTCATATCATTACCTTCCTCGATGGCGAAGGTACGCTTTTCCCAAGAAGAAGGAAGTCCTTCGATAAGCTTCGAACACTTCTCCTTTTGGGTGTAGGTTTTGCCGAGAGCCTCCAACTCGTTTATGATGTCGACGAAGCGAGCGTAATACTCCTTCATCTTCTCGCCCTGTTGCATATGAAACATTTCGTAATCTTTGTTAACAACTACGAGTTTAGAGTCTCTTACCCTACTCGTCCCTTCATGTAGTATGATGAGGGAGTTCCAAATTTGATATGCACTCTTACATGTGCATATCTTATTGAAGTCCTCGGGCTCCAATGCGCATTGCAAGGCGTTCATTGCCTTGGCATTGCTTACCTCCACGGCGACCTCCGCGGTTGTCCATTTCTCAAAGTCTTCTTCGGCGGGCTCGACGTATTCCTTCATCGTGGTCCTCCATAGAGATGCACTCCGGAGGAAGGTTTCCATCCTGCATTTCCAGTACCCGTAGTTGGTACCGTTGAAGAATGGAGGCCTCGTTGAGGAATGTCCTTCCATCACCGAAGATGCTCCTTCACGGTTCCTGAAGGTGCCATAGTCGGAAGGTGGACGCACGGTCTTGTTGTCGTTGGCAGACATAGCTAAGTATCTGGCTCTAATACCAAATGTAATGCCATACAAGCTACTGCACAAGTACTAGAGGGGGGTGAATAGTACTTTAAAAATAACAAGGAGTATAATTCCTAATTATCGTGCAAACAACTACCAAATCAATTTGCGGAAGCTTAAATTGATAACAACAACAAAATTAACAATGCAAACACAAGATATTACTGGGTTCGGATCCACCCAAGTCTCTCCGACTTGTTCCCGGTGATCCTACGTCCCAACCACCCGGATCCCCTCCGGATACTTGAGTTAGAAACCCTAACTCAAGATTTCCACTATGAAATACTTGTGAAAAACCTCCACAAGTCAAATCATACACAAAGTAATTTGTGACTCCCACAACCCGGGATCACAACCACACTCTCACAACCGAGAGTGAAACTTACAATATGAAATTGAAATGAAATAAGAAACTTCTTACCGACAAAATACCTATGCCTTGAGTAATGCTTACGAATTAGGGCAAAGATGATTTTGAGGAAGAAGAGATGGCACCAAACCCTAGCTCCAAGATGTAGATCAGCGATAGAGAGCTATGGGGATGTTGGTGACCTAGAATCAAGCACTTGGCTTGGAAGGCTTCACACTAAATGAATCTCTCTTTGGAAGTAAGAGTGAGGAGAGATTATTGAATGGAATGAAAGATCTTTGAATGAGCTTGGAATGATTTCTCTTGATCTCTAAACTTGCAATAATATCAGCCTTGACTGCAATGAATGCAGCCCAACAAGTATTTATAGGATAGAGGAGAGAGAGAGAAAAACGTTTCAATTAAAGCTCCAACGGCTCTTTTCTGAACCCAACTAGTCGGTCAAAGAACAACCACCGACCGACTAGTTCATCAACTAGTCGGTCGGTCAATTAACGTATACCGACTAATGAGTGAACAGAGAAAAGATCAAAGCACAGACATAAGGAACTAGTCGGTCCAAGAAGAGTAGCTGACCGACTAGTTTCACAACTAGTCGGTCGGTTACTCAACTAAGACCGACTAACAGATAAAACTGAAGTCTGAGCATAAATAGACTTAGTCAGTCCAAGAACAAATGTTGACCGACTAATTCACCAACTAGTCGGTCGCCAAATGAGCATAGACTGACTAACTATTAACAGTAAGTTAGGTGAAAAATTGGCATGTACAGTAAAGCAAAACTAGTCGGTCCAAGAAGGAAAGTTGACCGACTAGTTCATCAACTAGTCGGTCGATCAATGAACACAGACCGACTAATGATAAACAATAGCTCAGGCTCAAATGTGCATGTACAGGGAAAGCTCAATTAGTCGGTCACAGAAGCATCACTGACCGACTAGTTCATAAACTAGTCGATCGGTGAGTCAACGTAGACCGACTAACTGTAAACAGTAAAGAGCTTAGAGTTGACTGATAAAAACTAGTCGGTCCAAGAAGCTTTGTCGATCGACTAGATCACCATCTAGTCGGTCAGTTCTTCTTCTTGAACCAACTAACATGCACAAGAAGTCGCGAATCGAAGCGCGAAGCTTCGGGAAGGATTGTATGGACTTCTACTAAGATCCTAGAGCTAAGATATGATCGTTATGAAGATTTAAACCGTAAGACCTACTCAAGGCTTAACATTCTACGAAAGAAGCTTAAAGACTATAAATAAAACTTGACGATACCGTCTTCAATAGCTTCAATCGAATCTTCATGACTTCTAAAATGGTCCATAAGCTTCAACAAAGCTTTAGGCATACGATCACGTGCTTTGAGAAGTCTTGAGACGTCGTAATTGATATTCATATGAATTTGGCGACGATCTCCATAACTGCGCTCACAAAGTGTTAGTTCACGTTATATTTATGTTTGTTCATCATCCAAAACCAAATCCGGGGAGTCCAATATCCAACAAGTAGTTCCACCTAGGGCTAATGGATGAGCCCTAGGATTTTAGGGTTTAGATGTTAACGTTATGATTTTTAGGTTAATTTGGTGATTAGGGATGTGAAGTGGTTGATCTAACCAAGTTTATAGTGTTCTCATATAGGGGTTGTGATCCACGATAGTGGCACTTGCTCTAGATATTATCTTGTAGGCTTGATTAGGGTCATTAGTGAATTCACTTAAGGTTCGTGATCCACGATAGTGGCACGCACTCTATGGGTCTTCACCGGTGTCCTATATCACTAATTGATGATCAACGATAGTAGCATCAATAGTAGCCATCATATCACGGATCAAAACTCTAATTCACGATAGTGACGTAAGTGGAGATTGACAATCAATTATTGGTCGCAATGCATGCATCGCTTGTAAGGCCATCCATGAAGGTGGGGCTAATCACGAGATACGTAAGATGATTAGTACAACGATAGTTGGCTATGATTTCACATTCGTGATGCGACAATTTCGCCCTAAGAACTAAACCTAACCTAAGAATTATAACATAGCATGGACATCCAACGATCCTAGTGGTGACACCTAGCGCCCTAGTTTCCATTCTATTGCAAGTAATTGTGAGAGGCTTCCGTGGCAAAACTCTTGGATACACCCACAACTGACACAGTCAAACAACTCTGAAACAAAAACCCAAGACCTACACCAATCGCCTTCCCTGTGGATCGACGACCTTTCGGTATTACAAAGCCATCGACACCGTGCACTTGCGGACTCGAACAGTCACGATTTTTGACCGGAATATTCCTTTATAAATAGTGGGTTGTTTCTGGAATTTTTGCTACGATAATGATCAAATTTTTAAAGAGAAAAGAAGTTTGAAGTCCAAAGCTTTTAAAAAAACCCTCTTCATTGGCCCATGCTTAAAGAATTCTCAAAATCATTCAAGGCCAACATTATAGATCTCTCAAAGCTTCATTCTTCATCAATCTAAGATCCACTGTAGCCTCACAACAACACACAAGAGGGTCAATACTTGGCTAAAGGTAAAAAGAGTTGTAAGTATTTTTATTTCTCATTATTAGTCAGGTGTTTCTCTCGGATGTAGTCTCTTTGGAGACGTGTTGTCCATTGTTAGACGTGTGTTACATTTGGAATGTGTTGTAAATCTAAGTGATTAGTGGATTTATGCCCTATTGAGGACGAGTTGTTGGACTAGGGTACAAGTGGTACCTGAACCAGGATATATCGTTTCTCTATCTCTTTGTGATTGTTTAGATTGTGTGCTTGTAATTGTTTTACGCTTTCACATTATTCTTATTATGCAAGTTCGTATTGTTGATTACGTTTTATTTGAGTAACTCCATTTAATAACTTATGTAGACTTCTTAGAGTGATTTTTAATATTTCAGGTACACCATTCAACCGCCCTCTAGTGTTCTATTTACCAGGATACCAACAAATACCGCATTATATATTCATAAGATGAATAAAAGAAAGACCCTAAGTATAAATAAAACTTTTTGTGATTTAGTAGACATAAACATGACAATGAGATAGACTTAATTGTTGCATAAGAAAGGATTTTGAATCCTTTGTGATTATGAATCACTTGCAACTTACTAATCATGTCGCATAGACTTAATGGCTAAAACACCTTTATAGGACAAAGGGTAAAAGGAGTTAGTGAACTCTAAGGACTCATACATGGTGATGTATGTGATCCAATGTCTACCTAAGCAAGAAATGTACTCTTCCACTTTGTGAAGTAGAGAAACAGACTGGAAAAGTTATTAAATCCTTTGTTTAGATCAAGGAGGAGAATACTTAAGTCTGAAATTCCCTGCGTATCTAAAAAGAATGGGATTCTCTCTCAGATTACACCTCCTTACACACCACAATGGTGTGTCTGTTAGAAGGAATCACACCCTATTGGATATGATGCGATCCATGATGAGTAACGCTAAGTTACCTCTTTAATTCTGGGGTTATGTCGTAGAAATGGCCATATGTGTATTGAACATGGTTCCGTCCAAAGCTGTGCATACCGCTTCATATGAGATATGGACTGGAAAAGACCCAATCTTAAATGTGTTAGGATATGGGGTTGTACAACGTATGTAAAAAGGCATACTCAATATAAACTGGAGGCTAGGGCTGTTACGTGCAAGTTTGTCGGGTGTCCTAAGTATTTTTAAGGATAACTGTTATATCACTCTGATAAACAAAAGGTATTTTTTGACCAACATACCACCTTCCTACAGAAGGATTCGCTTGGGAAAAAGATACTAGGAAAAGTGATAGAGCTGGAAGAGGTTATAGAAATACAAACTATAACAAACCAAGGGATATGATTACACATCAATGCTTTATCTGATGAAACTTAGCCAATCAGGAGATCTGGTAGTCATTCACATCCACCGGAGAGATACTAAGGTTTTCTTGTCGATGGTGGAATAGATGATAGAATCATTGGCGATGATGATCCTAACAATTTTAAGAAGCCATACGGAGTAAGGACTCTGCAAGATGGCTTAAAACGATGAAATCTGAATTGGATTCTATGCACACCAAAAAAGAATGGACTTTGGAGGATGTTTCTAAAGGGCTCAACCCAACAGGGAACAACTGGATCTTCAAGAAGAAGATCGGTTAAGATGGGAAGGAAGAGACCTTCAAGGCAAGATTAGTGGCTAAAGGATATAGTCAAGGCTTGGCATAGACTATGATGAAACTTGTCCACCGGTAGCCAAGCACAAATCCATTCGGATTCTGCTTACTATATCGGCCTAATATGACTACGAGATCTAGCAAATGAATGTAAAGACAGCTTTCTAAATAGATATTTATAAGAGTGTGTTTACATGATCCAAGCAGAGGGCTTCAAAGTCCGTGGGAGCAATAGAAAATCTTGCAGATTGCTTAAGTCTATCTATGGACTAAAGTATGCATCAAGGAGTTGGAACATCCGATTCGATGCGATAGTCAAAAAGTTTTACTTCATCAAGAATGCAGATGATCCATGTGTTTATCAAAACGTCAGTGGAAGCACTATCACATTCCTCGTATTGTACATGGATGATATGCTGTTGATTGGCAACAACATAGAGATGTTGGAATCAATCAAAGTATGGTTGTCACAAAACTTTCCCATGAAGGATTTGGTAGAAACATCATATATACTTTGTAATAAGATCTTTAGAAATAGATCGAATAGGATGATGTGATTGTCCCAATCTATATACATAATTACATTGTTAAAGAGATTTGACAAGGAAAACTCCGTGTACGGTATGGTACCAGCTTGTCATGGAATAACTCTCTCCAAGACTATGTCTCCTAAGACAGATGAGGAGAAAGCAAGCATGAGTAAGATTCATGTATTTCAAGTTATGTACTAGACCTGATGTCGCATACACACTTGGCGTAGTTAGTCGATGTCAATCAAATCTGAGAGACATGCATTGGATTGACGTAAAGAAAATACTCGAGTAGTTGAGAAGGACTAAAGATATATAATACAATGGGAATAATAATATTTCGGTTGAAGTATATGCTAATTCAAGTTTCTAAATGGACAAAGATGACATCAAATCTGTGTTAGGATATATTTTAACTCTCAACAAAATGGCAGTGAGTTGGAAAAGCTCCAAGTAATACATTGTAGCCAATTCGACAATGGAAACTAAGTACATTGCAATGATACAACGAAGGAGGCGATCAAGATGAGGAAGTTCATTAATGAACTTGGAGTTGTTCCTACGTTTTTTAATCAAATACGGCTGTATGGTGATAACAAGCAGCAATTATTCCTGTCGATAAACCTAGATCTCACAAGAAATATAGACTCATCCTGAGGAAGTTTCATTTAATACATGAAATTCAAAGACGACATGACATTGAGATACAAAGAGTTAACACAGACGACCCAAGTGTAGGATATCGCTAATGCAATATATCCCAATGAGTCGGTGTCGAATCCACATAGACAACTATTAGAGTACGTGTAATATGATATCAAGAGTTGGAATAGGATCAATTGGAATGAAACCCACCTTATGAAGGTGAAGGTTGTTGTATCAATGGAGTTGAAGCTATCACAATCAAGCAAATTCACTACATGTGTTTTATAGGAAAGTGAGTGTGGGGTGTGATATCATTGGAATTGTTGAGTATTAGAATTCTCCCTACTTGGTTTTGATGTTGAGTAAACATAAGTACTTGTGACTAATCCCCTCCATGTAGTTAATCCATTGACTAAGCTTATCATGACGATCAAATAGCAATGGATGAGCATGAAGATCAATCAAAGCACAAAGTTGAGGATTGGGATATCAAAGTTAAAGAATGGAGCTTCAAAGACTTCAAGAAGACATCAAGATCATTCAAGAGAAAGAAGAGAAGTTAAATCTAATGTAATATTTTTATTCTCTTTTCTTTCTCATTAGAATGTAGTTTTGAAGTAGATTATTATTGGAGCTCACATACTTCACTCATTCTAGCCTAGGAAGTCATTAGAAAACAATTCCTAGGTTCTACTTCTTTTATTCTAAGTTGTGCAATTTAGACTTCCAACATGCAACTGCAGTTCAATTTACAGGCACCTATCTCAAAACAGTCAAATGTAAATCGTTCAACAGTCGTCTGTTATGAACACTCTGTTTGACTTGATTTTTGGGTTTTAAGTTCTTAACTTTCATCAGGCGACTGCTTTACAAAGTACAGGCGCCTGTCTAGTGTCAGGTGCATATGACTTGTTAGTTAGTCGCCTGTCGCATCTTGACCAAATTTCTTAAGTTTTGTCAACTTTCGCACTATCCCCTGCAGGCGATGTAAGAAGGATTTACAGGCGCCTGCCCATGGCACATGCACTTGTATATGTTTCTACAGTTACCTGTATAACACTTACCCAGAACTTTGATTTTGGAAAGTTACGCATTTGTCAACAGACGACTGATGTAGGTTTCCCAGTCGTCTGACCATGGCACAAGCGCTTGTGGATTACACATCAGTCGCATGTCCTAGTATACCCAGAACTCTTTAGTTTTCACAACTTACATATCAGTCACATGCAGAAGGTTTCTCAGTCACCTGATGGTTTTCAGGTGCCTGTCCAACCTTTATCAGTCGACTGTCCTACGTGGTAAGTTATCAGTTGAATTCTCACATACCCTCTGACACAGTGTAGCAGTAGACTGTGGTTTCTTCACCAATCGACTGTCTGTACTGTAATTTCTATACGTTGGTTGTTTCCACACAAATTTCAAAGGGGGTTTTGGTTAATTTGTTTGAGGGTTTTGGATAACCTATAAGAGGGGCTTCTACTGTTCCATTATAGCCTCTTAGTCATTCTATTATCAAATCAAGAATTCATCTTCAAGCTCTCATTCTCTTATTCTCTCTAAGCCCTAGAATCGCATTCTCTCTTGTTCTCCAACCTAGAATCAAAGTTGATATACTCTAACCATTTGGTTGTGACAAGAAAAAGAGCTTCATTCTCTTCTTTTAAGAGATCAACACTCACTTCACTTCACTCCTTCAAGTTCTACTTCAAGGCATATGTGAATTGTAAGTTTATTTCATAATTTCATAACTTTCGTTATTTGAATTCACTCTCAGTTTGTGAGAGTGGTTTGCTTGATCCCAAGTTGTGTGATTCAAGGATATCGATTGTTGTTCGATTACACTTGTAGTGTTGCAACTAATGGGTTTAAAGGAAACATCAAGTTAAGGTTCTAACATTAGTATCCAGATGTATCCAGGTGGAAGGAACGTATGATTATCAGGAACAAGTCGGGGTTGACTTTGGTAATCCGATCCATTGAAACATCTTATTGTTTACATTGTTCGTTGTTGTTAATTCTTATTTCCACATCTTTGTTGGATTAGGATTTTAATTAGGCGTAATTCCTTAGTTAAATTTTATAAACACTATTCAACCCCCATCTAGTGTTGTAATACCTAGTATCCATATATACGTGTATATGTACGTATTTTTGGGAGTATATTCGTGCGTACAATTTTTGGGCATCCTTACATATTTTTCTTTAATTTTTTTGGTGAAGGAATTATTTTTAAATTATTTTAACTCATCATTTGGAATTATTAAATGAAGTATACATGAATGAATACATGTATAATGGATGGTACCTAGTATTATGACATGTATTCTTATTTATAAAAAAATTGAAAACCCTAATTTGTCATGTAATGACACCTCATTAGGTTAGGTGTCATAAGGAGGTTTATTCCTACCTAACATACAATTAGGTGTCATCCCCGTGGTAATCTACACCTACCATAAAGCTAGTGCCTCTTAATGAGGATTTTGAGGGGTGAGGTGGAGGATGGAGAAATTTTCAAAGAAAGAAAAAGAAAAGAAAATGGAAAAACAAAACCAAAAAGAGAAACCAAAAAAAAAAATACATCATTCTCTCATCTCTTACTCACTCTCCCTTCCACCACCATACTCCTCCCTTAACACCACCCTTGCACCACCAAGAACACCACCCTCTTCCCTTATCCTTCTAACACCAATTTCATTGCAAATACTCTCACCAAAATCCAACAATTGGAAGGAAAGTTTGGAGCTTGAAGAAGGAAGATTAGGAGAGGCTCAAGTTCTTCAAGGACTAAGAAGGGCCAAAGAATTTTAGGAGGACTTTCAAGGTCGGAGCTCTAACATTTAGTAGGATTCAATTTTTAGAACTAGGGATTTAATTTGATTTAGCATGTTATATTAAATGTTGTGTAGGAATTAAGCTTTGTAAGTTAAACTAGAACCTATGCCATGATTCCTATTAAATCCTAGTAGCTTTCATCTTGCTCCCCATGTTGCTTTCTTTAATTTGGTAGCATGTTGTACTTTAAGTAATAAGATTAGTAGGCTTTGTTTTCATTATGTTTTCATACTTGATTAGTAATGTGATGCCATGTTTATGAATATGAAGTGGATGACATAGTGGTAGGATTATGTTTCTGAAATTATCTTGGAATACCATGTCGAAAACTAGTTTTAGTTGGGAAAAATTTATTGCTGGAAATTTTCCTAACCCATGACAGGGACTTCGAAAAATCGTAGAAAATAGTAGAAAAATCCTTAAAATATAATCTAGGACACTACAGAAATCAGAAGAAAATTATCTATAACTTTGAAGAGGGACCCGAGGCTAAATCTGACTGTAAATAAGTCTGACGTGCCATTCTTTCTGCTGTGACAGTTTAGCCAGATTTGTGTAACATGCTACAATCATGATTTAGTGTTGTTATTTTAAGTTCTGTTTAATTTCAGTTATCAAGCTATTCATATGTTGTAAACTCATGTTCTTAAATTAAGACAAGTATGCTAAGATGCTAATGCCTTGCATTTCTAATGACACGTTAAATAGTAATGTTAGTAACGTAGTGTTAGTATAGTAATGTTAGTGTAGAAATGTTAGTATAGTAGTGTTATGCCTTGCTATACTAAATGTCTATGCCATGCTAGTATAGTGATGTTTATGCCATGATAGTAATGTTACTATAGCATTGTTAGCATGTTCACCATGATTTAAATATAACATATTCTTGTCATGCCATGCCCCACTCATGTCAATTATACCATGAATCATGTTTTTGTGTAAGGTGGGAAATCATGATATTTCATTTCTTGCTTTATGTCCATATATTAGTTGTTAGTAAGTTCCATGTCCCTTGTGATAATGGTGATGTTATCAAGCTTCCTTATGACATGCATGTAATTATATGTTCATTTCATTTAAAGCTTCATGTTAATGAGTAAATAAGTTCATTGTTGGATGTTGATATGTTTTATTCTGTACTAGCAGTTTAAGTTATGGTTCATGAAATTGTTATATCGAATGGAGCATGGCGATGCTCTTGGTATGAATGGAAATGCGACGGTTGTTGTTAAATCACGACCTCGGTGAAATTATGAGAGTAAGAAAATATATGAATGCGGTATTGAGATCGCTGAAAAGAATATAAGATGAATTACTCCATAAGCTGAGAGTGAGGTAGAGTGATGACATCAAGGGTGCTCTATCCATTCTAAAAATGGATAAGACTCTAGATGTGGGTTTGGGGGAAACACGGGTAAACTATAGGAGTTAAGGAGCGGACATATGATGTATATTTCTCGCCCGATGTGTCACTCCCGGAAGGGGGAGTTTGAGAGGGCTAGAGAGGCCGCTGGTGTACTCGTGATGCACCATGATGGTAACTGATGGTTTGCTCCGTTTGTCCCATGAAAAACCGAGATTTGTCTCACTTCTACCTTGCCAGTCGGGTACGGAGTTAAGAGAGGCCCCTCCAGTGCTCGTGTCGTTGGTTGAGGTATCATTCTTCACCCACCTTGGGTGAAGTCTGACTCTTTAGCGTCCTACGGTTTACACGGGTTTCCAAATATGTGAATCAACAACTTAAAGTAATTGTCTTTAGTTTATAAATTTTGTCATCTCATGTCTTCTATTCCTCTGTTTCTTTAATGCTGCTATCTTATACTGATATACACCTTGTTTACTTTAATGCTACTACCCCATGATAACATGTTCTTATGCTTCCTTTCAATATCTGCATATCATAATTTGGTTACATATGCATGTTTTATAAGTTCTCATATCTATATTCGCATGTTGGAACATGAATACTTTTATATGCACTATGAACCTTACTTGTTAAACCATCCTCCCTATATATGTAGACCAGTTCTAAAACTGGGTCCTACTAGAGTGTTAGGAGTTCCTACTGGGTCACGCGTTGACGTGTCCCCGTTGACTTTTCAGGTTGGGGATATCGGCTGGAGCCTTGGAGTTTGTGATCGGTTGTAGGATTGGATGGCGAGAGGTATATGAGAGACTTGTACTTTTGGTGTTTCTTTTCAGGTAGACCTTTGTACCTAGAGTTGTAAGGATGAAGATGTTGGTGTTATATAAGTAGGAACTGGACTTGGAGTTGTATAAGATTATCGTTGTTTCACTATAGCTTCCCTCTTTTGTACCCCCCTTGTTCAGCTGGTGTATGTAAAAGAAATATCATTGTATTAATAAAATGAAATATTGTACTTTTGTTTATTTCTCAGTGTTTTATCTATGATAGAGCTTTACTTGTACTTCCCAGCACGTGCGTGGTGACCTACAGTGTTCTTTTTGCTGTCTTCCTTTCTCTCTTTCTACGTAACACTAGTTGATCTAGGAATACTTGGGACGGATTCGCACTTCCTGGGTATCCTGGAGAACGGGTCATTACAAGTGTTTTTCTCATAGCCAGGGTCCTTACAATTGGTATCAGAGCTATACCATAGCTATGGAATCCAACAACAATAATGTTCCTCATCCTACTTCGTACAACAATCACGATCGTGATGGTGCTTCTACCGTATTGGAATGACAATCAACAGTTCATCCTCTGCATTTCAATGGCACAAATTTTGGCTTTTGAAAGTGCCAGATGGAGACGTTCCTAAGGAGTGCTTCTCTTTAGATAACCCTCCATAAGGATTACATAGAACCAACCGAAGAAGATTTTGACAAATGGACTCCCGCCGAGAAGTTTGCCGAGGTCAACAATGCCAAGGCAATGAACGCTCTTCATTACGCATTGGATCTGGATGAGTTCAATAAGATATGCACATGTAAGAGTGCATATCAAATATGGAACCATCTCATCGTCATTCATGAGGGGACGAACAATGTAAAATTGTCAAAGTTATATGTTTCGGTACAAAACTTTGACATGTTTCAAATGCAGGAAGGTGATAATATGTTAACGATAAACGAACGCTTTACCAAAATCACCAATGATCTTGAAGCCCTCGGACAAATATATACACAACAAGAGAAGGTAAGAAATATAATCATGTCAATGACCTCAAAGTGGAAAAGAAGAGCTTTTGCCATTGAGGAGATCAATGCCATGAAGAACTATACCATGGTAAATTTCATCGTTACTCTCATATCTTACGAAGTAAGAAGGGAGAACCGATTGAAGATTAAAGGCATGATGAGGCCAACTGAGGCAAAGAAGAAGGCGTTAGCATTCAAGCCTACCTCGTCATCCTCCGATAGTGATAAGTCCGAGAATAAAATGGATTTGGAATAAATGACGCTAATGGCTAAGAAGTTCCAATGCTTCTTCCGCAAAGGTAAATTCCCTTCAAAATCTAAATTTGATTCCACTAAAAACTCCTCTTCTCTTTGTTTTAAGTGTAATAAGCCAGGGCACATCGAAAAGGATTGCCCAATGCTAAGGAATAAAGAAAAGTGGAAAGCATTGAAGTACCACAAGTCCGACAAATTCAAGTAGGACAAGAAGAAAGGACTGGTTGGGATTTTCTATGATTCATATGGGGATTCGTCAAGAGAATCCAAGGATGAGAAGGGTGAAAGTGCACATATGTGCTTCATGGCCCGAGAAGATACATTCTTTGATGGAAGCGGTAGTGAGAACTATGAACCTGAGGTAACTATGGATGAACTTCATATTGCTAACGAATAATTATTTTCTAAGTATCAATCTCTTATGCTTAGATATACTAATTTGTAGAAATCAAATGTTAGTAAATCATCCATGCTATGCATCACCAACAATGACACCGTTGTTTACACACTTACACTTGAGAAAGTCAATTTGGGTTCTCAAAATGGCATATTGAGAAGTGAGATGAATTCCCTCAAATCTCAATTAGATCACGTTTCTTCTTAAGATAGTGTTGATCTAGCTTCTCAAAACACACAATTGGGTATTGAGAATGATTCTCTCAAAACTCAAGTGCACGAGCTCACCACATGTGTGTCCACTTTGGACATTACTATTTCTTCCTTTAGGTAGAAATATGAGCTCACGTCCTCCTAAGTTAAGATATTTAACAAAGGAAAAGGCATTAGATGAATTTCTTTAAAACAAATTTTCGGCTACACATCGTGTTGGACTTGGTTATGTGGAAGCAAATGCATCCAAATCGCGCACCTCTTATAGTGGTGTAACTATAGATGTTGTAAGGCCATCCTCAGGTGTATCCACTAGTAGTGACAAAAATACTATTGGTAGCAAACCTATCAAGAAAGTCACCACTCCACACGTTCCTTCTTTTGCCAAGAAAGCCATTAATGGTGGAAATCAAAAGAAAGGACATGCCTTTATGTATACTAACACTTACACTCGTAGGAACACTCCTACTTCTCATGTAAACACGCATGATGAGTTTTATGCTCCGCACCCACGGGCATATGCAAACCCACACTTGAGAAAAACACATGCGCGTGCTCCTACACACTCATATGCTCATACACATCATGCATATCCACCACATCATATA
Source organism: Scilla litardierei (assembly GCA_030789695.1). NCBI lineage: Eukaryota > Viridiplantae > Streptophyta > Magnoliopsida > Asparagales > Asparagaceae > Scilla > Scilla litardierei. Next base: position 187,895,043 of record CM061142.1, on the reverse strand, counting down.
TTTGCTCCATATGCACCATATAATATGCATGCTCCACTTTTTGCATATAATCCTTATATGATTCATGCATATCCTTCTGCACCTTCATATGCTAGACCTCATACTCCTAAGCATCATGCACCATGTAGACCTCAACCTAATGTGCATGCAATTAGGAAGAGGACTCCCAAATCATACACTATTTGGGGTCCCAAGAACACTAGCACAAATGATATGAATGCATATGTAAGTTTGTATTTTAGTGATGTGATACATAGTGGTAACTATGTTGGTAAGCCAAAGTCCACTTGGACTTGGTTTCCAAAGGGCTAATTCCCTTGGACCCAACAAGCTTGGGTACCATGAGCTTATGGTACACTATGTAGGTACCCAAGAACAAGAAAGAGATCAATAAAAGAAATATTAGCTCTAAAAGGAAAGGATGGATACTCGATAGCGGTTGCTCCAAACACATGACAGAGATCTCTCCTTGCTCTCTGAAGTGATCCACATCAAGGACGATGCAACAGTCACCTTTGTAGGTAATCAAAAGGGAACCATTATCGGAGTAGGTAAAGTCGGTAACCCATCCAAACCTTTAATTGATAATGTCTATTTATTGGAAGGTTTATTTCATAACCTCATCTCAATAAGTCAACTTTGTGACAAATGTTACAAGGTTAACTTTGGAGAGGGTTTGTGTAGTATTATTGATAATGATTCACATATTTTATTTTTCGGAATTATACATAAAAATATTTATATTTTAAGTATGCCTAAATCATTTGAACATTGCCTAGTTGCTCATTCTAATGAACAATTATTATGGCATCGCCATTTTGGGCATGTTCACTTTAAGCATTTAAATAAATTAGCTAAGCATGATTTAGTCAAAGGTTTTCCAAAAATATCTTTTAATAAGAAAAGCTTTTGTGATTCATGTCAACGAGGTAAACTTCGTAAATCTTCATTTAAACTTAAAGATGGCATAACTTCTAAGAAGCCCATAGAATTACTTCATTTAGATCTATTTGGGCCTACTAAAGTAGCATCTTTAGGAAATGGTCATTATGGATTAGTCATTATAGATAACTTTTCTAGATTTACATGGGTTTCATTTTTAACTAATAAAAATGAAGCATTTGATGAGTTTGCCAAATTTGCAAAGAAAATTCAAAATTTCATAGGAACCACTGTTATCACCATTTGTAGTGATCATGGATGGGAATTTGAGAATGAACTTTTCTATAAGTTTTGTGATGATATCGAGATTACTCACAAATTTTCTTTTCCTCACGCATGACGTGTCCATATTTTCTACTATTTTCATATCATCATTTCATTGCATCTCATACCATTTTCGCATCCAAATCCCATATTTTACTACGATATTGCATTTCTGATGATATATTCGAGTTTCGAAGTGTTTTATGAGTTTTCAGGGATTTTGGAGCGATTCGGGACCCCACTTGGGTATGGACACATCCGACATGCTCGTGAGCTTATTGGCAAGGCTCTGAAGGAGTTCGCCACACTTCTAGGGCCATTCGAGGATAAGAGAGAGAGCAGAGGGAGATAGACAGCCCAATCAGCATGAAGACAGTTTCCCAGAAAATGCTCGGTCCTAGCAGTTCAGCTGCTAGACCGAGCAGCTTCAATTTGGAATGAGGAGCATATACGGGCTGGCTCGGACCGAGCAGTTCAGCTGCTCGGTCGAGCAGCCTCAATTTCCACACCCGAAGCAATCCAGCGACGCGACCTGAGCATCTGACCGAGTCGACCCCTACTCGGACCGAGCAGAGCTTACTCGGTCCGGGTAGGCAGAGCAGCAACTTTGAATATTTTCCATTTCCTGTAGTGCTCGGTCGAGCAGATCCTCTGCTCGGTTCGAGCGACCGAACGAGCAGCGTGTTGCTTGACCGAGTCACCTACTCGGTCGACAACTCCATGGCTAATTTTGGAAAGATTTTTGAAGCCGCGATGTGCGCGATTGTGGGCACTGAAGCTGGGAGCTGTGCACGACTGCGAAGGAGGGCAACTTCATTAGAGTTTTTGAATAGTTTTTCAGGGAGAGCTTAGGCGATTTTGGAGATATTTGTTCTTAGATTTAATTTTGTAAGAAACTTTTGGATCGAGATTGACTGGAAATATTATTTGTTCTCCTTGCGTTCTAGGAATCTGAATTTTCCTTGTGGATCTATTAAACGTCATTCTCCTTTATCTTTAGTTGTAAGTTTTCGATCTTTGTATATCAATTTGTTATAATGTCTGCGTCTACAAAAATTGTATCTTTGCTCGCTAATATTGCCATGTATGAGTAGATTCCTTCTAGGGTTGATGGGTTAGCCCTAGGATCCTCGAGGAAAATGTAGATTTGGATCCCTACATTGAATTGGGGACTTATGGAAGTATTTCGATAGATCCTACCGAATCCATAGATAACCCGTACTGAGATCTTTCCCACGGTCTGTGGAATTGATGTGCTTAAGGGGTATCTAGGGATTCGAATAGGGAAATTGGTGGATCTAACCAAGGCTCATGACCATGCCTGGCTCGTGCCTTGAGGGGATCCATCGACGAACGATACCGCTACCGTTGACGGCTACCGCCATTGCGTCAACGAGAGCCACCGAAGTACCCAGTAATTCTAACCCACGAGAGTGGTACGAATTGGGGGATTAATTCTCTAGCCTTAATGCAATGCGAGGATCCTATCCCAACGTTGACCCCCAACGATCCTAGTGGTGATCCCTAAAGCCCTAGTCCCTTTTATTAGTATTACAACAACAACACCCAAACCAAATCTTTTACCCCGATAGCTATCTCACTTCAAGACTTAGAAATAAATTGAGAATCCATTGACACTATCACCGTCCCTGTGGGATTCGACATCTTTTATACTATAACTCGACACTGTCCGCTTGTGGATTGAGCCTGGAATTGAAGCCTAGGGGCCATACCACGCCTGGCGATCGTGACACCGCCAGGTGGAACCTAGGTGTAGGTTTCGGGTGCGTCAAGTTTTTGGCGCCATTGCCGTGGATGGAAATAGTGTTCTATCTCAGTTTGTTTTTATTTTGTGAAGTTTGCTAGCACTCTGATCATTTCTCACTTTTCCACCATTTTCATTCTCTTTCTATTTTCTCTGCTTTGCTACTAACATCTTCCTCCAGCTAGCGATTATTTCCTTACCAATCAGGCATAATGGAGATGGTAATGCAAGTGCAGTGGACCTGTGAGTCTGATAGCGACTCAGAGGAGTTCAGTCTCTTTCCTTATCATTTACACGGCTTCCAAGACTCGCGCATGGACGAGTCCAGGGTTGAATGCATAGCTAGAGACCTGATCGATGCAGTTTGATTTATTGGCTCAGGAACCTATGAACGCAAATCAGCAACTAGTCATGGATCATTTAATGAACCAGGTTTCTGATGCAGGTACCATTGAAGATGATATTCGTGTAAGCTTCGAAGAGAACGTGATGATCCTTCAAACCATTGAGGCTCCACCTGTTGATGCATACTGGGGAGAGGCTCATCAATTGAAGTCATTACACAATTCTCAGATGCTTGAGATATTAGAGAGCGTGGTAGCTGACGTATGGGCCCATGGCCCAAGAGCTCTCGGTTTTCATCGCAACTGCTTTCCATAATGAGGACGCACTGAATGGTGTTGCCGTAGCTGATGGAATCTATGTGCAGCACGAGGGAGATACATTACGCTTTTATAACGATAGCCTTATGCAGGTTTCAGCATACGAAGAACATGCATATGAGGAGTACAATTGGTTAGTGGGGAAAAACCGGGCCGGGAGTTTTAGCAACTTATCCTACGGTCTCCTCGCCAAGCACAGACTCATCACCATCGCAAAACCACATCAACAAGGGAAGTACTCCAGATTTTATGTTTGATAGCGAATGCACACCTGAAAACCTTGCCTCTGTTGACAAGTGCGCTACAGGAATGGAACCTGCAGGCTTCTATCTCGACGCACCATCATCTCCCTGCTCCTCCTATAATTCCTCAAACGAAGAATTTTCGCCTTCTGAACCCGAGATCGAGGATGCATCTTTCTCGCAGGCAAGAGATGACGGGGTACATCGCCCCCTCAGGTAGAACTAAAACCCTTACCCACAAATTTGAAGTATGCTTTTCTGGGAGAAAACTCCACTTACCCTGTTATTGTGAATGCGGCCCTCACCGAACCCCAGCTAGAGAGTCTCCTCAAAATCCTTAGGTCTTATAGAAAAGTGATAGGGTACAACATCTCTGACCTGAAGGGTATCAGCGAGACCATATGTACACATAGGATTCACCTAGAGGATAAGGATGCCACCTCCATTGAGCCTCAAAGGCGGTTGAACCCTAACATGAAAGAGGTGGTGAAAAAGGAGGTCCTGAAGCTTTTAGAGGCTGGCATCATTTATCTCATTCTGATAATAAGTGGGTTAGTACCGTGCAGGTTGTCCCTAAAAAAGGGGGCATAACAGCCGTAAAAAATGAAAAAGATGAATTAATCTCCACTAGGACTGTCACCGGGTGGCGCATGTGTATCGATTATAGGAAACTGAATAAAGCCACCAGGAAGGACCATTACCCTCTACCTTTCATAGACCAAATGATCGAACGCTTAGCTAAGCACAAATACTTCTGTTACTTAGACGGATATTCCGGATTTTTCCAAATCCCGTTGCATCAGGAAGACCAAGAGAAAACGACGTTCACATGTCCTTACGACACATTCGCTTATCGAAGGATGTCGTTTGGGCTATGTAACGCACTGGCCACATTCAGAGGTGCATGACGTCTATTTTCTCATATTTCATCGAGAATATCATGGAGGTCTTCATAGATGATTTTTCCATTTATGGCATCGAATTTGATGATTGCCTAACTAATTTATCCAAGGTCTTAGAACGGTGCCAAGACAACAATCTTACTTTGAATTGGGAAAAATGCCATTTTATGGTGACAGAAGGAGTTATTCTTGGGCATGTTATCACTTCTAAAGGAATTGAGGTCGATAAGGCCAAAGTAGAGGTTATTAAAAGTCTGCCGCCACCCAATAACATCAAGGGTATCCGTGGTCTTCTTGGGCATGCCGGTTTCTACCGACATTTTATAAAAGATTTTTCCAATATTGCTCGCCCGCTCATGAAGCTCATTGCTAAGGATGCTCCTTTTGTGTTTACTGACGCCTGTTTGCTAGCTTTTAACAGTTTAAAGGAAGCTCTCATCTCCGCTCCGATTATACAGCCGCCAGACTGGAATCTGCCATTTGAGCTTATGTGTGATGCTAGTGACCAGGCGGTGGGAGTTATGCTTGGTCAAAGTAAGGAGGGGAAGCTCCATGCTATATACTACACCAGCAAAACCTTGGATGACGCTCAAAAGAACTACACCACCACAGAGAAAGAGCTGCTAGCCATAGTATATTCTATTGAGAAGTTCAGATCCTACCTTTTAGGGTCCAAGGTGATCATCCATACGGACCACACGGCGTTGAAGTATCTACTAATCAAGAAGGATGCTAAACCACGTCTAATACGGTGGATCCTCATGCTCCAAGAATTTGACATCGAGATCAAAGATAAGAAGGGAGCAAAAACGTGGTAGCAGACCACTTGTCACGGTTAATTCAAAGGCACGGGGATGACAGCCTGCCGATTGACGTTTCATTCACCGGTGAACAATTATTTGCGGCGAATTCCTCTGAAGCTCCCTGGTACGCCGATATAGTGAATTATTTGGTGAGTGGGATAGTTTCACACGGGTTGGCAACCTACTCAAGGAGGAAGTTCCTACATGATGCCAAGAGTTACTTCTGGGACGACCCGTATCTATTCAGGACATGTGCCGACGGGATCATCAGACGATGTATCCCAAAAGAAGAAGCAACCTCCATCATATCGCATTGCCACGATCAACAATGCGACGGACATGCAGCTATCATTAAAATCACGACGAAAATTCTCCAAAGCGGCTTCTACTGGCATACTATATTCACAGATGCAAATGAATACATAAGGAAGTGCGACAGATACCAGAGGACGGGGAATATCACGAAGAAGAATGAAACGCCCCTCCACGGCATCTTGGAGATAGAACTATTGGGGCATCGATTTCATGGGACCCTTCACGTTGAGTAACGGCAACAAGTACATCTTGGTTGCCGTTGATTATGTCTCGAAATGGGTGGAAGCCATAGCCACCCCAACAAACGACGCGAGGATAGTAGCCAAGGTTTTCAAGAATACTATCTTCCCTCGCTTTGGAGTCCCCCAGATGATCATAAGCGACGGAGGGAGTCATTTTATCGAGAGAAAGTTCGAGGCGATGCTGAAAAAATATGGAGTTCATCACAAGGTCACCCTCGCCTACCATCCTCAGACTAGCGGCCAAGTGGAAATATCTAATAGGGAAATAAAAAGCTTCCTGGAAAAAACAGTTAGCGCTTCAAGGAAGTATTGGTCGCACAAGTTGGGTGACGCCCGAATTGGAGCATAGAGCATATTGGGCAATAAAGAAAATGAATTTTGATTACCAAATTGCCGCCACCAGATGAGCCCTTCACAACAATGAGTTGGATGAAATTCGGCGTCAAGCTTATGAAAACGCGAAGATATACAAAGAGAGGACCAAAGCCTATCATGATAAAAATATCACGGTTGTTCTCCATGATGTCGGTGACCAGGTACTTCTATATAACTCAAGACTACGCCTCTTCCCCGGGAAGCTAAAATCGAGGTGGTCCGGCCCCTACAAGATAGTGAGCTTATCCACAGGAGGTGCCGTTGAGCTCGAAGGAAAGAACGGAAACTTCAAGGTTAACGGTCAAAGAATTAAACCTTACAGAGCTGGAGAACCTATAGGACCGGAGGAGACGTACTTCCTCAAGGGATTCCCCAACGACAACTGATAAATTAAGGGGAGTCGAGCTCACGACTAAAAACGAGCGCTTATTGGGAGGCAACCCAATTTCTTGGATTCCGGATCTTCTTTTTCGGTTTCTTACTCTTATTTTACATATTTTAGAAATAAAATTTTGAAAACCGCATAAAAATTGATGAATTCCTACTTTGTGCAGGTTAGATATGAGAGCAGATCATTAGGAGGAAGGTGGAGTATAGCAGGAGATAGCCCAGGAAGTTGGGTAGAAAAGACACAGGCGACTCGATCGAGCAGCTTCACTGCTCGATCGAGCAATACAGACACAGAAAATTGAATGAGTGAGTGCAGTTTCTGCTCGGCCTGAGCAGCCTTTTGCTCGGCCCGAGTAGAAATCGACTCGCTCTGAGCAGCCTTCTACTCGGTCGAGTTTTACAGGCTTTTGAAGTTCAGGAGAAAACGTCACTCTGCCAACCCGGACAGATTATTATCGGCCCGGCCCGAGCAGTAGGCGACTCGACCGAGCAGCCTTCTACTCAGTCGAGTATTACAAGCTTTTGAATTTGAGGAGAAAACGTCACTCTACCAACCCGATCGATAATTATTGGCTCGGCCCGAGCAATAGGCGACTCAACCGAGTAATTTCCTGCTTGACCGAGCAGGCTGGAGGTGTATCCCACACTTTTTCCGCAGTTTACTCGACCGAGCTATCAAATTGCTCTGTCCGAGTCATTCCTATCTCCATCTCACTCGACCGAGCAACCGTATTGCTCGGTCCGAGTCATTCCTATCTCCATCTTACTCGACTGAGCAACCGTATTGCTCGGTCCGAGTCATGTTTTCACTACTTATCGGGTCGCTGCGCCTCTCAACCAACCCGCTTTCACCCTTTTCAAAGCCGTAACCTAATTGAAAACCCTCCCTCCACTCGACCAAACCTCCTTTCCTTCCCCACAGCCGACGCCACCTCTCCTGAAGCCGTCCCTTCTCTCCACAAGGCCGCCACCCCTCGTTTAATATTCAACCTAGCACGTTTGCAATTTAATTTGCTTGTTTACGTTTAAATATACTGACGTCCTCTCGTTCCCTATTTCAGGTTTGAATTGCCAACGTCAGAAGACACTTCTTTGAAAAGCTTGGGGATACTCCGGATCAGCGACAATCACGACACCGAAACAAAACGCCATCTCTTTCTAGTCGGTAAACTCGGTCCCTTATTTTCTTTACATAGTACATTGCTATTCCCCTCCACACCAATTCATATAGGCACATAGGTAGCACATACACATACTTACAGTTATTTAAACATTTAACACAAGAGGAATTCATACCCTAGCAATACAACACTAGCAATATATACGCACCAATATCCCATACCTATATCTACACCCTTTTCCCATACATTTACACATATATTCACACATATACACTTCCCCCCTATATCCACAAGACAATACGAACACTCCACTACTCTATCCATACAAGGATAGATATACACACCTTGGTACCGTCCCCACATGGGAACACAACCCTAATACAATAGATAGGAAAATGCATACATGCACTCATATCACATGCGTACATATCCACACTCACATCTCTACAAGGTATATGTACTCACTAGCTTATATGTACCTACCAGTATACATCCACGAACAAACATGTACATATCCATTATATCTCAAAGTCACACAAGTATAACACATACCTACTCACATATCCGTATCATGTATCTATATAGAGACATAATATATATACACACTCAAGTATTCACCTACCTCGTATATACATCCATGCATATCCATATACCACTATAACCATCCAGGATACATGCAACCTTTATGCCATTGAAATACAAATATACATTTTGAATACAAGTATACCTGCGACATATGTAATTCAAATATCCAAGCACATCAACTGAACTTATACACACGGATTCACACAAATATAGAGATACACACATATACCTACAAATATACATCTATAGTATAATACACTATAGAAAGTTCATCCCCGAACTTCCTAAAGCTAGGGGTTCAAGGGTGGATCACTCAAGGATCTAAGGTCACTACCCACCTTAGGACTAATCTACCCCAATCATATACTTACGCATTACATGCACTATCCTTATGCACATCACAGTGCAATGACCTGTATGGGCCACCAAATGTAACGCCTCGCTCCCCAGGATACCCTGGATTTTTGAAACTGTCCCAAGTATTCCCGAAGGGGCAGAGTTGATGAAGAAAGAGAAGGGAAGACAGAGGAAGAAGACATAGGCATGCCACTGCGCACATGTTGGGATAGTACCTATAATGCTCCATATACAACAACAAGGAGAACACATTCCACTTATGCAACATTACAAAGAGTACTAGCGCAATTTCACATTGCTATTTTAAGGGCCAACACAACATCTGATATAAAAGTACATCAATAGATTTCAACTCAAGTTACACCTCCAAAGGACAATATCAACTCCATGACCCAGCGTACAACTCAACTCCCTAAACTACCCCATACCCCCAGCTTCATGCTCACAAGTCTCCCAGGCTCTCCAACTATCTGCTACCTGTGGAAAGAGGTGATGGCAAATCAAAGCTGTTGGATCCTATTGATGGAAAACAACACTAGAAGGGGAGTTGAATAGTGTTGTACAATTAAATAAACTTTTTCGTTGATTATTATAACACAATAATTTCCCTTCCAATGTTGCCTAAGGAACCAAGTAGAGTGATCAACACTTGGTCCTTAATCAAAATATAAACTTAAACAAATACGAAGATTAATTACAAGTAAATAAAGATTATAATCAGATAGATTTTACACAACGGAATAAAAAGATAATCTTTGCAATATATTAATAAAGAATTACAAAGAGAGTATATAAACAACAAAAGAATTGCTTGCACAAGTAAATAAATACAAACACAGAAAACAAGCAGAGACAGGAGATTTTTATCCTGCTTCCTCGCAACCTGGGTACGTCCAGTCCCCGACCAATCCCGTACAAGATTCAATCCACTATTGACTTAGCAATACAATTACCTAACTTCACTTGTTAGGATTTTCAACGACCTAGTATCCCTACCAGGATTTCTAACCACCTAGCCTTGACTAGGATTTTCCATAACCCTTATTACAAAGGGAATCCAAATAAAAACAAAATCCAATTCACCACAATATTTGGTGGGATTGGTTTACACCCAATATAATTCTATAGCCAAGATATTATCGCAAATATCATTATGTAGCTAAAAGAATTAAAATGATCTTAGATCACAAAAAGAATATAATTGAATTTGTTGTGATCTAGATTCTTTGATTTTCAAAAATCCTTCAAATAATATGAAATCAAAAAGAAAGTATTTTGAAAACAATTTATCAATAGCCAAAAATAAAATTGATCTTAAAAGAATTTCGGAGTAAGAGTAGTAAGATCAGAATATAAAAACCAGATTTTTGGCTACGATGATGTGAGAGCGATGAGAGTGATTGAGAATTCACATAGCTCAAGAAAAAAATAGAGATTAGTATTGTGAAAAGTTCTCAAGGGTCTCTATTTATAGAGTTTCAAAACCGAATTTGAATTTAAAAAAATGTTTGACTTCATCCCACAAATCAAGCAAAGCGAGAGATTGAAGGAGTGAAATCTGGGAAGTCCAATGTCGCTGGTAGTCGACTCCCTAGGGAGGTAGTGGACTCCCAGAGAGTTTTCAATGAAAACTCTGCTCACAGCTGGTAGTCGACTCCCTCTTTTGGTAGTCGACTCCCAGAGCATATTTTTCATTGAAACTCATCTGAAAATATAAGTAATCAACTCCTGGGTGTTTGGAGATTGACTATGAAGTTCAATCGAAAAGCTTTGCTCTCAAGAGATTTAAAACAATTTTGAAAAACTTTGTTTCGAAAACATTTTGTATGTGTGTGTGTGTGCAATATATCTTGGCTTTAACATATTCCTAAAAGAACAACTCACATACTTAGCCTTAAATGAAGACTTCTGAAGCCGATCAGATATTGATGTAGATGCTTCATCTTTGAGCTTCACTTGTGCTTGACGTAGAGTTATCAAATTGTCTTCATCTTCTAAGTGTGGTTGAGCTTATTCGGAGTATGAGTAAAGCTCTTTATCTATTGATTGTTTAGCCTGCACACTTTAGATAATGTCATTAGTACATTAACGTAATTTGGTATGCTCATCATCAAAACTACTTTGGGGTGGGACTCGATTTCTCATCACTCTCTCCCTTTTTGATGATGACACCCAAATGAAAAATAAATGAATAATAGCATCGAAAATAATGAGCAAGAGATTACTTACTCCCCTGCTTAGATGAGGTATGATCTAATCATACTCTCCCTGCATCAAAGCTGGTTACCAATAGCAATTGTTCACTTTCGTTTTTTGCATTTACCAATTTTCTCCCATAGGCATCAATGAAAAAGAATTAAAACAAACATCATGAGTATAAAGGAGTTAATCTTGAATTAGTTCCCGTTTCCCCATGATACCCAAATCTCGACGAAGTTTTGAAAATATATCCTTTTGCAAGGGCTTCGTGAGAATATCTGCAACTCGATGCTCAGAGGGTATATACTTAAGTTCAACATTCTTTTTAGCACAATGATCATCTATGAATCTGTGTCTAATATCTATTTGTTTTGTTCTAGGATGAAGAACGGAATTCTTAGTGAGATTAATAATGCTTTTATTGTCACAATAAATTACACAAGTAGATGAATTAATACCATAATCTACTAAGACTTGTTTCATCCAAAGTACCTGAGCACAAGCAAGTCCAGCAACTATATACTTTGCCTCAGTAGTTGATAGTGAGACCGAACTTTGTTTTTTGCTAAACCATGAAACAAGTGAATGACCAAGAAAATGACATGGTCCACTTGTGCTTTTTCTAGTGGCTTTACAACCAGCATAGTCTGAGTCACTATAAGAAATTAAATCAGAAGTGCTACCTTTAGGATAAAACAATCCAAAGCCAGAAGTGGTCTTAAGATATCTAAATATTTATTTTACTGTTTTAAGATGTGATTCATTTGGATCACATTGGAATCGAGCACAAGCACATACACTAAACATTATATCGGGTCGGCTTGCAGTTAAGTAAAGCAAAGAACCGATCATACCTCGATATGTTTTCTGATCAACCTTTTTTCCTGCTTCATCTTTGTCTAAAGAAGTGGATATGGCCATAAGTATGTTCTTTCCTGATGCATTCTCCATCCCAAACCTTTTGATTAGATCATTTGCATACTTCGTTTGTGAAGGTTCCTTCTTTTGATTGCTTTATTTGTAGTCCGAGGAAGTATGTAAGTTCGCCCATATGGCTCATTTCTAACTCTTCCTGTATTAACTTAGCAAACTCTTGACAAAGATCTTCGTTAGTAAATCCAAAAATAATGTCATCTACATAAATTTGAATAAGAATGCTATCATCATGTATTTTCTTAACAAATAATGTAGTGTCTATTTTTCTAACATTATATCTTGAGTTGATTAAGAATTTTCTTAATCTTTCATACCAAGCTCTTGGTGCTTGTTTCAAGCCATATAAAGCTTTATTTAGCTTATAAACATGTCCTATTTTCTTATCATGTTCAAAGCCAGTAGGTTGTTCAACATAAACTTCCTCCTTTATATATCCATTTAAGAATGCGCTATTTACATCCATTTGGTATAATTTGAAATTTTTATATGATGCAAATGCAATCAACATCCTAATGGATTCTAGTCTAGCGACAAGAGAAAAAGTTTTATCGAAATCGATACCTTCTTCTTGTGAAAATCCATGTGCCACTAAACTTGCTTTGTTTCTTATCACTTTTCCGTCTTCGTCTAGTTTATTTCGGTACACCCATTTTGTGTCGATGACTGGATGATCTTCTGGTCCGGAGACTAGTTCACATACCTAGTTTCTCTCAAATTGTTGAAGTTCTTCTTGCATGACTTCAATCCTTGCTTCATCTGTAAACGCCTCATCTACCTTTTTCGGATCAATGTTAGAAACACATGCAACATGTGTCATGTGTTCAATTTGAGATCTAGTTTTAATACATGCATCAATATCACCAATAACTTTTGTGTGTGTGGGTAATGTGTTACGTCAGGAAAAGATTTTGGTAAAGGAGTGGAAGTGTTAATATAAGAGATATATGCAATATTAGAAGAAACATCATCATCAATAATAATACGAGCATTATTAGTAAGAGATCCATCAAATGTTACATGCATAGTCTCAACGACATCATTGGTTCTTTTATTGTAGATTCTATATGCTTTACTACAAAAAGAATAACCGATAAATATGCTTTCATCCGCTTTGGAGTCAAATTTATCTAAGTTGTCTTTTGTGTTAAGAATATAACATTTACAACTAAAACTCTAAAATAAGATACTTTTGAAATTTATTGGAGCAATAATTCGTAAGGAGTCTTTTCGAAAGGTTTTCTTATTAAAACTCTGTTTTGAATATAACACGCGGTTGCGACAGCTTTTGTCCAAAAATATTTTGGAAGGTTGCCTTCGCACAACATTGTTCGTGCATACTCTTGGAGTGTTCTATTTTTCCTTTCAACTACCACATTTTGAGGAGCAGCTATAGGAAAAGCAAAAGTATGAGAAACACCTTGTTTTTCACAAAATCTTTTAAAAGGTTCATTTTCAAATTCACCGCCATGATCACTTCTTATAGAAATAATTTTCAAAAAGCATAATCTTTCAATTCTTTTGAAAAATATTTTAAACTCACAGAAGGCATGATTCTTATTGATTAAGAATAATACCCATGTGTATCATGCGAAATCATCACCTATAACAAATATATATTTGGAGTCATAAAGAGATGAAATTCTAGCTGGGCCAAGCAAGTCCATATGGAGTAGTTCGAGTGGCCTTTTTGAGCTGAGAGCTCCAATAATCTTAAACGTACTTTTATGCATTTTGCCAAGTTGACATGAGTCACATAGTTTATCCAATTATTTAAAATTTAATTTAGGAAGACCATGCACCAACTCTTTCCTAGATATCTTACTCATGTTTTTGATGTTTACATGACCAAAACGTTTGTGCCATAGTAACGAGTCATTTGTTGAAACAATCAAGCAAACATTTGAATCATAATCATTTAATCTAAGCACATAAATATTTTCTACTCGCTTACCTTTAACAAGAATATTTTTCATATCTTTATCATAAACCAAACAAGCATCTAATGTAAAAATAACTTCCAAACCATTATCGCATAATTGACTTATGCATATCAAGTTGTGCTTTAGCTCGCTAACCAAACTGACGTCTTTGATAAGAAGCTTCGAAGGGTCGCCAATATTACATATGCCAAAAATTTTACCTTTCTTGTTGTCACCAAAAGTTAAGGTTCCTCCATCATACGTTTTTAGAGCGCTAAGCAGTTCTGCATTCCAGGTCATGTGTGCGGAGCATCTGTTGTCCATTATCCATATGTCCTGAAAGAAAATAATTGAACGTATATAGTACCCACTAATGATTGGGTCCGAGTTGTTAGACAAAATTTCTGTCAATATGTACAATCCTAGGTATTAGGTATCAAAGTGATATATATGAAGCAAGTGGATACCCTAACAGATGCATATATGCAAGAATCATTTATTAGGAATCCAAATTCGATTTAAATTTGATTTCCTATGCAGACTTTTAAACATGTCAGAAACATAAACATTCTTGTCATGATTGTTCAAATATTTTGGTACCTAAATAGTATTATTTCTAACAAATCTATTTGAACCTTGTGTATGATGTGTGTTAGGTGCAAAATAATTGTGACAAACAACATTGTGATGAGAGTCATGATGAATTTTGTGTTTTGCATTATTACCATAAATAAAAGCATATTGCTTCACATCTTTATGCACACTATTTTGAATAGATTTATTCTAAGAAGTAGATGCATGCAAACAAGATAGAGTAGCTTTCACATTTGGTTTGTTCTTAACCTTTTCAAGTTTTAGAACAAGTTCCTCATGTTTGAGCTTACTTGACACAATATCATTTGCAAGTATATTGAATTTATCACTCAAGGTAGAAACATATACAGCATGTTCATTTTTCAAATCATCATGATCACAAACTAATTTATCATATTTGATTTTCAAATTCTCATTATCATTAATGATGTTTCATAGACTCATATTCATTTGCAAGAGAGTCAAACTTGTTCTTAAGGTTGTCATGTTCATCATGCAAATCATTGAACTTGATATCCAAATTTTTGTGTTTCCTTTTCAATTTTTTGTATTATATATACAGATTTTCATATGCACTTGCGATATCAAAATCATTTTCATCATCAGAGCTACATACCTCATTTTTGTTGTCTTGATAAGCCATCATGCATACTTCCTTTCTAGAGCTCTCATATTTAGATTGGGTTGTCTCCATGGGAGTTCGGTTGCATTCGAACTTGATCCGAATCTTTCTTCCAATATGTTGAGAATTTGATGTGCGGTATCTGCCTCTTCTATAAGATCTAACATCTCATCAGCTAAACCAGTATAAAGTAGATGTAGTACCTTTATGTTTCGTAAGTAGGCTTCTTCTTGATTCGGATTCCATTGAGTTTGAGGAATGGTTGAAACTTCATAAGGTTCTCTAAGAAATCGTGCGTATTTTAGATCTTATGCCTCCAAGTAGATCTCCATCATTCTCTTCCATTGGGGATAGGAAGTGCCGTCAGAGGTTGGTGGATTAATAATGCTATATTCGGAAGGACAGAACGTTGTTGATGCCGTCGCCTTTGACCTTGATTTGATACCAAGTGTTGGATCATGTGAATGGCAAACAACACTAGCCTTGGGGGGTGAATAATGTTGTACAATTAAATAAAATTTTTCGTTGATTATTATAACACAATAATTTCCCTTCCAATGTTGCCTAAGGAACCAAGTAGAGTGATCTATGCTTTGTCCTTAATCAACACTATAAACTTCAACAAATAAGAAGATTAATTACAAGTAAATAAAGATTACAATCAGAGAGATTTTACACAGCGGAATAAAAAGATAATATTTGCAATATATTAATAAAGAATTACAAAGAGAGTATATAAATAACAAAAGAATTGCTTGCACAAGTAAATAAATACAAACACAGAAAACAAGCAGAGACAAGAGATTTTTATTTTGGTTCCCCGCAACCTGGATATGTCCAGTCCCTGACCAATCCGGTACGAGATTCAATCCACTATTGACTTAGCAATACAATTACCTAACTTCATTTGTTAGGATTTCCAACGACCTAGTATCCCTACCAGGATTTCCAACCACTTAGCCTTGATTAGGATTTTCTATAACCCTTATCACAAAGGAAATCCAAATAAAAACAAAATCCAATTCACCACAATATTTGGTAGAGATTTGTTTACACCCAATATAATTTTATAGCCAAGATATTATTGCAAATGTGCTTATGTGGCTAAAAGAAGTAAAATGATCTTAGATCACACAAAGAATATAATTGAATTCGTTGTGATCTAGATTCTTTGATTTTCAAAAATCCTTCAAATAATATGAAATCAAAAAGAAAGTATTTTGAAAACAATTTATCAATAGTCAAAAAATAAAATTGATCTTAAAAGAATTCCAGAGTAAGAGTAGTAAGATCAGAATATAAAAATCAGATTTTGGCTACGACAATGTGAGAGTGATTGAGAATTCACAAGAGTATAGTTTAGGTCAAGAAAAAATAGAGATTGGTATTGTGAAAAGTTCTCAAGGTCTCTATTTATAGAGTTTCAAAACCGAATTTGAATTTCAAAAAATGTTTGACTTCAACCCACAAATCAAGCAAATCGAGAGATTGAAAGAGCGAAATCTGGAAAGTCAAACGCAGCTGGTAGTCGACTCCCAAGGGAGGTAGTCGACTCCCAGACAGTTTCAATGAAAACTCTGCTCACAGCTGGTAGTCAACTCCCTCTTTTGGTAGTCGACTCCCAACGCATATTTTTCTATTGAAACTCATCTGAAAAGATAAGTAATCAACTCCTGGGTCTTTGGAGATTGACTACGAAGTTAAATTAAAAAGCTTAGCTCTCAAATGATTTAAAACGAGTTTGAAAAACTTTGTTTCGAAAACGTTTTATGTATGCACAATATATCTTGGCTTTAACATATTCCTAAAAGAACAACTCACACACTTAGACTTAAATGAAGCCTATCAGATATTGATGTAGATGCGCGCTTCCTTTTGAATTTGAGCTCCTCTTTGACTTATGCTTAGTATGTTCCATGAGCTTCATCTTTGAGCTTTACTTGTGCTTGACGTAGAGCTATCAAATTGTCTTCATCTTCTGAGTGTGGTTGAGCTTCTTCAGAGTATGCATAAAGCTCTTTATCTATTGATCGCACAACTTGCATATTTTAGATAATGCCATTAGTACATTAACATCATTTGGTGTGCTCATCATCAAAACTACTTAGGGGTGTGACTTGATTTTCCATTAAAAGCATGTCCAGTAGGGATGCGTAACTAGTTTGTCATTTTATTCAACAGTCATGCAAGGTGCAATGTATGACATGTTATGGTATATGAAATGAAACATAAATGGAAATAATAAAGTTACAATAGTGACATAAAGAAAATGAGATATGGTAGCAACATAAAGGAATTACAACTATAACAAGTAAAAGAAATAACTACAAGTGTATAAAGAAAAATTAAGTGTCTTTATTTATTGTTATTTATTTGGAAACCTAGGTAAACACATGACATAAGGACCTGGACCTCACACCAAGGTGGGGTGGCACTCAAACAACACTGCTAGTGGTACACGAGCACTGATGAATTTTAATGGGGCCTTTCGAACTCTCACGTTACTCTAGTGGGAGTGCGATAGAATCAACACACATCATCACTTGGTACATTGCCCTGTGAGCTTCACATATCTCATCAAATCCCGCCAATGGAGCACTCACACTGGGGTATACCTCCCAAGTTCAGTCCTGATACCTATGTACTACCCAGGCCTCCCCCAACTTGTGTCACCCAGTTAGCCTGGACTGAGTCGCTCTGGAATCACTCAATCTCACACTTTCCCATTATGTCCCAAAATACCATTTTCATCCATTTCTCAAAATATCACATTTTCATAAAACATTTCCACATCACAATCTTTTCCCTCTTCTAATCTTTCTTTCATTCTTTATCTCAACACAACATCATGCATTGCTTTATAAGGAACAATTTGTATGCAAGAGCACACATCATATTGAAGCAATGTCACACTACAACTATGCAAAAGGGGGACTTCAAGCAATGCCTAACAGTAAATAACTTGTATGAAAGAGCAACGTGCCTCATCATAGAATGCTAATATCAGTAAAATGCAATGTGTCTTTAGAACATGGCTAACATCATTAAACTATGACACTAGAACACCCCAAACTAAAACAAGTGCAGGAAAAATACAATCAATCATTAAACATGGATGTTCCCACGTAATTGTAGTTAGAATTTCAGAAAAGTTACAACTGGAAAGTTATAGATACATATATTTTATATTTCCATACCAATTTTCAGAAAATAATACCAAGTGTGTGATTTATAGGGACCAATATGGTGAGAGATAGAATTTTTAATTAAAACTAAAAACTGCTTCTACTTAATCAATGAAATACTCATAGCTCCAATCAGTTCTGGGTTAAAAGCTCAACATAGAAAATGTAGATTAGGAAGTGTATATATCAAAAATATCCAAGAACTCATGATTTGCATGTCTACATTAGGAGACAAGGCTAAAATAGTAATGGCGTGTAAATCTGGCAGAATCTGATACCCTGGAAAGAACTCCAGTTTGGGCTTAATTACAGTACGAATTTGGAAGAACCTCCAACGTGAAAGTTGTAGCTAACTTAATAACCTTTTCAGATTATATTTATTTGTAATTTTCAGATGATTATAGAGATAGTTATGCATGTTTCAAAAATAGAACAGAGCATGGATACCAACAACACATAGTGATTCATGTGAAAACACTAAAATTGAATAACTTGCCATAGTGGTTAGGTTCCCTACCTCAATAAGCTTCCTTTCATAATATAAAAACCATATATTTACTCCATGAAAGCTCCATCCATGCTTCAACTCCAAAAGCTCCCAACTTGCCCATGAAAACTTCTTTTTTCCACACAACTCACATGTTACTGTCTTGGACTAGGCTACTAAAGGAGGTGAGTAGGTGATTTTCTCTTGAGAAAAATGAGCAAATGGCATAGGGGAAGGGGGAGAACGAAAATGATAAGAAAAAGAGGAGAAAAATAAATGAAAAAGTGAAGAAAAAGACAGAGAAAGGGAAGGGTTTCAAGATTTTGCCTTTTCTTTTCTTTCCTCTTCTTTTCTCTTCTTTTGTTTGTTTTTATTCTTAAGAATAGGATATGCCATGGAATATTCCTTAGAAATGTAAAATTTATGAAGACCCCCCTTCTAATGACAAGCATTTATATCTATACCCTTGTGCAAATTCTACAAAACCGCTCACTATGCTAAACTTTTTCTAATAGGTCCCTCCTACACAAATGCCCTCCAACTTAGTTGGATAATTACAACCATGCCATCCCATGCACACCCTTCATATACTTACTACTTAGCTATAGCTATACCATACTACACACCACATGTATATACCAATACACAAACACTACACACCACATTATACACCATATTATACACCAATACACAAACATAGCTATATATATAATCACATCTCAATATACAAGCATATAATAATACACAAACATGTACCCACACACATGTATGTCTAAGAATGGTACACAACAACTACACATACACTCATAGGTATAGGGAGATACACGTATTGCACAAACAAGGTATGACAGTGGGATGTTAGGCTTGCTTTGGGGAGTTGGGTTAAATGCCCCCAGTTTCCCTTATTTGCAAGCTTGTCATTGCTTCTTCATCAAACCTCAATGCTCCACCCTTCCACATATTTACGGGTTTGACATCGGTCTTTTTTCACTTTCACCACATGCGCTTTTTGCACTTTAATACCCGCTTTTCCCCCGGCCGATACCCACACACACACCCACACTTCCTAGTCTTTTTCAGTTTCGTGCGAGTCCCGCCTCCTTCTGATGAAGCACACACACCGCCACTCTTCTCGCTCTTTTGTCGTTTACGCGTATGCATTGCATCCTTTGTGTGCGTTTTTTGCTCCCTGCATGGGTTATTTCTAATCATATCATAAAACTTGCATGACAAGAATAGTATAAACAAAAAAAATTGCTATCAAAAGAGTATATACAATCACATTAATGTAAGTTAATAACAAAGACAAAAAAGAAACTAATAATCTGCAAGCTGACTTACACCCACAAGTCCTGAGTAACCTCCCCATTCTTGTCCAAAGCTATGTGCAACACTCTAATTAGTACACCCTAACATTCTAACATCACTCATCACTCCCAGTAATACAAAAATACACCAACAAAAACAGAAAAAGGAACTTCTATAATGAATATCTTATCTACTGAGATGATAAGATTGTAATATATTCAAAAGATTGTATCATATCCATGTATGAACTCTCCCATCCTCTATAAATAAAGGCTTGGGATCTCCCCCAGAAGATGATGTTCTGTAACGACCCGCTTTCGGGGGGCCCGTTACTTATTTGATATTTGCGTAGGTCCTGCAGGTTACCAGTGAAATCAAAATAGCCACGATGCAGAGATGTACAAAAATACTCAAATAGTGTCCAATTATTACAATCCATACTATACAAGATGTCCCAACAATATACATGAAAGAAGAAAAGTACATAAGTGAAAATAACTCTGGAAGCTGCGGTCGATGGCGATATTAGCTCAGGAGCATCTACCTCCATATGTACGTCGTCTGCGGTGCCACAGAGATGGAACCGTAGGTCAGTCACAACAATTCTAAATATAGAAAAGAAGCAGTGCACAAGTATGACAAAAGTAACTACGTACGAGCAGACCAGAGTGAAAAGTAAAGTACTGAGCAACAATTGTACACAGCTGAGTAGTAAAAGTAAACAGAACTGAAAGAAGAGAACGACTGTACGGTGGTAGTGCAAGTGTAAAGCAGGCTAGACAAGTGAAACATACCATTGCTGTAGCTAAAAGTATGACAGGTAAAGTACTGTAACTGTACAGGTGTAGTAGGTAAAGTGAATGTACTGCGTAAAGTAAAGGTGTAATGCGTAAAGTAAAAGTGACTGCAAAAGTAACTACACTACGTGACTCAAGTCGGAGAGTACAATATGTGACCATCAAGTTCGTCTTTTGCCTGGGCGCGACCCAGACGAATGCCGACACAGGCACGGTACATGTATTTTGCCAAAACACAGGCAGCGGGACGGTATGCCGAAACACAGGCAGCGGGACGGGAAGATCGAACTCCAGTCACTCCCGCACTCTCTCAAACTATGAGTTATCCCAAAACCCCAGTGAAGTGTCAAGCGTTCTATGTACATGTTCCTTTCATGATGTTCCACGAGATGTTCCACGAGATGTTCCACAAGATATTCCACATGTTACTCAAGATGTTATCAATTCCTTGTTCACGATGATAGTTACCAGGACCACTGGTTTTAAAACCAGAAAGTAAAGCAAAGTGGATGCTAAGAAATTTGAGGATAAAGACAAGTCCAACAAACATGGGATACAAAATTTGTTGGTTTAAGGGTGGTAGTCTTGTTAGCACACAATTTACCCAAGTTGATGGTTGTGTGTTGCAACCACCAAAGTTGAAAGTTGACAAAGTAATCTGTAGTTGATTACTTTTTCTATTAGATTAGGTTTCTAGTTCGGATCAAGTCAAGTAGCCGTTCGGAGGCTATAGGTAGTGTTCCTAAGTTCATACAGGGACACTTATCTAATTTTCTAATTTTAGAATTAGTCGTGACTTACTGATTTCGAGATCAACGTAGCAAGCCGGAACTGGTTCTAGGGCTTCTAAGGACGTTGATGCACAAGAATTTGTACCTGCAAAACACAAGAATAATCGGTTACAGAACACCTATTTTCTACTGATTTAACTTAACGTGTTTGATTTTATAATCGATTGAAACGGTGTCGAAAATCGTTCTAAATTTTTCTATAGGCTAGATATGATGAAAATAATTTTATAGTAGGAGGAAATAATTTTCTGAAGCTTACATTAATTTTTTATAATTTTTGAGAGCTCAAAAATAATTTAAAAACCTTTTTTCAATTAGTACCGTATTTATTCAAACATTTATTCTGGATGCAATCTGCATCGGAATGGTTCAAGTGAGCTGTCAAAATGATCGTATCGAAAAGTACTATAGCATATATTTTTCTCACATATTAGTGTAGGTGAAATTAATAAGTTACGGATTTTTAAGTGAAAATAACATATTTAACTTTTAAGCTTAAAAATTAATACGGGAAAAACTAAGCATCAGATTGAGATGAAACTAGTGCCATTAGGTCCAGAATATCATTTCTGATTTTCTGGAGCTAGTTCCACATTTTTCTGGGATTTATATTTCAAGTTATGGATTTAAAACCATAAAACCCATTTAATAATTAATAAAACATGAAAATAAGAAATATTCTTCGAATTTACGGTTGTGCCACCGCGTGTTACCGTTGCTCTTCGTTGCAGCTGCATGGGTACGGGGGTTGTGCGGGGCGGAGGCAGGCGGCGTCACGGCGGAGCGGCGACGGGCGCTGCTGGGGTGGCGAAGCTCGGCGAGGAGCGGGGCACGGCGGCGTCGGGGCGGGGCGAAGGCGAATGGCGGCGGCGGCACTCGGAATACGGCAGCAACCACGCGGGCTCCGGGGGAGGCAGCGAGCATGAGTGATCGGAGCTCTGTGGCGTGCACGGGGGAGCTGCTCAGGGTGTGGGTGTCGTTGTCGACGAGGCGGGGGACGTCGCTGGGCGAAGCTTCGGGCTTGCGACGTCGTACGGAGGGCGGTGCATGGGGTTGGGCTCCGGAGGGGCGGAGGCGGTCGAGGCGGAGCAGTGGGGTGGTGTAGCTGGCGTTCGACGCGGGCGAAGGCAGCTGAGGGCTGAGCATGGTGGGAGAGAGAAACGGCGGTGGCGGAGCTTGTTGGGGGGTGGAGCACGGCGTCGATGTGAGGAGGTTGCTTCGGAGGGTCCGTAGGGGAGGTGGTGGAGCAATCAGGAGCAGGGTGGGGTCTCGGTGGCGTGGGGTTCGGTGCGGAACAAGGCGGTGCTCGGGAGAGGCGGCAGTGTCGGGGCGATCGGGAGGCTCAGCTGATGGGGGTTGGCGGCGGAGCACGGTGCCGCGGCGTTGGTGGCTTCTCGTCGGAGACAGGGGAGAGGAGAGGGGGAACATGCGTGGTCCGGTCTAAAAACAGAGGAGGGGGCCGCTTTTGGGGGAGTTTGGCCGGAGCTCGGTGGAGGCGAAGCGTGGCGGTGAGCGGGGCGAAGGTGAGGAAAGGCGACGACTTGGTGGGTCTTCACGGCGACGAGGGCTGACAGAGAGGCGCCGTGGGTTTGTGTTGATTCGAATGAAACGTGGAGAGATGGGGGGCGGGCATCGGGCTGATGGAGAGAACGAGAAGTCGGCGGTTTCGTTGGGGATGCGAGTGGCGGTAGATGGCGGTTGTTGAGGGGGCATTGCGGTTCGCCGTGGGGGGGAGGTGGACGGGCGGAGCAGCTCGCTGGAGTTGAAGAGAGCGGGAGAGAGAGAGAGATATCGGAGAGGGCCTGTGTGTGTTGAGGGGCATTGGTTCGGAGGAGATGGGTTTGAGTACGGGGTTCATTTATAATACTTTAAATAATTAATTAATTAGGTTAATTAGTCAATCTTAGTAGGTATGTATTAATGCCGTTAGATTTGGCTTTTAGACTAAGGGTGGAAATTGTGAACGTTCCCCCTCCCATGTGTTAGTCATGGTTGGGGTAGGTAGTTAGTGCAATTTAATAGTTAATAGGGTAATTAGTAATTAAGTAAAAAGGTTAAACGTAATTAGTAGATAATGTCAAAAATACAAAATTACGAGTTTGTCCCTACTAGTAAACGTGTCCGAAAAATTACGAAAACATACCCACATGATTGTATCTTCGCGAGGATCGCGAATACGACATCCTTTTCAGGGTTTGAGCCACAGAGATACGAGTTTTAGGCCAAAATATTTAGGAAGCGGGTTTGCGGGTTCTCTATTGATTAGTCTTCCGAAAATTGCGAAATTAATGTGGGAGGCCCTAAATGATCATAGGATGATACCGTAGAAGTTTGAAAACGTTTTGATGATGTTTGAATAGAAAATAAATTCATTAAGCCAAAACGGTAATAACTGAAAATGAATTTTTATCAGAATATTTAGAGGTATTTGGTGAAACTCGAACTTACTAAAATACTTCATGACTAGTCTGATATCTTAAAATATTTTTATAAGAAATTTTTGAAATCATAAAACTCCTGACGAACCATTACAAAATAGTTTTAAAAAATTTGAAAATACGTAAATAGTTCTATTGAAAAATACGGACCGTTACATTCTACCCTCCTTAAAATAATTCCGTCCTCGGAATTTAAAAATCTCTTTTGAAAATAATTGATGTTATGAAGAAACTCAAGCAAATAAATGATAGAAGAAATAGTAATATAGTAAATTAGGCTGTAAATAACATGAAATATAATGCGATATTATAGCATCAAGAAAACAAGAGATGTTATATATGAATACATACTATTGACATCACCATATCTTCCGTAACTAGTTTTGAAACCTAGTATTATCACAATAGTTACTTTGACTTCTCAGGTAGCCTAAAATTAACATGAGATAATAATATCACATGAAAATGAGGGCTATTATGATGACAACATCTGTTCGAACTTGGAACCTGAGGTGATAAGCCAGTAGCAAGCTATAAAAACGGAAGACCATAAAGTTTATTCGTTCTACTGGTGACTAACTGGGTCTAGCCAAAGATGTATAACATGTATCGACTAATCCACGGGTACCAACAACATCAATCTCCATAATGCCCAACCACATGCTAACGTCCAAATCAACGCCCAAAGGTAAGTACAAGGCCAACACCCAAAGTCAGCACTCATTGCCAGTATTCCTTCTATCAATCTCCATAATATCCCACAATAAGGCAAGATCCAAGCTCTCATCCAGAGCCAAGCACAAGGCCTACATCCAACTTCAACACCCAAGGCTAATATCATACCAATAGTCATCACCATCACTCCTTCCGTAGACCAATACTTGATATTCGCAACACCCAACATCACCCAACAAGTAAACAACCAAAAACACACTTTCCCGCAAACCAAAAGGAGTAGACGCAAGAGGAAGCCTAAACGGGATCTCAACTTGGGTGAGACCCAGGGCAAAGAGCTCAAGAGAAGCCCAATGATCACGACTTCCCAAGATCTCAGCCACACAGCGATAGCGAGAGGGTCGTCGCCAAGGCCAAAAATCCCAAAACAGAACGTCGAAGGGCCATCGGTGGTTGTCGATCTATGGTGGATGCGACTGCTTGACGTGGCGGGTGTCACCGGAGTAGGGTGGGGTGGTGGAGCTTCGGGTGAGGTCGGAGGAGCTTGAGGCGAGACGGGTCGAGTTCGCTTGGGGAAGAGGCCGGGAGGAGGAGTGGGAGTTGATATGGCGTAGGGGAAACCACGGGGTGGCTTGATGAGGAAGGAGAGGAAGGGTTTTATAAAAAAGGGGCACCAAAAGTCTTCGGTAGGGTAGACGGTTAGGCAGGAATGGGGCTCGAGGTGAGGAAGCGGACAAAGGAAATAAAGAGGGGGGAATGGTAGGTGGAAAAGGAGGTTTAACTCATGGAGAATCGGACACAAGATAAAAAGTAGTGGCTAGAAGAGAAACACGAGCTCAAAAAGACACAAACAGCCTACACTTGCACGTCAGGTTTGGCTCGTCTCAAAATCTCTAGCACCATCCTCCAATACTTCTGAGCATCCTTCGATTTGCTTCCGTTGTCGAACTCGAACTTCTAGTGATCGAAAAGTCGAATGCTACCCTCCTTAAAATAGACGTAGCTAGAGTTCAGGCGAACTAAAAGCAATTAGGAAGAATAGTAGAATGATCAGAAGGCCATCATTAGCTAAAGAAAGTGTGATAGTGATGAAGATTGATGGCGTTACATAATCACGATTCACATCCTTGCGGTCCAGCGGAACACGGCCAGGGAAGTGACTAAGCCAGGATCACTTACCCCAAGTCTAGCAAGGGTGATCCAATAAACTTAACCAAGCACATTGACCGGATCATGGTCCATTGAAGGAAGCTTATCATTTATATGCGTACCATCATCAACTGAAGGAAAGGAGATGAAGTGGGTAGATAGTTCAACCTATGAAAAGTCACTATAACGGCTAGCAAAAGAGGTTACTAGGGAGAGTATAACCAAGAATGGAACATGGGTTCCTAAGCAAGGGTTAAGAGTTCAAAGGAAGTGATGAGGATCAAGGAAGACCTAATGAAGAAGGTAATAAGGACGCTTCACGCGTATGTCCAATACAGGTGAACACTCGAGACATCCCGTACTCGAGAGTTCAATTTGAGTATTTTATATTGTACATCCTGATATTGCTATATTGTTCATGAGGTAGTTAGCGCAAACCTGCGTGGGCCACCAAAACTTGTAACGACCCGCTTTCGGGGGCCCGTTACTTATTTGATATTTGCGCAGGTCCTGCAGGTTACCAGTGAAATCAAAATAGCCACGATGCAGAGATGTACAAAAATACTCAAATAGTGTCCAATTATTACAATCCATACTGTACAAGATATCCCAACAATATACATGAAAGAAGAAAAGTACATAAGTGAAAATAACTCTGGAAGCTGCGGTCGATGGCGCTATTAGCTCAGGAGCATCTACCTCCATATGTACGTCGTCTGCGGTGCCACGGAGATGGAACCGTAGGTAAGTCAACAATTCTAAATATAGAAAAGAAGCAGTGCACAAGTATGACAAAAGTAACTACGTACGAGCAGACCAGAGTGAAAAGTAAAGTACTGAGCAACAATTGTACACAGCTGAGTAGTAAAAGTAAACAGAACTGAAAGAAGAGAATGATTGTACGGTGGTAGTGCAAGTGTAAAGCGGGCTATACAAGTGAAACATACCACTGCTGTAGCTAAAAGTATGACAGGTAAAGTACTGTGACTGTACAGGTGTAGTAGGTAAAGTGAATGTACTGCATAAAGTAAAGGTGTAATGCGTAAAGTAAAAGTGACTGTGCAAAAGTAACTACACTACGTGACTCAAGTCGAAGAGTACAATATGTGACCATCGAGTTCGTCTCTTGCCTGGGCGCGACCCAGACGAATGCCGAAACACAGGCATGGTACATGTATTTTGCCAAAACACAGGCAGCGGGACGGTATGCCGAAACACAGGCAGCGGGACGGGAAGATCGAACTCTAGTCACTCCCGCACTCTCTCAAACTATGAGTTATCCCAAAACCCCAGTGAAGTGTCAAGCGTTCTATGTACATGTTCCTTTCATGATATTCCACGAGATGTTCCACAAGATATTCCACAAGATATTCCACATGTTACTCAAGATGTTATCGATTCCTTGTTCACGATGATAGTTACCAAGACCACTGGTTTTAAAACCAGAAAGTAAAGCAAAGTGGATGCTAAGAAATTTGAGGATAAAGCCAAGTCCAACAAACATGGGATACAAAATTTGTTGGTTTAAGGGTGGTAGTCTTGTTAGCACACAATTTACCCAAGTTGATGGTTGGGTGTTGCAACCACCAAAGTTGAAAGTTGGCAAAGTAATCTGTAGTTGATTACTTTTTATCTTAGATTAGGTTTCTAGTTCGGATCAAGTCAAGTAGCCGTTCGGAGGCTATAGGTAGTGTTCCTAAGTTCATACAGGGACACTTATTTAATTTTCTAATTTTAGAATTAGTCGTGACTTACTGATTTCGAGATCGACGTAGCAAGCCGGAACTGGTTCTAGGGCTTCTACGGACGTTGATGCACAAGAATTTGTACCTGCAAAACACAAGAACAATCGGTTACAGAACACCTATTTTCTACTGATTTAACTTAACGTGTTTGATTTCATAATCGATTGAAACGGTTTCGAAAAGCGTTCTAAATTTTTCTATAGGCTAGATATGATGAAAATAATTTTATAGTAGGAGGAAATAATTTTCTGAAGCTTACATTAATTTTTTATAACTTTTAAGAGCTCAAAAATAATTTAATAACCATTTTTCAATTAGTAACGTATTTATTCAAATATTTATTCTGAATGCAATCTGCATCGGAATGGTTCAAGTGAGCTGTCAAAATGACCGTATCGAAAAGTACTATAGCATATATTTTTCTCACATATTAGTGTAAGTGAAAATAATAAGTTACTGATTTTTAAGTGAAAATAACATATTTAACTTTTAAGCTTAAAATTTATACGGGAAAAACTAAGCGTCAGATTGAGATGAAACTAGTGCCATTAGGTCCAGAATGTCATTTCTGATTTTCTGGAGCTAGTTCCACATTTTTCTGGGATTTATATTTCAAGTTATGGATTTAAAACCATAAAACCCATTTAATAATTAATAAAACATGAAAATAAGAAATATTCTTCGAATTTACGGTTGTGCCACCGCATGTTACCGTTGCTCTTCGTTGCAGCTGCATGGGTGCGGGGGTTGTGCGGGGCGGAGCAGGCGGCGTCACGGCGGAGCGGCGACGGGCGCTGCTGGGGTGGCGAAGCTCGGCGAGGAGCGGGGCACGAC
Organism: Scilla litardierei; assembly: GCA_030789695.1. Lineage (NCBI taxonomy): Eukaryota > Viridiplantae > Streptophyta > Magnoliopsida > Asparagales > Asparagaceae > Scilla > Scilla litardierei. The sequence continues at coordinate 187,866,399 of CM061142.1, read as the reverse complement.
GGCGTCGGGGCGGGGCGAAGGCGAATGGCGGCAGCGGCGCTCGGAATACGGCAGCGACCACGCGGGCTCCGGGGGAGGCAGCGAGCACGAGTGATCGGAGCTCGACGGCGTGCACGGGGGAGCTGATCAGGGTGTGGGTGTCGACGACGACGAGGCGGGGGACGTCGCTGGGCGAAGCTTCGGGCTTGCGGCGTCGTACGGAGGGCGGTGCAGGGGGCTGGGCTCCGGAGGGGCGGAGGTGGTCGAGGCGGAGCAGTGGGGTGGTGTAACTGGCGTTCAACACGGGCGAAGGCAACGGAGGGCTGAGCATGGTGGGAGAGAGAAACGGCGGTGGTGGAGCTTGTTGGTGGGTGGAGCACGTCGTCGATGTGAGGAGGTTGCTTCGGAGGGGCCGTAGGGGAGGCAGTGGAGTAGTCGGGAGCGGGGTGGGGTCTCGGAGGAGTGGGGTTCGGTGCGGAACATGGCGGTGCTCGGGAGCGGCGGCAGTGTCGGGGCGATCGGGAGGCTCAGCTGATGGGGGTTGGCGGCGGAGCACGGTGCCGCGGCGTTGGTGGCTTCTCGTCGGAGACAGGGGAGAGGAGAGGGGGAACATGCAGGGTCCGGTCTGAAAACAGAGGAGGGGGCCGCTTTTGGGTGAGTTTGGCCGGAGCTCGGTGGAGGCGAAGCGTGGCGGTGAGCGGGGCGAAGGTGAGGAAAGGCGGCGACTTGGTGGGTCTTCACGGCGACGAGGGCTGACGGAGAGGCGCCGTGGGTTTATGTTGATTCGAATGAAACGTGGAGAGATGGGGGGCGGGCATCGGGCTGATGGAGAGAACGAGAAGTCGGCGGTTTCGTTGGGGATGCGAGTGGTGGTAGATGGCGGTTGTTGAGGGGGTATTGCGGTTCGCCGTGGAGGGGAGGTGGACGGGCGGAGCAGCTCGCTGGAGTTGAAGAGAGCGGGAGAGAGAGAGATATATCGGAGAGGGCCTGTGTGTGTTGAGGGGCATTGGTTCGGAGGAGATGGGTTTGAGTACGGGGTTCATTTATAATACTTTAAATAATTAATTAATTAGGTTAATTAGTCAATCTTAGTAGGTATGTATTAATGCCGTTAGGTTTGGCTTTTAGACTAAGGGTGGAAATTGTGAACGTTCCCCCTCCCATGTGTTAGTCATGGTTGGGGTACGTAGTTAGGGCAATTTAATAGTTAATAGGGTAATTAGTAATTAAGTAAAAAGGTTAAACGTAATTAGTAGATAATGTCAAAAATACAAAATTACGATTTTGTCCCTACTAGTAAACGTGTCCGAAAAATTACGAAAACATACCCACAGGATCGTATCTTCGCGAGGATCACGAATACGACATCCGTTTTAGGGTTTGAGCCACAGAGATACGAGTTTTAGGCCAAAATATTTAGGAAGCGGGTTTGCGGGTTCTCTATTGATTAGTCTTCCGAAAATTACGAAATTAATGTGGGAGGCCCTAAATGATCATAGGATGATACCGTAGAAGTTTGAAAACGTTTTGATGATGTTTGAATAGAAAATAAAATCATTAAGCCAAAACGGTAATAACTGAAAATGAATTTTTATCAGAATATTTAGAGGTATCTGGTGAAACTCGAACTTACTAAAATACTTCATGACTAGTCTGATATCTCAAAATATTTTTATAAGAAATTTTTGAAATCATAAATCTCCTGACGAACCATTACAAAATAGTTTTAAAAAATTTGAAAATACGTGAATAGTTGTATTGAAAAATACGGACCGTTACATGTTCACAACACGTTATTAGCACGTTCTCCCTGAGTTTAAAAGCCCGTACTTTGCCAAAGCTAGGATGAGACAGTCGATCCATCGTGCGCGGACTTCATCTGCCTCCACGCGTTCGTCTTCCTCGATTTTTGAGGTATATTGAAAATGATGTAATTCTTTTATCATGATCATGATGCCTATGATATAGATCTCACAAGATCGAACTAGAAAAAAGCAGATTTTTATCATGAAACAATATTTTTTTCCTAATCTAAGACGACGGTTTTTGCCGCCGATATTTAGGGGGAACGGCTACCGCCGAACACCCCCCGCCCCATCATTTCCCTTAGTGGAAGTGGCATGCGGCCATTCTCCACAATGACAAACCCCTGTGAGTTATATAACACACACACATGCACATCTTCAAATGCAAACATTTCACACGGTGCGTAAATGTTCTTAATTTTTTTGAAATTTTTTTTGAAATTTTTTCCCACCTTCATTTCATGTTGTTATACACCCCTCAAAAAATAATGGTTGAAAATAATGTCATTTGGTCTTCGATCAATGCATTAAGACAAATTTGCACGTTCTGAAACCGTTAAATTTGTAATGAATGGATCAGTGCTCAAATCCCCATATGGTTCACCCATTATTTTTCCTTGGGTATATAATTATATGGATTAAATATCAAAAAAATTTGGAAAAAATTTCTGAAAATAAAAAAGAGGGTTTTGACACCGTGCAGAAACCCCCTTTTTTGCACTGGGAAATTACACACACACATAGAATAATGGGTATATATGCCATATTAGGGGGTGCCTCATATGCCCTCTCATATAAATGTGGCAAGTAGTGCTTGTATTTGTTGTACTTGCCCCCTTTATGTGAGCGGGCATATGAGGCACCCCCTCATATAGCATATGATACCCATTATTCTTATATATGTGTGTGTGTGTGTGCATATGTATATATGTATGTATGTATGTATATATGTATGTATGTATGTATGTATGTATATATGTATGTATGTATATGTATTTATGTATGTATATGTATATGTAGATATATGTATATGTATATATATGTAGGATTTAATATAGAAAAGGTGGCACCTGATCTAATAGATCAGGTGCCAAGTCGCAAAAAGATGGAAAGTACAAGCCCCACATGGGCTTGTACTCGTTGGAGGCCCACCTTTTTGTGTTTTGCACCTGATCTATTGATCAGGTGCCACCTGATCTATATGAATCCCATCTATGTGTATATATATATGTACATATATACACATATATGTATGTACATATATCTATTCTATAAAATAGAGCATTTTTTGAATTTTGTCCCAGTCAGCAAGAGTTTGTCCCAGTCACTAAGAGTTTGTCCCAGTCACCAACAGAGTGGGTCCCGCATGTTGTTGTATGCATTTGAAAGTTAATATATTTCGTATGATGAAAAACAGTAGGTTGAAAAACCATTGGGTGACGTTGCAGCTTGCGCCTCAAAGAAAAAAGCGGGCGAAAATGTTGCTGCTTGCGCCTCAAAGGAAAAAAGCGTGGGGGGAAATTTGCTTTTGCCGCCTCAACTTTGCAGCATGGGAAATCGATGCAACTTGCGCCTCAAATTTGCAGCGGGGGCAAGAAATTTTTCCAGTCTATTTTGAATTTTCTTCATCATTCTCACTCTGCCACAACATCTCGCATCACATTGTACCATCAACCTCTCCCATCACACATTCCCTGTTTGAGAGAATGCCTCACACGCGCCTTGGAATTGGGGGGAAACTTTTGAAATTCCTTCATCCCTCACGTCTGCAACATCTCGCATCAACATCATCCTCTCGCATCAAAATCGGGGGTTTATATGTTGAAGATTTCTTCAACTCTCCTCTTCACCCCTTATCTTCTACCCTCATCTTCAGAATTTGAGAAATTCGTCTACATCAATTATCAGTTCCATCTTCAAATTTGGAGAATGCCGGGGGTTTGCCTCTTCAACTCTCTTCTTATTATTCTCAGTTTATTATTCTCAGTTTATTTTCTGTTCTTGCATTCAATCAGGTTCAACCAGGTCTTTTAAATGCATTGTTATTTCTTCCTTTGAGTTTTTGTACCCTATAACTGAAGATTTCACTGATAAGGTGAATTTCTTTTGAATTTTCTCTTTAATATATTCTCAGTTTATAAAGAATTTTCTTTGATTATATTCTCAGTTTAATATATTCTATTGCATATATTTTCATGTTAGTAGGTGATTCAAAGAATTATATTCTCAGTTTAATATACATGGCTAAGGTGAATTTTCTTTGAATTTGCTCTTTAATATATTCTCAGTTTATAAAGAACTTAGAATGAGGTAATTTCTCAAGTAATATATTCAAGAACAGAAAATGGAGGTGTAAGGACATTGTTATTCAAATAAGTTAGAATTTCAGTTTCAGTGTAAGGACATTGTTATTCTTGCAATAAAGAATATATTTTATAAGCTGGAGTGTAAGAGGTAATTTCTCAAGTAATTTCGGTTTCAGTGTAAGAAGTTAGAAATTCAAAGGAAAATGGAGTTTAATATAGAATATATATAAGGATAACAATGTCCTAAGTTTCAGTGTAAGAAGTTACCTGAGAATAACAATGTCCTTTGAATTTTCACTGATATATTCTCAGGACATTGTTATTCCTTTGAGTTTCAGTGTAAGAAGTTAGAAATTCTCAGGACATTGAAAATGGAGGTGTAAGGACATTGTTATTCAAAGACGTTAGAATTTCAGTTTCAGTGTGAGGACATTGTTATTCTTGCAATAAAGAATATATTTTATAAGCTGGAGTGTAAGAGGTAATTTCCCAGGTAATTTCAGTTTCAGTGTAAGAAGTTAGAAATTCAAAGGAAAATAGAGTTTAATATTGAATATATAAGGATAACAATGTCCTGAGTTTCAGTGTAAGAAGTTACCTGAGAATAACAATGTCCTTTGAATTTTCACTGATATATTTTCAGGACATTGTTATTCTCAGTGCAAGGGAATAAAGTAGCATTCTACAACTGTAGGTTCTATAGACATCAGGACAATATGTGATGGCAAAGTAATGCATTTTAGGGGAGCAATTGATTTCATCTTTGCAATGGTAGATTTGTTTACTAGGTATGTTGTCATTTTTCTCATGCAAATAATTTGTTTAATCGTGAAGTTTATCATATCATCTCCTATTTGAAGACATATCCATGGCACATGATAGTGACAGAACTCAAGCAGGAATGGAGTATATTGAAACTGGAAAGTGGAGCAAAATACGAAAATAATGAAGAAAAGAAGATTGTATTGAATATTGCAAGAATTATGACATGAAAATGAAATTTGCATGAAAGAGGATATTATTAAATGCAGCCAGAGTATGGTTGTTCATCATAGTGTTGATTCTTTGTTCAAAGATAAGTAGTAGTTACATAGAATTAGTGGGAAGTCTTAGGTTTGAGTCTTTTCTACGATGCTTGGTTAAAAAAGATTAAAAAGAAGAGAAACAAAAGTATGTGAAAAATGATATATATATATATATATATATATATATATATATATATATATATATATATATATATATATATATGACTCCAATGAGCACGACTACACATCTTGATAAGGATTCGGGCAGTAAAGATATAGACATTCGTCTATATCGAGGTATGATAGGTAGTTTATTATATCTTACTGCTAGTAGGCCCGATATTATGTTTGTCGTATGTGTATGTGCTCGTTATCAGTCTCAACCTAAGGAATCTCACTTAGTAGCGGTAAAACGTATTTTCCGTTATTATGCGGGATGCAAATCCGACAGGAAAAGTACTAGTGGCACTTGCCATTTTATAGGAAATTCTCTTGTCTCTTGGTTTTCCAAGAAGCAGAATTCAGTATCACTTTCAACCACCGAGGCGGAATATATTGCCGATGGTGCTGCGTGTGCTCAGGTTCTTTGGATGAGACACACTCTTAAAGACTTTGGTATAAACTGTGATACTTGCCCTATCATGGTGGACAACCAAAGTGCAATATGTCTCTCTAAGAATCCAGTACACCATTCCCGTTCTAAACACATAGATGTCTGTCACCATTTCTTAGATGATCATGTTGCTAAAAAGGACATCATTTTAGTGTACGTTGAAACCCAGAAGTAAATCGCCGATCTTCTTTCCTACAGCGATCTTCTTGATTACCTTCGCCATGACCCCAAGGCGAACCCTCACCCGTACCCCCGTCTTGTTAAGCTATTCTATGCGAATCGTGTTCGGGGTCAGTATGACGAGACCCATTCCATTGAGACGACTGTCTTGGGGACACCGATTGTCCTCACGTCAAAAATCTTAAGGGATTTGATAGGTGTCTCCTCTTCTGGCCTTCTTCCTGCCGATATCTCTGTTGATGATATTTCTGACCTTGACCAGGCGATGCTTGCCGAAATGTTTCATGTCATCCCTCCCGCCATGATTGGCGTCCCCTCGAAACCTTTCAAGCCAAACGCATGGGTCTTAAATCTTATCCTGAAGTCGTGCCTCCTTCCGAAGTACGGCTCCTCGAGCTTGTCTTCCCAGCCATTCCTTAAGCTGATCTACGCTCTCTTCATGGGGAGCGAGATCAATTGGGCTAGGATTATTCTTGATAAGATGGACTCTTTCGAATGTATCCGAAAGTCCACAAAATCTGCTCACATTCCATACCCTTGCCTTTTGACACTCGTCTTCCATCACTTCAAGGTCCCTCTCCCTCCCGATGATGAGCGTCCTCTTGGTCCTCCCCTGAATGCGACGGTCGTCAAGAAGTCTCTTGCGATGCTTCTTCACGTTTAGAGGAGTACCCCCTCTGCTTCAGCTGCTTCTGCTCCTCCTCCTGCTCCTACTCTCACTGAGTTTGCCGTCTCTCTGAGACGTGTGCAGTCCCGAGTTTCTCGTTCTGAGGTGATGCTAGCTCGCATCTGTTCTCACCTTGGCATTGAGGTTCCTCCGTCTGTTTCTGACGATGAGGAAATGGATGAGGATGAGCTCCAGGAGCTTGTTGGATCTGCTGCTCGTGCCCCTGAGGGTACGTCTGCTCGTGCTGCTGCTGCTTCTGCTGGTGATTCCGAGAGCACACCTGCTGCCACCATTCCTCCGGTGGATACTTCGTCTGTTGGTGCTCCCGAGACCACTCCCGTTGCCACTCTCCCTTCTGTGGACACTCCCGTTGACCCGGAGACCACACCCCTTCTGCGGAGCCTGCTGCTGCTGCTGACCCTGCCTCCACCTCCTGAGCTTGCGTTGGAGGACTTTCCCTAGTGCACTTTGGATGATATATTTAGTCGTGAGAGAGTGGGGTATGATAGCTGGTGGTTATGGATTTTTGATGTATTTTTGGATGTTTTTATGATGTATTTTGATGTATACATGTTTTGAGATACTTCGATGTATGCTGTGAGATATGTTGTATGATGTGCCTGATCTGAGGATCGTTTATATTATTGTTGGCAGATGAATATTTTTGATGTATCCATGTTCTTATATATATATACATCGTGTTGCCATTTACTTCTCTGTGTACATTATATTATTGTCTCCGATGTTGACTTCGTCGCTCGACGATTACATTTGATTTAATAGAAATTATTTCTATGAAAACATAGAATTGTTTTCCATGCACTTAATTCGTCAAGAATGTTGATATTGGAAAGTATGTTCCATAACTCAATACGTATAATTGATTTGAGTTTTGATGATTTTATTTTTCGATTTTCGACTATGGTCTCGTTGGCACGCTTTGACTTACTTCGTATTTTACTTTGGTGTCATTTGGACCGTGGTCGTATTCTACGACTCCCATTCTTTTATTTCTAGCCATTGTTGTTGTCGTTGATCTCCTCCCACTCTTTTTGCTAATACCAAAGGGGGAGAGAATTAATAATGACGATGTGCTAAATGATAATTTAAAGCACTTTTTCGAGAATCTAATTTGATATGTTAGATTCAGGGGGAGTTAAGATATAAAAATGGATTTAGATCCAAAATTTCAATAATTGGATTCACATTTTATATTTTCCTCGTCTGCTTGATGCTTATGATTATTATTTAATATGGAATTAACGTGTCATCAATGCAGGGGGAGTAAGTAAATTTCATTTGAATCATTATTATTGATTATTATTTATGTTGGTTTGTCATCACAAAAAAGGGGGAGAATGTTAAGTATTGATTCCCCGGATTTGGTTTTGATGATGAACAAACATAAATATCGTGAACTAACTCTTTGTGAGCGCAATTATGGAGATCATCGCCAAATTTCTATGAACATCAAAAGCGACGTCTCAAGACTTCTCAAAGCGCGTGATCGTGTGCTTGAAGCTTCGTTGAAGCTCAAGGACCATTATTGAAGTCAAGAGATTCGAATCGAAGCATTTGAAGACGGTTCGTCAAGTTTTATTTATAGTCTTCTAGCTTCTTTTCGTAGAATGTTAAGCCTTGAGTAGGTCTTACGTTTTAATCTTCATAATGATCATATCTTAGAGCTAGGATCTTATTAGAAGCCCATACAAACTTTTCCGAAGCTTCGCGCTTCATTTCGCGGCTTCTTGTGCATGTTAGTTGGTTCAAAAAGAAGAACCAACCGACTAGATGGCAATCTAGTCAGTCGGCAATCCTCCTTGAACAGACTAGAATGTCTTGTTCAATTTCAGCTCTTTACTGTTTACAGTTAGTCGGTCCAAGAAGGTTCACCGACCGACTAGTTGTTAAACTAGTCGGTTAGGAATTCTTCTTAGACCGACTAGTTGTGTGTTCAGTTTTTTAGCCTGAGCTACTGTTTATCATTAGTCGGTCTAAGAACGATTGTCGACCGACTAGTTGAGAAACTAGTCGGTTGGAATTTGTTCTCAGACCGACTAGTTCAACTTGTATTCAGCCTATATGATTTCATCTCTTAGTCGGTCAAAGAACACTCACCGACCGACTAGTTGTAAAACTAGTCGGTTGACAAGTCTTCTTAGACCGACTAGTTCTCTATCTTCTGAACTTTACTTTTTGGTTGTTCTCCAGTTAGTCGGTTCATGTTGAATCACCGATCGACTAGTTGAGAAACTAGTCGGTCAGTGATCCTTCTTTGACCGACTAGTCTGCTTCAGAATAGAGCCGTTGGAGCATTAAATGCCACGAATTTTGCTCTCTCTTTCCTCTATCCTATATATACTTGAAGGGCTGCTTTCATAGCATTCAAGGCTGATATTTATTGAAGTTTAGAGAATCAAAGAGAATCATTAATTCTCATTTCCAAGCTCATTCATTTCTCAAGAATCTCTCTCTCACTCTTATTTCCAAAGAGAGATTCACATTGATTGTGAGCCATTCAAGCCAAGAGCTTGATCCAAGGTCACCAACATCTTCCTAGGCCTCCATTGCTGGTCAACATCTTGGAGCTAGGGTTTGGTGCCTTCATCTTCCCCAAAATCCTCTTTGCCCTAAATCGTAAGTTTACTCAAGGCATAGGATTTTGTTGGTAAGCATTTCGTATTTCATTTACTTTGATATTACAAGTGTTTTACTCTCGGTTATGAGAGTTTGTGTGTGATCCCGGTTTGTGGGAGTCACATTTTCATTTGTGTATGATTTGATCTTGTAGAGGTTTTCTACAAGTATTTCATAGTGCAAATTTGAGTTAGAGGTTTCTAACTCAACTAGCCGGAGGGGATCCGGGTGTTTGGGACGTAGGATCACCGGGAACAAGTCGGGGAGACTTGGGTGGATCCAAACCCGTTATATCGTCTGTTTACAATTGTGTTTTATTGTTGTCACTTTTACATTTCCGCATTGTTGGTTGAGTTTGCAAGATAATTAGGAATTATCTTCTTAATTATTTTAAAGTACTATTCACCCCCCCCCCCCCTCTAGTACTTGTGCAGTAGCTACGTAGGGCATTACATGGGCCCCTCAGGTGGGGCCACAGCCAACTGGGCATGCCCAGTTCAAACTAGGAGCCAGCCCGCGCCTGGGCACGCGGGCTGACCCGCCTGCACATGCGGGCTTGAGGCGGGCTGGCTCACCGCATTAGCGGGCAGGCTCAGCGGGCGGGCTCAAGCCAGAGCCCACCAAGCGAGCTCTGGCCTGAGCCCACCTATTTGGTGGGTTGGGCTTGCCCTTGCCCAGTTGGGCGGGCTAGCCCAGTCCAACTGGGTCAGGTCAGACCAGAAGTGGGCAAAAGCCTAGTTTTGGCCTTTTGAGCCGTAACTTGAGTTCTATAACTCCGATTGGGCCGATTCCAGATTCGTTGGAAAGCTTGGTTCGAATGGGACCATCCCAAAGAGCCATCAATCCATTTATATGTGTTTACATGTATCAAAATATCATTATAAGCTCTTTATAATGTATTTTAAACCTGTTTGCATCATATGCAATAATCCTATTCAGCATTCTACTAATGCTGAAGTCGCAAACATTTTGTGACATTATTACATCTCATTTAATAGCTGAAAACTTATGCGACCTTTATTAAATCTCATTTAATATAAGTCGACTTAACTCTTTAGAGACTTTGATTATTCTCGTGCACCAGAGGGCACTCCTCTTAAATTCTTCCTATTACTAAGACGCGAACCGAGCTCGGTGTGAGACCCTACAGCCTGACCCTTACTACATGTTGAGGCTCGAAAACCCTAGACGACAGTAACCACGAGTAGCAGGTGTCATCCCTGTTTCAGAATCATACTTATGTGATTGACCCATCGACAAAAGTGTCGTCGGGATCACTCTAACTGTGTCAGCGATGAATACCGCAGTTTTATTCCCTTCGTCATAACTATGTCCCTACATGGCCTAGGGTATGGTAAACCGTCAACTCTACTAGCCAGCATTGGTCAGTATACAGCGGTCTTTGTTATATACACGTTGTACATCCTACAACGTACCCCGGCCGAGGTTTATCACAAAGAACTGTAATGAGCCTGTGACACCAACTTCCCTTTAACGGAAGAGACGAATCCCATCTAAGTCATATACTTACCTCGTATGCTTCAGGTGTCACCCAACCTAAGACCTTTCAGCAGGCCTGGCCTCAAAGCTAGATCATATATCTAAGTGACACAATTCACAGACAGGTTCATACAAAGATTTCAGGTCTTTAAGGACCAACTTGCCTATCATCACTATATAGTTACTAAAGACGTTTTAGTTAAAGTTTGACCATTTAATAACTCTTAATTGGGTCGTTCAGTGAACTCATTCTCTAATGAGCACATGTGCTTTGTCTCCGACTTCGCCAGGTCGAATGACTATGAGATCATCATTACTCTACAGGGTAAGACAAAGACACAATGGTCTTTCAGATGTGCCGATATTCTTTTCTCGACTCATCTATGACCACAAATGTTTTAAGACCTATGTTCTAGTTGGTTATTTACTTCTCATAATCGAGATCTATATCTAGATACGTAATGACCTCACTTTTAGTCTAAGGAAATTATCCAAGTACTTGATTCATAAAATTTGTACTAGGACAATTATTACCTTTTGTATTTACGAACAAGATGTTATATTAGGATAAATTGCCTCAAGGACACTTATTTTCCTACGTCTCCCACTTGCACTTAGGCTATTTATCTAGGTATCTCATACCGCTATAACATATTAGTCACTATGGACGTTCATATGTCAAGCCTAAAAGGGATCAGCTAAAGCTTATCTATTATGCAGTTTAATGGCGCCTTATTATTAATACATCACTTGATCACACAGGGTTGATCCTTCGAAACCTTCTTTGGATCTCATCCAATGATTTCCCTTCTTGTTAGCTAACAATTAGCATACACAACTGTAATGTTTATCATTCCTATAAGTCATTCATTTTACATAGTGGTAATTCTAGTGTCGATTATGTCTAATTCATAACACCAAAGTTTCTATATGTTTGACTTAATCAAAACTCTTTTGATTTGATGTCACATATAGATGGTTTTATAATTTCGAGCTTTTACTTAGTCACAAAAATGGGAATATGCTCGCTCCCACTGACTTTGAGAACCGTCTGGTTGAATACTTTAACTTAAATTTCTAAATCTTATGTAGAATATTTATTAAGCATAACCAGCGCATTCGTGCTGAATTAATTAAAGTGGAATGTATTCGTGTCAGGTTGATTTGACGAATAAGTCATATCAAGATCCATTTATAGAAGTCTTGATGACAACTTACTTAATCAAAACTTCCTACACTTTTATTTCCTTTTAACTGCATTAATCTTCTAACTTTGAAGCATTAAATGCAGTTTAACAAGAACTATTCTCATTGTGTGTATCATTAAGATCACATCTAATTTATACGCTTTTGGGACTTACTAGTTACTAGGGGTTAATTAAATATATATATAAGCTCAGATTAATCTCATTAATACAGAAGCATCCATAATAGCTCAAAAAAAATATACACCAACACAGATAGCCATACTCAGCAATTTTAACCAGCCATTCATAACAAATCATATTATCAACCAGAGCATATATTCCCAAGATATCCATAATTTCATCCAGAGATGAAAAATTTGTTCAACGCAGAGCCTTTCAGTGACAATCACTCGAATATTGTTTTAAAACAAAATCTCAATACATTTATTCAAAATAAAGAAGTATCACCTGCTTCTCGATATCTAGAAGTTCCTAGATGGGCCCAGCAGCAACGATTACTCTGATGCCGACCGTATTGAAACTTCTTCCATCCTTTTGCTTTATGCACATGTAGACAGTACATAGATGTCTTAGCCAACATACTGGTATCTCATACCATGTATCAAAGCTTTTATGGAAATTTATTTGCTCTTAAATAAAGATTTGTACCTGAGGTAGAGGCATCAACATGCCCCTTCTTTTCTGCAAGGTAGACCTTGCAATTCCTCTTCCAATGGCTTGTTTTGTGGTAGTGGAAGCATTCAGATTTTGACGGTGCCCCTTTATTCTTCTTTTTCCCCTTCTTTTCTTCCACGGAACAATTGACCTACGAAACCACGAATTTCAGTTTGTAAAGAGTAATGATACGATAATAACCAACCACCTAAAGATATGGTATCGACGGTTTTAAAGAATAAAAGAAAATCCTACGATAGTTACGATGAATTCGATATTGGGGTACTAATATGGAGAGTATGTGTTGGTAGTGATTTCGTTAGGGTGTGTGCAATCAATGATTATTAATATCTTTTCTATGACTCAACGTTTCGTCCGGTTAGGGCACGAGAACGTCGGAAAGTATGGGATAAAGAGCATGAAATAGTGCCGAAAAGTTAGTCATGTATAACGTCGATTTCATAAAGAAAATAAACACAAGTGCCCTCTCGGATCATGATACATCCTCTCGGATTGCATCACGAATAAGTCCGCAAAGATCATATTCGATTCAAGCATGCCCACGTCTCCGAATAACATACCTAACAATATATATATAGGAATCGACAAAATACGTGATTATACAATGCAAATAGGGTGAAAAGATATTGAAATAAATGATTACGACATCCTAACTACATCAACACCAACACATATGAAGATTAACCACGCATGAAGAGAATATATTCAGTATTCATAGACAAATACATCATCAAAACCTCAAAATACATGAATTATACTTCAATTCCAAGCCAAATACGCAAAATACAAGGCTAAAGATAGGAAAAATGTCACCAATTCTCTCCAAATAGCCCCAAATCTCCTTCAGATGATAGACCTAGCCTCTGTCCCTATGGCCTCCAAATTTCATGGCGAAATACTGCTCCAAGAGCCCCCAATATGCCAGAATACGCAACAAAACCCTAAAATACACTTATATAATAGGCATTGCGGGTTTTAGTTGCTTAGCTGGTCGAAACCCGCACCAATACTTCGCTCAAACCCAAACCCGCGAGCGGCGCGATTTACAGCTGCTCAATCATTGCGGGATCATGTATTAACTTGACACGTGTCCGTCAAAAGTCACGCGGGCGCCCGCTTCGTTTGCTGAATCCAAAATCGCATCGTCTTCGTCCGTCCGATCGAGCAGATACTCGTTAGATTCGTGCCACGTGTCCCCAGTACTCGTCGAATACGACTCAGATGCGGGCTTGTTCACAGCCGTTGGATCTTGTTTCGACGGTCATGATTTGACCGCGTTGCCCGCTAATTTGCTGAAGTCGATTCCAAATCAGAGTGATTCTGGGCCGCTGGATGATGATCTTGCGGCCTATAATGCGATGCGTCGTCGCTTGATTGGAAATCGTTGGATTCGAGCAGGAAACAACAGATCTCTGCCACGTGTCCTCAAGATTACCTCCGCCTGCTGTGTTCGAGAGCGCTGTCATCCGTTGGATCGATATCCAACGGTTGGGATTTGGCTGCGTATCTGCTATTTGCCGTCGGATGAAGAATGGAGCGCCAAGATCTTGCCACGTTGCCCCGTGTATATACGGCGTATTTCGACCGTATTTTCCCCGTATTTCTCCATTTAAAAGGTATTCTGCATTCAAAAATTCATAGTAATTAGCACAGATATCAGAAAAATACAAATAAATAGTCGTTGGAATCGTGAGATCGTGATCTACCATGAAAAATATAAAAAGGTAGAAACACTCAATAAACTTCATATTTTGTGCACAAATCAATGGTTTGCTCTGATAAATGATGGTATACAAAATATGAACGTATTAGAGACCAATTAAGCATCATATACACATAAAATAGTGCTAGATAAGGGGTTAATTATGCAATATTCACCCCGAATCAGCCTGCCTCTTCTTTCCCTTGCCCTTAGGCTAGTGGAAAGGAGCAGATCCGACAACCAACACCGCTGTTGGCTTCTTCTCAATCTCCGCGAACTACCGGAGCATATTGAGGAGACTAGGAAGATCCACTTTAGTATTGTTCATTATGAAACTCGTAATGAACGGATTGAATTCGAGGGTTAAAGATCTCAGGATTATGTACACGCTCATTTCGTTCTCAAGGACAAATCCTAGTTGGGTTGCATCCTCTATGTAGCCGATCATCTTGATAAGATGATCCTGCACAGGGCCCATCATCATCTTGGCTCTTCAAAGGTTGCACGTGGACTCAAACCTTGCAGCTCTAGAACGCTTGCCATACAATTCCTTTGCGTTCAGAAGCATGTTACGAACATACATATGTTCGTGCTTCCTTTGCAGGTCATTGGTCATAGAGGCCAAAGTAAGGCACCTTGCCTTCTCTGCGTCCCTTTGGTACTGCTTGTAGGCATTCTTCTCCTCGTTGGTGGCATCCTCATCAGGGCTTTCCAGAGCGTCTTCCATCAGTATATATCCAATCCCGACTAGTGAGAGGACCAGCTTTATGTTCCTAAGCCAATCCTTGTAGTTTGTCCCATCTAGCATGATCTTCTCGATAATGAATTTTAAACCAGAATCCATTCCGCATATTTAATAGGCATTGAATTAGCATATGTTCTTGTATAGTTTAAGATGTTTTTATTAAAATATATTCTCCCACTATTTTAAAGAATTTTGAAGCCATGATAATAAACAATTTATTATAATTAAAATTTTGTGGGAGAGGGATCCAACCACCCTGAGTCTCACAATCTTGAGTGTGCTCAACAAGTTGTTTGACTCTGCAGTCGGTAGATGAACTCTTCATCAATCATATTAAATATGACTCCCTATATAATTTTACCCCTAGCCACTTATGATCATGAGTGTGCTCATCTATATCACAATGGCTAGCTTAGTCGGACCCTTGTTTTCGTGTCTAGCTAACTTGCGCCGGAGCTCGGTGTATTCACGGCACGACGGTTTGCGTCAAGGCTTAGACTACATCTATGTAATAAAAAGTTGGTTTCTATATGGTTGTCCTGTCACAGCTTGAGTGTGCTTAACAACTGTAACATGGATCCTATAGTTGCCAAGTTCTAAAACAAGGAGGGCTACGTTTTATCTTGAAAAAGATTATTAACGTATTAGACTTAGACATAGTTCAGGGTGTCATATAATCATGATTCGTGTCATTGCGGTCCAACGGACACGGCCAGGAAATTGACTAAGCCAGGATCACTTACCCCCAATCAAGCTAGGGTGACCCAACAATCTTAGCCAAGCACATTGACCGGTATCATGGTCCATTGAATGAGACTTATCATTTATATATGTGTGCCATAAACTAAAAGGCTTTTTAGTTAATCCTATCAACTAGTAGAATCCTTAAAATTCAAAACTTATTAGGATTTGTTAATAACTTTTATTTAGTCCTTATCAACTATAAGGTTTCATTTGTTTTAACGTGCTACCCTAATCATTATTAGGATTTTAATAAATACAGATTACAACACTTTTGAAGTGTAGTTTTTTAATGAAAATTATTATTATAACAATTAAAATAATAATCGTCGTTAAAAGGACTACCCTAATCGGGAATTAGGTTATGAAAAGGTTGTAACGATTTATTTAAAACATAGCATGTCATTTAAAATTCATCTTATAAATTTTAAAGATGTATTAATGGCTAACCTAAAAGGTTTCTTGAATTTATCAAATAATCAAGCAATAAGTTAGAATGGCCATTAAACATAAACTATGCTAACATTTTCACATAAAGTTATGCGTCCATCTATTTAACAATTAAATAGTACAACATATTAAAAATTTATCTAATAAATAATTAACATGCATTCTAAAATTTAACACTTTAAATTTAAAACATGATTTTAAAACTTAAAATTTTTATCTAATTAAAATAACAGTTTCATAAAAAAATTATCTCATAATTTTTTATTCTAAAACTTTGTTAAAAATCATTATAAAAAATTTTCATGTTTATAAAAACAATTTTATCACATAAAACAATTTTTAAAACATTTTAAATAAGAGGCGTTTTCATTTTAACAATATCGCAAAAAGTTAAAAAATCTTTTACATGCATTTTAAAAAGCATTCATTTAATTATTAACATCGCAGTCCTAGATCAACTTGCAGATCTAAGCTCTGATACCACTGAAGGGTTTTGATGGATTCTTAGGGCAGTATTCTATACCTGTCCTACGTCGGACGAACTATAGAAGCAAAACAACATGCAGCGGAAATAAATAAATCATTAAACTATTTAATGATTACCTTAAGGTTCATGACCATAAGCTAGGATCTCTGCTAACTTGGGGTGGATCTGACCACCCCAAGAAAGATCTAATGCTACTGCGACATAATAATTAAATAAAGCTAACTAAATACATACCCGAAACCTTGCTTGCACCGGCAAGCTGTATCGAACCGCCTTCCGCTCCCCAAGCTTGTCGACTCTGCGCCCGCGAACCGATCCACCCGTAGCGAGCCGAACTGTGCCTCTAGGCCAATCACTTACCGAATAAGATTTCACTTGAGCTCGATCCGATGTCTTAGACTTCAGATCAAAAATCCAAATCCTCCTCGTCGTTTTGCTAGAACGAACATGAAGGAAACAGAAGAAAATGGGAGAGAATAATTTTCGTCTCGAATTTTGAGCGTGCTCAAAACTTTTGTGAGCTTCTCAATTTTTAGAGACTTGGTGCAAGTTTTCAAGGAGAGTGTTGGCCCCTATTTATATAGGCAGCCAGCCCTCCCCTTCTCATCATATCCGATGTGGGACTAAATTAAATTTAGAGAATTAATTAAGTTAGTATGTCTTTCATAAAGGATAAACTTTAACGAATTAATTCTCCCTCACCGTTGAGCTTCAGAAGTGATACGACCTATCAATTCGAAGAGCTATGAACGGTGAACGCATAGGAACAAACGGCGAAGAATTTTGACTTCGTTTGATCCCTTAAACAATTGCTCAAAGTTGAGTTAAAAAAGTCAAAATTCGGCTAATTCGTAGTCGTCATAACCCTCCTAGGGTTTTCGGGAGTTTGGGCCCCTCAGGTGGGGCCCATAGCCAACTGGGAGCCAGCCCGTGCCCGGGCACGTGGGCTGACCCGCCCGCTACAGTGCGGGCGGGTCAAGCCCGCCTGCACAGGCAGGCTTACCCGCCTGCTGAGCGGGCTGGCTTTGCAGGCGGGCTCAGCCCGCCCGCCCGCGAGGTGGGTTGCGCGCTCGCCCGAATTAGCGGGCGGGCTCAGCCTACCTGTTTGGCGGGTTGGGCTTGCCCTTGACCAGTTGGGCGGGCTAACCCTGCCCAGTTGGGTAGGCTAGCCCAGTCCAACTGGGTCAGGTCAGACCAAAACTGGGCAAAAGCCCAGTTTTGGCCTTTTGAGCCGTAACTTGAGTTCTATAACTCTGATTGGGCCGATTCCAGATTCATTGGAAAGATTGGTTCAAATGGACCATCTCAAAGAGCCATCTATCAATTTCTATGCGTTTATATGTATCAAAATATCATTATAAACTATTTATAATGTATTTTAAACCTGTTTGCATCACATGCAATAATCTCATTCAGTATTCTACTAATGCTGAAGTCACAAACATTTTGTGACATTATTAAATCTCGTTTAATGCTGAAAACTTATGCAACCTTTATTAAATCTCATTTAATATAGGTCGACTTAACTCTTTAGAGACTTTAATTATTCTCGTGCACCCGTGCACTCCTCCTAAATTCTTCCTATTACTAAGACGTGAACCGAGCTCGGTATGCGACCCTACAGCCTGACCCTTACTACAGGTTGAGGCTCAAAACCCCTAGACGACAGTAACCACGAGCAGTAGGTGTCGTCCCAGTTTCAGAATCATACTTACGTGGTTGACCCATCGACAAAAATGTCATCGGGATCACTCTGACCGTGTCATCGATGAATACCGCAGTTTTAGTCCTTTCATCATAACTATGTCCCTGCATGGCCTAGGGTATGGTAAACTGTCAACCCTACTACCCAGCATCGGTCAATATACAGCGGTCTTTGTTATATACACTTTCTATATTCTACAATGTACCTCGACCGAGTTTTATCACAAAGAACCATACTGAGCCTGTGACACTAACTTCCCTTTAACGGAAGAGACAAACACCATTTTAAGCCATATACTTACCTCGTATGCTTTATGTGTCACACAACCTAAGACCTTTCAGCAACGTGGCCTCGAAGCTAGATCATATATCTAAGTGACACTATTCACAGACGGGTTTGTACAAAGACTTCAGGCCTTTAAGGACCAATTTGCCTATCATCACTATAGAGTTATTAAATACATTTTAGTTAAAGTTTAACCATTTAATAACTCTTAATTAGGTCATTCAGTGAACTCATTCTCTAATGAGCACAAGTATCTTGTCTCCGACTTCGCCAAGTCGAATGACTATGAGATCATCATTACCCTACAGGGTAAGACAAAGACACAATGGTCTGTCTGATGTGCTGATATCCTTTTCTCGACATATCTATGACCACGAATGTTTTAAGACTTAAGTTCTAGTCGGTCATTTACTTCTCATAATCGAGATCTACATCTAGATATGTAATGACCTCAGTTTTAGTCTGAGGAAATTATCCAAGTATTTGATTCATAGAATTTTTACTAAGATAATTATTACCTTTTGTATTTACGAACAAGATGTTATATTACGATAAATTTCATCAAGGGCACATATCTTCCTACATTTTCTTCCTCAAGAGTGGGTGCTTCATAAGGGTTCTCTACCATTTTCCATAGCTCGTATGAAATAGAGAGAGTGTACATTTTCATTCGCTTCTTCCAAGATCCATAATTTGATCCGTTGAGAAGTGGTGGCCATTTGCTTGATTGACCTTCAGGGAAACAACCGATTGACACCATCTATAACCTCGCTTTAATACAAAGTGTTGAAACCTGTGGATGGTAAAGAGAACACTATGGGCTGAATAGTGTTTTCCGAAATTAAAATTTCACCTCTAGAATTCTCCCTAAGATTAATATAGAATTACCTAATATCAATCTTAATCAACAAATACTTGCATCAATGAAATAAGCACAGCAGAAATAATAAATTGCAAGTAAATAATTAACAATCGCAAACACACCGATTTTTGTCCTGGTTCCCCACAACCTGTGTACGTTCAGTCCCCGAAACTCTTGTCGAGCTTTAATCCACTATTATCGGTAAATAGTACAAATCACCTCCCGCCAAAAGGATTTACAACCACCTTTCCTACAACAAGGATTTTCACTTGCCTCACAACCCGAGGACTTTTCCTTGCCTCACAATCCGAGGACTTTCAACACCCTTATCACCAAGGGACTACAAGTAAAATCAAATCCAGTTCACCACAATAAATTAGTGGAGATTGGTTTGCACCCAATAATTCTATAGCTAGGATTAAATTTGCAATTATGCTTAACGTGGCTAAAAGAATTTAAATAGTTTATAGATCACACAAAGAATATGAAATAATTCAATGTGATCTAGAATCTTGTTGTGTGCTTAGATCACACAAAGAATATGAAATTATTCAATGTGATCTAGAATCTAGATGTTTTCTTAAATCACAAAAAGAATATGAAATTATTCAATGTGATCTAGAATCTAGATGTTTCAAAAATCCTTTTAAGAATATTAAAAACAAAGAGAGGATTTTGAAAACCAATTTGTAATAGCCAAAAATAATATGATCTTAAAAAGAATTTATAGACAAATATAAACAATAAGATCAAAGAAGGAAAACAAACCGTTTTGGCTACGCAGAGCTTTGAGAGCAATGATAAGATGGGAACTTTGAGAGAATTATAGCTTAAGCTCAAGAATGAATTGGTGAGGAAAATGTTCTCATATGGTCTCTATTTATAGAGCCAAATGAGAATTTAAAATGATTCAAAATGGGTTTGACTTCTGACCAAAAATCAAGTGAGAATTAAATGATAAAGGCAATCAAGGAAGTCAGCACGTACAGCTGGTAGTCGACTCGCTAAGGTTGGCAGTCGACTCCCAGAGTAGTTTCTGAGAAAATTAGTTATATCTGGTAGTCGACTCCCTAATATTGGTAGTCGACTCCCAGAGTATCTTTTCAGGGAGAAGGCAGAAATCAGGGTAGTGAAGTACTAGGTGTTTGTAGTTGACTACAAGTTGAAACTTAGCTTCTATGAAAAGTATGCTCTCAAATAAGTTTTAAACAAGTTTTAAAACATTTTAGAAAATCATTTTGTGTGTGTGCATATTCTTTCTTGTCTTTGACATAATCCTAAGAAAATGAAAAACAACTCACACACTAGACTCTATGAAGAACTTGAAGCCATGAATGAGCTTGAGCTCGTTGCATATGCTTCGCTTGAATTTGAGCTCCTCTTTAGTTTTAGTTTGAGCACATTTTTTGAGCTTCATCTTTGAACTCTTCTTGTGCTTAAGCTTTGGAATTGCAAGCTAAATTCATCTTCATCTTCTATAAGTGTGGTTGAAGTTCTTCTTCTCGGAGTATGCTTTGAGCTTCACTTAGCTCATTTGCACAACCTACACACTTAAGTGGTATGATTAGTAATTTAACAACATTTGGTGTGATCATCATCAAAACAAACCACTTGGGGTGGGACTAAATTCCCATCAAATAAGTTCCTTCACCAATCATTTTTCCCGACTTTTGATCCTGAAAGATAACCGAATTACGAGAAAAAATAACATTACAGTCTAAGGAATTAGTAATTTTACCTACAGAAAGAAGCTGAACCGGAAAAGACGGAACAACAAGAGCATCAGAACTAGAATTAGTAGGAAAGAATGTAACTTTACAACTCCCAATAATAGGGGTCGAAGCCCTATTAGCTACAGAAACAGTACGATTATCAAAGGTATGATTGAAGGAATGCATAGACGAGAGATGATTAGCCATATGATCAGTAGCACCAGAATCTATAATCCAAGTGATAGATTTGAAGATGACGAAAAAGCATGGGTGGAAGGATTACTTGTTGGGATTGACATCATGGTTATTGTTGCTTGCACCTTCTTTTTCCATTTCTAATCGTACTTGGCCTTGAGATGAGGATGAAGTAAAAAATACACCGATATATAGTATGCCATATCTTGTTGCAGTGGTCGCAATGAAATTCTCAGGTACCTTTACCAGTGTTAGCTGACAGTGCACTATAATAAACTTGATTTGAAATAGCCTTAGGATCATCAATCATAAAAGTTTTTCGAGTTTCTTCACGTTGAACAGTTGCACAAAATACTGGAGAGAGATGGTAGTTCAGAATTCATTAATACTTGACTCTTAAGTTGCTCATACTCTTATTTCAAGCTACTCAACAAAGCAAAAATTTTGTCCTCCTCAGCCCGCTTAAGAAGGATTTTTGCATCTGTTGTATGATGACGATAGATGTTCAGCGCATCCCACATACGTTTCAGATTCCCATAATGCTCAATGAAGGGCTTATCACCTAGATTTGCATTAGCAATTTCACGTTGCAATTGAAAAACACGAGTTGCATTATTCTGATTTCTATAAAGTTCTGACATAGAATCCCATAAATCCTTTGCAGTATCGGAAAAAGGAAAATTTTCAAAAAATTTAGGTTCCATGGAATTGAGAAGCCATTTACATAACTGTCTGATCATAAGCAACCCATTGTGCACCTTTTTCGGATCTTTCTCTATGGGACGATAGATCGTCCCATAGATATATCCGAGTTTTGATCTTACTCTAAGAGATAAAGTCACAGCATTAGACCAAGTTGTATAATTAATACCATTAAGAAGAACAGATGTTAACCTCATAGTAGTATTCTGGTGTCAGAAAAACTGATCGGAATCCGAATGGCAACGAATTCGGCAGTCGGCGTCAGGATGGAGAGGGATGAGCTGCTGATCTAATTGGCAAGGGTCGGAGCAGATCCGATCTGAGGGACGAGCAGTCGGCATCGGGATCTGATTGAGAGTCAGTCGGTGTCGAGATGGATACCAATCAGATATGGGCGCTGCAGATCTGGGCGAGCAATCGGAGCATAGGCCTCTCGTAGCACAGGGAGAGCGGTCGACGCTGCAGATCTGGGTCGCGGTGGTCAGTCGGTGCACGGGCCAACGGTGGGAGCACAAGCTGGCGGTGGCGCTGCAAATCGGAACGCCAGTCGGAGCACAGGGCGAGCGGTCGGCGCTGCAGATCTGGGTCGCGGTGGTCAGTCTGCGCACAGGTCGACGGTGGAAGCACAAGCCGGCGGTGGCGCTACAGATCGAAGCATAGGCTGGGGATGGGTGGTCGGACTGCGGACGGAGACGGATCTATAGTCAATCAAGGAAGTCAGCACGTACAGCTGGTAGTCGACTCGCTAAGGTTGGCAGTCGACTCCCAGAGTAGTTTCTGAGAAAATTAGTTATATCTGGTAGTCGACTCCCTAATATTGGTAGTCGACTCCCAGAGTATCTTTTCAGGGAGAAGGCAGAAATCAGGGTAGTGAAGTACTAGGTGTTTGTAGTTGACTACAAGTTGAAACTTAGCTTCTATGAAAAGTATGCTCTCAAATAAGTTTTAAACAAGTTTTAAAACATTTTAGAAAATCATTTTGTGTGTGTGCATATTCTTTCTTGTCTTTGACATAATCCTAAGAAAATGAAAAACAACTCACACACTAGACTCTATGAAGAACTTGAAGCCATGAATGAGCTTGAGCTCGTTGCATATGCTTCGCTTGAATTTGAGCTCCTCTTTAGTTTTAGTTTGAGCACATTTTTTGAGCTTCATCTTTGAACTCTTCTTGTGCTTAAGCTTTGGAATTGCAAGCTAAATTCATCTTCATCTTCTATAAGTGTGGTTGAAGTTCTTCTTCTCGGAGTATGCTTTGAGCTTCACTTAGCTCATTTGCACAACCTACACACTTAAGTGGTATGATTAGTAATTTAACAACATTTGGTGTGATCATCATCAAAACAAACCACTTGGGGTGGGACTAAATTCCCATCAAATAAGTTCCTTCACCAATCATTTTTCCCGACTTTTGATCCTGAAAGATAACCGAATTACGAGAAAAAATAACATTACAGTCTAAGGAATTAGTAATTTTACCTACAGAAAGAAGCTGAACCGGAAAAGACGGAACAACAAGAGCATCAGAACTAGAATTAGTAGGAAAGAATGTAACTTTACAACTCCCAATAATAGGGGTCGAAGCCCTATTAGCTACAGAAACAGTACGATTATCAAAGGTATGATTGAAGGAATGCATAGACGAGAGATGATTAGCCATATGATCAGTAGCACCAGAATCTATAATCCAAGTGATAGATTTGAAGATGACGAAAAAGCATGGGTGGAAGGATTACTTGTTGGGATTGACATCATGGTTATTGTTGCTTGCACCTTCTTTTTCCATTTCTAATCGTACTTGGCCTTGAGATGAGGATGAAGTAAAAAATACACCGATATATAGTATGCCATATCTTGTTGCAGTGGTCGCAATGAAATTCTCAGGTACCTTTACCAGTGTTAGCTGACAGTGCACTATAATAAACTTGATTTGAAATAGCCTTAGGATCATCAATCATAAAAGTTTTTCGAGTTTCTTCACGTTGAACAGTTGCACAAAATACTGGAGAGAGATGGTAGTTCAGAATTCATTAATACTTGACTCTTAAGTTGCTCATACTCTTATTTCAAGCTACTCAACAAAGCAAAAATTTTGTCCTCCTCAGCCCGCTTAAGAAGGATTTTTGCATCTGTTGTATGATGACGATAGATGTTCAGCGCATCCCACATACGTTTCAGATTCCCATAATGCTCAATGAAGGGCTTATCACCTAGATTTGCATTAGCAATTTCACGTTGCAATTGAAAAACACGAGTTGCATTATTCTGATTTCTATAAAGTTCTGACATAGAATCCCATAAATCCTTTGCAGTATCGGAAAAAGGAAAATTTTCAAAAAATTTAGGTTCCATGGAATTGAGAAGCCATTTACATAACTGTCTGATCATAAGCAACCCATTGTGCACCTTTTTCGGATCTTTCTCTATGGGACGATAGATCGTCCCATAGATATATCCGAGTTTTGATCTTACTCTAAGAGATAAAGTCACAGCATTAGACCAAGTTGTATAATTAATACCATTAAGAAGAACAGATGTTAACCTCATAGTAGTATTCTGGTGTCAGAAAAACTGATCGGAATCCGAATGGCAACGAATTCGGCAGTCGGCGTCAGGATGGAGAGGGATGAGCTGCTGATCTAATTGGCAAGGGTCGGAGCAGATCCGATCTGAGGGACGAGCAGTCGGCATCGGGATCTGATTGAGAGTCAGTCGGTGTCGAGATGGATACCAATCAGATATGGGCGCTGCAGATCTGGGCGAGCAATCGGAGCATAGGCCTCTCGTAGCACAGGGAGAGCGGTCGACGCTGCAGATCTGGGTCGCGGTGGTCAGTCGGTGCACGGGCCAACGGTGGGAGCACAAGCTGGCGGTGGCGCTGCAAATCGGAACGCCAGTCGGAGCACAGGGCGAGCGGTCGGCGCTGCAGATCTGGGTCGCGGTGGTCAGTCTGCGCACAGGTCGACGGTGGAAGCACAAGCCGGCGGTGGCGCTACAGATCGAAGCATAGGCTGGGGATGGGTGGTCGGACTGCGGACGGAGACGGATCTATAGTCAATCAAGGAAGTCAGCACGTACAGCTGGTAGTCGACTCGCTAAGGTTGGCAGTCGACTCCCAGAGTAGTTTCTGAGAAAATTAGTTATATCTGGTAGTCGACTCCCTAATATTGGTAGTCGACTCCCAGAGTATCTTTTCAGGGAGAAGGCAGAAATCAGGGTAGTGAAGTACTAGGTGTTTGTAGTTGACTACAAGTTGAAACTTAGCTTCTATGAAAAGTATGCTCTCAAATAAGTTTTAAACAAGTTTTAAAACATTTTAGAAAATCATTTTGTGTGTGTGCATATTCTTTCTTGTCTTTGACATAATCCTAAGAAAATGAAAAACAACTCACACACTAGACTCTATGAAGAACTTGAAGCCATGAATGAGCTTGAGCTCGTTGCATATGCTTCGCTTGAATTTGAGCTCCTCTTTAGTTTTAGTTTGAGCACATTTTTTGAGCTTCATCTTTGAACTCTTCTTGTGCTTAAGCTTTGGAATTGCAAGCTAAATTCATCTTCATCTTCTATAAGTGTGGTTGAAGTTCTTCTTCTCGGAGTATGCTTTGAGCTTCACTTAGCTCATTTGCACAACCTACACACTTAAGTGGTATGATTAGTAATTTAACAACATTTGGTGTGATCATCATCAAAACAAACCACTTGGGGTGGGACTAAATTCCCATCAAATAAGTTCCTTCACCAATCATTTTTCCCGACTTTTGATCCTGAAAGATAACCGAATTACGAGAAAAAATAACATTACAGTCTAAGGAATTAGTAATTTTACCTACAGAAAGAAGCTGAACCGGAAAAGACGGAACAACAAGAGCATCAGAACTAGAATTAGTAGGAAAGAATGTAACTTTACAACTCCCAATAATAGGGGTCGAAGCCCTATTAGCTACAGAAACAGTACGATTATCAAAGGTATGATTGAAGGAATGCATAGACGAGAGATGATTAGCCATATGATCAGTAGCACCAGAATCTATAATCCAAGTGATAGATTTGAAGATGACGAAAAAGCATGGGTGGAAGGATTACTTGTTGGGATTGACATCATGGTTATTGTTGCTTGCACCTTCTTTTTCCATTTCTAATCGTACTTGGCCTTGAGATGAGGATGAAGTAAAAAATACACCGATATATAGTATGCCATATCTTGTTGCAGTGGTCGCAATGAAATTCTCAGGTACCTTTACCAGTGTTAGCTGACAGTGCACTATAATAAACTTGATTTGAAATAGCCTTAGGATCATCAATCATAAAAGTTTTTCGAGTTTCTTCACGTTGAACAGTTGCACAAAATACTGGAGAGAGATGGTAGTTCAGAATTCATTAATACTTGACTCTTAAGTTGCTCATACTCTTATTTCAAGCTACTCAACAAAGCAAAAATTTTGTCCTCCTCAGCCCGCTTAAGAAGGATTTTTGCATCTGTTGTATGATGACGATAGATGTTCAGCGCATCCCACATACGTTTCAGATTCCCATAATGCTCAATGAAGGGCTTATCACCTAGATTTGCATTAGCAATTTCACGTTGCAATTGAAAAACACGAGTTGCATTATTCTGATTTCTATAAAGTTCTGACATAGAATCCCATAAATCCTTTGCAGTATCGGAAAAAGGAAAATTTTCAAAAAATTTAGGTTCCATGGAATTGAGAAGCCATTTACATAACTGTCTGATCATAAGCAACCCATTGTGCACCTTTTTCGGATCTTTCTCTATGGGACGATAGATCGTCCCATAGATATATCCGAGTTTTGATCTTACTCTAAGAGATAAAGTCACAGCATTAGACCAAGTTGTATAATTAATACCATTAAGAAGAACAGATGTTAACCTCATAGTAGTATTCTGGTGTCAGAAAAACTGATCGGAATCCGAATGGCAACGAATTCGGCAGTCGGCGTCAGGATGGAGAGGGATGAGCTGCTGATCTAATTGGCAAGGGTCGGAGCAGATCCGATCTGAGGGACGAGCAGTCGGCATCGGGATCTGATTGAGAGTCAGTCGGTGTCGAGATGGATACCAATCAGATATGGGCGCTGCAGATCTGGGCGAGCAATCGGAGCATAGGCCTCTCGTAGCACAGGTAGAGCGGTCGACGTTGCAGATCTGGGTCGCGGTGGTCAGTCGGTGCACGGGCCAACGGTGGGAGCACAAGCTGGCGGTGGCGCTGCAAATCGGAACGCCAGTCGGAGCACAGGGCGAGCGGTCGGCGCTGCAGATCTGGGTCGCGGTGGTCAGTCTGCGCACAGGTCGACGGTGGAAGCACAAGCCGGCGGTGGCGCTACAGATCGAAGCATAGGCTGGGGATGGGTGGTCGGACTGCGGACGGAGACGGATCTATAGTCAATCGGAGCACATGACGCCGAAGAAGATGACGAGTAGATTGGAGGCGGCGCTGAACTGCAGCCGGATCTGATAGGACCGATCGGATCTGATCTGGGCTAATCGGATCCGGATCTGATGTCGGACGCTGGTCTGGCCGCCGGTAGGAAGGAACAAATGGAGATCGATTTCGAAGGTGAAAAAGAACAAGTTAGAGATCAACCTGCTTTAATACCGTAAGAACGAACAATCAAGAAATACAAAGAAATATTTAGCATGGTTCGCTATAAAACCTAGCCTACATCCACACAGAGAAGAGAGGTTTTCTTATTTCAATTGTGTTACAAGAAGGATGGTAGCCGCCGATATTTATAAGGCTAGCAAATCCAAAATAGTAACAAATATTAGATTTGTGCTCATCAAATCAACTAACAACTATTAGATTTGTGCTCATCAAATCAACCACACATAGAAAAGATCCAACGGACCCGATTCTCTCTTCTTTTCAATAACCTGCCTCGCCGACTACCACTCCCATGGTAGGACCAGGAGGAAGGAGAAGGGGGCCACCGCCCTCGACCCCAGGGCCAACGACTTTGACCTCATGTATGTACAGGTCAAGGCGCTCAAGGACTAAGCGTATGACACCACGTTGATTTGATAGAAGCGTATTCTCCTTAATGTCGAGTATTAACAGTTTATGTTTTTTTATTGTTGAATTAGGTTTCGGTGTTCGAGATGGACGGGGAGTTTGACAGAATAGATGAACTCATCTATGTAGTGAGCCATCTAAGCAACATATCGACCAAATTCTATGGCGAGGTAACACAACAGATGCTGAAGCATGCCGACTTCCATGGCAGTAACAATAGCACGGGTCATTTCCAGATCATCATCAGGTTGAAGATAAGATATTTATATGATCAGATAGTCGCAGAGAGAGCAGCTACTCCGGCAGAAGCAGCCAAAGCTTAAGACTCCTACATTTATAGAGCCATTCAGAAATGAGTCTCTCCCCCATCTCACCATTGACAAGTTGGTATTCAAATAGAAATGTTGGTGTGCCCCGAATGTTTAAAGAGCATGGCAACTCTATGGATCATATGGAATTTGATATTACAAGATTTCATAGACAAAATAGCAAAGTCAAAGATTTTACTGTTGGAAATTTTCAATAATTATTTCAAAGATTTCTAAAGAATCAAATTTTTCCAGAAAGGTTTAGTTCCACTGGAATGACCACACTTGATTATTTTTCAAACAAATTTTCTTTCACATTCACATGGATATGACAGTTAGCAACTAGCCGTTCACAAATGACAATAGTCATAACTACTAGAATCACAAATGTGCAAAATCTGCAAGTGTTCTCTCCTCTTGTTCACAAGCTCCCATCTCATGCGCAAATGTGCAAAATCTCCAGGTGCTCTTTATGTTCTGAAAATTTTGTCAATGCTTCAACATGACTCTGGAATTTTGTATAGCTAGCTAGATCATGCACCATGCAAAGATAATCAAGTGCTGACAAAATGCAACACGCTATTGATGGTGGAACTGGACCGTAACACCAAAAAAGACACAACAGAAGCGATGTCAGTGTAATCGCATACAGCATGATAAGCAGATGCAAGGTTCATCAAGCACAAAAAAGAACACATCAAAGCCCTCTGTGTGCATGGTATTCCATCAATGCCCCCCAACAAGCAACCAAGTCAAAGAACAAGGAATGAATACCAGTGATACGTGCATCAGTGATGGTATCAAGAATGGAGGTGTTGACGGGTAAATCCATCAACAATGAGTAGGACGCTAACGAGGATTGCCTTCGGTGACCTGGCGCTTCGTCAGCTCAAGAGTGGGACCCGAGGACGGACGGTCCCGTGAGAGCTAGGTCCGAGCTGTTGGGTAGAAGCCCGATTTTAATTAGAGATATCTTCGTAGGTCTGCAACACAGAAAAATCGTCAGAAGGGTCGGATATGGGTTCCGACTCAAATCACCTCCGATACTTAAGTCGGGACAGCTAGGTCCAACCTATTGGGAGGTTGTTCGATCACTGTCCCGTCGAGCAATGGAGGAGAAGTAGAGTTTGGTGGAGTAGATTTAGAGTATCTGAATAACTGAGTGTAGAACATCAGAGATCCCTCCTCCCATTGCCTCAAGGAGTTCTTATAGGCGGGGTGTTGCCTCGTAACGTCCGGACTAATAAGTTGTTTTATTGTCGACATTGACGAGGATGTAATAATGAGGAGTAACGGTCGCCATGAATGTCGCTATAATTGTTGTATAGAGTAAAGGTCGCCATGAATGTCGCTATAATTGTTAAATCAATGGCCATAAAGGCGTGCCATTATTGTTGTAACAATGGCCCCCCATTTCCCGAGCTCAACCACTGCAAAGGTGGAGGTCGGGTGATGTGGTATGCACGAGAGAGAAGTAACCCCAGTCGTCTAATTAGGTCGGCTCGCGAGAGGAGTGGCCCCTCGAGCTACGAGGGAAGTGCCCACCCAACCTACAACCGAAGTAGAGCTAGGTCGGCTCACGAGAGGAGGGCCCCTCGAGCTACGAGGGCAGTGCCCACCCAACCTACAGCCTAGGTCGGCACACGAGGGGAGTACCCAATTGACCTACAGCCGAATCAGAGCTAGGTCGGCCCGTGAGGGGATGGCCCCCTGCCTTACGGCAGACGCAGAGCTAGGTCAGTCCATGAGGGGAGTGGCCCCCGCCTTATGGGTGACGCGGAGCTAGATCGGTCTGTGATGGTAGCCGAACAGCTTGTGAGGTTTTCTGAGTTGATCTGTGGGACTGTGCACTTTAGTGAAAATAAAGTGGAAAAAAGACCAATCAAATGCCCTCTCGGGGTACATTTGTCAAAGATATGTCTGCTCGGCAAAATATGTTAGCTTGATAAAAAACATAAACCAAAATAAATTGAAGAGTTTTCTTGGTTGGGTTGTATTACCGATGACACCTCATCCAAGCTATTGGACGAGCTTTGATGGTGAAGGTAGTATAGGTCATCATGCATAGTTCCTCATGGGCAGTTCGTCCTCGCCCTGCGTAGGTAGGCTTGGATAGCTCGGCAGGTCGGTAGGTCTCAAGTAATCAATCTTTCACCTGCTTGGCCAAAGTGTAGGCTCTGTCAGGAGAGTTGGGGATCTCGTAATAGAACACAGAGAAGTCGAGGGCTAGCCCCAAACGGATTGGGTGTGTTAGTGCCAACTTCGCAACCGCAATGTTCTGGGCCGCCTTAGAAGCATTGAGCGTGCTCTCGGCCGCATCTTCACGATCAGATCCGGGCTTAAACTCTGCCAAGTACCGATGATAATCTTCATCTTCAAGTAGAAGACCTTTGAATCGGTGGCTGATGCTGAGGGGATGGGCTGCGAGTCGATGAGCTTCAAGATCATGTCGCAGATCGAGGGCAACTCCGACTCAATTTTGGATCTGTAGTCCCTGAGGGCTGCCACGTAGTCATCGTTTCCACAGTCCTCCTCCTTCTGCTCGATCAACGAGACGATCCTCCATGACGCCCGCCGAGCTCCGATGAGATTCTTGTAGGCGACGGAGAGGAGGTTACGCTCCTCAA
The DNA here is from genome assembly GCA_030789695.1 of Scilla litardierei. NCBI lineage: Eukaryota > Viridiplantae > Streptophyta > Magnoliopsida > Asparagales > Asparagaceae > Scilla > Scilla litardierei. Next base: position 187,835,248 of record CM061142.1, on the reverse strand, counting down.
CGATAAGCTTCTCCCCCCAGGACACCAATGTTGTCACATTCTCTATGAACTCCCCCATTTCCTCGTACTGCTCGGCTTGCTCCACAAGCTTAGCCATGTGCACATTCTCCTCGCGAGTGCTCGCCATTGATGAGCTCTGTTTCTCTGCGGAGCAAGCAACATGGCCGGAGGGTTTCAGGTTAGACAAAGGGAGTCAGTAAAGAGTGGCTCAGCAGGAGGGTCCAAGCTCGGAGGGAGCTCGGCTGGAGGAGCTTGGACGGAAGCCTCAAGCTCGGCGGAAGGAGCTCGGTAAACTTGGACGGTCGGCCCGAAGATCAAAGGGAGGGAGCTCGTCATGTATGGCATCTCGGCATGCATGGCTAGGAGCAGCCAAATGTTCAACGTGCTCTGTCTACTTGACATCAAATGTTCAGATCAGCTCGTCATGCTCGTCATGTTTGGCATCCTCTGACAAAATGAGGAGCCACTTGAGCAGTCTTTGCGAAACAGCCCAGCAGATGCAGCTTCATCATGCTTGGTAGGGGGCAGCTTCGACGGAGGCCTTAAGATCGGACGGTTGCCTCGAGCTCGGACAATGGCAGTTCGGCTGCTTGATGCTTAGTTAGATCAGCAGATTAGCAGTTGGTCTCTTGAGGCTTGAAGCTCGTACGAAATAGCTCTACATGTGGGGTCCAAGTTCGAACGGAGGCTCGGATAGAGGGCCCAAGCTCGGAGATGGGAGCTCAGCTGGAGGAGCTTAGTTGGAGGAGCTCCGACGGAGGTAGAGGCAGCTCAGCCAGATGGCTTAAGCTCATAGGGAGGGAGCTCGTCAGGAGGATCTCCGACAGATGGCCCAAGTTTGGTAGGGAGCAGTTCGGCATGCTCTGCTCAGCGCCAATCGTCCGGCTCAGCTCGGAGCCAATCATTTGGCTCAGCTCGGCGCCAATCATTTGGCTCAGCTCGGCATGCTCAGCATGGTAACTGTTGGATCTTGTTGATAGCAGACTAAACACTAAAGGGGTGTGATTAGTGTTTATAAAATTTAATGCACAAATTAAAAATATTCCCTCTAATTTAGCCTAGGCTTCTTGATAGTGTTACATACTCAAAAGCTTAATCAACACAATCTAATTACTTGCAATGAGATGAGGAATCAAGCACATTGGAATATTAAACACAATGCAAGAAAATAGAGAAAGATGAACAACAATCGCAAACACTACAAAGTTATCCTGTTTCACCCTTCCTTGGGCGACTCCAGTCCACAACCTCTTGTTAGGCTTTCCACTTACCAACTCTCTTAATCAAGAAAGCAAATGCCTCACCAAGAGGGCTTCCAAAACATTTGCCTAGCTTGCCTAGCTTCACTTACTATATCTTCCAATACAATAATTCAATTCACAACCTCTTCTACAAATAGGAGTCTCTCACACTTGAGACTATTTTCTCTACAACACCAATTTAACCAATCAATCCCAAACTTACCAACCCACCACTACACTAGTAGTGATACAAAGTTTTATTGAAGATGAAGTTCTTCTTACAAGATCATATAGCCAATGGATGAAGATTTTGTGTGTTCTAGTGGCTATGGAAGAAAAACTTTTCATCTCAAAGAAATTGAAGATTAAAACTTTAAGAGATTAAAAAGAAAATTGAGTAGAATATCATAGAATTAAAGAGAAACTTATTGAGATTCAAAATGAAAGGAGCCCCAAGTGCTTAAAAGCTTTAGAAATTCAAATTTGTAAATTAAGGCTTGAAAGATGAGAGCTTAAAGAAGAGAGTCGAGCATAAAAATCTCAGAAAATATTCAATACTTAGTGCCAAAAATTCTCATCCAAATCTCTTTAAATAACCCATGAAAATCCATTGGAAATCTTGGACGAAAACACCATTACAACGGAAAAAATCGACAGCACTCCAAACAAACTCGGGGATGTTTTAACACAAAAGTAGTCGACTCCTACTATGAAGGTAGTCGACTCCCTCTAACACTGTGGTCGACTCCCAGTAGTACTGTGGTCAACTACTTTGGGGTCTAGAGAGCAGAACTTATCTCCCATTCAAAATAGTCGACTATAATTAAAAATCGATTGACTACAATTCTGATATGTGGTTTTTGAACTATGAAAACTTCATGAAATTGATTCTAAATAATTTTAAATCTTTTCTAAAACATTTGTGAAGTTTAAAACATCATTTAGAAAGTGTGTGCAAGCTTCATCTAATGACTTCAACAATCTAAGACAAGAATCAAAATATGATATACCACTCACTAATTTTGGTGAACTTGATGTATCTTTATGAACTTGGATTCCTTGTCTTTGAGAACTTGCACTTCTCATGAATCCTTGGCTTGGGCAAATGATCTCTAATGTAAGTTCCAAGTCCATTGGCTCATCATCATCAATCTTTGGCTTCAATCTTCTACCAATATCTAAGTTTGACCATTCTTGACTTCATTGACTTACACTCACAAATCAACTTAAAACATAATTAGTAATACTAATTGCATGCTAAATCATCAAAACTTACTTAGTAGTGTTGCAATAACCAACAATAACTTCTGCGGACAAATGCTCGGCATGCTAACATCAGAAGGGAGATTGCCACGTCCTCTTCCGGCGTGATATCAGAAACAGGGCTAACGGGTTCGAGTTCTGGAACCGCGTCACAGGAGGCGAATTGGGTTGGGCTGCAGCAGCTTTCCTCACCAGCTTGGATCTTCGGTGCTGGATGGTGGTCGGAGCATGCGACAACTCCGTTTCGACGGTGGTGGCTGCGATGGTGTCGGAGTAGGAGGAAGCATTAACGACGGAGAAGGTGGAAGAGAACTCTGGATCCACCTAGACGAAACTCTTCTTAGGGTTCTCCCGTAGGCTGTATAACCAAAAGAGCCCATCACCATTCTTGTCCCTTTGGGGTCAATGTTGTCGTCGTAGTCACGGGATGAGGATGAGGATTCTGATAGAGGAGAAGGTGAAGAGTACATGAAGAGCTAGACGGCGGTTGCCTTGATGGTCGCCGCTACATGGGAGCGCATGTGACCACCGAGGGCTCGGCCATTACCGAAGCTTCTGAAGCAGAGTTTGCAAGTGTGCTTCTTCCATTGAAGCAGAGCACAGATCTAGAAGTAAAGAATATTCTAGCCACACACACATTCTCTCTTTCTCGGTTGCTTGCTTGCTTATTCTTTTTAGAGAGAGAACGAGGGAAAAAGAATGAGTGGGAACTAAGAGCAGGTGACAAGTAATCCTCCACCAAAAGACAGGGAAGAAAGAGAATGGAAGGAAAGTGGAAGAACTGGGATCCACTGGAAACATGGAAGGAAAGAGGGGGAGAACTGGGATCCACTAAGAGCAAAGTGGCGTCTACCGCCCGTTCGGGAGTTGGCCTTTCAGACATTTGATTAGTGGGGTGAGCCGACATTGTCAGTGTTAGGTGGAGACAGAGATGTTGACTCTTTTTCTCACAGACGGCGCCAACTGTTGATGGATAAATCCGTCAGCAATGAGTACAACGCGGACGCAGATGCCTCCGGTGACGTGGCGCTCCATCAGTTGAAGAGTAGGACATGTGGAAAGATTGTTCCGGATCAGTGAGAACTATGTCTGAACTGTTGAGTTGAAGCCCGACCTAACTCCGAGATATCTTCGTAGGTCTGCAACACAAGAAAATCGTCGTGGGGTCGGATCTGGGCTCCGACCCACTCCAATACTTAAGTCAGTGGATGACTGGAAAGAGGCCCGAGACATCTAGGTCCAACCTATTGAGAGGTCGTCCGATCACTGTCTCGCCGAGCTATGAAGAAGAAGTAAAGTTTGGTGGAGTAGATTTAGAGTATCGAAATACCTGAGCGTAGGACTTTAGAGATCCCTCCTCCCATTGACTCAAGTTCTCGTATGCGGGAAGTTGCCTTGTAACGTCCGGTCTAAAAAATTGCTTTATTGTTGACATTGATGAGGATGCATTAATGAGGAGTAAGAGTCGCCATGAATGTCGTTATAATTGTTGTATGGCGTAACGGTCGCCATAAATGTCGCTATAATTGTTGAATCAATGGCCATGAAGGAATACCATTATTATTGTAACATGACTATCAGTTCCATTGCATATCAAAGAAGATATATTGCTAGTTTAAAAAAGCTATAGTTGTGAACTGCAACTGATGCATAATATAGAGACATGGAGGCGAATGGCTTGATGATTGAAGCGATGCAAGTAGACTCTAAGGAGAATTAATCAATGCGCAGGGCCTGCAAACATGAAACCCAAAGCCACAGGGTAAATATTACAAGTAGTAGAGTTAATTAAGGTGAAAAACGAAAGCATATGTGTTGGATATGGCTAATTACTTGGTGCTAACTGCATGAAAACCAAACATCAATGTCTGCAAACATGAGAGAAGTCCCTTCTCTTGTGATGAAGAATCACAAAAGAACATGGAGCCCAAAAGAAGAAAATTAACTATTTTAAGAGGAATGGGGACTGTGTGACAAACAACACGTCGTGCAATCTTCACAAACATAAAGATATAGCCCATAAGCAAACTCAATATGGTTACACACATTGGAATCAAAGCAAGCATCTAGATGGGAGAATAATATTAGGATTTTAGCGACAAGAGATAAGATGTGCATAAGTACAAAGATATCACCATAGCAACCTCAAACATTTGCAACATGGACACATTATGTACATATAATTAAGTTGATGAAAAGAAAGCGCCACACTAAGAAGCATGGATACACACATGATGAACGGGTATAACTTGGACATGGAACACGTGACACGCCAATTTTTTTTAAAAAAATAGGCCATATGGGCAAGGCGAAAAAACACTGAATATTTATAGACAAGGAAGGACAAGTGAATACATGCATTCATATATAGACACGCGCGTGCATCCAACAGCTCAGGCACCTATTTCTACTCCTAGAGTAACATAAAATAACTATAACCTATCACATATTTTTATGCAAATAATTTGCAGAAGTAATAGTACTTGGCTCTCTAATTTCATATATAGTAGCTTAGCATATCTTATTTTTTAATTGAAGCATATCTGAACTCATCGCGGTTTTATAGCAGCACGAAATCATGGTGTTGTTGATTTTTTTTTTTTGATTATTTGGTAGTGATATACACATTGAAACTCAAGTGAACCCTAGCGTATTTAAGACCCGAAATAGTTTTCCGATAATAGAATTTCTTGAATGATCGTATCGTTGCCCAAATAAGCTTATGTTCATTTGATTTTTTATTTTTGGGGTGTGTTGGGGGCTTAGTATATGTAGACATATCCTAAATAATCAAAAACTTGAAAAAAAAAATTGGAACATCATGAATTTGTGCTGCCAGTAGGAAATTTTTATACGTTAACCATACATATGCATTAGTCTCTTTTATACAAGTCAATATATTTTGACAACCTTTTTCATGAGGCTTAGTCACCAATTTACAAATGCAACCAAATAAATATTTTAGCAATACAAAATCATATAATGTGAACAAAAAAGGTACAACCTTACATACATCATGCATACAAAAAGCATATGAAAACAACGCAATATCCTTCTTGCATATATCTTTATAATTGCATTGAAAGTAGAAAGCGATAAGCATAGAAAACTGGATCGCAGTAATGCACGATAAGAGAACAAACACTGAAAGGTCATCATTGCCAGGCTGCATTATTTCTTACATCCAGCCTCAATAACATAAGATGTTTCTTAGGTTTCAGTCCCCCAATCCTAACAGTAATAAGATCAAATCCAAAATATAGGACAGACGCAGGAAGGAAAAATACCTTGCAAGACAGAGTTAATTAGCAGTACCACCCCCTCAACGCACTACCTAATCGTGACAAACTTGTTAGTGCCATGCCTTGCCCAGTGATCCTTCAGGTCCACTGCATAAGAAATGTCATGACCTTCATTCGCAAGTCTCTGCAGAAGCTTCCCATATGCACCAATACTCATTTTCCTTCCGGCCAGGCGCGCACCCGGCCTCGAAGTGCTCATCGGAAGAGGATACTCCGAAACACTTGTTGTACAACAAGACGATTGCCAGCCTCCAGCTCCCCACCTATAGCACTGGCGAGGCACACCGGTACACGAGCACACCGGTGCGGGCACGCCCGACACGTCTACAGCCGTGCCCGCAAAAGCGTCATCTTGATTCCGCTTCTCCCGTCTCCCCGTCGACACAGAGGCTCCTTTTTTCTTTCTTGGCGCCAAAGGATTCTTCTTCTTCGGCTCTTTAGGCCTCACTGTCTTAGTGGCAATGCAACTAGGTCCTTGCTGATTTCTGACCTTAGCTGGCCTAGCTTTGCAGTCTCCTCCATTCTGTCGTCTGCCTTCATTTTGAGACGACGCATTGTTTGCATCATTCACTTCTTCATTTACTTGATGGGCAGAATCCTTCGTTGGGGACAGAAAACTTCTTGGTGGAAACCAAGAGAACTCCATTGACGAAGCTTCGGGGTCATGCTCATCGATGTGTGCATTTCTATTAGAATATGCACTCATCTTGAGGAAACTTGGTTGGTATACATGAGCATTGCCTTCAGGGTGTAACCCTGAATCAGACTGGCCATCGCTATGATCCGAAAATTCCCAATTTCTCGCACCGAGTCTGCCCTTTCCCTCCATGTGACCCACCAAACAAATCAAAACCCTAATGCTTTCGATGCCCGGCACAATCCAAATCCACTCATCATATAGATCTCAACTGAGACCCTAAAATCTCACTCCATAGCCAATCAACTAGAGATATCTGTGGGCAAAAAAGAGCACAATAATGATCCTTCACATGATATAAAGACTATAAGGGTTCAAATTAGCAATGAGTCTACAAACCCTATCAAAATTTACAACAACAAGATCTCGAGCAAGTTCCATAAAGCTATGACTTTTATTTTTCTTTAAGATTACATCACAACCCACAAAAATACGGAGTTAATTCAAGAACCCACAAAATTGAAGATGGCATCAACTAATTTCACAGTGAAAATTTATAATAACAACAACAACAAAAACGCACACAAGGTAAGAAAACAGCCATCACTAAAAACAACATGAGCAACACAAACTAGTGAAAATTAACACAATCCAAGTTGAGGAGAAGAGATGAACTTACAGAGAAATAAATAAAAAGGAAGAGCTTCCAACTACATTTCTTGGTCAAAATTTTTTCTAATTTTATGAAATTAAAGAAGTAAACTGGGAGAGAGAAAAAGAGAGAAGGGATGGGCACTTCTTTAATGAGCACTGCACAGATACCATGAAAGAAAAGACCAATGGAATTGATGAGGGAGAGCTTTTCCAGGACAAAACTCTTACCAGGTACATGGTTACATATTAACCCCTCCTTTCTCTAACAATTACCAAACCTACCCCAGAGATGCATCACTGATTTTTTATTTTTAGGGTTTGTAAATCGTTCTTGCATTTTAGGAACCCTCATGCATTAGATCATCAATTAGGCCTTGACATTTCGCAAGAGTAGTCTTTGCCGCTCATGCCATGTTGAGTTGGCAGTGCACAGCAAGATTTGATTCCATCTGCTACTTGCTCAAGAATTGCCCAAAGGAGGAAAGGGTTGTTGTGTAATTTACATCCACCATTGATTATTACCCAATATTCACAGCCATGGGAAGCCACGGGTGATGTGACAATAGCACTACGTTCAGTATCTAAAGAGGAAAAAACTATTTCCCTTTTAATAAAGTTGAAAAATCAGCATGGAAAACCAAAATGAAGTGAAATTAAAAAAGAGTTGCTTACCAAAAAAAATACCCCCACCACCCATCTTGTACAAATATAAATAACACTTTGAAACACAGTATTTTCTAAAATGATACTTGTCGCTTGTTGATTTGTCATCCTTCTTAGACAGTGCAATTGGTATACGAGAGTTGTGATGTTAAGGATTATCAAAAGTTGGGTTAAGAAAATGTATGATTTAGTACTTTTTTCTTGTTCGAAAATTGATGTTGGAGTTGGGTTTAGGGGTGATTCGTATTAATTTATGAACAAAATTACAAGTAATTTATTGATACATGTAATTTTTAACTAATCTTAATTTACAAGATTATTTTAATTTTAATTTCTATAAAAAATGTTAACAGAAAAGGATGCAATAGAAACCCCATTTATTTGCGGGGATTGCTTAAACCTCACACCCACACAAAAATGGGTGGTTTTGCACGTGGATTGAGGCAACACCCTTAGCTCCTGTTGTTGTGATATTGAGTCACACCCTCGTGTAGTTTTGATGATGAACAAACGTATCTCCGATATCTGTGAGTACATGTATAAGAGCTTAAGGCAAATCAAAGAAACACTCAATGAATTAGTGTGTTCAGCATGGCCATGAATCAAATAGAGCAAGACATGGAGTGTGGAATATAAAAGAACTAGTCATAACCCGTGCCCGAGGGCACGGTTCATTTAAGATTTTTCCCCGCGAAATCTTTGTTCCCCAAGAAATTATTTCCACGGCCAAAATTGCGTGCAACAACAAATTAGCGTAAAAATATTTAGTGGCACGGACACCTTCGGTGCGGAACAACAAATTCGACGCGGGCGCCTTCGACACGGAACAACAAATTAGCATAAAAAATCGGCGCAGAACAACAAATTAGCGTAAAAAATTTCATTCGGCTCGAGAAATTATTCTCATCTTTGCCCTATAGATCGAAGAGACGGTGGGCCCCGCGTTGACAGAGAGATCATTCGATCTGCAGCAGATATGTTGTTCCACCGCGAAATCTTTGTTCCCCAAAAAATTATTTCCACGGCCAAAATTTAAAAGAACAACAAATGAGCGTAAAATATTTAACAACATGTGCACCTACGTCGTGGACGCCTTCGACGTGGAACAATTCGGCGTGGAACAACATATTCGGTGCAGGCGCCTTTGGCGCAGAACAACGCGGGAGCACCTTCAGCGCGGAACAACAAATTCGGCGTGGAACAATGAGCGGCGCATTCGGCGCAGAACAACAAATTCGATGTTGGCGCCTTTGGCGAGGAACAACAAATTAACGTAAAAAAATTAGCAGCACGGGCACCTTCGGCGTGGGCGCCTTTGGCGTGAAACAACAAATATGGTGTGGGCGCCTTCGGCGTGGAACAACAACTTTTGCGCGGGAAACAACAAATTCGACGCATGCGCCTTCAGTGCAGAACAACACGTGAGCGTATTCAGCGCGGAACAACAAATTCGGCGTGATCGCCTTCGACGCGAAACAACAAATTCGGCACGAAACAACAAATTCGGCGCGGGCACCTTCGGCGCAGAACAATACATGAGCGCATTCGACACAGAACTACAAATTTGGCACGGGCCCCTTCAGTGCGGGCGTCGGTTGTTGGCGCGGAACAACGTACGAAAGCATTCGGTGCGAAACAACAAATTAGCGTAAAAAACTTTAGCGGGAACCTCCGGCGAGGAACAACAAACCTCAAGGTATTTTTCAGTGACTGTATTAACTTAAATTTTTTTTTACGCAAATTTTTTACTTTGTTTGATTTAATGGATCATATTTCTCCACAATCTTTCCCAATACACTTTTAATTTCAAAGTTTGGTTCCCAATACACTTTTCCCACCCAAATTTAACCTCCTGTTGTGAATGGGTATTTACTGGGTTGATGAGTTATTGGGCCAAGCCAAGTGGTTGGGCCCATATCTGTATAAGCCCACTTGTATTCTCCCCTTTGGCTATAAATATAGACCTGAGGGCTCTCCCCTCAACACTTGATTCATAACACGTTATCAGCACGAGTCTCTAAAATTTTTTTTTCCACAAATTTTTCCGTTCATTGCGAAGGCGAAGGCGAAGGCGAGACGGTAGATCCACGAGCGCGGTGCAAGGCTTCCTCCATCAAGGGTCGTCATCCGCGTAGGGCTTCGAGCAACCGTCGCTATATCCGGAGGACGGATATAGAGGTAAAAACTCTAAAAACAAAGTTTTTAATCATACGTATGATTACCCCTCCCCTAGATCTCACAAGATCGTCATGGGGATTCATCGTCGCCTTGAAAACGACGGATTTTTCTTCCCAAAAAATCAAATTTTTTTAGGGTTTTTGGATTTTGTCAAACCCTAAATCAAACCCCGCCGGCGGCCTCGCCGCCGCCCCCCCCCCCCCCCCCCCCCCCCCCCCCCCCCGGCCACGCCGCCCACCCCCCCCCCATAGGGGGGGCGGCAGCCGCCGCACCCCCCCCTGCAGGGGGGGCGGCGGCGGCCTCTGCCGCTGCCCTCCCCTGCAGGGGAGCGGCCCCCGCCGTCCCCCCCTGCAGGGGGGGCGGCGGCCCCCCCCGTGCCCGCCGTCCCCCCCCCGCCGCGGGGGGCGGCGGCCCCCTGGCCACGCCCCCCTCTGCGGGGGGCTACGGCCCCCGCCGTCCCCCCCCGCAGCGGGGGGCGACGGCCCCCCTGGCCACGCCCCCCTCTGCGGGGGGCGACGGCCCCCGCCGTCCCCCCCCCCCCCCCGCAGCGGGGGGCGGCGGCCCCCGGCCACGCCCCCCTCTGCGGGGGGCGGCGGCCTCCGCCCCCCCCCCCCCCCCCCCCCCGCGCAGCGGGGGGCGGCGGCCCGCTGGCCACGCCCCCCCTACGGGGGGCGGCGGCGGTGGCGGCGGCGCCCCCATCCCTGTAAACCCTAACACAAAAAAAATACAGAACTCTGTGGGCCTGAAGCCCACAGCAGATCTGTGGGCTTCAGGCCCACGGATTTTTTCAAAAAAAAATCAGATCTGTGGGCCTGAAGCCCACAGCAGATCTGTGGGCTTCAGGCCCACAGATTTCCCAAAAAAAAAACCAGATCTGTGGGCCTGAAGCCCACAGCAGATCTGTGGGCTTCAGGCCCACAGATTTTCATCAAAAAAAAATTGGGGGAGGCAATAGGGCTATGAATGTGCCTCAAAAGGCAACCTATTAGCCTAAAATATTAATGGGGATTCAAAGGCAAAATATTCGTGAAAAATCACGGTAAATTACGGGGCAAATATCAGGCAGACAAGGGCGTTTTGGGGATTTGTTGGGGGACTTTTTGGGACGACGAGGGAGACTTTTCCCTCTGACAAAGAAAATGTTAATTTTGGCTCTTAATCAATTTGATTGATTAAACCATTTACTTTACAACCTATGCATCGTAATCTCTTTTACATGCTTTACATCTCTGGCAAAATTATGTGGATATTATTTGCGTGGTTGTACATTTTATTTAAAAACTTAATAATTAGGAAGATCCTGCGACCGCTCTGCCGTTAGTTACCTAACCTAACGGTGTATGACGTTGCTCAGTGGTCCAATAATTATTAAGTGATTAAATATTGCTTTATCCTCATATGAATAAACTGCCTGTGATGTCTGTGGATGAAAATGTCGATGAGCACAATATTCTTGAATGAATTGCTAAATGTGGTTTTTGGATCGGCTGTTTCGTCCCACAGTTTATTTCCCGCACTTTTCTTTTATTTTTGAGAGAAATTGTAGTGAGGAATTTATGTAAATGTCAAAGAAAGAAGACCTACTTCCATGGAGTCGGAAGCTACGCTTGAAGACGAAGATATTAAATGGGACCCACGGGGTTTCCAAAGTTGTATTTTCATTTTAATTCAAGCTGCAAATTTGTATAATTTGGACTGTGGACTCTTGGACTTTTTCTTGTGGGACTGGCCGATCCACACATTTAGCTTTTCATTAAATATTGCTTCCGCATGAAAATGTTTTTCTGGTTGATTATTAATTCATGCATGTTTGTGCTCTGCTAGATAAATGGCTAAAATTGCAAGCGTTGACTTTGAAGTGCTGGATGCATCAGGCAGAAACTATCTAAGCTGGCAGCTAGATGTTAAGTTTCACCTGCGGGCAAAGTCCCTCATCACTGCTGTGACTGAAAAAGAAAATGTTAGCGATATAGAGAAGGCGCAAGCCATCATCTATATTCGCCGCCATGTGGACAAGACCTTAAAGGCTGAGTACCTTACGGTCGAAGATCCACTTGAGCTATGGACCGCCCTTGAGGACAGGTATAAACATCAGAGAGATGTTATACTCCCAAGGGCGAGATATGAGTGGGAGAACCTGAGACTGCAGGAGTTTAAGTCCATTGCTGAGTACAACTCAGCACTTTTTAGCATCACCTCACGCCTGAAGTTGTGTGGTGAAAAAGTCTCAGAAGATCGCATGCTGGAAAAGACGTATACGTCTTTCCATGAAAAGGATGGATACTTATGCAGCAATACCGTGAACGTAAGTTCACCAAGTATTCTGAGCTGCTGTCATGTCTTCTCATGGCCGAACAAAACAGAGAGCTTCTTCTCGCCACTCACAATATGCGCCCTCCCGGCACTGTCCCCCTACCAGAAGCTCACCATACCTCTTCCTTCAAAAAGAAGAGGGACAATAAAAGAAAAGAAAGACCACAGAAAGGAGGACAACAGAAAAGAGCCAAGGGCCCACCACAGCAGCGCAAGAATGAAGGGAAGCGCAAGTTCACCTGGCGCAGGAATGATAACAAGAAAAACAATGCACCCCCACCCAAGAGGGACTGGGAAGACCAGTGCCACAGCTGTGGCATGACATGCCACTGGTCTAGAGTGTGCAGGACCCCAGTGCATCTCCAGGAGCTTTATAAACAAAGCAAGAAAAAGAATGCTGAATCCAACCTGGTGGCTGCGAATAATGCAGTCAAATTTACAGCAAAAGACTTCGAGTCAGATAATCTGCTTGATTAGCCTGTTATCATTTATCTTAGCATTTCTATTGTATGAACATTTTATTTCATGAGAGCTTTTATGTATCTTCAATTCTGTTGAATAAAATTTAGCTTTTCTGAATGCAAATGTTTACTCATTTTTTAGATGGAATGCTCTCATGACTGCTTAGTAGACAGCGCGTCAACACATACGATCCTTCAACACAAATGCTATTTTCATAGCATTATCCCGTATAAGAGCCCTGTAAACACAATTTCAGGGCCATCGGACATAATTGAAGGTTCTGGGAATGCAACCTTGTTGCTCCCCAATGGAACAGAAATAAAAATAAAAGATGCACTTTACTCTCCGAATTCCAAGAGAAACTTACTAAGTTTCAAAGATATCCGTTTTAACGGATTCCACTTGGAAACAGCAAATGTCAAAGAAAACGAATTACTGTATGTAACGTCTCAAGAAAATGGAGTTAAAACCATTCTTGAACGTTTTGAGAGCCTCTCATCAGGCCTCTACCATACAAAAATTCGGAGAGAGGAAGCAAACCTGACGGAGCACCTGAAGTGCCCGACATCGGCCAAATTCTTACTTTGGCACGATAGACTTGGCCACCCCGGATCTGTAATGATGCACCGCATCCTAGCACAATCCCATGGGCATAACCTGAAGAACCAGAAGATTCTTCAGAAGGGAGAATTCCCTTGTGTACCCTGCTTTAAGGGTAAATTAATAACAAGGCCATCACCACTTAAAGTGGATATTGAGTCTCCTAGCTTCCTTGAAAGAATACACGGAGACATATGTGGACCTATCCACCCCCCTAGCGGGCCTTTTCGGTACTTTATGGTACTGATTGATGCATCTTCGAAATAGTCGTATGTGTGTCTACTTTCAACCCGCAACTTAGCTTTTCCAAAGCTCTTGGCACAAATAATAAAGTTGCGGGCGCATTTCCCAAACAACCAAATAAAGAAAATACGTCTGGATAATGCGGGGGAATTTACCTCTCAGTCATTCCAAGAATATTGCAAGGCAACGGGAATAGAAATTGAACATCCGGTGCCACATGTTCACACCCAGAACGGGTTAGCTGAGTCGCTAATTAAAAGACTCCAATGGATCGCACGACCATTGCTGATGAAATCCCAGTTGCCGGTGGATGCATGGGGACATGCAATCTTGCATGCTGCATCACTAATAAAAATTAGACCCTCAGGAGGTCAGAGTCTATCTCCAATGCAACTCGCATATGGAACGCCGCCGAACATCTCTCACTTGAGAATCTTCGGCTGTGCAGTTTATATCCCTATTGCACCACCACAGAGGACCAAGATGGGCCCTCAACGTCGCCTAGGTATCTACGTAGGGTTTGACTCACCCTCCATTATAAGATACCTAGAACCCCAAACGGGGGACGCTTTCAAGGCACGCCTTGAAGACTGCAATTTTGATGAGACGTATTTCCCCAAAATGGGCCTAGACATCGAAAAGTCTAGTGCAAAGCAAATGTTGACGTGGGATACAAAAATCTTGACCCACTACGATCCGGTAACAAGACAATGTGATGATGAGATCCGGAAGATCTTACACATCCAGGACACAGTCCATAGATTACCGGACTCGTTCACTGACAACCAGAAGATTGTCAGATCACACATCCCTGCTGCGAATACTCCAGCTAGGATTGACATCCCGAAGGATGGATGCAATCCACCTGCAGCAGAAGTGGCTGCACCTCAACAGAAAAGAGGCAGACCACCAGGCTCCAAGGATAAAAATCCAAGAAAAAGAAAAATATCCGGAGACCTTGGGACGATACCCCCACAGAGAAACGAGCTCGTGTCCATACCCTCTCCCCTCCCGGAATCCACTGCAGAGGAACTGCCGGGAGAAACAGAAATATCACTAAATTATGTACGTACAGGGGAGGTATTGGACAGAAAGAGTACAGTCGTCGACGATGACTTCGCGTTTCACATTGCCATTCACGTCGCCGGAAGCGATGATGATTATGAACCACACTCCGTTGCTGAATGCAAACGTAGAGATGATTGGCCAAAGTGGAATCAGGCAATAGAAGCCGAGCTGGACTCGCTTCAGAAACGAAAAGTCTTTGGGCAAATAGTCCAGACACCTACCGGTGTCAAACCTGTGGGATACAAATGGGTATTCGTCAGAAAAAGAAACGAAAACAATGAGATCGCACGCTACAAAGCTAGACTTGTAGCACAGGGATTTTCCCAAAGACCGGGTATAGACTATGACGGAACATACTCCCCGGTCATGGATGCGATCACGTTCAGATTCCTGATAAGCTTAACAGCAAAGGAAGGCCTAGATATGCAGCTAATGGATGTTGTGACTGCGTATCTATACGGCAATCTCGACAAGGAGATCTACATGAAACTTCCTGATGGCTTTTCAATGCCTGCTGAACTGAAAGATAGACCTCGGGACATCTATTCTGTTAAGCTACAAAGATCATTGTATGGTCTCAAACAATCAGGAAGAATGTGGTATAATAGACTCAGTGAGTTCCTTGTTCAACAAGGATTCACGAACAATGAAGTCTGCCCTTGTATCTTCATAAGAACAAAGGGAAAATGATTCGTGATAATTGCTGTCTACGTAGACGATCTGAATCTCATAGGATCTCCCGAAGAGATCACTGAGATCTCTGTAAGCCTAACAAAAGAATTCGAAATGAAAGACCTAGGCAAAACCAAATTCTGCCTTGGCTTACAGATTGAACATCAGAAAGACGGAATCCTATTACACCAAACCACATATACGAAGAAAATGTTGCAAAGATTCCATATGGACCATTGCCATCCATTAAGTACACCTATGGTAGTACGATCCCTGGATGCACATAAAGACCCCTTCCGGCCGCTGGAAGAGGGGGAGGATATACTTGGTCCTGAAGTTCCCTATCTGAGTGCCATCGGAGCACTACTATATCTGGCAAACTGCTCGCGTCCCGATATAGCGTTCGCAGTAAATTTGCTTGCCAGATACAGTGCAGCGCCTACGCAGCGCCACTGGACCGGGGTAAAGCACCTTCTGCGCTACCTCCAAGGGTCTACAGATTTGGGACTCTTCTACAAAAATGGAACATCCTCTACACTTGCAGGTTATGCTGATGCAGGGTACTTGTCTGATCCCCACAAAGCAAAATCACAGACTGGGTACGTGTTTACCTACGGAGGGACAGCCATTTCCTGGAGATCCATCAAGCAAACCTTGACGGCAACCTCATCCAATCACTCGGAGATCATTGCCATCCATGAAGCAAGCAGAGAATGCGTATGGCTACGCTCAGTCATCCACCACATCTTGTCTACGACCGGACTGAAGACTGGAGACCTCGAGCCCACTACCATGTTCGAGGACAATGCTGCTTGCATAGCTCAGCTACGAGGTGGCTTCATCAAAGGCGACAGAACGAAACACATTTCACCAAAGTTCTTCTGGACGCACGAGCTACAGAGAGATGGCAAGATCGACATCAGAAAAGTGCAGTCATGTGACAATTTGGCAGATTTGTTCACTAAAGACCTTCCTACTGCTACCTTTAGAAAACTTGTACATAGGATTGGAATGAGACGCCTAAGAGATCTGAAAGCTTGAGAGCTTGTACAGATCAGGGGGAGCTTGGTAGAGTTTGTACTCTTTTTCCTTAACTATGGTTTTTCCCACTGGGTTTTCCATAGCCAAAGGTTTTAACGAGGCAAATCTCACCAACTCAGGATCCTGAAGTATCCACCCCATGTGAGACCCATACAGGCTCAGAATCCTGAAGTATTCATGAGCGGGGTCCACAACCATGGCTGGATAAGGGGGAGTGTTGTGAATGGGTATTTACTGGGTTGATGAGTTATTGGGCCAACCCAAGTGGTTGGGCCCATATCTGTATAAGCCCACTTGTATTCTCCCCTTTGGCTATAAATATAGACCTGAGGGCTCTCCCCTCAACACTTGATTCATAACACCTCCACAATTTTCCCAATACACTTTTAATTTTAAAGTTTTGGTTCCCAAGACGCTTTTCCGACCACAATTTAAGTTTTCCCACTAAAATTTTCACTAAATCTAATCTCAATGATTGATTTACCAAGATCAAATCCCAGCTGCTCTTTATCTTGTTATAGTCAGCCCTAGAATTCAAAAAAGGATGTCAAAGGTATAATAGATCCCCTTCAAAATCTTGGATCCCCTAATTTTACACGATCAGCAATAATTAAAAGCAAAAAATTTTATTAAGTTACCCTTAAAAATTTTAGGTCTTCAAATTTTAGTTTCATACAGAATTAGTTCCCCTAAAAATTTTCAACAATTTATTTTTGCATCAAAATTTAGTTCACAACTGGAAATTTAGTTTCCCTCAAAAAATTTAGTTTCTCTCAAAATATAAGTCCATTCTGATTTAGTGGACCCCAAAATTTTCGGGCCCCCCCCAATTTTAAGTTCCAAAAATTATAGTTTCCCCAAAATTTAGTTCCCACAAAAATTTTAGTTCAATCCAACATTTTGTTCCCTAAGATTTAGTTCCCTCATGATTTAGTTCTTCTCAAAATTTTAGGGAATTTTTCCTAAAATTTTCACTTTATAAAAAATTTAGTTCCACTCAAAATTTTGTTAGCTTTAGAGAATGTAGTTCTTTCCAAAATTTTAGTTTCTCAAAAATTTAGCTTTAGAGAATGTAGTTCACCAACATACACCATATATAATTAATATAACACATCTTATGTATGTAGCTATGATAAAATCACTACCTTAAATTTTGACCCATCAGACGTGGCCAGAAAGTGAATCAAATAGAGAATAAGTGAAGAAATTAGAATACAAAAACACAAAAACAACTAAAATCAACAGCATAGGACAAAAGAAACTTAGTTCACAACAAAATGATCCCCTTTCCTCTCACATGCATAACAATCTCATACTAACATAGTAATAAGCTTCTACTACTCATGCACTTAAACAAAACAAAATATCGGTACTGACATGATGAAGAGATTACATTAGAGAAACAAAACAAAACTTCCACGCATCAGCTTCATATTCATAAGACCTAACATAAAATTACAATGGATTTGATTTCTTTATCACATAAACCCCATAAATAACCTCTAGTTTACTCTAAGAACCATGTCCTTGTGAGAATAACATTCCTCGCATTGCGCTAGTCTCTCCCCTTGAGAATCCTCCACTGCTCCCTCATACACTGAGAATGAAGAGATCTGGCTTCTAGCAGGCTATTTAGCCAGCCATTCATGTGGATGGACTTGATCATCAACGTCTTCTTCTTATTCATTTGCATTATATTGATCTACTACATTTGCATTGGCCCAGCAAAGTTTTGAGCACTCAAATATGTTAAAAGGAGTAGACTGCATGTGGACTCTGCATTGACATTGGCCTCTGGGATCAGCCTTGAAGCATGGGGAAGCCTTTTAGAGCATGAAGAATATGGTGATGAAGATTGGTCGTGTACTCTCGTGTGAGAACTTGGGCTCCCATTTTCTTTCCTCTGCCTGGCAAAAGACCACACATCTTCCTCAAAATCCTAAAAATTGGGCAACAATTTGTGTTATTCATAATTGATACTGGTAGGGGAAAAAAATTGAGGAAGTACATACTGTACAATTGGTCCAACAGACTGGTTTTATGCAATATATTCTCAAAAAACTGTCTTTTTTGTATTACAATCCGTGATGTTCATTTACAATTTACATTGATTTTGATCATATGCAGAACTATGAAAAGTTTTGGAGCTTTTTGTATATAGTGATTGTATCCATGTCTGTAAGAATAACCAACCTGAATATTCCAAGTATATGCAGACCTTTTTGCATTGCTACATCCCTCCACATGAGCAGAACTGCTCCAGCACCATCACTCACTTGACTCGAATTGCATGAAAAGAGGCAAACAAACTTAAAACCTACATGCTGACAACAGCTACAAATTCACCAATTTACATTAAAAATAGCATCTACTACCTGCTGTTGTGCTCACATACGTGGCACAACAAAAGAAAAAAAAGTATCACACCCGGTTATCTGTACAACAAACAACACATGCAATTTGGGTCAACATTCAAATTTCTGTGCACCATCAAAGTTTGCAACAACATATGCATACATATGCAGCTAAACTCATCAACATATGCATGATCCTTTATAGCAATGTCATACAGGAAAAGATTTATCGCTATCAATGCATACCTATGAATTTTGTCTCATACCCTTCACTGTGTAAGATTGCTAAGCACCGGATGTTCCATGATTTATATTAGCCTAATATATGAAGTAGAATTGGGATAAGTTCATGTTCATGGTGAATGATATCTAAGTTCCATGATTTATCAATACACACCATAGACTATTCAAGTACCCAAATTTGAATATCCAGTTACTGCAAATGCTATAATGTAAAAGATAATATCCAGTTACTGCAAATGCTATATTCTTCAACACACACCATTTATTGCAAATGCTATAATGTAACTGAATATTCTACCCATATGAGATTTACGCAAGAGATTGGCTAGTGTGCTGTTTTAGTGGATTGGCCCATACCCACACAAATTTCTATTGTGCTTTTTTAGTCTATTGGGCCAATGTTATTACGCACGGCTGCTAACATGCAATTTGCAGCTTTTTTAGCCAATTACATCACTAAAGCTGATATATTACATAACTAAAGAAGTCTGCTGCAAATTTCTAACTGACGAATTGTATCAGCCAATGCAATCAATACACTAAAAAACTGAGAGGGCAAGATTACTAACTCCATTGAAGCATGATCAATACACTAAAAAGCACATGAAAATTTGATATCTTCATGACAAAACATATAGAAAAATTATCACATATATCAAATACATGAAGCACTGGACTCATCATCCCTAACACCATCAAAGAACAGATTTTATGATAAAGAATAGATTTTTATGAGAAAACAAAGGATTTGATTGATTGTTTTGCGGTACCTTGGTCTTCATCTTGTAGAATATGTGCATCGCGAGATTGATAGAGCTTCAGGATTCTTGCTCCTTGAAACCTGAACTTCAAAACAAAACCATTGCTTGAAAATAGAATCCTGAAACCTGAACTTCAAAACAAAACCTTTACTTGAAAATAGAAACCTCACCACCACACCATAATCAAGCCTTCTCTTCCTCCCATTGAGCAAAACATCCCAATTCAGGACCACATATGTAGCTAGTAAGTCATAATCAATTTGCATCATGTTCTGATGATTGCACAGCATATGTATTTCATGGAATGGTGTATTCAGATCTTAATCAGGATCCTCGCATTGTTCCATGGGAAATTCTTCGTGGCCAAACACCCTTTGACGGTAAAGGCAACTCCATAGCAGTTATTATCCTTTAATTTTTAGATGTATTTTTAACTAACCTTTCGGCATAGTACTAAAATTTGGATGCATTATGTGATAGCATATTTTTCCTTAGAACCCATGTTCAAATTTCACATACCAATACACATACCTGGCATTATCATGGAAAATTGTATTTAAGTTCTTGTACTGATATGCCAAGCACAAAATTTCACTATGAATTAGTGGTTAGTATACTTTGCCAGCCTTCGTATCAAGAATGCTACATGCAAATCCAAAAACTGAAACAACATAAAATTCAAATCGAACTATTTCAGGCATTTCAGTCTACTTTGCCCGCCTTCGTATAAAGAATACTACGTGCAAATCCAAAGCCTAAAACGTCATAAAATTGAAAGAGAACTATTTCAGGACTTAAGACAACATTTTTTTTACATCGACTCATAATATCACACAACCTAAACTATATGCTAAAAGAAAAAACCCTTAACTATGAACAAATATACACAAAAATACATTCTGGATTGAACAACCATGCAGTCCAATTTCAAAAACACCATCTCTCACACCGGCATTTAAAACCAACAAAATTTACATATGACGCTAGGGTCGTGTGTCCTGAAAATTAAAAATAAAATCATAGATTAGAATAGGAAAATTAGAAACGAAGATATATCTAATTACTTTGTACAACTCACTTTTATTACCTTCATCATGTTTAAGCAGAAAACCTTTTACTCATCACATTATAAAAAGATGACGTGTCAAGCTCAATCCAAAGTGGAGAGTTAATAGGATGAGCAATAACCTAGATAAATTAAGAACATAAATTTCCTAGAAAAATTAATATATATTTGAAAATATGGAAAATTTTAAATTTATACATTTATTTACCTTTTTTCGTTGGAGTGGTGGATGTCGTGCTTTCTGGAACCAAGCAAGCTCGGCAAGAACCATCTTCCACTTCTACAACAAAAAAGGTATTTGGATGGTCGATGAAGAGGATATTTTGAAAAACAAAATCTAAGATTTTTATATTACCTCGGAAAAGAAGATTGCTTTGTCTTCAATGTGACTCGTCGCCGTTGCTTGTAAAGTTCTTTTAGCAATTTGCTGAAAATAATAATAATAATAATAAACAGTCACTAATTTTTAATTTCAAAATGGGAATGTTTGTAACAGTATGCATACCTTATCAAAACAAAATCCGATATAACCCCGTAGCCTGACATTTATGTGATTGTTTTGAAGTAACAGAACCTGTGAGAAGAAAAATGTTAATGCAAACATAGTATATTAAAAATATAATGTAGAATTATGATAAGAAACTTACAGCTTTTGCCAAATCTGCATCATCATCTATCTATATAAAAATACAAACCAATATTTTATCAAACAATGCATACCGAAAACTATTAAGTCATGCAATGAAATGTAGTAAAGGAAAAAAATTCTTACCCTGCCATATATGGTAATGTGGGTCCACATTTTAAAGCTTGGTAACGTATGATAATGCTATACCTGCATGTTAGACAACAATCGATAATAATTTTTTAAAAGATCATTTAAACAAATAATATAAATAAAACAATGTAAAGAAAGAAAGTTAAAAAACTTACATACAATTTTTATCATACATTGGAAATCATAGCAGAACTTCTGGGTAAACGATGTTTACTGTGTTATTTATGTTGGGCTGAAGAAGGACACATACACGATCAAACGATGTGCACCTTGAAAGTGCAACATAAAGATGTACATGACTGAAAACAGGGGTCCGCAAATCAACTCCAACGAATTTTACAGATTGTCCTTGGGCTTTATTAATCGTCATAGCATATGTCACACGGACAGGAAACTGCCTTCTTGTCATATGAAAAGGTAATTCTGTAGCCGATGGTGACAAAGATATTCTTGGAATAAACACAAAACAACCGGCTTTATCCCCATTTAAAATTTGAGCTTCAATGACACGTGATGCACATCTGACAACCATCAATCGAGTGCCATTGCAGAGCCCGTCTTTTGGTGCAATATTTCATAATAAAATAATAGGACAACCAACCTTAAGCTCAAGTGTAAATTGTGGCAACCCAGGAGGATCCAAAGAGTTTATGTACTCAGTTGGATATCTATTCATAATGGTTGGATCGGTTTCATCATTTTCAGAAAAACTGTCTGCAGCTTGATACGTAATCTTCTGTCCCGGAATAATGTTTAATGCAGCAGCATTTATAAAAGTAACATCATCATTCCGTGCAGAAAGAATTATTCGTTCAGTAAGGTATGCCGAAGTCACGGCACCCTCAATATCAAGCTGCGGATAAATTCGAAGTATTAACTCGTTTAAATCCTTGCACCTGAATATGTTAGAAGGAAGTTCTACCACTTCTGTAGGATTTGTCCCAACCTAATACATATAGATATAATTTTAGTGAAGGAATGTCTAAGATAAAAATAGTAAGTAAAATTAAATTAGGCATGAAATAAAATACCTCCAAAATAAATTTTGCAAAATTTGCATTCTCAACAGATGAGTTATTTAACCGCATATTTTGATCCAAGATCAAAACTTGTACAGAGCACCATAATACAGATCGTCTCAATGAGGCACCAACAATTTCTTCTCGAACCCCCTTTGGTATGACGGGCAAGATTTGTCGGAAATCCCCACCAAGAACAACAGTAATACCACCAAATGCTCTGGGGTTATCACACATATCTTGTAACGATCGATCCACTGCCTCAACACAGTGCCGATGTTGCATAGGTACTTCATCCCATATTATAAGTTTTGCTTTTCGGAATAATTGAGCTTGCATGGATTGCTTGCTAAAATTACAAATTGAAGTATCATGCACATCTAACGGGATACGAAATGTGGAATGTGCAGTCCGACCTCCGCTAAGTAGCAATGATGCAATACCGGAAGATGTGACGGTGATAACTATATTTCCAAGACTACGCAACATTGTTGCTATTGCATTGTACAAAAAAGTCTTTCCAGTTCCAGCACCACCGCTCAAGAAGAATGTAGTACCTTTATTTTCAAATACTGATGAAGTAATTGCTGAATAAGCATTGCGTTGTGCATCATTGAGGCAATCAATGTCTTTTTGTGCATCCAATTGTTTCGCTTTATTTATAAGTTCCTGATGTTCATGCAACAATCTATTGCCAACAATTTCATTCCAATCTCCAGCAGGAAGTGGCATTGGTGGAAAGTCGGATAGACACTTACCGTACTCCTCAAGCAATTCATTGATAAGGAATAATCCATAATCTTCAAGTTGGCCTTGAGTTGGGGTAGAAATTGCAAATAAAGTTTGCAATTTATGTGGAAGATCATCGCAAATGTGCATTGAAAATTCATTCCATAATGCAAGGGGGTCGATCGGCACACATTCGATAAGAATAATACAAAACAGTTTTCGTAATTGATATCCTGTTTTCATAATTGAAGCCTCGGAAAGACATTGTCTCCACTCGGAATCATCTTCAAGAAGACCTCTTGCAATACATGTTGCTTTGAATGTAGGGTACTCGATCGAATTGAATGTGCGTAAATTTTCCCACGATGTTGGCCCTTTAACAACTGTTAGTAGCAACCGTAGATAAAATGTCTCACCAGAATTAGGGGAGGCAAAATACATTCTACCAATGGCATATCCAGATTGTCTTGGAGTCCAGACCTTTGTTGACGAATGCCACACAAACTTTTGGGGAAATTATTGATATGTGAGATCATGTACAGACTCATGTAAAGCGCAACATGTAAAAAATTCAGTCAAAGTTGTCTTATCATTTTCAGCCCTAGACCTTATTGCATCTACATCTTCATCTGGATCAAAAATAACACGGTGTTGCCCTGGTAAATGAAGTATCAATCTTTGAACTGACGGAATCTCTTGATGCAAAGGATGCTCGAATATTCGCCAGTCAGCCTCAGGTGGTCCAATATATCTTGCATCAAGGTATTGTTGGATCTCATTTACTGCGCCCAATACCATTGTGGTCCGATCATGACCTTTATAAATATACTTATGAATGTACTTCACACATCTTACCCCGGCACAAACTTCGACATTAATGTTGCAGTTAAAGCGCCTTGAGAGATACTTGTTGTGAGGCACAACATCGCGGTTATCAACCTGATGCCCCCTTACAGTATATAGATGCCCATTACTACGACGACGGTAAATAGGATATCCATCACGATCCAAGGTTGCTGCATCTGCATAATTTCGAGGGTACTTCTTAGTACACTTACAATTTTCCATGCATGAGGCATTTGGATTCCGAGCACCACATGGTCCATGTACCATACATTTTGACACAGTATCGAATAATGCAGGATCTTGAGCAGGATCAGGAAATTCAGCACATACAATTCTATCCACTTGATCACATGTATGAATCTTATCGGGTCCACGAAGAAAGAAAAGAGCATGCATATGTGGAAGACCCCGTTTCTGAAATTCAATTGTAAATACATGTGCTACTTTCTTTCCAAATACATTATTGCCATCAATCTCCTTCATCAAAGCCTTTCTTTTTAACTCAAATACACGTGCGACTAAATCTGGACGGTCGGTAGCCTTTTGATTGGGCAGTAGAGCCGAAGTAATTTCTGGCCACTTTGGATTTGCGGTCATGGTAAGAAAAATATCCGGGTGCTGGTTATAACGTGTGATAGCCATCGAGTCTTGAAATATTTCAAACATGTGACGTGCACTGCCAGTGAAAGATGAAGGAAGTATCATGCGCTGTCCAATTTGGTCGCATCTGGCATATGCATCGATATCTGCAAGAACCTGATAGAGCTCTGAGCGGAGTTTTCGTTGATTAAGTTTGATGAATGTCAAACGATGTTGCTCAATTGCTGCCCAAGCATCAACTATGAACTCCTGGAATAACTTTCCAGCTCTCAAAATTGAAGAATACTCGTTCTGTCTTTCAAACAGACGGTAGCTATAAAACTCACACATAGTCAGGCGTCTACTTGATGCTATGTTTTGAACTGGATCCCACTGCTTCAACTCAGGTTCCCATCCAAGCTGACCATCAGGAAATAATAAGACGTAGTGTAATGGTAAGTATGCAGGATAAGTCTCATTGATTTGCATTAATTGATGATTTCCTCGAAGATGTAAAACTATATCTCGCATCCCGGAAGGTCGATAGCCATCGCCAGGTAAAATAACCGCAATCTCATCTACGGTTGGGAGGTTATAACGGCGACGATCCTTGTTTGAATTGTAATGCAGATATACAGGAAGATCATGACCACATGAATCTGCTTGAGATAAAATAGAATACGCCTGACAATATAGTTTGATGAATGGATTTATGCCTGATAAACAATTTTGAATAATTTGTAAGACATCCTTGCTCAAATGTGGATTTCTATTACTTCGGAACTCCATAGCAGAATCCGGATCATATATGTAAAGTTGACAATAACTTGCTGTTTGATCCGGTTGGGGCAGAAGTGATCCTGTTCGATGGTGTAATTCTCCATGAATTGTAAATATGTTCGGGCCCCTGCCAGCAATCAATCTTTGATCCATTGTCACACCAAGGCTGGTAAATGCATTAGCTGCATTATACTCCCGAGTATACATTCGAAATGATTTTGATGCCTCACTGTCACCATCATATAATTCTCTAAGTGATGGAGGGGTTTCATTAAGTTTCGGCAATTTTACTTTTCCTTGCAAACAACATGTTCCAAAAAGATGTGTTCTCAAAGTTGACTTCGACAACTGTTCATCCAACCAGTGTAAGGCTGAACAATGAGGGCATGGAATGTTCATTAATCCAAGATGGTGCCGACCAAAATCAACCTGAGTTGGTGGACCAGAGCCATGCTGAGTTGACCGACATCGGAAGATCAAGGATGAGCCAGCGTCTTCTTGTTCAACTGGAGAAGTTGTTAATCCAGGTGTTATTTGAGGTATACAGATAGGAGTCATATATCGAGATATGTTTCGTTGAGCTTTTTCTTGTTCTCTCCTGTGACATTGAGCTAAACACCTAGCCAAAATAAAACCATAATAATTAAATAAAATTAAGTTACATTAAAGCAGAGGAGCTCTTATGAATAATAACCTGGCATATGGTTCATCATCTTCAGCACATATCGTAGCGTTGTGCGAGGCTGAGACCTCATCTACATGTTCAACGGGAGAAGTTGGTACTGCATATGTGCTTTGAGGCATGTCGAGTACACTGGTAGGAGTCATATATCGAGATGTGTTTGCTTGTATTTGTTCTCGTTCTCTCCTTTTGCGTTGAGCTAAAGCTCTATCCAAATTTAAACACAAAAATAAACACTACTAAAATACATGGCTTGGTGAAAAGGTTTTATGTACATTCGGGTTGATAATGACCTGACAGATGGTCCAGGAACTTGCCCGGAAATCATATCGTTACGCGAGGCCGAGACAGCATCTTCTTGTTCAACCGGAGAAGTTGTCACGGCTGGTGTTATGTGAGGTATATCAAGGACACCGTCAGAAGGCAGAGCATGAGATATGTTTCGTTGTTCCTGTTCTCGTTCTCTCCTTTTTCGTTGAGCTAAAGCCCTATACAAATTTAAACAGAAAAATAAACACAACTAAAATACATGGCTTGGTGAAAAGGTTTTATGTACAGTCGGGTTGATAATGACCTGAAAGATGGTCCAGGAACTTGTCCAGAAATCATATCGTTACACGAGGCCGAGACAACATGTTCTTGTTCAACCGGAGAAGTTGTCACGGCTGGTGTTATGTGAGGTATATCAAGGACACCGTCAGAAGGCAGAGCATGAGATATGTTTCGTTGTTCCTGTTCTCGTTCTCTCCTTTTTCGTTGAGCTAAAGCCCTATACAAATTTAAACAGAAAAATAAACACAATTAAAATACATGGCTTGGTGAAAAGGTTTTATGTACAGTCGGGTTGATAATGACCTGACAGATGGTCCAGGAACTTGTCCAGAAATCATATCGTTACGCGAGGCCGAGACAGCATGTTCTTGTTCAACCGGAGAAGTTGTCACGGCTGGTGTTATGTGAGGTATATTAAGGACACCGTCAGAAGGCAGAGCATGAGATATGTTTCGTTGTTCCTGTTCTCGTTCTCTCCTTTTTCGTTGAGCTAAAGCCCTATACAAATTTAAACAGAAAAATAAACACAACTAAAATACATGGCTTGGTGAAAAGGTTTTATGTACAGTCGGGTTGATAATGACCTGACAGATGGTCCAGGAACTTGTCCAGAAATCATATCGTTACGCGAGGCCGAGACAACATGTTCTTGTTCAACCGGAGAAGTTGTCACGGCTGGTGTTATGTGAGGTATATCAAGGACACCGTCAGAAGGCAGAGCATGAGATATGTTTCGTTGTTCCTGTTCTCGTTCTCTCCTTTTTCGTTGAGCTAAAGCCCTATACAAATTTAAACAGAAAAATAAACACAACTAAAATACATGGCTTGGTGAAAAGGTTTTATGTACAGTCGGGTTGATAATGACCTGACAGATGGTCCAGGAACTTGTTCAGAAATCATATCGTTACGCGAGGCCGAGACAGCATCTTCTTGTTCAACCGGAGAAGTTGTCACGGCTGGTGTTATGTGAGGTATATCAAGGACACCGTCAGAAGGCAGAGCGTGAGATATGTTTCGTTGTTCCTGTTCTCGTTCTCTCCTTTTGCGTTGAGCTAAAGCCCTATCCAAATTTAAACACAAAAATAAACACTACTAAAATACATGGCTTGGTGAAAAGGTTTTATGTACAGTCGGGTTGATAATGACCTGACAGATGGTCCAGGAACTTGCCCGGAAATCATATCGTTACGCGAGGATGAGACAACATGTTCTTGTTCAACCGGAGAAGTTGTCATGGCTGGTGTTATGTGAGGTATATCAAGTACACCGTCAGAAGGCAGAGCGTGAGACATGTTACGCTGTTCTTGTTCTCGTTCTCGTTCTCTCCTACTGCGTCGAGCTAAAGCCCTATCCAAATTAAGCCCAAACTAATTACAATTAAAATACATTATTAGTGTATATTAGATGTTCATTTTGAGAATATGGTAGATGTTCAATTAAAATACTCCCAGTTTGGAATTGGGTAAATATGTTCAATTTGAGAATGAACACTCCCAGTTTCTAATTGAGAATTTCAGAATTTGAGTAGTTATTGAACTTCAATGTCAAATGCACAAATTCCATATCTTCAGAAATTTTAGAATTGCAAATTACATGAGAAATATTCCCAAAGTATACTCTTCTGAAATTTGAGAATTTCAGAATATGAGTACTCAAATTCCATATCAATAACTCAAATTTCAGAAGAGTATACTGCATGAGAAAAATTTGAATACTCAAGTTTGAATTTGGGCATTAGAAAAATTCAAGTTCAAAATTAAATTCAATTTTGTTGTGAAGGGAATTTAGGGAGAAATAGGTGTAAGGGGTTAAGAGCACCCTACCCGTGTATTTATAGCTTTCAATAGTGGGTTGGATACCCAATTGGCCCAATGGGCCTATTCATAACACTTCCCCTTATCCAATCAACATTGAAATAAGAGGTGGATTCTTCAGGATCCGAGTTAAGGTAACTGTCTTGTTAAAGAAAGAACAGTTAACCCATAACTTCCCCTGTTTTGGGGATGTGTCTAGGGGTGGATACTTCAGGATCCAGAGTCAATGAGGTTGCCTCGTCAAAACCTTGACTACGGAAAACCCAGTGGGAAAAAACCTGTAGCAAGGGAAAAGAGTACAACTCTGCAGTTGACTCCCCCTTATCTGACCAAGCTTCAGGCTTGCAGATTTCCTATGAATCTATACATCAGTCTCCTATGTATCTATGAGTTCATAGTTCTCTCATCCTGACCCAGTTTACATTTACTCACTCTCCTCATCCCAATCCCATATACAAGTTTCTCAAAGATACTAGTAGGCAGGGATTTGGTAAGCAAATCCGCCAAGTTATTACATGATTGGATCTTCTGTACCTCAATCTGCTTTTGTTTCTGAAGGTCGTGCGTCCAGAAGAACTTGGGGGAGATATGCTTCGTCTTGTCACCTTTGATGTAGCCGTCCTGTAGCTGGGCTATACATGCTGCATTGTCTTCATAGAGTGTAGTGGGTGCAAGAACGCCGGTCGTCAGGCCGGTGGAGGTGAGTATGTGCTGGATCACCGAGCGTAGCCAAAAACATTCCTTGCTTGCTTCGAAGATCGCAAGTAGCTCTGAGTGGGTGGATGAGACGGTTGTCATGGTCTGCTTCACAGATCTCCAGGATATGACAGTGCCGCCATATGTGAACATGTATCCGGTCTGAGACTTCTCTGTATGAGGATCGGACCTGTAACCTGCGTCAGCATAACCAACTAAACCAGTTGATGCCCCTTTCCTGTAGAATAGACCTAAGTCTATGGACCCTTGGAGGTAGCGCAGAAGATGCTTAACTCCGGCCCAGTGCCGCTGTGTAGGTGCAGCACTATATCTGGCTAGTAAGTTTACTGCAAATGCTATGTCAGGGCGAGTGCAGTTAGCCAGGTAAAGGAGTGCACCGATAGCACTTAAGTAAGGCACTTCGGGGCCTAGTACTTCCTCCCCCTCTTCCAGCGGCCGGAAGGGGTCTTTGTGTACATCCAATGATCTGACGACCATCGGAGTGCTGAGGGGGTGGCACTTATCCATCTGAAACTTTTTCAATAAGTTCGATGTGTAAGTTGACTGGTGTAACAGGATCCCATCTTTAAGATGCTCTATCTGAAGGCCTAAACAGAATTTTGATTTTCCGAGGTCTTTCATCTCGAAAGTTTCTGTCAGGCTTCTAGAAATCTTTGCGATCTCTTGAGGAGATCCGATGAGGTTTAAGTCGTCTACGTAGACGGCTATAATTACAAATCCTGTTGCCTTTGCTCTTATAAAGATGCAAGGACAGACTGGGTCGTTTTTAAATCCTTGCTGTGCAAGGAAGTCGCTCAGTCTGTTATACCACATCCTTCCAGATTGTTTTAGACCATATAATGATCTTTGCAGTTTCACTGAGTAGATGTCACGTTCTCTCTCTTTTAGTGCTGCAGGCAAAGAATAACCGTCAGGCAATCTCATATAGATGTCTCGGTCTAGGTTGCCATATAGGTATGCAGTAACCACGTCCATGAGTTGCATATCTAAACCCTCTTGTGCTGTTATGCCAATGAGGAATCGGAAGGTGATCGCGTCCATGACTGGGGAGTATGTGGCTTCAAAATCCACCCCAGGACGTTGGGTAAAACCATGCGCTACAAGCCTTGCTTTGTAGCGTACGATCTCATTCTGTTCATTTCGTTTTCTAACAAATACCCATTTATAACCCACGGGTTTTACACCTTTTGGTGTCTGAACTATTGGTCCGAAGACCTTGCGTTTGGTGAGTGAATCCAACTCCACTCCTATTGCCGCTTTCCACTTTGGCCAATCATCTCTGCTTTGACATTCTGTCAGAGAGTGTGGTTCAATATCATCGTCGCAGTACGCGACGTTGATGGCAATATTACACGCAAATGTGTCATCTATTGTTGTGCTTTTTCTGTCCCAATACTCCCCAGTTCGTACATAGTGTATCGATACTTCATTTTCTCCCGGTTTTTCCTCTTCATGAGAGTTTGGGAGAGATGGGGTAGCAGGGCTTAAATTAGCATCCTGTGGTGGTATTTGTTTACCATTGCCAAGGGTCCTACTCTTTCGAGGGACTTGGTCCTTGGATCCCGGTGGTCGTCCTCTCTTTTTGAGAGGTCCAACCATTTCTGCTGCAGGCGGATTGCATCCATTTTGCGGTATGTCAATCCTAGCTGGAGTGTTAGCAGCAGGGACGTGTGATTTGACAATCTTCTGGTTGTCAGTAAATTTGTCCGGCAAGAGATGGACAGTGTTTTGGATGTGGAGAATCTTCAGGACCTCCTCCTCACACTGGCTTGTTGGCGGATCAAAGTGACATAAAGTTTTTGTATCCCAAGTGATACTTTCTGAAGCTTCAGGCTTCTTTGTCTGTAAGCCTAGTCTTGGGAACGATGTTTCATCGAATTCACAGTCTTCTAGACGTGCCTTAAAGACGTCCCCTGTAAGGGGTTCTAGGAATCTAATTATGGAGGGGGTGTCAAACCCAACATAAATGCCTAGGCGACGTTGTGGACCCATCTTTGTCCTTTGTGGTGGTGCTATGGGGACGTATACTGCACAACCAAATATTCTCAAATGTGAGACAATTGGTGGGGCTCCAAGTGCTAGTTGCATTGGAGAAGATGACTGACCTCCAGAGGGTCTTAATTTTATTAAAGATGCAGCATGCAGAATTGCATGACCCCACGCATTCACTGGCATCTGGGATTGAAGTAATAATGGACGAGCGATCCATTGCAGTCTCTTAATTAGAGATTCTGCTAACCCATTTTGGGTGTGAACATGCGCTACAGGATGTTCGACTTCAATTCCCTGAGCTTGGCAGTAGTCTAGAAAGACTTGTGACGTAAACTCCCCCGTATTGTCCAGACGAAGTTTCTTAATCTGGTGGTCGGGGAAGTGGGTCCGTAACTTTATTATCTGAGCTAAAAGCTTAGATAGTGCTAGGTTACGGGTGGACAGTAGGCACACATGTGACCACTTAGTTGATGCGTCTATCAGGACCATAAAGTACCTGAACGGACCACTTGATGGGTGAATCGGCCCACAAATGTCTCCGTGGATTCTTTCCAAAAAGCTGGGAGACTCCACATCCACTTTCAGTGGAGAGGGTCTCGTGATCAGTTTACCCTTGTAACAGGGTGGACATGGGAATTTGCCTTTTTGAAGAATCTTCAGGTTCTTCAGGTCAATGCCCCTGGAGTTCTTTATGATGCGGTACATCATAACCGAACCAGGGTGTCCCAGTCGACTGTGCCAGAGTTGGAATTCTGGTGTTTGGGGGCACTGCAGGTGCTCCACCATGGATGTTTCTGGAGTTTGTATACTTGTTTGGTAGAGTCCCGAGGGGAGTCCCTTGAAACGTTCCACAATGGTTTTTGAACCATTTGTAAGAGCCGTTACAAGCAAGTATTCCCTTTTATCTTCCTCGACCGTCTCTAAGTGATATCCGTTTAAACAGATGTCTTTAAAACTTAGGAGGTTTCGGATGGATTTAGGGGAGTATAACGCATTTTTAAGTGTTTATTTGTGTGTTGCCGGGGAGCAATATAATTTCTTCCCCTGATCCTTCGATTATGTTTGCTGGTCCTGAGATTGTTCTCAGTGGTCCAGAATAACTACTTATGCTCGTGAAGTAGTCTAAGTTTTGAAGGATCGAGTGCGTCGATGCACTGTCCACTAGGCAGATAAGTTCCATATCTAAAAAGGAAGAAAAGCATTCAAGCAATAAATGAAGAGAAAAGATCTACTTTCATAAAGATAAATGCTCAAACATATTGTTTTGACATGGAAGTAAAACTAGATACGATGCATAAATAAGGAAGATACAATGCTAATTGCATAAAAGTGGTCCAGATCTAGAGAGTGTCATCTCCCATGAAGTCTTCAGGAGTCCATGAGGTCTCTGCCAACGCTGCGCTCTCCATCAGGTTTGTCTCAGCTCGAGGCTTGAGGCTTGCCTGGTAGAGGTCCTGGAGGTGTTTTGCTGTGCGGCAGATTCTGGACCAGTGGCCCGTCATCCCGCATTTTGAACATTTGTCCTCCCAGTCTTTCTTGGGAGTGCCTCCTTTGTTGGGAATCCTCTTCTGCTTCTTGTCCACGAACTTCTGGTTCTGGGGAGGAGCTGGGTGAGTGGCCTTCTTCCGCTGCTTCTGTTCTTTCCATTTCTGGAATTTTGCCTTTTTGTCCGTCTTCTTCTTCTGGGAAGACTGGAAGTGGGCCTCTGCAGGAGGTGGCAATGGAGCGGAGCCAGGAGGGCGCAGGTTATGGGTGGCAACCAACAGGTCTCTGTTCTGTTCAGCCATAAGCAGGCATGAAAGAAGGTCAGAGTACTTTGTGAACTTCCTCTCTCGATATTGTTGCATAAGGATCATGTCCTTTTCGTGGAAAGACGTAAACATCTTTTCCAGCAACATCTTCTCCGTCACTGGTTCACCACACAACTTCAGGCGTGAGGTGATGCGGAAGAGAGCTGAGTTGTACTCCGCTACGGATTTGAAATCCTGTATGCGGAGGTGAGTCCACTCGTACTGTGCACGGGGGAGTATGACATCCCTCTGATGTCTGTACCTCTCCTCGAGTGCATCCCACAGCTCGTAAGGGTCCTCTACAGTGAGGTACTCGTCCTTTAAGGTCGAGTCTAAGTGTTTCCTGATATATATAATGGCTTTCTCCTTTAATATATCGGAAACTTCCTCTGTATGAGGTGCTTCCACTGAAGCCTCCTTGTTAGCTGGGGCAGTACCAGTTGTTGCCTTTTCAGTCTGGGTGAGACTGAAACCATGAGAGCGCAGATGGAACTTCAGGTCCAACTGCCAACTCAGGTAGTTTGACCCATCAGCCTTCAGGACTGAGAAGTCTACATTTGCGAGTCTGGCCATTTTATGATCTAGCATGTAAAGGAAAAGTAGCATGTATCATTAAGACTGAATAAAACAGACATCCACGCATGTAATGTAGTCATTTTCATGGCATGAATTTTAATTAGTGTGATTTTAACATACATGCTTTTTTCAGGTAATGTGAATAATTAATTACTAAAAATTAACAATCACGCATGCTGTTAAGAGATTTCATTGTGACATTAAAAACATGGTATTTAAGCTAATTAATCAACCACGCAGTTTAATGCATAAACAATGAAAACAGAAATAATGACCTTAGGCTATGGGGATCAGCCAGCCGACACCGAAAAAATAAAAGAGTCCAGTCTGAAGTTACATCAAAAATGCAT
The DNA here is from genome assembly GCA_030789695.1 of Scilla litardierei. Taxonomy (NCBI): domain Eukaryota; kingdom Viridiplantae; phylum Streptophyta; class Magnoliopsida; order Asparagales; family Asparagaceae; genus Scilla; species Scilla litardierei. The sequence continues at coordinate 187,801,283 of CM061142.1, read as the reverse complement.
GAAAAATTAAAGTACAACTCGGGAACTTCAGAGAGAAGCCCCTATCTTCATTGTGCGAACGCCTTCAGCTTCTTCTTGGTGTCCTTCGGTCTTCTTTTTTACATATTCATTCTCACATACAAAATTTCTCTCAAAAAAGAAGAAAAATTGCAGGAATTTAAAACGGTGTCAGAAACCTGGCTGATCCCTAAAAACATAGCCTAATATTTGCACATCCACGCAGATAATATATTTGCGACATACAACCACGCAGATAATCAAAAACACAGGCATTTAACGTAATTAAAATTGTGTGTGTCGTGCAAAAACATTTTTTTTTGAAAAACTTTTTGCCTTTTTGATCCATAATTTACTGTTTTATTTTACCGCTTTAAACCCTTTTGAAAATTTCTTTTTAAATATTTTGGGCTTTTTAGGGCCAAAAATAAATAAAATAATTTATGTGAATGTGCTAATTTTCTGGCTTTATGGGCCATGAAAACAACCCATTAGGGTTAATATTGGGCCTCCCCCGGAAAAAGGGGCCCGTTAGGGTTAGGGTTTCGGGAAACCCTAGGGGGGGCCCGCGGCGTGTCGCCGCGACGGCTGGCCGTGTAGGGTGCGGCCGCCGTCGCGGTGACGGGCCGCGGCTGCGGGCCGCGGCCTGCAGGCCGCGGCAACTGGCCGCGGCGACTGGCTGCGGCCTGGGGCCGCGACGCAGTGCCACGGCCTCAGGCCGCGGCTGCCGCGGCGTTTGTTTCCGCCGGCGGCGCGAAGGGCGCGCCGCCGTTTCGCCCTACGGGCGTACGGATTTTTGGATCAAAGGCGGGGGTAAAAAACGGATTTTTCAACAAATTTGATCGCTAAAAAACAAGTTTTTATTGTTTTAAACATGCAGATCTTATTAAAAATGTTGAATTTTACCGAGTTTATCAACTTTTTGATCCTAAAACATGCAGATCTAATGAGAAAAGCAAGTTTAGATCTAAAAAGTTTGGATTTTTACCCCTAGATTCGACGAGGAATCTAGGCGACGGTTGGTGAAGGATGCCCTTTTCGCTCCCCGTTGCGAAGATTACGATCTTCTTTAATCTGAGCGATTTGTGGATCTCCTTTTCCGCGAGCCGCCGTCTCCTCCAACGAGCGTGATCGTGCTGATAACGTGTTGTGAAGGGAATTTAGGGAGAAATAGGTGTAAGGGGTTAAGAGCCCCCTACCCGTGTATTTATAGCTTTCAATAGTGGGTTGGATACCCAATTGGCCCAATGGGCCTATTCATAACAAATTTCAAGTTCAATAACTCAAATTTCATTTGATAATTTAATGTTAAGGTCAACATTTTTCTTATATCATCAAATACCATAGTTCAGTTTAATTTCATGTTAAACTCAAATTTCAGAAGAGATGAGGTGCAACATTTTGAAATTAACAAAATCAAGCTCTTCATTTTGAAATTAACATTTTGAAGAGGTGAGTTGAGTTTTTGTCCTGTTAATTAACAATTTGAAATTAACATTTTGAAATTAACATTATGAATTCTTAGTATGAACTCAATACATACTGTGATATGTGCAAATGTTCTAATACATATTGTCATCCAGGATTCTTAGTATGAACTCAATACATTTTTAGTATGAACTCAATCCAGGATTCTTAGTTCATACAGTTGAAATTTGAGTATGAATTTCATTGAGTTAATACATTTAAGTCCGGGATTTTTAGGTCTGCAATTGAGGATGATGGCTAAACATTCACAGGATGCTCAACTAATTGTTGATTGCATGAAATTGAGAAATGTCCTGTTAAATGCATATCTCAATTTTGATATGTCCAATAATGAAATATTCTCAATTAACATTATACTATTAGATATATCTAATTGCCTGAAAAATGAGATAGTCCTGTTATAGGCATATCTCAATTTTGGCATTGCCTATAATCAAATTTCTAACAGCACTATCTGAATTTCAGTATGTCCCCACACCAAAATAGCATATCAAATTTCAAATGTCCAAACTTTCAAAATAGCGTATCAAACTTGCAAAATACATGATATTCTTAGTAGCAAGCAGGAAAATTGACAAAATTCAAAAAAAATTGTATATTTGAATTTCAGGGACTAAAATTTCAGAGATATATGAAGTTGAATGTTGGTATATGAATGATATTAAAAACATATACAAAAGTCTATGTTGAAAGATATTAGAATGATATTAAATATTTAGTATCAATGCTAAACAGGACAAATTGGGACAAATTTGATCATTCTATTCATTGATGCAAAATATTCCAACTGCATGATTGAAAAAGTTGCTCATTCTCAATAAAACACTTTTTTAAAATTTAAAGGGTTTCAAAATCCAATTTTTAGCATCATATTGCAAAAAAAAACACCATCAGTCAAAATTTCCTTTGAAAACTGAGCATTAGTAAAAAAAACACCATCAGGCAAAAAACACCAAATATGAGCATTTCATTTCACAAAACACCATCATTCAAAATTTGAGTCATTTGAAAATTGAGCATTTCATTTCCCAGTTTCAAAATTTTAGGTAAGTCAAACTATATTCAAGTTCCAAAATAGTTTGAAAAATGAGCAAAAATTTTTTTTCCTTGGTTTCAGTTTGAGATGCTGCCTGAACATGGGGGGTATTCAGTGTCAAAAAAATGTGCATGCTAATCAGTTTCAAGACACAGCCTGAGAAATTCAAGATGAAAATGAATACAAAAAACTTGAGTAATTTCAAGATGAAACCAAGTTTCAAGATGATGCTTCAATTTTGCAACATCTTGTATTTAGTGCAGAACAAAGATGATGCTTCAATGCTTCAATTTTTGAAACCAAAATGAAAACATGTGGGGTGACAAAATTTTTTTTGCTCTCGCTATGTCCTTATATTGAAATTGAAAATTGAACCTAAGTGAAACCAAACTCATTCAACCTGAAATTGAAACTTAACATTGAACTTAACATTGAAATTTTTATCATTATGTGTCATATGAATCTTAACATTTTGACTCATAACATTGAAACTGTGAAATTTTGACTCATAACATTGAAACTTAACATCATGTATTAAATTTGACTCATATGAAATTAACACAATTATATACAACATGTAGGGAAATGTTAACATTGATACAGGATGTATATGATTCTCATATGAAGTTTTGACTACATAACATCCTGTATTTGAAATTAACACCTGGAGGGAAATTTTGACTCATAACATCAACATTTTAACTCATAACATCTCATATTATGAAAATACAAAGTGAAATTGAATTTCACATCTCAATTTGTTAAAACTACAAATTAACATCTCATATCATCTCAGCATGTAAAAAGTACAAAATGAAATTGAAACGTAACATTGAAAAAATGAAGTTAAGTTGCAAATGATAATGTTAAGTTGCAAATGATAATGATTTTTTTTGTAAATTTTTGTAAGCATCCTGAATTTCACAGTCATCAACAAAAAGTGTTTTGTTGAAAAAATCTGTAAGAATTTTCCCTTATCCTCAACATTGGTTCATAAGCATCCTGAATTTCTCAGTCCTCAATGCTTACAATTGTTTTACATTGGATTGGAATGCTGATAGCTGAATTTCTTAACTCAATCCTGAATTTCTCAACTCCATTAGCATACCATTGGTTTTACAGGACAGTTTCATTTGTGATGTTAATGGTAATTCCAAGCCAAAGTAAAAAGAAAAAAATAAGACCTCTCATTCTCCAAGAACTCCAAGAACTCCAACACAAAAAGAAAAAACACAATGTGATCAGTTGAGTTGAATACATCACAAATTTTCCCAGTTTCATTAATTAAACACTTAATTCTCTACCGGCAAGTGAGTAAAATGAGCAAGTGTTGTTATATCAAAATGAGCAAGTATTCAAAATGAGCTAGTATTAAATGTAATGACTATCTCTCAACTCATTAAAATGATTAATTAAATGTAATGAGTTTAGCTAAAGCCATTTGAATGAGATTTCAAATATGAACATTATTTAATGATAAAAATATGAACATTATCAGTTTTTAGCATGTTCAAATATGAGCATTATCAGTTTTTAGCATTTTCAAACTGAAATTTATTTTAGCATCTCTCAATCTCATATCTAGTTCTAGTCTACTCTTATCCATGAGAAAACCGGGATCTTATCAATGTTTATTGGATATGTTATAAATTTTCAAAAGTTTCATACTAATGTAAAATTTTACACACATTTCTCAATTAATTTCAAATTTTACACACATAATGTAAAATGCATACACATATCCATATCAAATGAACTATGTTGAAATTTGAGTTATTGAAATTTGAGTATTCCATGAGAAAAATTTGGGCATACTGCATTTATTGAACATTCCATGAGTATTCCTATAATGAAATTTGAAATTTGAAATATATAGGCAAATATTCTCATGGAATTCCATATTCGATATCTTCAGAAAATTTGAAAGTCCATGCATTTATTGAACTTCATTTTCAAATGCCCAAATTCCATATCTTCAGAAATTTCATGAGAAATATGCTCAAAGTATATCAACATTCCATGAGAAATTTCAAATTTAAGAATTTCAGAATTCAAATTCAAAATTAAATTCAATTTCAACACCATAGTTGATTTTTCTCTCAAAAATTATATCAACATTTCATTTGATAATTTCATGTTAATGTCAACATTTTGAAATTAACAAAATCAAGCTCTCTTTCATGCAGGTATACTTTCTTGATAAATTCTAACCAATTTCCACAGGACACTTTCATTTTCATATGCTTAGACACTTTCATTTTGATAAATTCTTCAGTATTAACCAAATTAACCAAAGCTTGAGTGACTGAATATGTTGAGAATTTTGAGTGACCAAAATAACCAAAATTTTCAGTCTCCAATTTGAGTGAAAATTTTCAAAATATTGAGTGACTGAATATTGAGAATTTGAGGACTGAAAATTTTGCTAACCAAAATTACAGGAGACTGAAAATTGGAGATTGAAAATTAACAAAAAGACTAAAAATTACAGGAGACTGCTAACCTAAAGACAGGATATGAGTTATATGAAGAATATCTCAAAATTGAGGATAAATAACCAATAATGAAGTGAGTGACTCAAATTGACATGAATAACTGACAGTAAAATTTTGAAATCCATGTCAATTTTGAAATCCAGGATATGAGTTATTCATGTTAGCTATGAATTGAGGATGAAAAACTGACAGTAAAATAACTGACAGTGAAAATTGACAGGATATGAGTTATTCATGTTAGCTATGAATTGAGGATAAATAACTCAAAATTTTGAAATCCATAACAAAAAGTGAATTATATGAGTTATAACTCAGTTATTCATGTTAGCTATGCTCATTTTTAAGTTCAATATTTGATCACATGCAATTTTCAATATTCAATATTCAATATTCAATATTTCAGTCTTTGCAATATTGCTAATAGCAATGTCCTGTTAATACAAAATTGGTTTGAAAAATTTTCATGAACCATCACTATTTCATTTTGAGAATATCTGAAATGAGCTTTTGTTATCTGAAATAAGCTTTTGTTTTGGGAAATAGCTTGTGTTATGAGAAAATGGATAAGAGTTGAAATTTTTTTCTTTGAAATTTTTCTCTTTCAACTGTAACTTGTTTGAAACTTGATGAAAAAAATGAGAAAATGAAATTTGATGAAACTTGATGAGAAAATGAAACTTGATGAAACTTGATGAGAAAATGAAATTTGTTTGAAACTTGAAATAAGCTTTTGTTATGAGGAAATGGATAAGAAATGAAATTGGTGAGTAACATTCAACTTTCATCAAATTTTTTTATGTTAACTTGAATACATTCAAATTTTAGCATAGACTTTTGTAATATCATTCAGCCAAATGACAGTAAATACACCCAATGACATTAAAAGAATCACAGTGAATGATATTAAAAATCAAGATATTAGAATACATTCAACATATACAAAAATCACAGTGAATACACCCAACTGCAGACCAACATTCATGTGTTAACTTGATGTGAAAAATTTTCATCCAGTTAAATTTTTCTTGATGAATTTTCATCAAGGTAATTTGATCAAGAAAAAATTTCATTCAGCCAATGTGAATACACCCATAACTAAAAATGTTCAGCCAATGTGAGTGTATTTGATGAAATTGCTTATGGGTGTATTCACATTGGCTGAACTAAAAATATTGGCTGAAATGTTCAAATACTCTCAAATACACTCATAAGCAAACTTTTTCTTTTGTTATACACCCATAACATATTGGCTGAAATGTTTGGCTGAAATGTTTGCTGAATTGTTGGCCAATACACTCAAATACATATTTGCTGAAATGTTCAAATACACCCATATGTTCAAATACACCCATATGTTAAAATAACTAAAAATATTGGCTGAACTAAAAATTTGAGTGTATTAGATGGCAAGGGTTTTGAACATATTTGAACATTGGCTGAATGAAATTTTTGTTCAAATACACTCAAATTGGCTGAACATGTGTATGGGTGTATTTTTGTTCAGCCAATGAAATTTTTAGTTCACCCATATGTATGTGATGAAAATTAACCCAATCTGCTTATGGGTGTATTCACATTTGCTGAACTAAAAATATTGGCTGAAATGTTCAAATACACTCAAATACACTCATAAGCAAACTTTTTCTTTTGTTATACACCCATAACATATTGGCTGAAATGTTTGGCTGAAATCTCTTATCCACAAATTAAGCTCTCAATATTGTTTCAATATTCTTTCAATATTCTTTCACAAATCTCATACCAATACTCAGTTCTCAATATTCTTTCAATATTCATCCAATATTCTTTCATATCAAGCTCTCATCCAATTTCTGAATATGAAAAAAACAATACTCAAGCTTTCATTTTCAAACTCATTTCTCAATATTCTTTCAATATTGACTGTCACTCAAACCCAACATTCAAAAATTAAGTTTATAAAATTCAGTTTATAAAATTCAGTTTATAAAATTCAGTTATTCTTAAAATATTCTTTCAATTGCAAACTCAAGTATATGTCCTGTCTTTCAAGATTAACTAAACCCAACAGTCAAAAATTATATATGAAGAGCTCATATATCCCATTAAACAATACACAAGCTTTCATTTTCAGGAATGAGTTAACATAAATGAAAATATCCTCACTGATATGAGTTCACATTTATCATTGCTATAATAGCCTCTCAACCTGAATGTGATAAAATTGTGATAAAGAGAGCTTATTGACAAAAAAATGAAATAGGAAATTTGATCACAGGAAACATGATATAAATGTTTATATGATTGTATTAGTTTTTTCCTATTTGGGTGGGAAAAGTCACAAATAAACATGAAGTCACAGCTTGAGAATAGGAAACATGAAAAAATTGTAATATCATGGCAAAAAATTGTAATAAAAAAACAAATAGGAAACATTTTTCATGGCTATAAGATTGCAAAAATTTGTTGTTTCCAATAATGCACATAACCAAACAGCTGAAAGGCAAAGTTCACAAAGCTCACCAATTCACAAAGGATGTGATGAAGCCCTCAAACCCACAAAGCTCATCAAGAGGGTGCTTGAGCTCTCCCGTGATCTTAAAAGAAGAAAATGAGAAAATGTGAGGGTAAATTAAAAGAATAAAATGAGAAAATGCAAATTAAAAGAAGAAAATTAAAAGATGAGTTCTTGATGCTTGCTTGATGGTCTTCCTTGATCTGCTTCCTCTCTTGAGTGCGCTGGAGGAGGTAGAAGATGATGGCGATGCTGGAGGAGGTAGGAGGAGGTACAAAATGGCTAGAAAAAATTATTTTGGAATTCTGAAAATATCAAAGTATCATTTCAAAAATGATATAAGGAATATCACAGATATCCAAGTTCAAAAACAATGCTTGGTTATATAACCAATAAAAAACTTCATGAAACAATAACAATGCATTAACACTAATTTTTGAAGCCTCTTTACTAACAATAACAATGCATGAAACAATAACAATGCATTAACACTAAAAAACTGCAAGAAATAAAAAACTGCTAGAACCAATAACAATGCTAGAAACAATATCCAAAATCTATCCATTAACACTAATTTTTGAAGCTATCTTTATCACAATGTTTATCAAAAAACTTGGTCACAGGAAACATAAACTTGGATAAACATAAATTTGATATGAAATTGCAGACATAATGTTTATCAAAATGTTAATAATGTTAACTTGGATTTATGTTTATAATGTTAACAGGACAATGTTTATCAAAAAATTGCATTGTCACATTGCAGACAAAATTTTTTGGTAAACATGACAATGCAATGGGGGTAAACAGGACAATGCAATGGGGGTAAACAGGACAATTTTTCACCAAAAAATTGCAGGACAATGTAAATAGAATTGAGTATGTTCACTGATTCTGTTTACAGGATATTTCACATTATACATTACAATCCTGTTTACCCCCATTGCAATGTTCACCAAAAAATTGCAGACATAAAATTTGCTTCAAGTTAACAGGACAATGTTTATCAAAAAAGTTTGTATTATCATATGTGTTATCCAAGCTATAAACATATAAACATTGTCCTGTTAAAAATTTTAAAAATGTTAAAAATTGAACATTATTAACTTGGATTTATGTTTATCAAAACTTGGAAACACATATTAACAGGACAATGAGATAATTTGATCATTTTGATAATTTTGATAAAAATGAGATAATTTTGATCCATTCCAAAATTTGATCATTGTATCAACTGAGAAAAAAAAGCTATATAACTCAGAAATTCCATGTAATCAACTGAGAAAAAAAAGCTATCACATGTATGAAAATTTGATCATTGTAAAAAAATATCTCTTAGTACAATGGACAATGAGATAAAAAAGCTTAGGACTATAAGATTCAAGTTATCACATGTATGGAAATTTGATCATATAACTAAGAAATTTGATAATTACATATAACTTGAATCTCATTATATAACTCAAAATTTTTTTATCATTTTCAAATTTTAGCAATAATCTCAGTTATCACATATGCTATTCTGAAAATGAGGGACTAAACTCAGAAATTTGAGGATTTTTTATGTTAAATCTCATTATATGAGGACTTCTGAAAATGAGGGACTAAACTCAGAAAGTTGGAGAACTAAACTCAGTTATCACATATGCTACTGATAATTCATAGGAATGGATGACTAAGGATTTTCAATTATCACATTTTTGAATGGATGATTAAGGATTCTCACCAATTTTTGAGAATTAACTCATAAGAATTGGATGACTAAGGATAATATCTCAAAAATGTGATAATATCTCAGTACATATGCTACTGATAATTCTCACCAATGCTAATGAATTCTCACCAATTCTTGATGTCATACATCAAGCTTCACCAAGTATAAAAACAATATTCAATCTTCATACATCATAAAAAACAATTTTCAATCTTCAATCACTCAGTTATCACATATGCTACTGATAATAAAAAATATCAGTAATATCAAGATTCAAAAAATTGAGTATTAACAAAAATTCTGCTGCCTTAACAAAAAATTGAGTATTCAATCTTCATACAATTTTCTAATATGCTACATATGCTTGAATCCTGTAAATAGAATTGAGTATTAACAAAAATTCAAAATAACCAAAATGTACACAGGACAAAATTCAGCTGCCTTAACTACAAACTATACAACAAGTATAAAAACAAAAATTGACTTAAAGTGCAACTACCTTAACTAAAAAGAGATACTTGAATGAAGGGTTGAGGTGCTCACCAAGTGTTGAGGTGCAGAGAACGTGAGGACATCAATGGGGGTGCTCACCAAGTGTTCAGGTTCAGGACATCAAGCTTCGTGCTCTCCCTCACTGCAATGGGGGTGCTCTTCTTAATGAGGGTGAAATAAAGTAAAGGAAAAAGAATTGAGGAGAAGAGGAAGAGCTAACCGTGGTGCAGGACATCAAGCTCTTCGTGCTCTCCCTCACTGCAATGGGGGTGCTCTTCGTGCTCTCCCTTGCTCTTCTTGAGCTGTTGGTAGAAGAAGATGGCGAGGAGGAACGTGCGCTCTCCCTGACTCTTCGTGCGAGAAGTGAGGAACTGGAGCTTGAGCTTAGCAAGGAATTTGGGAGGAATGGGGGCTTGAGCGAAGCGGGAAGAGATCAAAGCGTAGCGGGAAGGATTTTGTGAAGGCGATGTGATGTGATCAAAATTTCCCTCCCTTTGAATTTTGTGATGTGATCAAAATGTAAGTTCAAAATTTAAAATTTCTCATACCGCTGTTACACATAACCTCAATGTTTAAAATGAAGAGGATGTGATTTGAGTTCAAAATTTAAAAATTCTGATGTGATGTGATTTCTTAAACAACAATCACACCCAATTACACATAACCTCAATTTCTCATACCTCAATTTCTCATACCCAACATCACTCCCAATTACACATAAACAAAACAAAATTTTCTTATCCAATATCTCTTATCCATTATCTCTTATCCAAATTCTCTTATACAACAATAACACATCCACAAACAAAAATACACATAGCCAAAATCTCTTATACAATTTCTCTTATCCAAAACCCCATGATAACATCCCTATTTTATAGAATAGATGTATCATGAACTTCATTGCAATGTGAGAAGACGACGACATCAATTGAAGCAGCCAATGATCTATCAACCCTTACAGTTGAAAGTCTTGTTGATAACTTAATGGCATATGAGGATCAATTACAAGACCACAAAGAACAATCAGACTCAAAGAAGAAAGTACTTGCTTTCAATGCATCGTCTTACACAGATGACTCAGATATGGATGATGACGATGTGGCACTCATCACCAGGAACTTCTAGAGGTTTCTATGACGAGGTAAGTACAAGAATTTGAAATCTAAGAATTCTGATACCTCTTTATGTTTCAATTGTAACATGCCAGGACATATTAAAAAGGATTTTTCACTTCTAAAGTTTAAAGATAAAAATTTCAACAATTCCAAGAATGAAAAAAAAATCGATAAAAAGAAGAAAGCACTAGCAGCAACATGTGATTCTTCTTCTAAAAATGAAAAAGAATGTGACGAGCAAACCAACGAAGAAACACACATGTGCTTTATGGCACAAGACGACAACGAGGTTAGTCATTTAGATAATAAAGAATTATTAGATGCGTTTAATGACTAATTTATTAGATTTAAGAAACTTAGTGCGCAACATAAGGCCTATTCTTACTCATCAAGAACTAACTTCTTCATCAACATTATTAGATGAACTTAAACATGAGAAGGAAACATTGACTTCTCATATTCAAAATTATTACAAGAAAATGAGAATCTCAAATCTGAGAATCATAGTATGCTTACTTGCATAACTGAATTAAATAACAATATTTCATATCCGAAACTAAAATATGATGAAATGTCTACTAATATAAATAAATTTAATAAATGTAAGACTAATCTTGATGATTTGCTTAAAGTTCAACATCCAACAAATCATAGACATGTTTTGGGTTATTAACATAAGAATGCTCCGAAAACTAATGTATTAACAAACTTTGTTAAACCATAAAAGAAGACGCATGCATTTATTTATACAAAGGAAAACATTCTTCTGTTTCTACACAACAAAAGAATATTTCTACAAATAAAAGTGTAGTTACAAATATGAACAATGCATATTCGTGGAAACCTACCACATTTCACATATTGATTCCTAAATATTTATGTTTATATGATATGAATTTTGTTTATGGGTGTTTTCTCACCACAGTTCGTTGACCGTCGGCTGGATGGTCAACGTGGTCAAGGGGCCGACTTGGGGGTCCCTTGGGATCGCCGAGCCCGCTAGTTCTCGGCGTGGGAGAGCTGAGGAGAAGGCTCGGCTCGGTAGGTCGCGCTCAGCCTCGGCTGGGTCGCGCTCGGCCTCGGTCGGATCCGCGTTGAGGTGTAGCCTCGGTGCTTTGCAAGTGGGATGATGCCTGAGCAGCCGTCCACCTGACGACTGCGATGGGGGTAACCGACCGACGCTGAGGGGTAGCCTCGGCGCCTCGGATATCTTCTACCTGGACAGATGAGGAAACTCGTCAGGGAGGCCGGACCTAGGTTCCGGCCAAATCCCCTCCGATGCCTAAGTCAGATCAAGGTCTGAAAGGATACTCGGTGGGAGAGATCCGGCTTGTTAGGAAGCCGGAACGTCAACCCAGGCGGCGCGAGTTTGGGGGAGGGAGGAAATGGAGTGGCGAATGCCTAGGTCGTTGATGGAGTACCTCTCTGTAGATTACCTGAGTCTCGATCCCCTTCTCCGTTGCCCTGGCCTTCCCCTTATAGGGTCCCTCGTGATTGCCCCACGTCCCGCCTCCTCTCGCGTCCCCACGATCCGCCTCCGCCTCCTCCCACTCGTTCGTAGTGGAGGGGTGGCCCATTAACGGGTCTGTTAATGGTCATTATGGGATCGTGGATTCCGAGGGGGCGGTTAATCTGGCCGAATGGGAGCTAGTCGGGTGCCCCCGAGGGCGAATTGGTTGGGCCTTCAGCGCCGTCCGTGGGCCCTTCCGAGCGGGCCCATCTTTTCTAGTGGATGTCTCCTTTGAGGTTGGGCCGTGGGCCATTGTAATTCGGGCTGGTCCATATTAGATGTAACAATTGCCCCCATCGCCCGGACCGTTTGGCTTCCGTCGGTTTGGTTCGGGCGATGTGACTCCTTCTTGACCCGATGGGTGCGCCAGTCGAGGCTCCGCCATTGAATGAATGCCATTATTACCGTTCCGTTTGAACTTCTGTTGGTGTATTTTCCGAAGCATCGTTGCCGTCTTGATGTCGCCACGTGCCCCTTGCATTAATCTCCACCGTGCGCAGGGTCATTCAAAGGGCACCGGGAAAGGAGCACCGACATCAGTTGGTCGAACGTGGTCTGATTTTCCTTCTGCATTTCCTTTTTCTAATCCCGCTCCAGCTCCTCGTCATGTCGTCTTCTCCTGCCCCCGGTTCGGGTCATCCAGAGGATGCAGTCCGCCTTGACTCGTCTGATAGCCCCGGCTCGGCGGTCGGTAGTCAGGAGGGTGACCCCTCGGGGGTGCCTCCGGAGGTTCTGGGATGTCCTTCTTCCTTCTGTGTTACCTCCGCCGGAGATTTGCACGCCCGCTACCTTCTACCCCCATACTCCATCCGGGCCCCGGAGCCTAACGAGCGGATTTGCTTTCCGGGTCCGAAGGCGGTCGGGGTGTATGAGGTGTGCTTCCGATTCGGGCTTCGGTTCCCCCTTCATCCTTTCATCGTTGAGTTTCTGCGTGCCCATCGTGTGGCCTTATGCCAGTTCTGCCCTAATGCGATCGGGCTCGTCATCGGGTTCGTCGTGCTCTGCCTTCAGAAGGGGGTGGTCCCCTTCGTCCGACTCTTCTCCCAATTTTATCGTCTGAGCCGCCATCAGTCGGGGGCCTGGATTTACATTAGCGCTCGGCCCTCGAAGATCTTGATACTGGGGTTGCCGAGCTCCGTCAAGCTCTGGAAGGGGGAGTATCTCTTCGTCATCGACCTGTCGGATATGGATTTCCCAACTCACTGGAGCACCGACGTGATGCTGGCACTGGAGCTAGGTGACAAGTCTGCGGCTGAACTCGAGACCGTGGAGGCCCTGTTGGCGATCCCACCGGGCGATCGGAAAGTCGTCGTTCTCTTTTCTGACCTCAACCTACGGAAGACCATGTGGCCCGCTGGTGAGTTTTGCCGTCCTTCATCGCTCCGAAGATAATGCTCCGTGGCCACTGTTCTGTGGTTGATAGGGTTGGTTGATGATGACTTTCTCCTGCGCAGGTGGGTTTCCCTCCAGTTCTTCGGCCCCTCCTCCTCAAGTCGGAATTCCGGACCCCGCCTCTCGGAGAGGGGATTATGTGCTAGCGGTCCGGAAGAAACAACGTGTTGACCGCCCGGCGGCTGGTGCCGAGAAGTCGAAGAGGAAGGACCCCTCTTCCACCCAGCATGGCGTCTCTAAGAAGGTTCGCACCCTCGCCAGGGGGTTAGTGCTTCATTGCCCCAGTACTAGGATCTGTCACCCTCGGCCGAGGCGGTTTGGCCATGGGCTGGCCCCTCATCTCTACAGCCAGGCCCTCTTCCTGATATATACGAGCGGTATCTAGGTGTGTTCCGCTCTGCCCCTACAGATTTACCTCCGGGGGAGGAGGATCTTCACCGTCCCCGCTTCCCCGTAGGAGCGGGTGAGTCGGTCTTTTCTGGCTGCGATGTGGCGGCACGGGTGGCTGAGAACTGCAGTCTCTCTGCGGACCGAGCCGCTTTGGATGAGGTTAGCGGCGACCGTCTGGCCGCTTTCGTGGTACAAGCCAGCCAACAGGTGGGGTTTCTTCCTTAACCCAGTCTTTTCCTGCTATCTTCAACTTACTCCCGCCTCTCTTGTGTAGCTATCCTCTGTTGGGATTTTGATGAGGCGCCAATTTGTGGCTATCTCCAAGGCTGAGGCGGACGCGGCGCCCGTTCCTAGGGCCTGGGAAGGCGAGGAGGAGGCCGATCACTTGTCCAATGCACTTGTGAAGTCCCTGGAGTCTCGCGTGGCTGAGCTTTCCTCTGCCATGGAGAAGTCGGACCAGGAAAAATCCTTAGCTCTGGTCGAGAAGTCCAAGGCCGAGGAGCAAATTGTTGTGCTCACCGCGGCCCCTGGCGTGGCGGCTGAGGCAGGTGCCAATCCGGCCCCTTTCATCACGGCCGATGCCCAGGAACTCAATGACCTGCTGGAGGCAGCGGAAGAGCGAGAGAGGGCCTTCCTATCCCAGCTTAACGCGAGATCGAAAGAGATCGAGATGATCCGATCTAATCACCAACGACAGGTGGCCACTCTCGAGGGTCGGATTCGTGAGCTAGAGGATGTGGACCCTGCTAAGGTTGCCCAGGACGCCGTGAAGGAATATGCCCTTTCCTTTGTCACTAAGGCCACGTCCTCGGCGTTCGAGAAGGGCTTCGCCCACTACCTGGCCGAGGTTCGAAAGAGGTTCCCGCTCGCGGAGATCAACCTCGAGGAGCTTCAAGCGTACTCCGATGAAGAGGAAGAGATCCCGGAACGGCCCGGCGTTTCTCCAGCTGACGCTCTTGAGGGGGTCCCTCGAGAAGACGAGGGTGGGAGTGCCTAGATCCCTAGCCTGGTCCTTGATTTTTTCGAGACCAGGGCTTTTGGTGTAGCCCCTCGTATTTTCCGAAAGTAAAGTTTCTTCTCCTTGCTTGTTATTACTCACCTCCCCCCTTGGGGCGGGGCCTTCTTTTGAGTTCTGACGGAGAAGAGTCGGTGCTCCTGCCAGGGGTGTTGTCCCCCGGGTCGGTTGGCGTGCCGATGGGCCGAGGGAGTTGCCCCCGGCTTGGTTGGCTTGCCGACGGGCCGAGAGGATTGCCCTCGGCTCGGTTAACGTGCAACCATATCGGGGGAGTTGCCCCCGGCTTGGTTGGCGTGTCGACGGGCCGAGGGAGTTACCCTCTACTCGGTTAACGTGCAGCCGTATCGGGGGAGTTGCCCCCGGCTTGGTTGGCGTGCCGACGGGCCGAGGGAGTTGCCCTCGGCTCGGTTAACGTGCAGCCGTATCGGGGGAGTTGCCCCCGGCTTGGTTGGCTTGCCGACGGGCCGAGGGGATTGCCCTCGGCTCGGTTAACATGCAGCCGTATCAGGGGAGTTGCCCCCGGCTTGGTTGGCGTACCGACGGGCCGAGGGAGTTGCCCTCGGCTCGGTTATAATGCAGCCGTATCGGGAGAGTTGCCCCCGGCCCGGTTGGCTAGTCAGCCCGGGGCGCGACCCCATGTCTTGTGACTAGCCGATGAGGTCGACCTCTGAGGTCGTCCCTTCGACCGACCCACCCGGGGAGCTGCCCCTGGCCTCACGGTCGGTCGGTTCACCGGTCCGCTGGGGGAGTTGCCCCCAGCCTTACGGTCGGTTCGAGTCGTTTCGTTTGTTGGGAGGGCTATCCTCACCTAGTGGTCGGCCCACTCCGAGGTTCGGCCCCGGGGAGTTTCCCGATCAGGCGAATCATGGAGGGGGGACCAGCCTGTTTGGGAGTCGCCCCTTGTCTTTGCGTGGTGCCACCCGGATACTCCCTTGGCAGGGTCTCCTCTCTCACGAGGTTTTTTACAGCCATGCTATAAGAAGAAAGCAGGATCAAACCAATTTATTGAGCAAGGGGGAAGAAAAGAGTTACATTCGGGGTGATCTCGTAGGCTTTATTGGTAATATTTGCGCAAATGCTCGGCATTCCAGGAATGGGTGAGGGTCTTTCCCTCCGAGTTTGCTAGCCGATAGGTAGCGGGTCCTAGAACTTTGATCACCCGGTAGGGACCTTCCCACTTGGCTGCCAGCTTCCCTTTGCGCACGACCTCTGGACAGAAGACCGCCTTTCTAAGGACCAAATCCCCTTGGCGAAAACTCCGCTCCTTGACGTGGGAATTATAGTAACGCGCCACCTTTTGCTTCTGGCGGATAATGGTGGCCAAGGCATGTTCTTGTCGTTCACCCAGGAGCTCCAGGCCGAGTTCCAAGCCCTCGGCGTTTCTTTCTTCGTCGAAATGTCGGATGCAGAGGGATTCCTCGCCCACCTCGACTGGGACCACCGCTTCGACGCCATAGGTGAGCATGAATGGGGTCTCACCCGTGGCTTGTTTATGGGTCGTACGGTAAGACCAGAGTATCCCGGGAAGCTCTTCAGGCCACTTTCCTTTGGCGCCTTCTACTTTCTTGCGGAGGGGTTCTATGATGCATTTATTGGCGGCCTCCGCCATCCCGTTGGTCTGGGGGTGCGCCACCGAGGCAAAGAGCAGCTTGATTTTCCATTCGGCACAGAAGTCTTTAAACCCAGCTGAGTCGAATTGCTTTCCGTTGTCGGTGACGATGGCACGGGGGATTCCGAATCCGGAGATGATGGAATTCCATTCGAATCTCTTTACTTTCTTCCAGGTGATTGAGGCTAGAGGTTCGGCTTCGATCCATTTGGTGAAGTAGTCCACAGCCACGATAAGGTATTTCCTTTTCCCTCGGCCCGTCGTGAATGGTCCCAGGATATCGAGCCCCCACTTCGCAAAAGGTATTGGGCTGATGATTGGGACGAGCTCTGAAGGGGGAATGGTCCCGGTGCTGGCAAACCTTTGGCACTCCTGGCACCTCTGGACGTACTCTGTCGCGTCGTGTATCAGGGTCAGCCAGTAGTATCCTTGCCTCAAGATCTTCTGGGTGATTGTTGTGCCTCCATGGTGGTTCCTGCAGGTCCCCTTGTGCACCTCCCTGAGGACGTAGTCAGCTTCCTGTGGGCCGAGGCACTTAAGGTAGGGGAGGACGTCCGTCTTTGTCCACTGTCTTCTGTAGAGGGCTCCTTCATGCATCACATACCGGAGCGCCTTCCTCTCCAAGGTTCGACGTTCTTCCACATCGGTTGGTGTTTCCCCATGGGTGAGGTATCGGATGATTGGGTCCATCCAGGTGGGGTCTCCGTCGATCGCCATCACCTCCTTCTCTTCCGTGCTGGGGCTCTTGAGGTTTTCTATATAGACGGTGTGACCCAACTCCCTGGGCGAGGAGGAAGCAAGCTTGGATAGAGCGTCTGCTGGGGCATTCTCCGACCGTGGGAGGTGAAGGGTCTCGGCCCTTTTGAATTTGGACATCTCAGCCTTGGCAGTGGCCAGGTAGCCCTGCATCGTCTCTTCGTGCGCCTCGTAGCTCCCTTGCAGCTGATTGATGATGAGCTTCAAGTCGCTAAGGAGCCGTACATACTCAGCTCCGAGTTCTCGGGCCAGCCTCAAGCCGTTTATCGCGGCCTCATACTCGGCCACGTTGTTGGTGGCCGGGAACTCGAACCTAAGCGCGTACTCGACGACGTTCCCCTCGGGAGATCAAATCGTGATCCCAGCCCCGCTCCCCACCCGGGTCGCCGAGCCGTCTACGTGAATAATCCACGTGTCCTGGTCGCCTGAGTGGCCAGCCGAATTGATGTCAGTCATAAGTAAGTACAAAGGTTGGTTTGTTACCGCTACCGAGACGTCCTCCAGCGTGAGGGTCCTTTCTTCTATGGTGCACTCGGCGATGAAATCAGCTAGGGCCTGCCCTTTGGTGGTTGTGCGTGGCTTGAATCGCAGGTCGAATTCGCTTAACTCGACCCCTCAGTTTAGCATCCTTCCCATGCGGTCAAACCTTTTGAGGTTCTGTTCCAACTGGGAATCGGTTAGGACCAGTATCGTGTGAGCCTGGAAGTAGGGTCGGAGCCACCTGGCTGAGAGGACGAGGGCGTATGCTAACTTCTCCATTGGTGTGTATCGCCCTTCGGCATCTTTCAAGACACGACTGGTGTAGTATACCGGCCTTTGCAGCCCGTCGTCCCCCCGGATCAGCACCGAGCTCACCGCTTCCATCGTGCAGGCTAAGTAGAGGCTTAACGACTCCCCCTCTCGCGGCTTGGAGAGGAGTGGTGGGCTGCGGAGGTACTCTTTGAGATCGGCGAATGCTCGGGAGCAGTCCTCATCCCACTGTATTGTCTTCCTCTCGTCGGCTGGCGCGGCGATGGCCTTCCTCAGAGTTTTGAAGAACGGGAGATCTTTCTATCGATCGGGACAGAAATCGCCCGAGGGCGGCGATGCGGCCATTCAACTTCTGCAGCTCCTTGATGTTTGTCGGCTCCCGCATGTTAATCAGTGCCTCAATTTTATTGGGGTTGGCCTCGATCCCGCGATTGGTGATCATGAATCCCAGGAACTTGCCGGATCTCAACCCGAACGTGCATTTCGTGGGATTGAGCCAAATATTGTACCTTCGTAGCTGTTCGAAGGTTTCCCTTAGGTCGGCGATATGGTCAGCAGGATCCTTCGATTTCACTAGCATGTCGTCGACGTAGACTTCCAGGTTTCTTCCTATCTGGGAGTCGAACACCTAGTTGACCATTCTTTGGTAGGTTTCCCCCGCGTTCTTCAACCCGAAGGGCATTTTCTTGTAGCAGAAGGTCCCTCGATCCGTCGTGAAAGCCGTCATCTCTTCATCATCGGGATCCATCTGGACCTAGTTGTACCCAGAGTAAGCGTCCATGAAGCTGAGCATCTCGTATCCCGAGGCGCTGTCTACGAGGTGGTCGATCCGCGACAGTGGATAGCTGTCCTTGGGACAGGCTTTGTTGAGGTCGCTAAAATCCACACACATTCGCCACTTCCCGTTGGGTTTTCTGACCATTACCACATTGGACAGCCATTTGGGATACCAGACTTCTCGGATGAAACCTGCGTCGAGGAGTCGTTCTACTTCATCAGAGGCCGCATTCATCTTTTCGCCACCTAGGTTCTGCTTCTTCTGTCGGACGGGTCTGAAGTTGGGGTCGGCGTTCAATCGGTGAACGATCAACCGGGGATCAACGCCAGGCATGTCCAGGTTAGCCTCCAGGCATTCGACCATCTTGCGCTTCGAGTCAGGATCCAGCCCTGACCCAATGGAGACGAATCTCCCCTCGACGTTCGTGACGGGGATCTGCTCTTGCTCTTCCACAGGGGTGGGGCTCGGTCCATGTCTCAGGTCGAGTGAGGCCATTGGATCGCCAGGCCCTCCAACGACCTTCTCGTCCGTCAGGTGGTAGCAGATCTTCTCTCCCTTCGTGTCGCCGTTGATTTGCCTGACCCCCTTTGGGGTCTGAAACCTGATTGTCTGATGGAGCGTCGAGACCACCGCATCGATAGCGTTGAGGAGGGGGTGGCCGATGATCCCATTGTACGCCGAGCTGACCTTCAGCACAATGAATTCCACCATCAGCGTCACTGAGTCGGGTGCTCCCCCAAGCGTGACCAGGAGGTGGATCACCCCGATGATAGGAGCAGAGTGTCCCGTGAAACCCACCACGGGCCCCGTGCATGGCTCCAAGTCTTCGCCACGCAGCCCCATCCTCTCCAAAGTCGACGTGAAGAGGATGTCGCACGAGCTGCCGGTGTCGACTAGCAGCCGCCGCACCATGGAGGTATCCACGATCAGGGATACCACCAACGCTTCGCTCGATCCCGGTTTTTTTCCTGTTCCCTCGATCCCACTACCCCGGGAAGCTAACGATCGGCCGCCGGTCTCCTCAACATTGTCCTCTGCACGATCCAAGCTCGCCGCCCGGTTTGCATGCCCGGGAGGCACGGCCTCGCTCTGCTTGCCATGGCGTTGGTCAGTGCCCACCGCCGGGGCCGCGCCTCTTCTTCGCCACGGGGGGGCGAAGCCGTGTCATTGTCGGTGTGGTTGTTCTACGTGGGTGTTGTTCGTTTCCACAGACAGCGCCAGATGTTTACGGGTGTTTTCTCACCACAGTTCGTTGACCGTCGGCTGGATGGTCAACATGGTCAAGGGGCCGACTTGGGGGTCCCTTGGGATCGCCGAGCCCGCTAGTTCTCGGCGTGGGAGAGCTGAGGAGAAGGCTCGGCTCGGTAGGTCGCGCTCAGCCTCGGCTGGTCGCGCTCGGCCTCGGTCGGATCCGCGTCGAGGGGTAGCCTCGGTGCTTTGCAAGTGGGATGATGCCTAAGCAGCTGTCCACCTGACGACTGCGATGGGGGTAACCGACCGACGCTGAGGGGTAGCCTCGGCGCCTAGGATTTCTTCTACCTGGACAGATGAGGAAACTCGTCAGGGAGGCCGGACCTAGGTTCCAGCCTTATCCCCTCCGATGCCTAAGTCAGATCAAGGTCTAAAAGGATACTCGGCGGGGGAGATCCGGCTTGTTAGGAAGCCGGAACGTTAACCCAGGTAGCGCGAGTTTGGGGGAGGGAGGAAATGGAGTGGCGAATGCCTAGGTCGTTGATGGAGTACCTATCTGTAGATTACCTGAGTCTCGATCCCCTTCTCTTTTGCCCTGGCCTTCCCCTTATAGGGTCCCTCGTGATTGCCCCACGTCCCGCCTCCTCTCGCGTCCCCACGATCCACCTCCGCCTCCTCCCACTCGTGCGTAGTGGAGGGGTGGCCCATTAACGGGTCTGTTAATGGCCATTATGGGATCGCGGATTCCGAGGGGCGGTTAATCTGGCCAAATAGGAGCTAGTCGGGTGCCTCGAGGGTGAATTGGTTGGGCCTTCAGCGCCGTCCATGGGCCCTTTCGAGCGGGCCCATCTTTTCTAGTGGGCGTCTCCTTTGAGGTTGGGCCGTGGGCCGTCATAATTCGGGCTGGTCCATATTAGACGTTACAAATTTATTTATTTCAAATTATATGAAAGATGTTATACATTCAGTTAATTATTTGCAAAAGCCAAATTCTACTTGGGTTTGGCCTCATAAGGACTAATCCTAAGGACCCAAAAGCAAAGGATACCAATCCTTATTGTTTATTTCTCAGGTACCTAAAAATAAAAGATGAATCCTAGATAGTGGATGGTCCAAACACATGACAAGGAACATTATACTTCTATCAACCGTTCAATTCAAAGATGATGTCGCAGTTACATTTGGAGATAATAACAATGGCAAAGTTATTGGCATTGGAACGTTGGTGATCCAGATAAGCCAATATCCGAAAACGTGCAACTAGTTAACGGTTTGAAACATAATCTACAATCCATTAGTCAATTATACGATAAGGATTTCAAAATCGTTTTTGAAAAGAATGCATGCATAATTTATGATTTGAATATGTCTAATATATTATTTCAAGGTAATCGTAGGAATAATATATATATTCTATGCATGACCAGCACTACACATAATCATTGTTTGTTAGCATCATCAGATAATACACTCTTATGTCATAAATATTTTGGACACACCAATTTCAAACATATTGCATGTATTTCAAAACATAAACTAGTTTCAGGAATGCCGAATATCTCTTTCAATCACACATAATTTTGTGACGCATGTCAACAAGGAAAACACATAAATCATGTTTTAAATCAAAAGATTCTATTTCAACGAAACGACCACTTGAATTTATTTTGTCCTTTTAGAATTGCTGCTTTAAATGTAAGTATATATGCACTTGTCATTGTTAATGATTTTTCTGTTGGGATATTGAGACACCCCCAGCGGAGTTTTGATGATGTTCACAAATGATATGATACTAATGATGTCATTTCAAGTGTGTAGGACATGAACATTGTGATGAAAACCCAATATAAAGCCAGAAAGAACATGGATTTGGAGTAGCTCAAAGACAAAGGATAAAGCTATGAACATGGAGCCATTCAAGAGTCATGATCTAAAGCAAATAATGACTCAAATAACACTCAAATGAAGTGAAATGGCCCAAGACAAAGTGGACTAGACTCAAAGACTCAAGAGAATGTCAATTTGTGTATGTTGAGTCTTAGTTTGTAAAAGCCTAAATTTTGAAGCTACACACACAAAAATATGATTAAAATGTATTTGAATAGTAAAAATGTTTTAATATATTATTGATACGACTATTTTGGAGAAGCCCAAGAAACAGAGACCCGAGACACAGCCCTGAACGGGAAGCCCATGAGTGAGATTGGGCCCGCCAGACGAGGCCCACAGATAAAATCCTAAGTCAAACCGGCCTAGCCCAGGGGACGCACGATCAGCTCGTGCTCCCCTCGAGACAGCCGTTCCCCTGAATCCGCGGCTCCTTAATGACCATTAAGGAGCCCATTAATCAACGCTCCCACAACGCACACAGGCACCTTGAAGGAGGCGGATCATGGGGACGTGAGTGGAGGCTGACGAAGGACATGGATCGGGGCAATCGTGGCTCGGACCCTATAAAAGGATGGCAGGAGCAACCGGGCAAAAGGATCAATCCCAGGTAACCAAATCTGAGGTACACCATCAACGACCTTATTCTCGCCATAATTTCCCTTCCTCTGTTTGGATCGAGGGTCAGTGTATCGATCTCCTCTCGAGTCGTACCTACCCCGCCGGGCTCTCATCGGACCTTGATCTGACTTAAGCATCGGAGGGGACTTGGCTGGAACCAAGGTCCGGCCCCCCTGACGAGTTCTCTCGTCTGTCCAAGAAAGAGCTGAACCGAGGCTCCGAGGCTACCCCTCGGAGCGGAGCGGTCCTGCGCGTCGTCAGCACGAGCCGACGTCACTCGGGACTAGGGAGCATTCAAGGCGCCGAGGCTACCCCTCGACGCTTGTCCAGCCGAGGCCGAGCAACCGACCTGGAACCGAGGCTTCCCCTCGTCTCCACGTCGTCTAAAGACCGACACTCCCACAAGTAGCATCTGCTCAGCCACGGATCCTTCGCCTACCCACACCGAGAGCACGCGAGCCAGGCGTGACCAAGGGATCCCTTCGACCACTTGACCACGTTGACCGTCCAGACGAAGGTCAACGAGCCTGTAGTGAGAAAACACCCGTAAACATCTGGTGCCATCTGTGGGAAGAGAACAAGCCCACGTCAAGCCACAAAAATGGAACCACTCTGCAACGACTCGAGACGCATGCCCCCATCTAGGAAGAGGGCGACTACATCCCTCCCGAGAACCAGTACAGCCATACTACTGAGGGGACCGACAACTCCCGATCGGTGACCCAAGAGCAGATTCGCCTCTTCACTCAGGAAACCAACGCCCACCTCCAGACTTTAGTTGTCACGATTCAACAGCTCGTCGACAATCCGACCACCCGACGAGAGTGGGTGGCAGGGACCCACCAAGGGGTAGCGGACCGCCCGCTGGTACGGTCCGCGGTGGTCACAGACCACGGTGACGGAGTAGCCAACTTGGAGTGACGGTTCACTATGTTGGGCTTCATCCCAGATAAGTCCCTCACTCCCACCTCGCTCCGTGAAGGAGGCGGGATGGGACTCGAGCAGACAGAAGGTGAATCGGTCACGGCCTCATCCCGGTGACCGATCTCTATGAAGCGGCGGGCGCCTAGCCACTTATCCCTGTGGGATCGACCCCAACGGAGCGAAAGCCCTCGTCACGCAAGGCAGGAGGAACGAGAATACCGAGAGGAGAAGAAGAGAGCCCGCCAATCAACCCCCTGGTTTAGCACGGGCTCGGGCGAACTCCCGGCGTGTCCGCGCTGCCTCACCTCAGCCTACCGCCCACGGCGCAAGTACCGAGGGAACCCTGGAGGGAGCCGGACGCGATCGTTGTCCATTGTCCCGAAGGATAACTGAGGCCAGGGTACCCTCCAGGTTCAAGGTGCCGACGCTTGAGAAGTATGACGGCACGGGCGACCCAGCGGACCACGTGATGGATTACGAAGGGTTCATGGCATTCCAGGGGCTGACGACACCCTGCTTTGCAAAGGCTTTTACTCCACCCTCCGGAGGGTGGCCAGGAGCTGGTACCATGGTCTTCCCAACTGATCCATTGATAGCTTCAAGGATCTCTCTCAGCAGTTCTGCAAACAATTCATGGCCGGACGTCAGGTAAAGCCGAACTCAGAGCTCCTGTTTAATGTGGTGCAGGGTCCCGGCGAATCCTTGAGGAGCTACATGCGCCGATTCAACGCCGAGCGAATAACTGTAGAGAGTTGCCCTGAGTTGGTCGTCAAGACGGCCATGAAGAAGGGGCTCCACCATAGGGGCCTCAGGAAATCGCTGCACAATGATCCTCCCAAAGACCTCGCCGGCGTCATAGCCCGGGCGGAACGCTACATGCTGACAGAAGAGGCGCTGGCCGTGGACGATGGAGGCCGCCCCATGGGAACAAGGCGGGGATCCAAGCGTGATGAGAGCGAGCGTCGCGGCCCCAACGAGCATCGCCAGGAGAAGAAGCCCAAAGGGAAGCATCGCAGGGAGGAGTCACGACTCACCAAGCTGGACGCCACCCCAGAGGCCGTCCTCATGCACGCCCAAAAATAGGGGCGCTTTAGCAGGCCCCCTTCGAGAATGAGGAGGGGCGAAAAGGACGAGGAGAAGTACTGCAAATACCACAAGGACAACGGCCATGACACTGACGATTGCTGGCACCTGAAGAAGGATATAGAGAAGCTGGTCAGTCGGGGGCACTTAAGAAACTTCACCGACGACACGGCCCCCACCCCCGGGAAAGGGACATCCAAGCAAGTAGACAAGGGAAAGAAGGTGAATGTGGTCCAGACGGCCATGCACGTCATCGAGTGAGCCGGCGGAGCAGCCTGTCGCCACCTCGCCTGGGCAAGGTTAGCTTGTCCTCGCCATCTCCATTTTATGTAATTTTCTCCAAATGTACACCCGGGTTTGAGGAATGGAAAGAACAGTGTTAGTACAACTCTTTGTCTCTCACTTTGGCTGGCTAGATAACTGATTGCAGAATAGGTAGGGAGCCACCCCCGGGGAGAGATCAACAAAGCGATCGACCGTAAGGCTGGGAGCAACTCCCCCAGCAGGTCTGTCACCGAGCCCGCTTGTAAGGCTGGGGGTAACTCCCTCAGCAGACGGGGACATCAGCTGATTATAAGCCGAGGGATAGCTCTCCTCGCTGACCGACCGATCCGACCGACCGTAAGGCTGGGAGCAACTCCCCCAGCAGGTCCGTCGCCGAGCCCGTTCATAAGGCTGGGGGAAACTCCCCCAGCAGACGGTGACATCAGCTGGTTATAAGCCGAGGGGTAGCTCCCCTCGCCGACCGACCGATCCGACCGACCTTAAGGCTGGGAGCAACTCCCCCAGCATGTCTGTCACCGAGCCCGCTCGTAAGGCTAGGGGAAACTCCCCCAGCAGACGAGGACATCGGCTGGTTATAAGCTGAGGGGTAGCTCCCCTCACCGACCGACCGATCCGACCGACCGTAAGGCTGGGAGAAACTCCCCCAGCAGGTCCGTCGCCGAGCCCGCTCGTAAGGCTGGGGTAACTCCCCGAGCAGATAGGGACATCGGCTGGTTATAAGCCGAGGGGTAGATCCCCTCGCCGACCGACCGATTCGACCGATCGTAAGGTTGGGAGCAACTCCCCCAGCAAGTCCGTCACCGAGTCTGCTCGTAAGGATGGGGCAACTCTCCCAGTAGATGGGGACATCGGCTGGTTATAAGCTGAGGGGTAGCTCCCCTCATCGACTGACCGATCCGACCGACCGTAAGGCTAGGAGCAACTCCCCCAGCAGGTCCGTCACCGAGCCCGCTCGTAAGGCTGGGGGTAACTCCCCAGCAGATGGAGATATCGATTGGTTATAAGCCGAGGGGTAGCCCCCACGCGACCAGCCGATCCGACCGACCGTAAGGCGGGGAGCAACTTGATCGCATCCGGATGTATACCCAAAAAACGACTTGTAGTTTTACCGCAAGCGCACGGTGTAGCGGCGAGCGGGTATCGAACTCATGGAGGACAAATGACCGTGTCTTACTCAAATCACCTCGCTATCGAGAGAACAAGAATAGTTGGGTGTAATAGTCACAATCGTTCAAGTATCAAGAAAATATCAATATAATAAAAAGCGTCTAGGGATAGGAAATCCCCACTACGGACCGTCTCTCATATTGTGAATCGTAAATTTCATTGTTGCTAAGCTTGAATATAGGTGAACTAGTCGTAACTTAATGTAGAACCAAGCTCACGCTCTCGCGCTATTGTCGGTCTATAGCAAACCTAGGATAGGGCCCACTCTCATGCAAACCCTAGCCTAAGCCGCTAGCGTGAAGAACGACATCATTTTTCAATCGTATCTCGAGCCCACTCTCGTGCAAACTCGAGCTACGAACTAGGTTATGATAGTTCTTATTCATCCAATCTCTTGCAAACGAATATTAGTATAGATTCACAATTAAAAATCCTAGGTTTGGTCCAATCTCTTGCAAGCCAAATCTAGAGAAATCCAATTGTCAATCTAAATCGAATATCTAGGCCTTCCTATCAATTGGGATCCAATCTCTTGCAAATCCTAATCGATATGAATTTCTAGCTACCCGTAATCAATCAATCACAACCTAACCTTAATCAATTCTAGCAACAAATCAACAAATTCATCACAATTCAGAGATAGGGTCCATAGGGTTCATCCACATGCCCTAGGACAACAGCACTACTCACCTAGCATCATGCAAATCTCAGAAATAACAAAAATAATCGCAGAACAATTCATTGCAAAAGAGAAATAATGCATAAAAATTGAGTTTTTAATAGAAATAGACAAACCAATGTTGATGCCAACGATCTCCAGCTGAGAATTCACAAAAGAGTAGCCGTCAAAATCCTAAAAGAAAAGTCTAAAAAATATAGTTCAAGTCTCTCCTAAACTAGGGCAAAAACTAGGTTTAAATACCCTCTAAAATCGTCCAGAAAATCGTGACCAAACTACCCCTGCGCAGCCCAGAAATCGCAACCCTAAAAGCAGGCGGAGAGGGTCACTCGACCGAGTGACCCTTGCCACTCGGCCGAGTGACCCTTGCCACTCGGCCGAGTGACAAACCCTGTAGAAAAACAGTAACTTCAGGGGTTTTCAGGGTCTGTCTTCGGGGGTGGCTCGACCGAGTGGACTTCTTCATTCGGCCGAGTGGGCATTCATGCTCGGCCGAGTGGGCCTCCTCAGGATCTCTGAAAATTCCAGTAACTTGGGCCTTTCTCTGGACGATTTCCCTGTACCACTGTAACGGTCGCTTTCCGACCTTATGATTTTTCTGCGTGCACGTGCTTTATCGTGCACGTATTTTATTTGGCTATTTTTGGGCTCCGGCATAGGCGATGTGATATGCCGTTGCGATCGTTTTGGGGTGTAGAATTTTATAGTAATTTTTGGGAACGCCGTTTCACGGCTCGTTTTCTCGCAAAACGACTTTGAATGATAGAGGCGTTTTAGTCATTTGACTCAAAACGCCGTTTCCAATTTTACGTAAATTCTTGGTAGGCGTTACGCATGATCGGGCTTCGTAGATCTGTGCGTCTCGTCTCCACGATCGCCCCGGTATTTTCGGATTATTTGTCTGACACCCGGATTGCGAGATATCACTCGGAGAAATCTCGACCGTCGATCTCCCCATCAGATTCAAATTTCGAATTTGATATCAAATCTGGCTAAATCCCTAATTATCTTCATAATATCTTCCCTAATCTGCTCCCTCTATTGACCCCTGGACTTCCCTCAAATTGTACACCATCTAACTCTCTATCTATCCCCTTATAACTATAAATCTTATAGATATATATCAAAGTTTATTATTATTTAAAACCCTAAACCCTAATTTTTCTTTTCACGTGACCTAGGCCATACCCATCTCAGCCGCCACCTAACATTTCATCCCGATATCATTTTCCCCCCGCGAGCTTCTCCCTGTCCCCTTGCATCTCCCTCCCTCCGGTGCTTCCAACCTCGCCGGTGGCCTCGCCCTCAATCCCCGATCACCGCGCGACCCCACAGCCCCGCCGACGGCCCGTGCAGCCGCCCCGACCGCCAACACAGCCGTTCGGGCTGTGTTTCCTTTGCACCGCCGCGGCACCAAGCGGCAATCACCGCTGCCATGACTTCTGGCGCCGCCCGACGCCGGGATCGCCGCCCCACCAGTCCCTGAGACGCCGACCTCGCCCCGATCCGCCTACCGCCTCCCCTCAGTTCCCCTCTCCCTTACTCTGCTCTCATCCACTGTTCCCATCTCCAAACAGGGCCGCCGACACCAGCACTCCCCTCTTCCCAGCGCCGCCGTGAGCCACCCCCGAAATCGCTGACCCATCGGAGCTGCTGCCGCGATGACCCCGACGACAACACCGCCGTCCCTCAACCGCGCACACCTCTAAGGCCGCCCCAAGCCGCCGTATCCGTTCACCACCCCTTTGCCGTCCGATCTCCGAGCAACCCAGCCCCAGTCGCCCGATCCCCGGCGGCGTTTACTCCGGCCATCTCCAGTGCCCCACGCCGACGTCGACCAGAACGGAGTTGCCGCCCTCCTCTACACGTCCAGCATCCCCAGGGCTGCCCCTACGGCACCACCGACCGCTCCACCTCGCCGTTGTCGCAGGCAGTCGTCAACGGCCCTGATGTCGCCGTGGGCTATCCTAGTCGAGCTCCTCTCCCCTTTAGGCAGCTTCCGACTTTCCCCTGCAAGCAAAGGAAAGAAAGATGAACGCAAATCAAGTGAGTTTTTATGACCCCTCTTTATAAGCAGCACGTATATAGTAGGTATCACATGGGAACAGTACCCTAGGATGACTTGTAGAATGAATGGATTGTAAACAAATGTGAGCTTCAATGCAAGTGGTATATTATAATTCTCATGCTAACAGTACCCTATGCACTATGGACTTATATAAATGGGCTATGGAATTGTGAACTCCAATACAACTATGGGTTTATAAACTATATATTTTAGTAATATATATATATGTATATAGTCATCATGCTATTGAGTACTGCTAAACTTCCGATTATAACATGTAACGACTAATCTCACAGTACTTATAAAATTATAATGCTTATAATACTATTGTAACCTATTATGGCAGTACTTATGAGATGCAATATATGTAAAACTTGTATAGGTAGTATATGTCATGTATATGAGCCTTTGTTAAATAGGTTAGTTATCACGTGTTAATATGTATGTTAGTAACCGGTGGGTATGAACGTTAATTTTGATTATTAGAGAATTCTTTAAGCTTGATGTCATAAATCTATCGTCGCAGATATGTCATATCTACCATCGCGATCACCAAGGGCCGTGACGAGACGTTCCGGGAGCGGAGGTGACCGATCCGTCGCCGTTCAGACGCTACGTCCATCCTACATCAAACACCGGAGAGGTTGGTCCCCCTAACTCGTAGCACAACCCACACCGTAGCGAAACCGAAAACCTACCTAAAATCGGACAACTGCAACTAAATTTATTTTCTGCTCCCTTAAAACGTTGTGTAACAGTAGATTCGACGACTGGACTTTTGAACTGTGCACATAGGATAGAATCGTCGAATAGGGCTGAACATCAAAATTGTGACTTTGACAATTAGGGTAGTCCCGACAACTTAGAAATGAACCTAAATAGGATTATTGAAAAACGCGACCTGACACCGTCGCCATGACATGTTTCAGACGGACTACAGCTGACGCGACGACTGGACGAGACTCCCCAGACGGACGACACACTCGCCACCGCAGGCAAGTGTACCCACTTGCATGTTTGACCGCGTCTTGGTCTTAAATTGTTAGAACTATTAGACTATGAGTGTATATAACCGGATGTGAAATGATAGCATCCGGGTCACCCTGACGACTTAGACTTGACGACGAAGTCTAAGTCCGACGAACAACAACTTGTGACACTTTAGGATTATCTTGTGTGTGCGTGCGTGTGGACACCCTAGAACAACTCTCCCGTACACTGGTCGTGTCTTGTCACCGTTATACACATTGGTCGTGTCTTGTCACCGTGTTACAAAAAGCCTTCGGGCGTTTCAGATGCTTCCCTTGCGGAAGTGATCTCTGTGATACAAAAAGCCTACGGGCGTTTCAGGTGCTTCCCTTGCGGAAGTGATCTCTGTGTTACGAAAAAGCCTACGGGCGTTTCAGGTGCTTCCCTTGCGGAAGTGATCTCTGTGTTACGAAAAAGCCTACGGGCGTTTCAGGTGCTTCCCTTGCGGAAGTGATCTCTGTGTTACGAAAAAGCCTACGGGCGTTTCAGGTGCTTTCCTTGCGAAAGTGATCTCCGTGCTTCCTGTCCTGAGTTCTGGGGTTTGGGGTAGGGTTGAGCATGCGCACGGGGAGAGGGTCTGATCCCCCTCAACCCGTAAGGCGTGAACCCTTCGTGTCGTGCCGTGTCGTGTCGTGTCCTACCTGTCTTGTCTGTCTTCGTCTTGTCCTGACACCTTTAGGTTAGTCCCTTAGTCGGTAGCACACGCTACGGCTACTGCCTGCTACGCTTTACTTTCCTGCTACGTACTTCTTTGCTACCTTGTTGTAACCTCAGCATGCTAATCAACCAGTAAAACGTTGTTTAATAGTTCAGTACACTTGCAGTTTGGTCTAACCCTTTTGTAGACCTGACCTGACGTACAGTTCCTTCTTTTGGTGCTGTACGTCAGGTGTTGAGCCAGAGTTCGTGGACGAGGCAGACTCACTGGAGTACGTGGAGCCGAGGACGTCGTCACCAGAGTACGTACCTGACAAGGACCAGACCTTGAGGTCTTTTAGTCGTCACTTTCAGAGGTTACTACTTTCAGTTTTCTCTTAGATAGTTTGTTGCCAACGCTTAGGCTTCTTTTTAGATTTGTACTTGTTGGATATCATATCTCTAATATAATGAATGCAACTTTCTTTCCGTTCGTTCTGTTGTTTCGAACTATAATTAATGCAAGAACCTGAAAATCTTTTAAAATGGTACCTCTACAGACGCTTATTGGGTCCGAGCTTCTCAGCTCCGGCCTAAGCGGGCCTTAGTCACGCTTCGCCTCCGTCGTTTTGGGAAGCGGGGCGTGACAGATTTTAGTGGTGGCCCATGCAGGTCATGCAAAAAGTTCGGAACAACAATAGTACATCATTCATTTAATATCCATGTACATGTCTAAATTTGGTTTTCCCAGTCTTAGATGGTAGGAAGACTTAGGTAGACGTCCCAGTTAGATAGTTAGACGCCTTGGTTAAGATTTAGCCGTACCCGTCTTAGGATACCTTAGTAGCCTCTCCCTCCCTAGCTCTGACCAAACTAGATTTCTAGAGTCCTTCTTTTAGTTTTGTCGCTCGCTCAGCTCCATCGACTTCGGGCCCAGTAGAACTAACCGTGATTCTCTGAGGAACCTTCCCATTGGAACCCTAGTTACAGTCTAGCTCATTAGGAAATCTTAGTGCCGAGCTCTCCTGATCTTAGACGATTCGGAAAGTAGAATCCCTGACTCCTAGCGTCTTCCTGATCATTACCATTTTCGTGTTATCGACCGTGATGTTCCATCGTAGCTCTTCACGGTTCGTATCCTACACATATTCTTCAAGCGATCATTTTCCTGTCTCCCGATTCACGTGATCGTTTCCTGACGATCATCGTAGATCCTCCAAATCTTTCTCTTTGCCAATTTTGTCTTCTCTAAAGTATTTTCGAAACTCCATATTCATGTTTCATCGCTCAGTTTGATTCCTTTGAAAACCCTTTATTATATATATTTAAAATTTCTTGCTTTTTGGTTGAAAGTACATTCTTGGATTTTAAAATCTCCTTGGTCGTCAATTTTCAAGTTACTATCTGGTGATTATTTCTAAACGGTATCTCTCATATTTTCGGTTTTTAAAACCTCGTTAAGATTCTGATAATTCAATTTATATTTTTCTGGAGTACAAGATCTGTTTCTAATCGCTTACCGTATATACTTTTTAAAATAATTTCTAAACTGGAGGGGACTCTAATTATTTTATTGTTATTATTATATCGGTTCTATGTTCTTCGTGACCACATTTTAAAAACCTTTGTGTAAACTTAATTTCAATTGCAAAACAATCGTTTCTCACCCTACCCATCCTTCCTACGTCTTAATTTTTCCAAGATTTTAATTTTGCTACACCTGCTCACTTTTAAGCATATGAACATACATATTTAAAGGTATATGATACCATGTTTTGCACAAAATCCTCCTTTCATCGTTAAATCATTTTTTAGCAATACTTTTTTTTGTCCCGTCTATCCGATTATCGTCTTACCCTCGCCTTACATGACTTCGCTCTTTCGATCTCGTTTCGTGTCGTTCTGGTTTCGGTCTCCCTCTGGTATGTAGATATCAGCGCCTGTAGTTGTCTATGTCATCCCTAGCTAGTAGTGGACCCTTGAGTTTGTGATGTCGTGATGTATATATAGGTATAGTGTGTAGATCTGTATGAGTGTGTCATCTTTAGGATCCTGATAATTGCCTTTTGTGTCTTGAATGTGTAGTCAGTGTTAACCATGATATGATTGAAGTTGTCTGAATGACGGTACTCAAACGTATATGAATAGGGTCATATCAGGCAATTTCCTTAGACGTAGTTTTCGCGATTATAGAATAACTTAAACTGGATGTGATTGTATCATAACTTTGTTTTCTTTTAAACCAACCCCTTTAAAGTTTTTGAAATTAGCTCACAAGATCACAAATCAATTATCTTCCTCATCCATTACCACAACTCCACACTTTTTCCAAATGATTTAAAATATGTCTTTGGCCTTAAGTTTGCTTTCTCTTCTCCTCTTTCTCCCTTAGAAATGTTATGTTTATTGTTATTATATTATTGGGACTAGGTATTATTGTTATAGGATTTTGTTTGCAAGTAGGCTTAGGGAGAGATGAGATTTGTTATAGCATTGATTAACCGATTTTGGAACAATAGGATATTGGAAATCATTGGGTGAAAAATGAGCTGTCCAAGACTTATTTATAATACAGATGTGTGAAGGACTCAATGGAAAATTCTAGTTGGATGAAACTGCGCACAAGGAGATGAGTACTCAATCGATCTGAAACTTGGACGAGTGATAGATATGAGTAGCTTGGACGGGATAATATGATTTAGAGTGATCATGAGAATGAGTAGAATGTTGTAAGCGTCAAGACTTGGTTGTCGAGTTGACGTGAGAAGGATTTGAGAATGATACGACGCGTTGAGATGAATGGATGGTTAGGTAGGTGGACTTAAATTAGTTGGGATTAGTTATAGTGAGTAGGATGAGATGTGATCCTGATAGTTCAATTATTTGGCGGATAAATTTATGGGAAGATATAA
This sequence comes from Scilla litardierei, assembly GCA_030789695.1. Classification (NCBI taxonomy): domain Eukaryota; kingdom Viridiplantae; phylum Streptophyta; class Magnoliopsida; order Asparagales; family Asparagaceae; genus Scilla; species Scilla litardierei. The sequence goes on along the minus strand of CM061142.1, from coordinate 187,767,767 downwards.
CAAGGAATGTATTAAGGACACAGCGATTATTGATTTGCGAAAGGGGTGATGAGATAGACAAATGTTCGTCTTGGATTGGTGATCAGCTAGAACATTATTTTAGCGATTGATTAATATTGGGAAGAGATTGAGAAATTTAAAGATACTATTGAGCGATGATGTTTAGTGGAGTGGTATGGTATGAGAAGACGATTATTATCCTTTTATGAGAACTTGGAGTTGGAAATTTGAACAACAGTGATGGGTCTATAGTTAAGTGTTAGGATGTGAGTTAGACGTGGCATTATCCAGTGAAAAGACGGGTTATGATGGATTATTTGAGGAACGATATTGAAGTTATAAGATTTGAGATCATGGTATGAAAGATGGGAGTTATAGGCTTAGGTATTTATAGATTTTATAATGAGTATTAGCATAGGTGATTCCGAGGGCGGAATCATTTCTAAGGTGGGTAGAATGTAACGGTCGCTTTCCGACCTTATGATTTTTCTGCGTGCACGTGCTTTATCGTGCACGTATTTTATTTGGCTATTTTTGGGCTCCGGCATAGGCGATGTGATATGCCGTTGCGATCGTTTTGGGGTGTAGAATTTTATAGTAATTTTTGGGAACGCCGTTTCACGGCTCGTTTTCTCGCAAAACGACTTTGAATGATAGAGGCGTTTTAGTCATTTGACTTAAAACGCCGTTTCCAATTTTACGTAAATTCTTGGTAGGCGTTATGCATGATCGGGCTTCGTAGATCTGTGCGTCTCGTCTCCACGATCGCCCCGGTATTTTCGGATTATTTTTCTGACACCCGGATTGCGAGATATCACTCGGAGAAATCTCGACCGTCGATCTCCCCATCAGATTCAAATTTCGAATTTGATATCAAATCTGGCTAAATCCCTAATTATCTTCATAATATCTTCCCTAATCTGCTCCCTCTATTGACACCTGGACTTCCCTCAAATTGTACACCATCTACCTCTCTATCTATCCCCTTATAACTATAAATCTTATAGATATATATCAAAGTTTATTATTATTTAAAACCCTAAACCCTAATTTTTCTTTTCACGTGACCTAGGCCATACCCATCTCAGCCGCCACCTAACATTTCATCCCGATATCATTTTCCCCCCCGCGAGCTTCTCCCTGTCCCCTTGCATCTCCCTCCCTCCGGTGCTTCCAACCTCGCCGGTGGCCTCGCCCTCAATCCCCGATCACCGCGCGACCCCACAGCCCCGCCGACGGCCCGTGCAGCCGCCCCGAACGCCAACACAGCCGTTCGGGCTGTGTTTCCTTTGCACCGCCGCGGCACCAAGCGGCAATCGCCGCTGCCATGACTTCTGGCGCCGCCCGACGCCGGGATCGCCGCCCCACCAGTCCCTGAGACGCCGACCTCGCCCCGATCCGCCTACCGCCTCCCCTCAGTCCCCCTCTCCCTTACTCTGCTCTCATCCCCTGTTCCCATCTCCAAACAGGGCCGCCGACACCAGCACTCCCCTCTTCCCAGCGCCGCCGTGAGCCACCCCCGAAATCGCCGACCCATCGGAGCTGCTGCCGCGATGACCCCGACGACAACACCGCTGTCCCTCAACCGCGCACACCTCTAAGGCCGCCCCAAGCCGCCGTATCCGTTCACCACCCCTTTGCCGTCCGATCTCCAAGCAACCCAGCCCCAGTCGCCCGATCCCCGGCGGTGTTTACTCCGGCCATCTCCAGTGCCCCACGCCGACGTCGCCCAGAACGGAGTTGCCGCCCTCCTCTACACGTCCAGCATCCCCAGGGCTGCCCCTATGGCACCACCGACCGCTCCACCTCGCCGTTGTCGCAGGCAGTCGTCAACCGCCCTGCTGTCGCCGTGGGCTATCCTAGTCGAGCTCCTCTCCCCTTTAGGCAGCCTCCGACTTTCCCCTGCAAGCAAAGGAAAGAAAGATGAACGCAAATCAAGTGAGTTTTTATGACCCCTCTTTATAAGAAGCACGTATATAGTAGGTATCACATGGGAACAGTACCCTAGGATGACTTGTAGAATGAATGGATTGTAAACAAATGTGAGCTTCAATGCAAGTGGTATATTATAATTCTCATGCTAACAGTACCCTATGCACTATGGACTTATATAAATGGGCTATGGAATTGTGAACTCCAATACAACTATGGGTTTATAAACTATATATTTTAGCAATATATATATATATGTATATAGTCATCATGCTATTGAGTACTGCTAAACTTCCGATTATAACATGTAACGACTAATCTCACAGTACTTATAAAATTATAATGCTTATAATACTATTGTAACCTATTATGGCAGTACTTATGAGATGCAATATATGTAAAACTTGTATAGGTAGTATATGTCATGTATATGAGCCTTTGTTAAATAGGTTAGTTATCACGTGTTAATATGTATGTTAGTAACCGGTGGGTATGAACGTTAATTTTGATTATTAGAGAATTCTTTAAGCTTGATGTCATAAATCTATCGTCGCAGATATGTCATATCTACCATCGCGATCACCAAGGGCCGTGACGAGACGTTCCGGGAGCGGAGGTGACCGATCCGTCGCCGTTCAGACGCTACGTCCATCCTACATCAAACACCGGAGAGGTTGGTCCCCCTAACTCGTAGCACAACCCACATCGTAGCGAAACCGAAAACCTACCTAAAATCGGACAACTGCAACTAAATTTATTTTCTGCTCCCTTAAAACGTTGTGTAACAGTAGATTCGACGACTGGACTTTTGAACTGTGCACATAGGATAGAATCGTCGAATAGGGCTGAACATCAAAATTGTGACTTTGACAATTAGGGTAGTCCCGACAACTTAGAAATGAACCTAAATAGGATTATTGAAAAACACGACCTGACACCGTCGCCATGACATGTTTCAGACGGACTACAGCTGACGCGACGACTGGACGAGACTCCCCAGACGGACGACACACTCGCCACCGCAGGCAAGTGTACCCACTTGCATGTTTGACCGCGTCTTGGTCTTAAATTGTTAGAACTATTAGACTGTGAGTGTATATAACCGGACGTGAAATGATAGCATCCGGGTCACCCTGACGACTTAGACTTGACGACGAAGTCTAAGTCCGACGAACAACAACTTGTGACACTTTAGGATTATCTTGTGTGTGCATGCGTGTGGACACCCTAGAACAACTCTCCCGTACACTGGTCGTGTCTTGTCACCGTTATACACATTGGTCGTGTCTTGTCACCGTGTTACAAAAAGCCTTCGGGCGTTTCAGATGCTTCCCTTGCGGAAGTGATCTCTGTGATACAAAAAGCCTACGGGCGTTTCAGGTGCTTCCCTTGCGGAAGTGATCTCTGTGTTACGAAAAAGCCTACGTGCGTTTCAGGTGCTTCCCTTGCGGAAGTGATCTCTATGTTACTAAAAAGCCTACGGGCGTTTCAGGTGCTTCCCTTGCGGAAGTGATCTCTGTGTTACGAAAAAGCCTACGGGCGTTTCAGGTGCTTTCCTTGCGAAAGTGATCTCCGTGCTTCCTGTCCTGAGTTCTGGGGTTTGGGGTAGGGTTGAGCGTGCGCACGGGGAGAGGGTCTGATCCCCCTCAACCCGTAAGGCGTGAACCCTTCGTGTCGTGCCGTGTCGTGTCGTGTCCTACCTGTCTTGTCTGTCTTCGTCTTGTCCTGACACATTTAGGTTAGTCCCTTAGTCGGTAGCACACGCTACGGCTACTGCCTGCTACGCTTTACTTTCCTGCTACGTACTTCTTTGCTACCTTGTTGTAACCTCAGCATGCTAATCAACCAGTAAAACGTTGTTTAATAGTTCAGTACACTTGCAGTTTGGTCTAACCCTTTTTGTAGACCTAACCTGACGTACAGTTCCTTCTTTTGGTGCTGTACGTCAGGTGTTGAGCCAGAGTTCGTGGACGAGGCAGACTCATTGGAGTACGTGGAGCCGAGGACGTCGTCACCAGAGTACGTACCTGACAAGGACCAGACCTTGAGGTCTTTTAGTCGTCACTTTCAGAGGTTACTACTTTCAGTTTTCTCTTAGATAGTTTGTTGCCAACGCTTAGGCTTCTTTTTAGATTTGTACTTGTTGGATATCATATCTCTAATATAATGAATGCAACTTTCTTTCCGTACATTCTGTTGTTTCGAACTATAATTAATGCAAGAACATGAAAATCTTTTAAAATGGTACCTCTACAGACGCTTATTGGGTCCGAGCTTCTCAGCTCCAGCCAAAGCGGGCCTTAGTCACGCTTCGCCTCCGTCGTTTTGGGAAGCGGGGCGTGACAACCACTCGGGCGAGTGAACTATTTCACTCGGCCAAGTGGGCTTCCTTTGTTCGGCCGAGTACACGCTAAAAAACATCGTGAGCGTATCCGTTCGGTTCGGCCGAGTAGGGCTTCTTACTCGGCCGATTGAGTGGTCTACTCGGCCGAGTGGTGTGCTGTTGAGCTCATTTCTTCTTCTTCTCGCCTCCTCGTCGCTCCTATTAATTTCCTTCTTCTTCCGCTCATCCTCCATCACTGATAAGTCCTCGAATGAGCCGTAGGAGACACTCCTAAGCGCATGCAAATTCTTTGATCTCAAATTCACTCCAGATCGCTTCATATTACCTAAAATATGACAAAAACAAGAAATAGTGAAAAGCATCGCAATATTGTCGAATAATCGTGAAAAACGTGATATGAGCGATCAAAACGACATGCAAACATGCAGATAAAAGGTGTAAAATATGGAGTGATCAAAATCCCCCAAGCTTACCTCTTACTCGTCCTCGAGGAAGATGAGTAAAAGGCGAACTTGATGGAAAAAAAATAAAGGATCGGGAAAAAGAAAAAGGAAATAGGAAAGAAAACAAAGAGAGAGAAGTGCTAGATTATTTTCTCAGGACGTGGGTTTTGCTTACTCATATAGCACACGGTGAATATAAAACACATGCCAAAGATTTTTATCTCGATATCATAATCATATGGATGCATTCAAGATAGATTGTCACGCCCCGCTTACCAAAACAACGGAGGCGAAGCGTGACTAAGGCCCGCTTAGGCCGGAGCTGTGAAGCTCGGGCCCAATAAGCGTCTATGTGGTACTCCAAGACGAAGGAACAGGTCCCTGTAGGTTAGTACGGAATAATAAAAGTACTGAAAAGAAAATCATCCCTTTTATTCCAAATTATTCATCCAGAGTTCAGAGAGTCTAACAAAGCCTGATTCGGCTACACCAACTGAAAGGTAAACTACTGGTGCAAGCACCCAACCTAGACAGAAAATAAACGGTGCTACGCACCCAACTAGACTGCAGTGAGACCCCTGGATCAGCAACGTGAAAGCCTCTAGCTCTGGTCCTCCTCGGGCACGTACTCTGGATCGACTTCCTCCGACTCAACGTACTCTGGCAGGTCCGCCTCGTCAACGTACTCCGACTCGGTACCTGACGTACATCACCCAAGAGAAAAGGAAATGTACGTCAGGTAAAGTCTACACAGAAAATGTCAGACTCTAATACAAGTGTATTTTAATTTAAGACAACGTTTTACTGGTTGATTAGCATGCTGGGGTTATAGCAGAGTAACAAAAGTAAACACAGCAGGAAAGGTAAAACACGTCAAGCGGTAGTCATAGTGTGTGCTACCGACTACGGGACTAACCTAAGAGGGACGTGACAAGACAGGACAAGACGGGACAAAGTAGGATGGGACAAGACACGTGTAACACGAAGGGTTCACGCCTTACGGTTCGAGGGGGATCAGACCCTCTCCCCGTGCGCACGCTCAACCCTACCCCAACCCAGGAACTCAGGACAAGAAGGTACATGGATCACTTCCGCTAGGGAAGCATCCGAAACGCCCGTAGGCTTTTTGTATAACAGGGATCACTCTCGCGTGGAGAGCATCCGAAACACCCGTAGGCTTTTTGTATAACGGGGATCACTCTCGCGTGGAGAGCATCCGAAAAGCTCGGAGGCTTTTTGTATAACGGGGATCACTCTCGCGTGGAGAGCATCCGAAACGCCCGGAGGCTTTTTGTGTAACAGGACACGACACACAAGGAATTTGTTATTCTAGGGGGTCCACACGCACGCACACACAGGACAAACCCTAAGGTGTCAAATGATGTTGTTGTTGCGCTTAGACTTCGTCGTCAAGTCTAAGCCGTCAGGGTGACCCGGACGCTATCATTTCACGTCCGGTTCTCTTTGTTCACAGTTTAATAGTTCTAACAGTCTAAGGCCTAGGCATGGCCGAAAGTGCAAGTGAATACACTTGCCTGCGGTGGCGAGCGTGTCGTCCATCCGGAGCGTCGCGTCCAGGCGTCGCGTCCGCGGTAGTCCGTCTGAAATATGGTCACTGCGACGGTGTCAGGTCGCGTTTTTCAATAAGTCCTATTTAGGGTTTGTTTCTAGATTGTCGGGACTACCCTATTCGTCAAAGTCACGTTTTGGTGTTTCGTTCAACCTAGATCGACTTCTACCCTATGTGCACAGAAAAGTTGTCCGATTGTCGATCTTTCTACGGTGAGCAGTGTTTTATAGATACTGAAAATAAATTTAGTTCAAGTTGTCAAATTTTAGTTTAGGGTTTGATTTCGCTACGGTGTGGGTTTGCTACGAGTTTGGGGAACCAACCTCTCCGGTGTTTGACGCAGAATGGACGTAGAGTCTGAACGGCGGGATCTCCTCGTCGTCTACGGCGTCTTGGCTACGGGTAGCGTAGCCAGACACGTTTCGGCAGCGAACTGAAAGTACGGGCAACGTGCGGGGATAGCGAACAGTGAAGGCGAGCCTGGTAGCGATCCGTAAAAGGTTAGCAGCGTCGAGAAGCCGCCAAAACAGCGAGCAACGGCATCAAACGTCGTCTCAACATCGCTGGAGGCTGAGGAAAAGTCCTCCGACGATCTCGGGTGGCAGATGGGTCTCGTAGGCGATCGGGGAGGCCGCGGGGTGATGCTTGGCCATCCGACGGCGGCGCAAAAATCTGCAGTAGCAGCTGGCGGCGGCTGCTGCAGCTTCTTAGCACGAAACGACCGGCGGCGGGGTCCATTGAGGTGGCCGAGGGTGATGACAGGGCGTCGGTGTGGTCAGGGTGGCTCTGCGGCGATGTGGCGATCAGAAAAACGTCAGCAGCGGAAGTTTCCACTGCTGTTGCTGCTGTTGCATGGAAGACAGTCCGCACGGTCGTTCAGGCGCCTCCCTACGGTGGTCGCGGTGATGGTTGGCCGGAGCAACGCCGCACGGTGGTCGGGAAGGCGGGTGGCGTCGGCGTGGGGGTGAGGTGCGAGGGAGAGGGAAAACGCGAGGGAGAGAGAAAGAGAACGGGGGGCTTCGAGTTTTTTTTGTGGCGGCTACGAATATCACAGCCCTAGGTTTTGGGTTCTCACGTGAATAGGTTTCTAGGGTTAAGGTTTTAAAAAGATTTGTTTGCTAAAGTGTTATAAGATATATGTTAAATGGGTAAAGGGGGTAGAGCTAAGGGTAGTGGAAACAGAAGAAAAGGAGAATACAAATATAAGATGAAATATTAACCCATTGATACGTATGAGGATACCTAGGGATATTATTAGATCTGATTACAATTTGAATTTTGAATTTGATTAGGGCAAATCAACGCTCGAGATTTAACCGGAAGATATCTCTCGCTACGGGCGTCGAAAAATTAATCTGAAAAATACCGGGACGATCGTGGAGACGAGACGCACGGGGCTACGGAGTCTGATCGTGTGTTACGCCTACCAAGAATTTACGTAAAATTGGGAACTGCGTTTTGAGATAAAAGACTAAAACGCCCCTACCATTCTAAGTTGTTTTGCGAGAAAACGAGCCATGAAATGACGTTTCCAAAAATTACAATAAAATTCTACACTCCCATACGGTCACAACGGCATATCACATCGCATATACCGGAATCCAGAAATAGCCAAAAAAATTATGTTCACGATAAAACACGTGCACGCAGAAAATCCATAAGGTCGGAAAGTGACCGTTACATTCTACCCTACTAAAATAAATATTCCGTCCTCGGAATCAACAACACTAATCAGCAAATAAGAAGGGAAAACACTCCCTCATCTCCTCTTCGCACTCCCAAGTGGACTCTTCAGGTGATCCGTGACGTCACATCACTCTCACCAGGTCGACTACCTTATTCCTCAATTACTTCTGTCGACGGTCCAAAATCTGCACAGGCTGCTGGTCATATGTCAGGTCTGGGCGAACCGTAATCTCAGAGAAATCAACCGTGTGCGACGGATCACTGACGTACCGACGTAGCTGAGATACGTGAAATACGTCATGAACTCCCTCCAAAGATGGTGGCAGAGCAAGGCAGTAAGCCACTGCTCCCACACACTCCAGCACATCGAAAGGTCCAATATACCTCGGACTCAGCTTTCCCTTCTTCCCGAAACGAATGACTCCGCGGTTCGGAGAAATCTTCAGGAAGACATGATCTCCAGGCTGGAACTCCAAAGGTCTTCTCTTGGCATCAGCCCAATGCTTGAAACGATCCTGCACAACTCTGAGCTTCTCCCTGATGTCCCTCACGACATCCACCGCTTCCACTATCATCTCTGGATCCAACAGCTCCCGATCTTCGATGTCATCCCAGCTCAGTGGCGATCGACATTTCCTCCCATATAGGGCAGCAAACGGCGCCATGCCAATGCTCGCCTGGTAGCTGTTGTTATACGAAAACTCCACCAAGTGAAGATGGTCCTCCCAAGATCCCTTCAAATTGAGCGTACAAGCTCGCAACATATCCTCCAGAATCTGAATAGTCCTCTCGGACTGGCCATCGGTCTACGGGTGGTACGACATGCTGAAACTCAGACTTGTACCCAAATTCTCCTGCAAACTTCTCCAGAACGAACCTCGAGTCTCTGTCAGACACGATGCTCACGGGGACTCCGTGTAAGCGTACGATCTCCTGCACGTACACGGTCTATGTCACAACTATCTCCAAGAGGAAAATTTAAAAGAGGAGTAAAAATGAAATTTTACCTCTAGATATTTCCTCGCTAAGACTTCCGTAGACTGGCCCACTCAGAACGGGATGAAATGAGCAGACTTAGTTAACCAATCAACGATCACCCAGACTGCGTCGTTCTGTTTTGGGGTCCGAGGTAAACCAGTCATGAAATCCATCGTGATGTGTTGCCACTTCCACTCTGGAATAGGAAGCGGTTGTAGTAATCCAGCCGTAAGATGGTGCTCAGCCTTCACCTATTGGCATATCAAACACTTGGCAATGCTCCGTGCCACACTCCTCTTCATGCCAATCCACCAGTAATTCAGACGGAGGTCCTTATACATCTTGGTCCCTCCAGGATGTATAGAATATGGCGAGCTATGAGCCTCGCTCAAAAGATCCTCCCGAACATCACCTGCAGGTACGCAGAGCCTACTGCCATACCGCAGCGAACCATCCTCATGAATCACGAACTCCGTCCGTAGCCCAGCTTCAACCTGCCTCCTGATCCTCTGTAGCTTCGGATCTCCTGCCTGTGCTGCCTTGATCCGATCCACGATCGTGGACTGAATCTGTAAATTCATGAATGAAAGAACCACACCAGGTAGGACGACCTCTAGATCCATCTCTCTCAGCTCCTGCTGTATCCTCCAGTCGGCAGTATGCATCATCGCAGTAGGAAGTCTACTCAAGGCATCAGGCACTACGTTCACCTTCCCCGGGTGATACTGCAAATCTATCTCATAGTCAGCCATGAGCTCTAACCATCGTCTCTGACGCATGTTGAGCTCCTTCTGCGTAAAGATGTACTTCAAGCTCTTGTGATCGGTGAAAATCTTCACGCTCTCACTTAGCAAGAAGTGCCTCCAGATCTTCAGTGCAAATATCACCGCTGCCAACTCCAGATCGTGCGTCGGGTAATTCTTTTCATGAGTCCTCAAATGACAAGAAGCGTACGCGACCACGTGGCCATGCTGACGCAAAACGCATCCTAGGCCCTTCCCTGATGCATCACAGTATACTTCGAAGCCTCCGCTCCGATCCGGTACAGCCAAAATCGGTGCTGTGGTCAATCTCACCTTCAAGATACTGAAGGCCTCCTCACAAGCATCTGACCAATGGAACTCCACATCCTTCCTCGTCAGCTTCGTCATCGGCTCTGCAATCTTCAAGAAATCCTTGATGAACCGCCGATAATAGCCTGCTAAGCCAAGAAAGCTCCCGATATCTGACGCTGACTGCGGAGTCGGCCAATCTCTGACTGCTCTGACCTTCTCCGGATCTACAGATATGCCATCACCGGACACCACGTGTCCCAGAAACGCGACTCTGTCCAGCCAAAACTCACACTTACTATACTTGACATATAGCTTATGTCGCCTCAGCGTCTCCAGCACCGTCCTCAGATGACAGCTGTGCTCCTCCTCAGACTTCGAGTAAATAAGGATGTCGTATATAAAGATAACGACAAACTTATCCAGGAAGTCGTAGAAAATCAAGTTCATCAAATTCATGAACACAGCTGGAGCATTGGTTACGCCAAAAGGCATAACCACGAACTCATAATGTCCGTACTTCGTCCAGAAGGCAGTCTTCAGAATATCGTCCTTCTTCACCTTCAGCTGATGATATCCGCTCCTCAAGTCCAACTACGAGAAAACTCTCGAACCTCCCAGCTGATCAAAAATATCATCGATGCGCGGCAGCGGATACTTATTCTTCACTGTGACAGCATTCAGCCCTCGATAGTCCATGCACATCTTGCGGGACCCATCCTTCTTCTTCACGAGCAAGACTAGTGCACCCCACGGTGACACACTAGGGTGGATGAAACCCTTCTGCAGCAACTCATCTAATTGCTTCCGCAGCTCCTCAAGCTCAGCAGGAGCCATCCGATACGGTGCCTTCGATATCGGCTGCGCTCCCGGCATGAGATCAATTCCAAATTCTAGAGCTCTGTCGGGTGGCAGACCCGAGATATCCTCCGGGAAGACGTCGTCGAAGTCTCTGACGACTGCTGGTCGGTCGATCACCATCTGCATAGCTGCGACAATCGGCACCTCCGGCTTGGCCCGAAATCTGATGGGCCCAAGCGACTCATCTCTGCTATGAAACTCGAACTCCGGATGGCCTGGAATCCGGAATACCACCCTCTTACTGTGGCATTCGATCGACGCATGGAAGTCTCCCAGCCAATCGATGCCAAGAACGACATCGAAATGTGGCAGGTCGTGGACGATGAAATCTGTAAATAATTCGTGTCCACTGACCGCCAAGGAGATCGATCGACAACCCAAATTCACAGTCACCACTCCGTTCCCTGTGGTGATGTCCCAACACTTAGAAAGTGTATGGGTGGGAATGGAGTGCCTTGTTACAAATCTCCGGGATAAGATGCACATGGATGCACCGGAGTCGAACAAGGCCAAGGCCGGGTGAGAGAACACTGGGATAGTGCCTAAGATATGAAAGAACTACGGTCAAACCAAGCTACTCTAACAAACAAGGCAAACAAACAAAGCTAACAATAAGATCTACACTATGAAATGAAAAACTAGATCCGAAGTAATACCTGCAATAACTCCATCCAGGTCCTCAGTCTCAACATCTGTCATGGTGTAAGCCGGCCTCTGGGGTTACACTGCCCACTGAAACATCTGCCTCTGTGGCACAAAGGTTGGTCCACGTACAGTAGCTCCTCTCTGAACCGGGGCAGGTGCTCTACTCTGTAGCGGGGCTGGTGCTCCGACTATGGCATGACGCGCTCTCGGACAATCCTTAGCAGCGTGCAAGGCATCTCCATAAACCAAGAACAATCCCAGCTTCTTCCTGCAATCATTCTGGATGTGCCCTGGCTTCCCGTAGTAATGACATGGTCCCTTGCTCTGACTCTGTACAAGTGCTCCAGGCCTCTTGAAAGGCACTGTCTGAACTGGCCTCATCGCCGGCCTAGCAGGTGGCCGGTACTGCTCCATGTGACGCTTCCCTCTATCAGCTGGAGGGTCAGGTAGACGTGATATGGTCTCATGGTTCCTCACGGCATTCAGCACCGCTCCCATGGTCGTGAAATCTGCCGAAGACATAGAAGCCTGAATCTTTGGACGCAGTCCCTGACGAAAAGGATCAGCTCGTTTCTCCTCCTTCCTCACCATATGTGGGGCAAACCGACTCAGCATCTCGAACTCCGCCTCATACTCGTCGACGGTCATATCCCCCTGCTTCAGATCCACAAATCTGCTCAACAGCTCCCTCCTAGCAGCCTTGGTGAAGTACTTCTCCTTAAACATCGACCTGAAGGTCCTCCACTCCACTGGCTTCTGCAGGCGCCTCTCCTCAATGCGCCACCAGTTCCTAGCATTCTCGGTCAGCTGCATCTTCGCTATCTCAACTTGGGTATCATCAGGAATCTTCGCAGCAATCAACTTCTCCTTAATACTCAGAATCCACTCATCAGCAACCAACGGTCCTTCCTTCCCAGAAAATGCCTTCGGCTGAAGCTCATTGAACCACTTCACTCCCGGAGCAGCTCGAGGGGTAGGCAGAGGTGGTGGTAGTGCAACTGGAGGAGCTTGGGCAGCACGGTGGGACTGCTAAACCAACTGATGTTGTACGTCCAGCATCTCTCTCATCATGCCCAGAAACTGGCGAAACTCTCCGCCCTGGTCTTCCGGAACCCCATCGCCTGAGTTCCCGGATCGGGTTACACGTCATCCTGCCATCCTATTGACAAGAAAGACATAGATTAGACTCGTATAAATTACTGGATAACAATAAAATGAATGTCAATACTTCTATTGTTTCGAACTTGTCGCAGGTTCGAGACCTGCATGGGCCACCACTAAAACTTGTCACGCCCCGCTTCCCAAAACAACGGAGGTGAAGCGTGACTAAGGCCCGCTTAGGCCGGAGCTGTGAAGCTCGGGCCCAATAAGCGTCTGTGTGGTACTTCAAGACGAAGGAACAGGTCCCTGCAGGTTAGTACGGAACAATAAAAGTACTGAAAAGAAAAGCATCCCTTTTATTCCAAATTATTCATCCAGAGTTCAGAGAGTCTTACAAAGCCTGACTCGGCTACAACAACTGAAAGGTAAACTACTGGTGCAAGCACCCAACCTAGACAGAAAATAAACGGTGCTACGCACCCAACTAGACTGCAGTGAGACCCCTGGATCAGCAACGTGAAAGCCTCTAGCTCTGGTCCTCCTCGGGCACGTACTCTGGATCGACGTCCTCCGACTCTACGTATTCTGGCAGGTCCGCCTCGTCAACATACTTCGGCTCGGTACCTGACGTACAGCACCCAAGAGAAAAGGAACTGTATGTCAGGTAAAGTCTACACAGAAAATGTCAAACTCTACTGCAAGTGTATTTTAATTTAAGACAACGTTTTACTGGTTGATTAGCATGCTGGGGTTATAGCAGAGTAACAAAAGTAAACGCAGCAGGAAAGGTAAAACGCGTCAAGCGATAGTCGTAGCGTGTGCTACCGACTACAGGACTAACCTAAGTGGGACGTGACAAGACAGGACAAGACGGGACAATACACGTGTGACACGAAGGGTTCACGCCTTACGGTTCGAGGGGGATCAGACCCTCTCCCCATGCGCACGCTCAACCCTACCCCAACTCAGGAACTCAGGACAAGAAGGTACATGGATCACTTCCGCTAGGGAAGCATCCGAAACGCCCGTAGGCTTTTTGTATAACAGGGATCACTCTTGCGTGGAGAGCATCCGAAACTCCCGTAGGCTTTTTGTATAACGGGGACCACTCTCGTGTGGAGAGCATCCGAAACGCCCGTAGGCTTTTTGTGTAAAAGGGATCACTCTCGCGTGGAGAGCATCCGAAACGCCCGGAGGCTTTTTGTGTAACAGGACACAACACACAAGGAATTTGTTATTCTATGGAGTCCACACGTACGCACACATAGGAAAACCCCTAAGGTGTCAAATGATGTTGTTGTTGCGCATAGACTTCGTCGTCAAGTCTAAGCCGTCAGGGTGACCCGGACGCTATCATTTCACGTCTGGTTCTCTTTGTTCACAGTTTAATAGTTCTAACAGTCTAAGGCCTAGGCACGGCCGAAAGTGCAAGTGAATACACGTGCCTGCGGTGGCGAGCGTGTCGTCCGTCTGGAGCGTCGCGTCCGCGGTAGTCCGTCTGAAATATGGTCACGGCGACGGTGTCAGGTCGCATTTTTCAATAAGTCCTATTTAGGGTTTGTTTCTAGATTGTCGGGACTACCTTATTCGTCAAAGTCACGTTTTGGTGTTTCGTTCAACCTAGATCAACTTCTACCATATGTGCACAGAAAAGTTGTCCGATTGTCGATCTTTCTACGGTGAGCAGCGTTTTACAGATACTAAAAGTAAATTTAGTTCAAGTTGTCAAATTTTAGTTTAGGGTTTGATTTCGCTACGGTGTGGGTTTGCTACGAGTTCGGGGAACCAACTTCTCTGGTGTTTGATGCAGAATGAACGTAGAGTCTGAACGGTGGGATCTCCTCGTCGTCTACGGCGTCTCGGCTACGGGTAGCGTAGCCAGACACATTCCGGCAGCGAACTGAAAGTGCGGGCAGCGTGCGGGGATAGCGAACAGCGAAGGCGAGCCCGATACCGATCCGCAGAAGGTTAGCGGTGTCGAGAGGCCGCCAAAACAGCAAGCAACGGCGTCAAACGTCATCTCAACGTCGCTGGAGGCTGAGGAAAAGTCCTCCGACGATCCCAGGTGGCAGATGGGTCTCGCAAGCGATCGGGGAGGCCGCGGGGTGACGCTTGGCCGTCCGGTGGCGGCGGAAAAATCCACAGTAGCAGGCGGCGGCTGCTGCTGCAGCTTCTCAGTGCGAAACGACCGGCGGCGGGGTCCGTTGTGGTGGCCGATGGTGATGACAGGGCATCGGTGTGGTCGGGGCGGCTCTGCGGTGATGCGGCGATCGGAAAAACGTCAGCAGCGTCCGTTGCCGCTGCTGTCGCTACTGTTGCATGGAAGAAAGCCCGCACGGTCATTCAGGCGCCTCCCTACGACGGTCGCGGTGATGGTTGGCCGGAGCAACGCCGCACGGCGGTCGGGAAGGTAGGTGGCGTCGGCGTGGGGGTGAGGTGCGAGGGAGAGGGAAAATGCGAGGGAGAGAGAAAGAGAACGGGGGGGGGGGGGGGGGGGGGGGGGCGTTGAGTTTTTTTGTGGCGGCTACGAATATCACAGCCCTAGGTTTTGGGTTCTCACGTGAATAGGTTTCTAGGGTTAAGGTTTTAAAAAGATTTGTTTGCTAAAGTGTTATAAGATATATGTTAAATGGGTAAAGGGGGTAGAGCTAAGGGTAGTGGAAATAGAAGAAAAGGAGAATACAAATATAAGATGAAATATTAACCCATTGATACGTATGAGGATACCTAGGGATATTATTAGATCTGATTACAATTTGAATTTTTAATTTGATTAGGGCAAATCAACGCTCGAGATTTAACCGGAAGATATCTCTCGCTACGGGCGTCAGAAAATTAATCTGAAAATACCGAGACGATCGTGGAGACGAGACACACGGGGATACGGAGTCTGATCGTGCGTTACGCCTACCAAGAATTTACGTAAAATTGGGAACTGCGTTTTGAGATAAAAGACTAAAACGCCCCTACCATTCCAAGTCGCTTTGCGAGAAAATGAGCCGTGAAATGACGTTCTCAAAAATTACAATAAAATTCTACACTCCCATACGGTCACAACGGCATATCACATCGCATATACCGGAATCCAGAAATAGCCAAAAAAATTACGTGCACGATAAAACACGTGCACGCAGAAAATTCATAAGGTCGGAAAGCGACCGTTACATAGATACCCAAGAATAGCAAAATAGTATGAAATATGGAATCTTTCTAGAATTAACATCGTCTGAAGCATCTAAAGAGATATACATAGTCATACACCACACACTTTTCAATTGAATGCTTTCTATTTGGAGTATAAGATGTATCACACAATAAGAAGCAATAAGAATAGAAAGATATGGTTTTCATGAAATGCATGCTAAGTTTCAATTCCTGGATTTTGTAAAACCTTTAGTAATCTCACCGAGTATAGAAAATTACCGAGCTTATGTTGTCATGTACAGTCAAGTAGTCACTCTCTCACACATCATTGGATCCTCTCCCCCAAGCTTATCTATAAGCGTGGTGGCATTAAATAAATCAATAAGTACATTCCCCATTTTTGGAGCTCCAATAGAAATAAAAACAAAAGAGGGGAGAAAGAGAGAAAGAGTATGTGATGTGATCCTGTATAAGCTTCTTTTCTCTCTTTTTTTTCATTGCATATATACATCGGAGATCCCAAATCAAAAGATAGAAAGATATTCATATTTTTTTTCCTTTTTCTTTTTGATTTTGGGGGTATTGGAGCATGGAATTTAATGGCGGGGAAATGCCAATATAGGATCCGCTTAAAAGGAGATTCACCAATAAATATAAGTATAGAAATAATGCTCAAGATATGTGGAGAAAGAAATATATGTAATACTCGGTTCACTCTATAGGACGTGCACGACAACTTTCAGCAGAGTAATGTAATCTACTCAGTTGAATCTCAGAAAGTAAACTAATCCAGTTATATAACCTAACATACATTCATTCAACCCGAAAGTGAATCGCATAATTTTCATGCAATAAGAAGTGATATAAGAAAAGAAAGCAGTGCTCCAGATATAAGCAATCAATGTGTGAAGCTTGGTGTATTTTCTACGAAGAGTATACATATAAATTATCAGACTCAGCTAATAAAAGAATTTCATCCATATTCATACACGAAAGTGCGGGTTACTATTTCAAATGCAAAGCAAGACATAGCATATGATATCTGAATAAAAACTATGGCATGACAAGATAATATGCATATAGAGAATTAGAGATAAGCTAACACCACGTCATCATCATCATAGAAAAATCATCTCTAGCAAAAAGATGAAAGAAATAAGGATAAAAGAAAATGAAAAACTACTGTACAATGTAGCACACTCGTGAAAATAAAAAAACATGATGCATGATAAAAAAGAAAAAGTGGGTGAAAGCAAGTGTAAAAACGAAGAAATGTGGAAAAAAAGAAAATAAAAGGCGACGAAAATAAAAAGTGAGTGAGAACTCACTCCCCCAAGCTAAAGTGCACAGTGTCCTCAATGTGCGAAGTGTGGCACAACGAGAGGCAAAAAGTGGGCGGGGAGGGTGAGGATGCATGCGTGAAAATTAAAAAAATAAAAAGGAAAAAAGTAAAAAGTATGCAATGTGAATGCAAGTGATGCGACTAGAGATCAAAATGGTGTCAGATAGGTGTCCCCAAAAGTACTCCCTCTCTCCCAAAATGATATAGACAGATATAACCAAAATGTGACCAAAACGTGTGTGGAGGAGGGGTGCAAAATCAGTAGGCTCAGAAAATATCCAGCGTAACAATCACCAAAAAATATCGAAGGCATCCAGTGTGTGCCTAAGTGGGTGGGGGTGCACCAGCATCGTCCTGTGGCGGAGGTGGTGGTCGTGGAGGCTGCTGGGTGGGGGTGGGTGGCTGAGGCAGACGCTGAAGAATCTGGTTCAGGTAAGCCTGAATACCGGGAAGCAATACAACGCGGGTCTGGACAGCACTAACAGTAGCGGAGAGAGCCCGAAAATCTGCTCTAAGTCCACTCATCGTCCCCTCAAGAGCACGTAGGTGCTGAACTAAGGTGTCGGGGGAGGTGGAGTAGCGTGTTGAGCAGGACGAACAGGGGAAGAGTGGGGCTGTCTCGCTCGGCTACTGTAAAGGATGGGTGCTACAGTGGGGTGGTGAGGAGGTTCTGTGCTTGCTAAGTGTCTTTCAGCCTCTGTGGGAGGCTGAGACGCGGAAATGGTCGAAGAGGAAGGAGCGGCATCAGAAACGACAGTGGTGGCAAGCGACGAGGCAGGCAGAGAGGTCAGTGACACAGACGTGGGGACAGACGTCACGACACTCTCGGAGAATACAGCGGTGGTGGGGACAGTGAGGTTGACGACTGGGGAAGTCGTGAAGGGTGCATAAAATGACTCCCCGGGATTCGAGAACAACAATGAAGAAAGGGTCTTTACCGTGGAAGCAAAAGAAGGCTCGTTGCACTCAACTACGGTGGGAGGACGCTCGGGGCTAGCAGCAGAAATGGGATCTATTGACATGGGCACAGTGGTGGTGGTGGTGTGGGTGGACTTAGTTGAAGTGCTCCCGACACTAACAGAAGTGTGGATAGAGGTGTCGAGAGGTGCATACGAAGCAAGTGCAGGCTGAGGGATCACGAGGTCCTAGGGTGGAATGAGGGGCTCCTGCTGAGCACCCTCAGGCTCTAGCACGTATGCGGTGGGGATAAGGAGATCCATCGCTGGAATCCACTCTCCACCCGCGGGTCCTATATGTGTCCGAGCAGGGCTCGGGAGAACCATGTAATCCGCAGCAAAAGAACTGTGGAGCCACACCCAGTGCTGACGACCATGAGAACGCAACATCCTCATCTGGGCCATAACATATATCGAAAGTGAAGTGGGGCCCGGTGGTCGAAGCAAGTCAGCAGGTAGGTCGACGCCGGTCATAAGGGCAAAGAGGGTAATCAAACCGCCACAGCAAATAGGCGTCCAAGCGCCGACAGAAATAACTATGTGGTCGATGTACCAATTGGCAATATCAATCTCGACGGCGGGGACTAGGACGTCACTACCCCTATCGAAGACCCTAGGCCGTGTCATCGCATAGAGCATGTAGAGCTCTGGCGTCGACAGTGTCCCGGGCTCGTACCTCACAAGAAAAGTGGTCGCCATAAGGCGATGTGCAATGCGGAGGCAGGGGTGGAGAATGGCAGATGCCTTGGCCCTACTAGGGTTAAAGGCGAGTGGTGATCATGTGATCCGTGTCCAAAAGGCGTGCGTGTCGAACGACGGGGGTGGGATGTGCGTGGGAGCATAAGCGCGGTCTGGGACCGGAACAGCGGGCCACTGGAAGAACGCTCTAAGCATGCCGAGAGTGACCTCATACTCTCGATCCATCAGTCGAAATGAGCATCCCTCAGGGGTTCGGGCAATGGAACTAAGGACCTCTAGCGTCGGGCGGATGTAGGTGTCCGCCGACACAGACAGAAAGTCATGCCATCCCACGTTGTCGTACAACATGAGCAGGCCCTCGAGTACCCATAGGCAGTCAAAGTCAGCTAGGTGCACGAACCTAGAGGGTACGATCGAGCGATGGGAGATACGCTCGAATCTGGCGCGCTGGGCGTCATCTCGGAACGTGATCCCCATCACATCAAACACGGGGGCGGGTGGTGTAGGTGGTGGAATGGGAGCGGCAGGAGGCGGCTGTGTAGGTGGGGGTGGGCTAGGTGGCGGGGAGTCCGCCCTAGCGAAAAAGGGACCAGGATCGCCTGACCTCTTTCGCTTGGAAGCGGGCTCCTGAGTGCGTGGCCTAAGGCGTGGCGGCATGTGTGTCGCGATTCGTGCCCACTCAAATAAAAATGCGACGCGCTATATAATAGAACGAGTGTACCTGAGCACGACGCGAGAGAAAAATCTGAAGTGTGTGAAGAAACGCCTCCTCCACGAAGCTCTGAGTGCGTCCAGAATCTCCCCAAAGCTCCCCCAAGCTAACATGAAACACAAACAATAAAATCAGCGATAAATATCAATAAATGTAGGGGTAGATGGGGGATAATAGATATGTATTAGAATTAATTGGGATTTAGGGCACACTGGGCGTACGGATTGGGAGAATGGAGAAGAAAAATAGATTTGGGGCGAAATGGGGGGTGACCGGCGGCGGGGGAGGCGGCGCCTGCGAAGAACAGTGGTGGGGTGGCGTCGGCGACCGGCGACGAGCGTCGATCGGTGGTGGAGCGACGGCTCGGGCGACGGGATGCGTCGATTCGGTCGGGAGAAGGGGAATGGGTTCGGGCGCTGGGCGATTTGGGGTTTTTTTATTATCTCGAAATTTGCGCAGCCCGCAGCCCCTTATATAGGATTGTTGCGACTCGACCAAGTGACGAGTTCACTCGGCCGAGTGGACCTATGTAAAAAATATTTCGAAAATATCTCCTGCAAGTTACGACTCGGCCGAGTGGCTTTTTCCACTCGGTCGAATGGAAAAGTTCCACTAGGCCGAGTGGCATGGCCACTCAGTAATTTGTGAGCATGGAGGGTATCTGATTCACTCGGCCGAGTGACAAGTCACTCGCTCGAGTGGCAAATTATATTGTAAATCGCAGAAAATAACAGAGAGTTGGTCTGTAGGATCTTCCCTGATCTGTACTCCACTTGGCCGAGTAGAGTCTTTGCTCGGCCGAGTGACATGTTCACTCGGCCGAGTGGCTTCCTGTTTTCTGCAACGACTCTCTGTTTTCGTGCCAATCTCTGTTTTTCTTCCTCCAATCAGTCTCTGCCTTGTCTTGGGGCCTGAGCGCGTTCCTAGATCGCTCTCCCTTACCATGGCTATCCTCCATATGAATGATTTCACATTCTCCATCTCCTGTCATTAAAAATAGAGCCCGTTGTCACGATTTTTATAGACGCTAGACTCTAAACACTAAGAAAAATCTAATAAAAAAATCAACTAAAAATGATATAAAACCGTCGGGTTGCCTGCCGACAAGCCCTCGTTTAAGGTCATGAGCTCGACCCCTTATGATCTTCATTTAGTGCATGATATTGGGCGCGTGCGAGATGCGCACGTCAAAATTACCAGGAAGGCCACTTGGATTTGGATGTTGATGCTCGTGGGCTTTCCTCGGTGTCCACTCATCATGGGTAGAGTTGGGGGATAAGTCCCCCAAGCTTGAGCTAGCACCAATCTTCTTCTTCACCGGTGACGCCGACCTTTTATTCGACGGAGCTTTCTTTGAATTGTTGGCCATGGAGAGCTTGCATAGCTCCCTAATCCTCGCGACATCAGCGTCATCTTCTTTGTCATCGGCCATAGAGCTATCCGGGGGTCCTCCAACTTTTCTCCAATGCTAGAAGTTTGGCCTCCTTCAAGGCCGTCATAATGTAGAGCGCCAATTGAATGTGGAATGGCTTCATCGTTTACCTCGTCAAGGAGGTCCACATAGTCCAACTCCTCTTGGTAGGGCATATGCTTCATAGCTTTAGGGATATGGAACTCGACCTCGATGTTTCCCACATTCAAAGATAAAGTACCCTCTCTCACGTCGACTATCACGTCGACGGTGGCTAAGAAGGGGCGTCCGAGTATAATTGAATTGTCGCCCTCCTCCTTGATGTCCATAACGACAAAGTCGCACGGCAAGCATATTCCTCCCGGTACTTGGAGCGGTATATCCTCCGCAATCCCTATCGGCCTAGTAACCCGACCATCCGCAAGTTGTATTCTCATGTCCGTTGGCTTCAAGTCGGTCCCCGTATTCAATTTCCAAAACATGCTAAGGGGCATTAGGCTCACACTTGCTCCCAAGTCTACCAAAGCCCTTTGTAGTGGGACTCCTCCAAGTGTGCATGGGATACGAAAGCTTCCGGGATCCTTGAATTTAATAGGCTCCTTTTCCCTCCGGGTGAACCAAGTTCCTTGCTCGGCAAGCATTATTTTCTCCTTTATTTTCTTTCCCGAAATTAAATCCTTCAAGAACTTGGCGTATGACGGGATCTCTACGATAGCATCCAAGTAAGGTATGTTGAGGCTTACTCCCCTCAAGCATTCAAGGAACTTGGCGAGACGCTTCTCAATTTTAGCTCTCGCCAACCGTTGTGGAAAGGGCACCGGTGGCATGTAGGTGCACTTCTCATTTGGCTTCTTAACTTCAAAATTTCCACCTTCTAGCAGCTCTTTTGTGCTCTCCTCCTCAATAGCCGGCTCTTTGTCGTCCAAAATCTCTTCCACGGGCTCCTTGGTTTGGACCATGGCGGGAGTGGTATCCTTCCCGCCCCTAGTAGTGACCGCCACCACCGCATTTATGTGGCCGGTATTGCTCCATGGATTGGGCTCTGGTTGAGCTGGCAATTGTTGAGTGTTTTTGTTAAGCAACGCAAGTTGCTCTCCTAGTTGCGCAACGACGGTATTGAGCGAATCTTGTTGCGCCGTCAATCTAGCATTTATTTTTCTTTGCTCTGCCATGAATTCCTCCACCCTAGCTTCATGATCCGAGCTCGGTTGTGCTTGTGGCGGGTTCGGAGCTCTCCAACCTTGGTTATAACCCGGTGGCCTATATGGTCCCGCTTGTTGCCTACGCGAGTAGTTTTGTTGTGGCGGTCCCCTCTGTTGGTATTGAGGTTGTAGAGGTGGAGGCCTAGCTTGGGTTTGTTGTGGCGGCGGTGGGTTTAGAGCTCTGTCATTATTAGCATACGAGAAGCCCGGATGATTCCTCATGGCCGGGTTGGCCCAATAACCGGTGTTCCCCGCTACATATTGGATTTGCTCTAAGGCTCCTTCTCCATGCTCTCCTCCTACAAACATAGCTTGAGATTGGTCTTGCCAATCGCTCATATTGCCTCCCAGCGTAGATATGGCGGGAAATCCATACGGCTCAGTGATCAACTTCTCTAATCTCTCCACGACCTTGTGGAGAGAGTCAAACTTAGTGGAAAGCTCCGCTACGGCCTTGGCCTCATATATGCTTGTTGGCTTCAAGGAGGTAGAAGATTGCCCTCGCTCGTCGCCCCATTATTGATTATTAGAGGCCATCTCCTCTAATAGGGCCGTAGCTTCATCCGGTGTCTTGGATAAAATGGCTCCGTTGGTGGTTGCATCTATAATTTGCTTAGTGCCCGGTTGAAGTCCATTATAAAAGCTGTGCACTAGCTCCCATGCTTCGATACTATGATGGGGGCACTGATGCTGGAGATCTTTAAAGCACTCCCATGCCTCGTATAGGGTCTCATGCGGTCCTTGCTTGAAGGACATGAGTGCGCTCCTTATCTTCACCATCTTGGATGGTGGGTAGAATTTATCAACAAAAGCACTAGCCAACTCATCCCACGTAGTAAAGATCCCCTCCGCTTGCGTCCTCAACCAATATAGAGCTTTGTCTCTGAGGGTAAAGGGGAAGAGTCGCAATTGGATAGCATCGACAGAAACACCCGGCATTTGAAAGGTGGCGTACTTGGACAAGAACAGCTGAAGATGATTAGGTGGATTCTCATGGGAGGTCCCATGGAATGGGTCTTGTTGCATTAAGACCACTAGTCCTGTTTTGAGCTCGAAATTCTTATCCGCTGCCAACTCCGACATAGCGATGGAGGAAGTAGTGGAGGTATAGGCCGAAGCCTATCTCTGATAGATATTATCCTCGCCATGTGTGCTGCTAATTCTTCCGGTGTCTCCGGTCGGTTCATACAACCGCCCTCTATGTTGAGTCTCTTCTCGGCTCTAATCCTCCTTTCAGTACGTTCGATCTCCGGATCAAATACTATATCCTCTGGATTCGCCGTAGATCTCGTGTACATGCACAGAAAAATAGAGCTTTGATGGAATCGTTAGCACGATAGATGAGTAGAAAGATAAAAAATAATAAAACAAAAAGAAATAACTAAGTAAAGAAAATAAAACACTGTCGCCTCCCCGGCAACGGCGCCAAAAACTTGATCGCGTCCGGATGTATACCCGAAAAACGACTTGTAGTTTTACTGCAAGCGCACGGTGTAGCAGCGAGCGGGTATCGAACTCAGGGAGGACAAATGATCGTGTCTTACTCAAATCACCTAGCTATCGAGAGAAAGTTGGGTGTAATAGTCACAATCGTTCAAGTATCAAGAAAATATCAATATAATAAAAAGCGTCTAGGGATAGGAAATCCCCACTACGGACCGTCTCTCATCCTTGTGAATTGTAAATTTCATTATTGCTAAGCTTGAATATAGGTGAACTAGTCTCAACTTAATGTAGAACCAAGCTCACGCTCTCGCGCTATTGCCGGTCTACAGCAAACCTAGGATATGGCCCACTCTCGTGCAAACCCTAGCCTAAGCCGCTAGCGTGAAGAACGACATCATTGTTCAATCGTATCTCGAGCCCACTCTCGTGCAAACTCGAGCTACGACCTAGGTTATGATAGTTCTTATTCGTCCAATCTCTTGCAAACGAATATTAGTATAGATTCACAATTAAAAATCCTAGCTTTGGTCCAATCTCTTGCAAACCAAATCTATAGAAATCCAATTGTCAATCTAAATCAAATATCTAGGCCTTCCTATCAATTGGGATCCAATCTCTTGCAAATCCCAATCGATATGAATTTCTAGCTACCCGTAATCAATCAATCACAACCTAACCCTAATCAATTCTAGCAACAATCAACAAATTCAGCACAATTCAGAGATAGGGTCCATAGGGTTCATCCACATGCCCTAGGACGACGACACTACTCACCTAGCATCAAGCAAATATCAGAAATAACAAAAATAATCGCGGCACAATTCATTGCAAAAGAGAAATAATGCATAAAAATTGAGTTTTTAATAGGAATAGCAAACCAATGTTGATGCCAACGATCTCCAGCTGAGAATACTCAAAAGAGTAGCCTTCAAAATCCTAAAAGAAAAGTCTAAAAAATATAGTTCAAGTCTCTCCTAAACTAGGGCAAAAACTGGGTTTAAATACCCTCTAAAATCGTCCAGAAAATCGTGACCAAAATGCCCCTGCGCAACCCAGAAATCACAACCCTAACAGCAGGCGTAGAGGGTCACTTGGCCGAGTGACCCTTGTCACTCGGCCGAGTGATAAACCCTGTAGAAAAATAGTAACTTCGGGGGTTTTTAGGGTCTGTCTTCGGGGGTGGCTCGGCCGAGTGGACTTCTTCATTCGGTCGAGTTTGCATTCATGCTCGGCCGAGTGGGCCTCCTCAGGATCTCTGAAAACTCCAGTAACTTGGGCCTTTCTCTGGACGAATTCCCTGTACCACTCGGGCGAGTGAACTATCTCACTCGACCGAGTGGGCTTCCTTTGTTCGGCCGAGTATACGCTAAAAAACATCGTGTGCGTATCCGTTCCGTTCGGCCGAGTAGGGCTTCTTACTCGGCCGAGTGAGTGGTCTACTGGCCGAGTGGTGTGCTGTTGAGCTCATTTCTTCTTCTTCTCGCCTCCTTGTCGCTCCTATTGATTTCCTTCTTCTTCTGATAATCCTCCATCACTGATAAGTCCTCAAATGAGCCGTGGGTGACACTCACTGCTAATCCTCCATCGCTGATAAGTCCTCAAATGAGCCGTGGGCGACACTCCTAAGCGCATGCAAATCCTTTGATCTCAAATTCGCTCCAGATCGCTCCATATTTCCTGAAATACGACAAAAACAAGAAATAGTGAAAAGAATCGCAATATTGTCGAATAATCGTGAAAAACGCGATATGAGCGATCAAAACGACATGCAAACATGCAGAAAAAAGGTGTAAAATATGGAGTGATCATGTAACACCCCGCTTCCCAAAAGACACCGGAAGCGAGAGCGTTACGCGGTCCGCTTGAACTGGAGCGGGAAGCTCGAGTTCAATAAGTGTCTGTGATAAAAACACAGATAAGGTCCTTACAACTGCCATTCAGAACAATCAGAACACAACCAGAAAAGTAAAGCCACATCCAGAGATAAAGTTCGTACACAGAGTTTAACAAGCCACAGCTGGGCTAAAAGTAGCAACAAGAAAAGAACGTACACGAAAGTAACTACGATGACTGAAAAGGAAACTAGGAAATCAGTAAAGTGTCGTGGGTCCACTGGTCCTCTGCTGGGAGAGGCAATGCGTCAGGTACGAACTCCTGACTCTCCAACTCTGACGTCTCGTACTGGTCCTCCTGGTACTCAAGCTCTGAACCTGACATACATCCACAAACATGAATGTATGTCAGCTAGGGGTCTGCAAGAAGAGGTTAGCATCCTAAGGCGAAGTATATGACAGATATATGAATTTTAAAAGCATTAGTAATTTAAGGAAAAGTGACTACAGCAATTTAACAAATAACAATTTATAGAAACGGAAACGGACAATCCTAGCATGCAGTTCTAGACGGTTTCAAGTTTAAAGTTAAGATTCTCTGAGTTCGTTAGCATTTCAATTTCAAGATGACCATGTTAGCGTTCAAGTTTTCATGTCAAGTGTTAGCATTCTAATCTAGGGTTCACGCCTGTAGGTCGTGATGAGAAGGTCATTCCTCTCACGGGGGCTTACCGTGATTGACGCTAACCCACCGCATGCGGGTGGTGCTTGATCGCTCCGGGATGTGACCCAAAAAACGGTTGTAGTTTTACCGCAAGTGCACGGTGTAGCAGCGAGCGGGATATCGAACACAGGGAGGACGAGTGACCGTGCTTGTTCCAATCAACCTGGCTATTCAAGAGAGAAATTTACCTTTGGCGATCCTGTCACAATCGTCAGACAAAAATGCGGAAATATCAAATCAAATAAACAACGTCTAGGGAATGGGGAATCCCCGATACTCACCGTATTTCATAAATGCGGTTCATCGGTATCAAAATTGCTTGAATGAGAATTTGGATGAACTAGTTGCAACTGAATGTAGAACCAAGCTCACGCTCTCGCGCTGATGCCGGTCTATAGCTATCCTAGGTTTGGGTCCAATCTCTTGCAAACCCTAGCCTAGGAAAACTAGCATTAGGATCAACATCATCGTCCAATCGTGCACCGAGCCCAATCTCTTGCAAACTCGGTCCACGACCTAGATTGGGATAGTTCCTACCCGTCCAATCTCTTGCAAACGAGTATCGGCATGGAATTGCAACCGGAAATCCTAGTATCGGTCCAATCTCTTGCAAACCGATACTTCGAAAATCCGACTCCAACCCAATTCGGATTTCTAGGGTTTCCTATCAAATTGGGATCCAATCTCTTGCAAATCCCAATTGATATGAATACCTAGCCATCCGTAGTAAATTGATCCCAATCTAATCCCTAATAACAATTCTAGCACAATTTCTACCAATTCATCACAAATATGAAGATGGGCTTGTAGGGTTCATCCCCACGCCCCAAGACGTGGAGACTACTCACAAATCATAGCAAGATCACAAAAATAATCGTTGAAATAAGCAATAGAATTCATCACAATATTGAGATAAGCAATAAAAATAGAATTTTTAAGGAAAAGAGATGCAAACCAATGGAGTTCTTCAATCAATCCAACAAAATTCCAATCTTTGTCTCCTTTCCAATCACAAGAATAAAGCAAAAAAACTAATCTAAAAAGCTGCAAAAATCTAAGAGGGAGCCTCTAAAACTAGGGTAAAAACAGGGTTTAAATAGCCCTCAAAATCGTCCAAAAATCGTGACCAAAATACCCCTGCACAGCCTGTTTTCCGCAGTTTTCGCTACAGGCAGCGCATCGCACTCGGCCGAGTGACAAAAGTCGCTCGGCCGAGTGAGAAACCCTGTAATTTTCCAGTAAGTCGGGGCCTTCAGGGGTCTCTACTTCGGGGGCAGCTCGGCCGAGTGAGTTGTCGTCACTCGGCCGATGGCTTCATATGTACTCGGGCGGACGGGATTAACCACTCGGCCGAGTGGGTCTTCTGAAGTTCAGGCAGCCGAAAAAACAGTAACTTGGATGTTTTGGAGGGGCTTCGTCTGGGCGCCACTCGGGCGGACGTGATGTCGTCACTCGGCCGATGTGGTCTTCGGTGCTCGGCCGAGTGCACATGTAAATTGTGTCTGAACTGGTCGGCCGAGCAGTGTCTCGCTGGTCGGCCGAGTGGCTCCTCCACTCAGCCGAGTGGGACACAAAAAATGCCCAATCTGCTTGTATTGGCCTCCTCGTCGCTCCTGCGACGTCTGTTCTTCTTCCGCTCCTCTCCAACAGCAAAATACCCCTCGGGGAGGTCGTTGGTGACCGTCTAGAGTAAGCGCATCTCGAGATCACTCCAAATCGCGCCAAATCACCTGAAATGCGACAAAAACAACAAATCGTGAAAAGCATCGCAATATCGTCGATATATCGTGAAAAACATGATTTGGGCGATCTAAATGGCATGCAAACATGCGGAAAAAAGGTGTAAAATAAGGAGTGATCAAAATCCCCCAAGCTTGCCTCTTACTCGTCCTCGAGGAAGATAAGTAAATGGCGAACCCGGTGGATTCGGAAAACGAAAATGGCGAAAAAATGAAAAAAAATGAAAAACGAAGAAGAATGGAAAACGAAATAAAATAAAGAAGAAAGAAAGAAGCGAAGAGGTAAGCCGCTAGATCATTTTCTCAGGACGTGGGTTTCACTTACTCGTATAGCATGCACCGAATGAAAAATACATGTCAAAGGATTTTATTTTGATATCATAGTATAATAGTGCAAATAGAAACGGAAAACCCACGAACAACGATATAATCATGAAAACTGGAATAATTTTAAAATTAACATCGTCTGAATCATTTAAAGCGGTATACAAATCACAGATCACACACTTTTCAATTGAATGCTTTCTATCAGGAGTATAAGAGCATCACACTATAGAATAGAGAGAATAGAAAAGTATGGATTTCATGAAATGAACGCTAGGCTTAGATTTCTAGATTTCGTAAAGCTGGAAATAATCTCACCGAGTATAGAATATTACTTAGCCTAGGTTGTCGTGCAATGTCAAGTAGTCACTCTCTCACACATCAATGGATCCCCTCCCCCAAGCTTATCTATAAGCGTGGTGGCATAAAAAAAATATTCACATCCCCATTTTTATATAGCTCCAAATGTAATAAGAAGAAAGAAGAAAGGAAGAAAGTGAGATGGGATCTTTTATTGAGGATTTTTCCTCTTTTTTTTCTCTCTTTTTTTTTCTTTTTTTTTTCAACATAGCATGTATACACAACGATCCCAACTCAAAGAGAGATAATGATATACAAGAATATTCTTCTCTCTTTTATTATTATTATTATTTTTTTTATAGAATAAGAAAATTGGAGCTAGGAATTAATAGCGGGGGAAATGCCATAAAATAGAATCGCTAAGGGGAGATTCACCAATGATTTTAAAAGTAGAGAAATGATGTTCAAGATTTGTGGAGAAAGAAATAGGTATAACTCTCGGTTCACTCTATAAGACATGCACGACAACTTCAGCAGGGTAATCTAATCTACTCAGTTTCGATCACAAAAAAAACTAACTAATCCAGATTTATCATAGCTAACATCATTCAATCATCCTGAAGTGAAGTGTACAATTCATGCATATAGAAGTGATATAGGAAAAAGAAATCAGTACTTCAGATATAAGCATTCAATGCGTGAACCTTGGTGTGTTTTCTGTGATAGCATACATATGAATATTCAGACTCAGCTAATAATAAAATTTAATCCATTTTCATGTGGCAAAAGTGTGGTTACTATCTCTAAATGCAAGGCAAGTCATAGCATATGATATCAGAAATAAAGTCTAGGACATGACAAATATAGCATGCATATAGAGAAAGCTAAATCCAACGTCATCATCATCACAGAAAAGTCATCTCTAGCATGAGATGAAAAAGAAATAAAGATAAAGGGAAAATAAAACTATGCAATGCGGCACACAGAAAAAATAAGAAAAACGTGATGCATGGTAAAATAAAAGAAAAATAATGAAAATGAGTGCAAAAGTGAAAAACGGTGTGAAAAACTAAAAATAAAGGTGGCAAATCGAAAAAGAACGTGAGAACTCACTCCCCCAAGCTAAATGGCACAGTGTCCTCAATGTGCAAAGTGTGGCACACCGAGAGACACGAAATGTGAGGGGCAGGTGAGGATGCATGCATGATGAAAATAAAAAGAAAAATAAAGAAAGGAAAATATGATGCGGACATGATGCATGCACAGATAGGAGTGATACAGATATATAAGTGGCACCAAAAACTCTCCCTCTCTCCCAAAAAAAGATATATAAAGATGTGATCAAAAAGAGAATCCCAAAATAAGTGAGGGGAGGGGGGTGTGGACAAAAAGAGCAACAGGACCCAGCAGAAACGGGCAGCACAACGGCAAGGATAATCGATGGCATCAAGGGTGCCTAGGAAGGTGGTGCTGCACCGTCTCCGTCCTGAGGCGGAGGTCGTGTGGGTGGTGCTGGCTGGACAGGCTGCTGAGCGGGGGTGGGTGTGGGAGTGGTAGCAGGTCGGGTGGGTGTGGGAGTGTGGGCAGGAACCTGCTGGGTGGGTGGGGGTACGCGTGGGAGACGCTCCAGAACCTGGGTGAGACAGTAATGGATCTGGGGGATCAGCTCGAAGCGGCCAGCCATCGCAGAGACGGTGGAGGACAGGGTCCTAAGGTCGACTCGGAGGCCACTCACCGCCCCCCTCTAGAGCACGAATGCTCTGAAGTACAGTGTCGGGGGGAGGTGGTGGTTGTGCAGGGCATGGCTGGCGAACTCGGGTCGCGTAGGTGACTGGCTCAGCGGGGAAGGGAACAAAAGGTGCTGCGCCTGCGAATGTGGGCCTGGCCTCAGTGTGAGGCCAGGGCACCGGCTGGTGGGAAGTGGAGGCAGCAGCAGCGAAAGAAGAGTGCAAAAATGGCAGCGAGGTGGCCGGAGAGGTCAGTGGCACAGAAGTGTGGACAGACGCCACGACGCTCTCGGAATATACAGCAGGGGTGGAGACAGAGGTGACTACCGCTGGGGTGGAAGTGTGTGGACCAAAAGGCGCTACTCCAGCGGAGATCATGCTAGCCATGGTCTCCACGACCGTGGCAAACGAGGGCTCTCCACTCTCAACAAAGGTCGACGGGCGCTCGGGGAGTGCGGAGCAAAGAGGCTCGACGGACAGAGGGCTAGTGGTGGTGGTGGGAGTGGTGGTGACAGCCTCGGAAGTAGTGGAAGTGGTGGAAGTGGGCTCAGCTGAGGTGCTCGTGACACTGACAGAAGTGGGGACAGAAGTGTCAGGAGCAGCGGAAACATCAGGTATAGGCTGAGGGGCCACAGGGTCAACAGGCTCGGCAGCAGGCTCGGCAGGGTGTGCAACAGGGTCTACAGGGGCAGCGTGGGCCTGCTCGGCCTCCTCGGCCTCGAGCACGTAAGCAGTAGGGATGAGAACATCCATCGCAGGGAGCCAGTCAACGTGGGCCGGTGCAATCAGAGTCCGAGCAGGGCTCGGGAGAATCATGTAATCGGCACCAAAAGGGCCGTGCAACCAGACCCAGTGACGTTCACTGTGCGGACGAAGCATCTTCATCCGGGCCATAACATCTATAGACAGAGAAGTGGGGCCCGGGACGCGTTGCAAGTCGTCGGGGAAGTCCTCGCCGGTCATAAGAGCAAGCAAGGTGATCAGGCCGCCGCAGCATATCAGTGAGCGAGCGCCCACCGATACGATGATGCGGTCCAAAAACCAAGCCGTGATATCGATCACGACGGCGGGGACCAGCTCATCGCCATCCCTAGATAGAGCTCTGGGACGTGTCATCGCGTAGAGCATGTAGAGCTCTGGCGTAGACATCGTGCCCGGCTCATATCTGGCCAAAAAGGTCGTCGCCATAAGGCGCTGTGCAATACGGAGGCAGGGATGGACAATGGCCGAGGCCTTGGCCCTACTAGGGTCAAAGGCAGCGTGGAGACCCGTAATCCGGGCCCAGAAGGCACCGGCGTCAAAGGAAGGTGGGGGAATATGGGTGGGGCCGTAACCGCGATCGGCACCGGGGACAGCGGGCCACGAGAAAAATGCTCTCATCATATCGAGAGTGACCTGGCACTCTCGATCCATGAACCTAAATGAGCATCCCTCGTCGGTCCGGGTGATCGAACTCAGAACCTCAAGTGTCGGGCGGGTAAAAGTATCCGCCGACACCTGCAGAAAATCTCGCCAGCCCACGTTGTCGTACAACGTGAGCATCCCCTCTAGTACCCCCAGGCGTCCTAGGTCAGCGAGGTGTGCAAACCTGGAGGGTACGATCGAGCGCTGGGAGATACGGTCGAAGACGGCGCGGTGTGCGTCGTCTCGGAACGTAATCCCGAGCTGCCCGACCAGTGGAGCCGGTGGTGGTGGCTGTGGGTCGGCAGGGAGAGGCTGTGCGGGCTGTGGGTGCACTGCAGGCTGTGCGGGGTGTGCAGGGCCTGCAGGCTGTGCTGGGTGTGCGGGGTGTGTGGGGGATGGTGGAGGAGAGTCCTCCAACTCGTGGGAGGGGCCGGCATCATCCGACCGCTTCCGCTTGGCGGAAGCTCTCTTCGACCGCGGCCGTGTCCGGGGCGGCATATCGGCCCCGAGCGCGCGCCGAAAAACGTGAAAAGTGTGGTGTGTGCAAAAATAATGGAAAGAGTGTACCCCGACATGCCGCGAGTGCTAAGCAGTGGAAGCGTGCGAAGTCAGCGCCTCCGCGAAGTCCAGATCAGCCCGTAGAAGCTCCCCTGAGCTCCCCTAAGCTCCAAAAAACAACATGCGCATGAAACGGCGATATCAGCGGGTAATATTCAAAATGTATGAAGTATTAGGGGTATAATAGATAGATATAGGAATTGATTTGGGTTAGGGGGGCGTTTAACACATGGATCCTCGTAAAACACACAAAAAGAGGAGAAAAAGGCGATACGAGTGATACCGGAGGTGACCGGAGAGGCTGCCGCCGGCGGCGACTCGGGCGAGTCGCGGCGGTGGTCGGTCGGCGGTGGCAGGGCCGAGCGGCGGCGCGGCGATGGTCGACCGGGCGAGTGAGGGAGAGAGCGAGCGGGGATCGGGCGAGGGAGCTGAAGGGGCGCGGGTGTTTGGGGGTTTTGCGATTTCGAAAAATGTGCCCCCCCCTCGGCCCTTATATAATAAAAGTTACGACTCGGCCGAGTGACGTGGTCACTCGGCCGAGCGAGACCAAATGAAAATTTCCTCCCCGCTATCGCTTCGGCCGAGTGGCTTTGCCAGCCTCGGCCGAGTGGAGTAAGTCCATTCGGCCGAGTGACTCAAGCTACTCGGCAAGACTCGCCCTAGGAGGGTATCCGTTTTACTCGGCCGAGTGAAAATATGTACTCGGCCGAGTAGCAGTTATATTGAAATCAGGAAAATAAACAGAGAGTTGGGTACATCAGACTTCCCTCGTTCGTGAGCGGCTCGGCCGGACGAACTTGTGTACTCGGCCGAGTGACTAGTATACTCGGCCGAGTGAGCCTTGTATTCTGCTGTTTGTCTTCGTTTGGGCTCTAAACTCCGTCTTTCTTCCTCCAGTCGATTCCATCTTCCTCCTAAGCGTCGAGCGCCTTCTTGGGGCGCTCCTCATCATCGCGTTCATCCTCCTCATGATGGATCTACCTATCTCCTCTCCTGTCAAGAAAAATAGGAACCGTTATCACAAAATTTTTGGGCGAACGACTCAAAACACTAAAAATTTCTAAAACGAAAATAAAGAAAGAGTGAAAATAAAGCAAAAACTGTCGGGTT
Organism: Scilla litardierei; assembly: GCA_030789695.1. Taxonomy (NCBI): domain Eukaryota; kingdom Viridiplantae; phylum Streptophyta; class Magnoliopsida; order Asparagales; family Asparagaceae; genus Scilla; species Scilla litardierei. Next base: position 187,734,525 of record CM061142.1, on the reverse strand, counting down.
GCCTCCCGACAAGCGCTCGTTTAAGGTCGTGAGCTCGACCCCCTATAATTTTCAATCAATGCGGGATGTTTGGTGCATATGAGATGCACCCATCAAACTTTCCGGGGAGCGCGCTTGGATTTGGACGTGGCGGCGTGTTCTCCCTCGGTGGTCTCCCATCTCGAATAGTGTTGGGGGGAGGCTCCCCCAAGCTAGCATTTGCTCCGGTCAACGGCTTTACCGGTGACGCCGATTTCCGTGTCGGAGGAGCTTTCTTTGGAGACTTTAATTTCAAGAGCTTGCAGAGCTCTCGAATCCTTGCGACATCAGCGTCGCCTTCATCATTTTCAGCGGAGAGGTCAGGGGAATCATCTTTCTTCTCATCTCGGCCGAGTGGGACACAAAAAAATGCCCAATCTGCTTGTATTGGCCTCCTCGTCGCTCCTGCGACGTCTGTTCTTCTTCCGCTCCTCTCCAACAGCAAAATACCCCTCGGGGAGGTCGTTGGTGACCGTCTAGAGTAAGCGCATCTCGAGATCACTCCAAATCGCGCCAAATCACCTGAAATGCGACAAAAACAACAAATCGTGAAAAGCATCGCAATATCGTCGATATATCGTGAAAAACATGATTTGGGCGATCTAAATGGCATGCAAACATGCGGAAAAAAGGTGTAAAATAAGGAGTGATCAAAATCCCCCAAGCTTGCCTCTTACTCGTCCTCGAGGAAGAAAAGTAGAGAGACGAACTCGGGAGATGAAAACAAAGAAAATGAAATTGAAAAGAAAGAACACGAGGTGGAAGGGGTCGCTAGATTATTCTCTCAGATCTCAAGCCATAAGCTACACATCACGATAACTTGGAAAATACGAATCGCATGCTATAAGGATTTCATATCTTACATAAACATGGTACTTGCAATCTTTTAAGAACAACAAAAGGGATTCTCTAAATTCATACAATCAATTCATGTCCACGTCACACATTTCATAGGATTTAATATACAAATGTTGGCAATGCACTTTTCAATCAAAAGTTATAAATGAAGCATATAAGGTACACACCAAGCATGCGATAAAGAATAGAATAAGAGTCATGGCATTCACATATTTATTTCAAATCATGAAAAATCTCCATATCTAATATATTTTGCAAAGTCTAAGCATTATCGAATATTCCCATTCATGCACGTATCCACTCTAATGTCATACTCACTCATATGGTCAAATGAATTCACCCCCCCAAGCTTAGCTTGAGGCATCGCATCTAAAGGAATATGATAGTGGAAAATGGGATTTTTGCCTTGGTTTTCCCAAGTATTTTGTGGCTCCAATAATAAAATAGAGAAACATTTTTCTTTTTTTTTCTTTTTGAACTATTTGTTTCTCATTTTTATCTTTGGATTTTTGTAGGAGCTATATGATTTGTATTTTTGGATTTTGGCTCCTTTTTGGCTTTTTGGACTTTTTGGAGCTAACCTTTTCTTTTGTGGGGATTTTTGGGAAATAGATGCGATATAAGTAGCTTTAGGAGGTGAACTCAAGTGACATGTAGAGAATAAAAAGATATATGTGGAGAAAGAAATAATGTAGCACTCGGTTCACTATAAGATGTGCACGAACGGTTCAATAAATTAATACTTCAACTAAAACTCATATGTAAGCATGGATATTCTCAATCATCTCAATAAAGAGTGAAGTCAAGCGGTAAAGCGCACAATCATATCAAGCATGCACCAGAAGGTGAATATGACAATAAAACTGATGCTTCAGATATACTAATGATGCGTGAATCTTGGTGCATTTCCAACAAAAGCATACTAAACACTAATCCATACATTCAGTTTCAATTAATATCATGCATTCATGTAGAGGAATCATCAAAAGAAATAGATTTGCAAGCATATGTGAATAGCAAGACTATGGAATACACTAAATAGCATGGCATGGAATAATAAGCCACGTGATGGTTGCTAAAGCAATAAGAGATATCATCATAAGGAACAAATCTAGCAAAAGAAGGAAAAGAAGGAAAAGAAAATGAAGAAAATAAAATAAAAGAGAGGAAAGAAGAGAAAAATCAAGCACACAATATGATGCATGAACACACATAAAAGGAAAATAAGATGGAAAATTCAAAAAGATGATGCAAAATTTTGAAAAATTCCAACAAAAAACCTAAAAATAAGGTAAAAATGCAACTAATGCATCTAAATGGCATGGAAATGCACTCCCCCAAGCTTAAACTTCACATTGTCCTCAATGTGATCATAGTGGAAGAATATGAGGAACAACGATAATAATAAGGGGGTGAATGAAAAATGATGAAATGAATGACATGAAATCCTAATGCAACTACATGCACATACAATGATGCATGAGAGAGCTTTCCCCCAAGCTTATACCAAACAATCTTATTCAAATGACTCGATCAAAAATATCACGGCTTCGCTAAGCGATATCAAGTCAAACAAATAAGAAAGTAAGGTTTCACTTGAAAGAAATGCTCGGTGGGTGGTGAGCAAAAAGGATGTGACACATCAAAATATAAAGTGGGCAATTAATATATAATGGGTTTGGGGTGTAAAAATTTTTGTTGCCGTCATATGAGGTGATATTTATTCAAGCAAATCTATACGGTCCTCTCGCTGTCGAGAGGATTCGGGTTTATTGAAAGCATAAAAATTTCTACACTACTGGATTGATATCACCTATAGCAAAAGGCGGATCCAGTATCTTTTCCGGTGCAGGCAACTGCTCCAACTGCTCCTTCCGTGGCTCTGCCAGGCGCACATGTCCACGGACACCAACGAACTCTAGCAATGCATCCTCCAGCATTCCCACAAGGACTCCACCTGTACCCTGCAGAGAATAGGATGCATCAGTTCGCTGCAAAAATTTCACCCTCATAATAAAAGTATTCCAAAGAGGATCGTCAATAGAAATATATGAAATAAATAGTGGTGGACGATACTTCCCTGGAAATAATCCAATATCCTCACGTGCCGTGATAGCTGTCTCCACGGTGTCTTCTCTATGCTGCTCAGGTAAATCTAGATCATAGGTGTGGACCCCATCAAGATGCTCCTCATCATCGTCGGACTCATCCCAGTGCACCCCTTGATCATATTCATATGTGTCCATGGGTGCTAACTCCTCGCTCTCCTCCACATATACGTCCCATCGTACCTCTTGATCGTATGTACATGAATCCTGCAAAAGGCACGATGAATCATAAAAAACATCATACACTGGAGGGAAATCAAAGATAAAGGGCGAGGGAGTAAAGAGATCTCCCTGAAGGGGAGCCATAAGCTCTGTGGGGTAGTCCTCTGCGTCAGTGGGAGGATGAGGTGGCTGCGGAAGCTCTAATGGAGGAGGATAGTGCTCAGGATCCTCATGAATGGCTGTGTCCTCGTCCTGATGCATGACCTCCTCGGTGATAAGCTCTGGCTCTGTGTGTAAGGCCTCCTCAAAAACTATCAATGTAGGCTCTCCCTGGGATGGTGATGCTGACTGCTCATGTGTGTCAGCTTGTGGGGATGTATCATGTGGAGGGGAATGCCCGCAAGAAATCCGAAAATATAGTCTATCCCCCTCAAGTCTGACATGGATGTCCTCCTCAATTGTTCCTGCAGCTGAAACACGGTTCATAACAAAATCTGCAAATCGTAGCTCAAATGCATCACCTGCCGTAATGCTCTCTGAACCGGTGAACCTCACTGACTCCAAGAGACCCTCCAATAATCTCTGAATGCGTCCTCCTCTGGCTGTGCATATGACTCAGTTTCTGCTTCCTTCACTGCCTCTTCGTCCATCCACTCTTCATATGCAATAGATGTATCGTAGGAAGTGGGATCGACGATGGCACATTCTGGCTCTGGTAGTAAGTCTGGCGATGCTTCTTGCCCATAAAACGAAGAAGCAGAACTGATATCTTTGGAAATCCCTTCAACCTTAAGCATGAGCATATTCATTTCAAGTTGCCTCTTCACCCGTTCCAATAGAAGGTTACCCTTTTCAAGCCCGGCTTGCACTTCAACCTGGTGTGCATGCATCTCATCAAAAAAGATCCTTTGTCTCTCATCAAGCTCGGGCCAGTGCATCTCCTCAAAAAGGTATTCGCCCATCTGAGCACTCTGATCATAATAGTATTCTCCCATCTGAGCACTCTGATCAAAATAGTAATCTCCCGTCTGAGCATTCTGATCAAAATCTGTGGTCCACGTAGTATAATCCATAGCACTTGATCAACAAAGATAAATACCTGGAGAAAAGATATCAGTGGCACAAAAGAATATAGAAATGATAATAATGGTGGCAGGGGTGAAAATTTCCTTTTTATTTATTTATTTTTTTTTCGTAGTCTAATCAACCTAATTGTGACAAATTGGCACCAACGGAAAACACCTCCCCGGCAACGGCGCCAAAAACTTGGTCGACCCCGGATATACACCCGGAGCGGCGATTGTAGTTTTACCGCAAGCGCACGACGTAGTGGCGAGCGGGTATCGAACACGAGGAGGTGGTGTTGGCTCCAATCTATCCTAGGTTGGTTGGACTACGAATGTATTATTGGTGGAGATGGCTATGGTATGATATAATGGAAATGGTGGTGGATGTCGGTGTCGGTGATAAAGAAATCGGTCAAAATATCGATTCAAATACAATATAATAAAAGAGGGAATTTGCCTTGCGGCGATCCTGTCACAATCGTCGGGCAAAGTATGGGGATTTTAAGATAATAAAAGTGTCTAGGGCTAGGGAATTCCCACTACGGATCGTCATACATCATCGTAAATAGTGAATCTCAATATTACTAGACTTGTGTTGAGGTGAACTAGTCGTAACTGAATAGAGAACCAAGCTCACGCTCTCGCGCTATTGCCGGTCTATAGCGAACCTAGGATAGGGCCCAATCTCTTGCAAACCCTAGCCTAAGCCACTAGCATTAGGATCGACATCATCGTCCAATCGCTCCTCGAGCCCACTCTCGTGCAAACTCGAGTCACGATCTAGGTTGTGATAGTTCGTATTCGTCCAATCTCTTGCAAACGAATATTGGTATAGATTTACAATTAAAAATCCTAGCTTTGGTCCAATCTCTTGCAAACCAAGTCTAGAGAAATCTAATTGTAAATCTAAATCGAATATCTAGGCCTTCCCATCGATTAGAATCCAATCTCTTGCAAACCCCAATCGATGGAAATCCCTAGCTATCCGTAATAAATCAATCACAACCTAACCTCCTAGCAATTCTAGCAATTTAGAAATTCATTCATCACAAATATGAAATTAGATCCATAGGGTTCATCCCCAAACCCTAGAACAACAAATCTACTCTAGCATAGCAATAAGGATATGTGAATCAATAAAAACCATTGCTTGCATAGAAAAATATAGAAAATCAAAGATTCAAATAAGAAGAGTAAAAATACTTAGCTTTAATGAAGATCTTCAATCCAAAATACAAGCTTTTAGATCCAAGAGGGGGCCTAGGGCATGGCCTAACCTCTAAAAAAAATCCCTCCTAAAACATCTTGGCCTAAATCCGGGCCTTCCTCTAAATCTTCATCAAAAAGAGCGCCAATTGAGTGGGGGATCGCCTCCTCTATCACCTCATCAAGGAGGTCCATGTAGTCAAGTTCCTCGTGGTAAGGCATGTGCTTCATAGCCTTAGGAATGTGGAGCTCCACCTCGATGTTGCCGACGTTTAAAGTTAGGGTACCTTCGTGCACGTCAACAATTACTCCGACGGTGGCGAGGAACGGGCGTCCAAGTATCAATGAAGTATCTCCCTCCTCCTTAACGTCCATGATCACGAAGTCACATGGTAAGCATATTCCACCCGGGACTTGTAGCGGTATGTCTTCGGCGATCCCCACCGGCCTTGTTATCCGTCCATCGGCTAATTGAATGCGCATGTCGGTGGGTTTCAACTTTGTCCCGGTGTTTAGCCTTAAAAACATGGAGAGAGGCATGAGGCTCACACTAGCCCCTAGATCAACCAACGCCTTTTGAAGAGGGACGCCGCCCAAGGTGCAAGGAATCCGAAAACTCCCCGGATCTTTAAATTTGGTCGGCTCCTTTTCTCTCTTGGTAAACCAAGAGCCCTCCTCGGCTAGCATGATCTTCTCCTTCCTATTTCTCCCCGAAATCAAGTCCTTCAAGAATTTAGCATACGTGGGGATCTCCACGATGGCGTCGAGGAAGGGAATGTTAAGGCTAACTCCTCTAAGATACTCAAGGAACTTCGCTAGCCTTTTCTCCATTTTCGCTCTCGCTAGTCTTTGGGGGAATGGGACCGGTGGCATGAAGCGCCTTTCCTCAATCAATTGTTCCGCTCTAGATTTCTCCTTGTCTTGTGGCTCCTTCTCCTTATCAACTTCAACTACCGGCTCAATCGGCTCCGAACTTTCCTCCACGGGCTCCTCAGTAGGGATCATGGCGGGGGTGGTATCCTTTCCGCCTCTAGTAGTAACGGAAACTACGGCATTGATGTGGCCGGTGTTGCTCCGTGGGTTTTGCTCGGGTTGCGCCGGCAATCGTTGAGTGTTCCGATTTAGCAACGCTAATTGCTCCGATATTTGAGCCACAACGGTATTAAGGGAGTCTTGCCCCGCCTTCAAGGTAGCGTTTACCTTATTTTGCTCGACCATGAACGCCTCCACTCTAGTTTCGAAGTCGGATCGTTGTTGAGCTTGAGGAGGGTTTTGATTTTGATTCCTCCACCCTTGGTTGTAACCGGGCGGCCTATATGGTGGAACTTGTTGCTTCGGTTGAAAATTTTGTTGAATAGGCCCCCTCGGTGGATAGTTTTGTTGTTGGGGTGGTGGTGGTCGAGCTTGATGAGGTGGTGGTTGTGGCGGGTTCAAAGCTCCTTCATTGTTGGCGTAGGAGAATCCGGGATGATTTCTTGTGGCCGGATTGGCCCAATATCTTTGGTTCCCCGCAACATATTGTACTTGCTCCAAGGATCCTTCTCCTTGCTCTCCTCCCGAGTACATGGCTTGAGATTGGTCTTGCCAATCACACATTTGGTTCGTTGGAGCGGAGGTAGAAGGGGCTCCTTGGGGCTCCGTGATAAACTTCTCCAATCTCTCCACCACCTTGTGGAGAGAATCAAACTTGCTCGTAAGCTCCGCTACGGCCTTCGCCTCATAGATGCTAGTCGGCTTTAAGAAGGACGTAGAGTGTCCTCGCTCATCGCCCCATTGTTGATTATTTGAGGCCATCTCCTCAATTAGGGCCGTAGCTTCCTCGGGAGTCTTTGACAAGATAGCACCATTCGCCGCGGCATCAATAATTTGTTTGGTCCCCGGTTGGAGACCGTTGTAGAAGCTATGAACTAGCTCCCAATCTTCTATGCTGTGGTGCGGGCATTGATGCTGCAAATCCTTAAAACGCTCCCAAGACTCATAGAGCGTCTCCTGTGGTCCTTGCTTGAAGGACATGAGAGCGCTCCGGATCTTCACTGTCTTGGATGGCGGATAGAACTTGTCAATAAATGCACTCGCCAACTCGTCCCAAGTGGTGAAAACTCTGTCAGCCTGCGTCCTCAACCAATAGAGTGCCTTGTCCTTTAGCGTGAAGGGGAAGAGACGCAGTCTGATGGCATCGATGGAGACCCCCGGCATCTGAAATGTGGCGCACTTCGACAAGAATAATTGGATGTGGTAATGGGGGTTCTCATGGGCGTTCCCATGAAATGGGTCTTGTTGCATCAAAACCACCAATCCAGTCTTTAGCTCGAAGTTCTTGTCGGCCGCCAACTCCGGCATGGCAATGGATGAGGTAGTAGAAGAAGTCTTAGGCCGAAGCCTATCTCGAATAGAAATTAGCCTTGCCATCCTTGCCGCCAATTGTTCAGGAGTTTCCGGGTTGGTCATAAACCGCCCTTCCGGATTTTGTCTTCTTTCCGCTTTAAGTCTCCGCGCGGTACGTTCGATCTCGGGATCAAATAATAAAGCTTCAGGGTCCGCCGTAGATCTCGTGTACATGCACAGGGGAAACAGAGTTTCAAAGAAATGATTAGTACCGTGGAAGGGTTAGGTAAGAAATAAGAAATAAAAATAATGATAATAATAATAATAAAATAAAAAAAGAAATAGCTAGGGTGAGAAAGAATCAAACGCAATCGCCTCCCCGGCAACGGCGCCAAAAACTTGATCGCTCCGGGATGTGACCCAAAAAACGGTTGTAGTTTTACCGCAAGTGCACGGTGTAGCAGCGAGCGGGATATCGAACACAGGGAGGACGAGTGACCGTGCTTGTTCCAATCAACCTGGCTATTCAAGAGAGAAATTTGCCTTTGGCGATCCTGTCACAATCGTCAGACAAAAATGCGGAAATATCAAATCAAATAAAGAACGTCTAGGGAATGGGGAATCCCCGATACTCACCGTATTTCATAAATGCGGTTCATCGGTATCAAAATTGCTTGAATGAGAATTTGGATGAACTAGTTGCAACTGAATGTAGAACCAAGCTCACGCTCTCGCGCTGATGCCGGTCTATAGCTATCCTAGGTTTGGGTCCAATCTCTTGCAAACCCTAGCCTAGGAAAACTAGCATTAGGATCAACATCATCGTCCAATCGCGCACCGAGCCCAATCTCTTGCAAACTCGGTCCACGACCTAGATTGGGATAGTTCCTACCCGTCCAATCTCTTGCAAACGAGTATCGGCATGGAATTGCAACCGGAAATCCTAGTATCGGTCCAATCTCTTGCAAACCGATACTTCGAAAATCCGACTCCAACCCAATTCGGATTTCTAGGGTTTCCTATCAAATTGGGATCCAATCTCTTGCAAATCCCAATTGATATGAATACCTAGCCATCCGTAGTAAATTGATCCCAATCTAATCCCTAATAACAATTCTAGCACAATTTCTACCAATTCATCACAAATATGAAGATGGGCTTGTAGGGTTCATCCCCACGCCCCAAGACGTGGAGACTACTCACAAATCATAGCAAGATCACAAAAATAATCGTTGAAATAAGCAATAGAATTCATCACAATATTGAGATAAGCAATAAAAATAGAATTTTTAAGGAAAAGAGATGCAAACCAATGGAGTTCTTCAATCAATCCAACAAAATTCCAATCTGTGTCTCCTTTCCAATCACAAGAATAAAGAAAAAAAAAGAATCTAAAAAGCTGCAAAAATCTAAGAGGGAGCCTCTAAAACTAAGGTAAAAACAGGGTTTAAATAGCCCTCAAAATCGTCCAAAAATCGTGACCAAAATATCCATGCACAGCCTGTTTTCCGCAGTTTTCGCTACAGGCAGCGCATCGCACTCGGCCGAGTGACAAAAGTCGCTCGGCCGAGTGAGAAACCCTGTAATTTTCCATTAAGTCAGGGCCTTCAGGGGTCTCTACTTCGGGGCGGCTCGGCCGAGTGAGTTGTCGTCACTCGGCCGATGGCTTCATATGTACTCGGGCGGACGGGATTAACCACTCGGCCGAGTGGGTCTTCTGAAGTTCAGGCAGCCGAAAAAACAGTAACTTGGATGTTTTGGAGGGGCTTCGTCTGGGCGCCACTCGGGCGGACGTGATGTCGTCACTCGGCCGATGTGGTCTTCGGTGCTCGGCCGAGTGCACATGTAAATTGTGTCTGAACTGGTCGGCCGAGCAGTGTCTCGCTGGTCGGCCGAGTGGCTCCTCCACTCGGCCGAGTGGGACACAAAAAATGCCCAATCTGCTTGTATTGGCCTCCTCGTCGCTCCTGCGACGTCCGTTCTTCTTCCGCTCCTCTCCAACAGCAAAATACCCCTCGGGGAGGTCGTTGGTGACCGTCTAGAGTAAGCGCATCTCGAGATCACTCCAAATCGCGCCAAATCACCTGAAATGCGACAAAAACAACAAATCGTGAAAAGCATCGCAATATCGTCGATATATTGTGAAAAACATGATTTGGGCAATCTAAATGGCATGCAAACATGCGGAAAAAAGGTGTAACATAAGGAGTGATCAGTGCTCTTGAGGAGAGTACCTTTCATACGCCTAGTGGCCGCTCAACCCTAACCCCACCCAAAAGTTTTGCTGAAACACGAGCCGGCCTAGTCGACTCACACGACATCACGATATCACGATACCGCCTTCGAGGCGCACGATTTCAAGATGTCCATATTGTTAAACATGTCAGGACTCACTGAAGTTTTATTGTTAACAATATTAAAGTTTTATAGTGACAGTTCCGCAAAGCGGAAACGGGTCGAACGACCGTTTCCGTAATTTCAAATAATGACGAATACGTCCTTTTTGTTCAACTTGCTACAGAAACGATTTTTTTTCTCTTAGTGTTTAAAATGGGGGTATATCGTATGATATACCGTTGGATACCAAATTTTATCCTAGTCATTATAGTGTCACTTTCCTACGTCATTTCACGTCACAATTTCAAGTTATCCAGCAATACATGAAGGCGGCGTAAACGTGCCAAAACTTCTAAAAATCATAACAAATCATATACTCGCCTGTTTTTGACGTTCTTGGTATCGTTGGAATCGTCTCGATGTGTACTACACCGTGGAGGGTTTGGTTTGCTGTTTTGGTAGAGTATAAAATCAGAAATCACGTTTTTCAGTTCAGGACAGATTTGCAAAAGTACTCCTACGACGTCTAATCAGTTAAAAAGTTCATGATGGGCTAATCAGGGTTTACTAATTTACATCATACAGCTAATTAAATTAATGACATGTGTTTCTAACCCCTAGTCTACTGTTAAGTTTCTAACTTAAAACATTTTAACATGGTGACATTTAGAAACTCTAGAACTAACAGCAAGTACTGATGATTGGTGAACCATATTAGAAATATATTATCAACCTGATGTTAATCCATTTTCTAGCTGTTACAAAGTAATATGCGGCTAATACATTAAGGATGTTATCAACACATTAACTAGCCTCCAATACAATTTGGTTATCAAGCAGCAACGTAAGATCACCCTATATTACTTACTATCACCACCAGTGGCCTTCAGCAAAGTAACCTACTGTCAAAAGATTATAAATCACTAACTAGTAACTAGCTTTGGTGTTTAATGCTCTTATCTGATCAATATGTACCTAACAGGCTATTATTATATCATAATCGCATGTATTTGCTGCTACTATAACAACTGAAGCTTACTTGTTTGAGGGGGCTCCTCACATGCAGCTGCTGTGAAGGCAGCGACGTGAGTGATGACGGCTAGGCGTTCGGACGTCGGCGAGCTCATGCGCAGGTGCAAACGGTGGCGATCGGTCAGGAGCGAGGCGCTGCGGCGACGGAGTGAGGCGAGAAAGGCACGGGTTGCAGCAACGTCGAGGAGTCGGGATTGGCGTCGGCGTGAGGGGAGAAGAGGAGGCCTCGGGGTTGGGGATGATGAGGCCGGAGGGGAGGAAGGAGGAGAAGAGGGAGGAGAAGAGGGATGAGGAGAAGCCTGGCCTAGGGTTGTGTGGCCGTGGGGATGGTGTTGGGAGATGACCGTGGAGGAGAAGCCTGGCCTAAGAAGTCGTCGTGAGGTGGAAGTGCAGGCTGTGGTTGCGTGGAGAGGGGCTTGTTTGCGTGAAGGCTGGGGAGAGATGAATACAGGGCGGCTGAGAGTTGATATGTTTAGAAAAAAACTAGGGTTCTAATCTTTAAATAATAGCCTAGGTATAGGTCGGGCTGTTGGGTTATGGGAGAAACGAAAATAGTTGTTTTTATATTAAAACCTTGCTGTGTTTTATGGGCCTAGGGTTCTCAGGTAGTTTTGTTTATTATAAATAGGGTAGGGCTCTGTACGTGGGTGGAGAGAGGGGTATAACGTGAGATGATGGGGGTTGTTAGGGGTGAACGGGTCAGAGGGCAAGGCGTTGGGATTTTGATTTGTTAACAAGTTTGAAAAGTTTTGATCTCTCTTTTTTTCATTCATTTTTTGAAACCAACGGTTTGAATTCCATGCTACACGTTGAAATCTTCAACGTGAAAACTCTACCCTCTTTTCTTTTTAATATTAATCTTAAAGCTTGCCCTTCAGTACGTTCAAATAAAAAGAGGGGTTGAACTCTTAATACATATAATATATATATATATATATATATATATATATATAGTCAGCTAAAAATCATATCGGATTTTTACGAATTTGTGCCCCGACGTCCAAAAATTAAACGGAAGGTACAGGGGCGATCGCGCCTCTGAGAGGGTTGTGCTAACGGGGTCTGATCACGTGTCTGGGCTACGGAACAAGATAATACAAACAAATACGGATATACGCACTATAAACAACGCGCTAAAATTTATACCACCGAACAGTGGTCGTTACGTCCTACCCACCTTAGGAAAATTCTGCCCTCGGAATTCCTAACAATCACGGGTCAGGGAACAGGTGGGGGTAACGCTCCCTCATCTCATCTTCTCTCTCCCAGGTGGACTCTCCTGGCGAGCCGTGTCGCCACATCACCCTAACAAGGTTGACAGTCTTGTTTTGGAGTGACTTCTGACGTCTATCAAGAATCTGCACTGGCTGCTGATCATACATCAGGTCTGGGCAGACGGTGATCTCAGAGTAGTCAACAGCGTGAGATGGATCGTAGATGTACCGACGAAGCTGAGACACATGGAAGATGTCGTGAACACCCTCTAAAGATGGTGGCAAGGCTAAGCGTTAGGCTACATTGCCAACTCTCTCCAGAACATCGAAGTGTCCGATGTACCTCGGGCTGAGCTTGCCACGTTTCCCAAAGCGAATCACTCTGCGATTTGGGGAAATCTTCAAGAACACATGGTCTCCCGGCTGAAACTCCAGAGGTCGCCGTTTAGCATCAGCCCAATGCTTATAACGGTCCTGAACAATCCGAAGCTTGTCCCTGATATCTCGAACAACGTCCACAGCTTCGACAATCAACTCCGGTCCCAATAACTCTCTATCTCCAACGTCGTCCCAGCTCAGGGGCGAACGACACTTCCTCCAGTAGAGAGCAGCGAATGGTGCCATGCCAATGCTCGCCTGGTAGCTATTGTTGTAGGAGAACTCCACCAGGTGTAGATGATCCTCCCATGAACCCTTGAAATCTAGCATGCAAACTCTCAGCATGTCCTCTAGAATCTGAATAGTCCGCTCTGACTGGCCATCCGTCTGTGGGTGATACGCAGTGCTGAACTTCAGACTGATACCAAGATTGGTCTGCAGACTCTTCCTGAACTGAGATGTGAACCTCGTATCACGATCAGATACGATGCTCACGGGGACTCCATGCAAGCGCACGATTTCCTACACAACATATTTCACATCACTATTGGTACTAGGAAAGAAAATACGAGGGGATGAGTTTGATCATTACCTCCATATATTTCCTGGCCAGTATCTCCGTGGACTGTCCTACTCGGAACGATATGAAGTGTGTAGACTTGGTCAGTCGATCGACGATGACCCAAATTGCGTCATTCTGTTTGGTGCTCCGAGGTAAGCCAGTCACGAAGTCCATCGTGATGTGCTGCCATTTCCACTCCGGGATAGGCAGGGGCTGTAGTAGTCCGATGGTGCGATGATGTTCAGCCTTCACTTGCTGACACACCAGGCATTTGGCAACACTCCGTGCCATACTTCTCTTCATCCATGCCACCAGAAATTCTGACGAAGATCCTTGTACATCTTCGTACCTCCAGGATGAATGGAATAAGGCGAACTGTGAGCCTCATTCATCAATTCTTCTCTGATATCTCCTGCAGGCACGCAGATCCTACTGCCATACCTTAAAGATCCATCCTCGTGAATCAGAAAATCTGTCCGGAGTCCGGCTTCGACTTGCTCTCTGATCTTCATCAACTTAGCATCACCAGCTTGAGCACTCTTGATCCGATCAACAATCGTCGACAGAATCTGCGTATTCATCAACGATGAAGTGACTCCCGGAAGAACAGCTTCAACATCCATCTCTCGCAGATCCTGCTATAATCTCCACTGAGCTGTGAGAATCATCACCTCTGGCAGTCGGCTCAAAGCGTCTGGTACGACATTCACCTTCCCTGGGTGATACTGAAGGTCGATGTCATAGTCTGCCATCAACTCCAACCATCTGCGATGTCTCATATTCAGTTCCTTCTGAGTAAATATGTATTTCAGACTTTTGTGATCAGTGAATATCTTCACTTTCTCACTCAATAAGAAATGACGCCAAATTTTCTGCGCAAAAACGACAGCGGCGAGTTCCAAATCATGGGTCGGATAGTTCTTCTCATGGACTTTCAGCTGTCGCAAAGCATAAGCGACTACATGGCTGTGTTGGTGCAGAACACAACCAAGTCCCTTCCCTAATGAATCGTAGAAAATCTCAAAGCCTTCGCTTCTGTCCGGAATAGCCAAGACTGGTGCAGTCGTCAGTCTCTCCTTCAAAGTGCTGGAAGCCTGCTCACAAGATTCTGACCAACTGAACTTGACATCCTTCCGAGTCAATCTCATCATCGGCTCAGCTATCCTCAAGAAATCCTTGATAAATCTGCGATAATAGCCAGCCAATCCGAGGAAACTTCTGATGTCCGAAGCCGATCGCGGTGTAGGCCATTCACTGACTGCTCTGACCTTCTCTGGATCCACTGAGATGCCGGCTCCAGATACTACATGTCCAAGAAATGCAACTCTGTCCAACCAGAATTCGCATTTGCTATACTTGGCATATAGTCGATGATGGCGCAGCGTCTCCAATACCAATCTCAAGTGCTCTACATGCTCTTCCTCGCTGCTCGAGTACACCAAGATGTCATCTATAAAGATCACCACGAACTTGTCGAGGAAGTCGTAAAAGATGAGGTTCATGAGATTCATGAACACTGCAGGAGCGTTGGTCACACCGAATGGCATGACAACGAACTCATAGTGCCCGTACTTGGTCCGGAAAGCTGTCTTGGGCACGTCATCCTTCTTGACTCTGACTTGATGGTATCCGCTCCGAAGATCCAACTTCGAAAACACCTTCGATCCACCAAGATTATCGAAGATATCATCAATACGTGGCAGCAGGTACTTGTTCTTCACAGTGATCTGATTTAGCTCCCGATAGTCGATACACATCCTTCTCGATCCGTCTTTCTTCTTCACCAGCAAGACGGGCGCACCCTAGGGAGACACACTGGGATGAATAAAACCTTTCTGTAGCAGCTCGTCCAACTGCTTCCTCAGCTCCTCTAGCTCAACAGGAGCCATACGGTACGACGCCTTAGAAATCGGTTGAGCTTTTGGCATCAGATCAATGCCGAACTCTAATGCTCGATCAGGCGGCAACCCAGAAATGTCCTCAGGGAAAACGTCCTCGAAGTCTCGCACTACAACTGGCTTCTCTGGCTCTACTATCATGGATGCGACAGTTAATCTGTACGGCTGAGCTCGGAACTTGACAAGTCCAAGCGAACGTCCTCCGCTGACAAACTCAAACACTGGGTGGTCAGGAATTTCAAACACCATTTTCTTCCGGTGGCAGTCGATCGTGGCATAGAAGGCTCCCAACCAGTCAATGCTGAGAATCGCATCGAAAGGGAATCATGCAACTATATCAAACAAAGAAACTAGCTAAGCAAACAAATATATAAAAGGAAAGACTAGTTCAGGAGTTACCTGCAATCACGTCGTCAATGGCCTCAGCCTCAACGGTTGTCATAGTGTAAGCTCGACGCACTGGGGGGTTGGCCTGCTGAAAGGCCTGCTTCTCTGGTACCAGAGGTGGTCCTCGCTGTCCAGGTGCATGCACTGGTCTCTGAGCAAGTCCAGGTACAGGCGCTGTCCGCTGAACAGGTCCAGATGCCCCAGCAGGCGTAGGTCGAGTGCCCTTAGGGCAGTCCCTCGCAACATGGGTAGAAGATCCACAAACTAAACACTGATTCAGCATCTTCCTGCAGTCCTTCTTCACATGGCCAAGCTTGCCGCAGAAGTGGCAAGTCAGCTCAGCTCGGTTGAAAACAGGTGCAGCTGGCCTCTTGAACTGGGTGGTCTAGACCGGACGTACACCGGGCCTAGGTGCACTCCTCAGCATCTCCATCGGGCGCTTGCCCGCCTGTCGGGCCTTCTTCAGATTAGCTACATGCTCCTGATTCTTTGCAGCTACCAGAACATCCTCATGAGTGGAAAAAGTATTCCCGGACAGCACACTCTGGATGTCCAGGTACAAGCCCTGCAGGAAACGGTGTGCACAGTCCTCAGGTTCCTTCACCATGGCAGGGGCGTAGCGGCTCAGCATAGTAAACTCCGCCTTGTACTCGTCGACAGTCATAGTACCCTGCTCCAGGTTGATGAAGCGACTCTCCATCATCCGCTTCGCCGACTAGGGAAAGTACTGGGCGTCAACTCTCTTGCTGAAGGTATCCCATGAAATCGGCTTGGTCAGCCTGGCCTCTTCCGCAGTCCACCAGCTGCGGGCATTATCAGTCAATTGCTTCCTCGCAAGATCCACCCATTCATCTTTATGGATTCGGGCAAGGCCCAAATCATCCTCAGTGCTCTGACGCCACTCTTCGGCCGCTAACGGGCCCTCTCGTCCGGAAAAGCTCATCGGACGCATCTCTCTGAACTGCTTGGCTCCCGGGGCTGGTGCAACTGGTGCGGCTGGCGCAGCCGGCACAGCCTGGCGTCCCTGCTGGACTAGGTGGTGCTGAACCTCCAGCATATCTCTCATAACTCCCAACATCTGGCGGATTTCGTCGTCTCCGCCTCCAGGAGCTCCGGTCCCGGCTCCGGCTCCGGTTCCGTGTCGGGTAATGCGTCTTCCGGCCATCCTGCAAAAGAGAAAGAATGCCCGAGTTAATCTCGTGTATACGATTACTCTAGATGTTTGTCTAATGATAAGCTTTCTCATTATTCTGAATTTCACAGTTGCAAGACCTGCATGGGCCACCAACAAAACCTGTAACGCCCCGCTTCCCAAAAGACACCGGAAGCGAGAGCGTTACGCGGTCCGCTTGAACTGGAGCGGTGAAGCTCGAGTTCAATAAGCATCTATGATAAAAACACAGATAAGGTCCTTACAACTGCCATTCAGAACAATCAAAACACAACCAGAAAAGTAAAGCCACATCCAGAGATAAAGTTCGTACACAGAGTTTAACAAGCCACAGCTGGGCTAAAAGTAGCAACAAGAAAAGAACGTACACGAAAGTAACTACGACGACTGAAAAGGAAACTAGAAAAGCAGTAAAGTGTCGGGGGTCCACTAGTCCTCTGCTGGGAGAGGCACTGCGTCAGGTGCGAACTCCTGACTCTCCAACTCTGACGTCTCGTACTGGTCCTCCTGGTACTCAAGCTCTGAACCTGACATACATCCATAAACATGAATGTATGTCAGCTAGGGGTCTGCAAGAAGAGGTTAGCATCCCAAGGCGAAGTATATGACAGATATATGAATTTTAAAAGCATTAGTAATTTAAGGAAAAGTGACTGCAGTAATTTAACAAATAACAATTTATAGAAACGGAAACGGACAATCCTAGCATGCAGTTCTAGACGGTTTCAAGTTTAAAGTTAAGATTCTCTTAGTTCGTTAGCATTTCAATGTCAAGATGACCAAGTTAGCGTTCAAGTTTTCATGTCAAGTGTTAGCATTCTAATCTAGGGTTCACGCCTGTAGGTCGTGATGAGAAGGTCGTTCCTCTCACGGGGGCTTACCGTGATTGACGCTAACCCACCGCGTGCGGGTGGTGCTCTTGAGGAGAGTACCTTTCATACGCCTAGTGGCCGCTCAACCCTAACCCCACCCAAAATTTTTGCCGGAACACGAGCCGGCCTAGTCGACTCACACGACATCACGATATCACGATAACGCCTTCGAGGCGCACGATTTCAAGATGTCCATATTGTTAAACATGTCAGGACTCACTGAATTTTTATTGTTAACAATATTAAAGTTTTATAGTGACAGTTCTGCAAAGCGGAAACGGGTCGAACGACCGTTTCCGTAATTTCAAATAATGACGAATACGTCCTTTTTGTTCAACTTGCTACAGAAATGATTTTTTTTTCTCTTAGTGTTTATGTAACGACTGGTTTTCTTGTATAGATTATATATATATATATATATATATATATATATATATTTGGTTGCCTTCTCTTTGGTTGTGATTTCCTTTCTCCGTCTCCGTAGTTTTCGTTTTCGTTCGTTTCGTCGTGTTTTCCTAGCCTCTTCCGTTGATCGTCGATTTCGGAGTAAGTCATTCGTGACGGGCTTCATATCGCTCATATCTTAGAGGAATGTTGATCTTAGAAGCCGTAGGAATCTTCCCGAAGATTTGCGCTTCAATTCGGCACTTTCAGTGCACGTTAGTTGGTTCAAGAAGGGGAACCAACCGACTAGATTGAGATTTAGTCGGTCGGTAACTCTACTCAAACCGACTAGTTCCTTGGATTAATTTTACTTAAGTTACTGTTTCTGTTTAGTCGGTCTAAGTTCATCTTTCGACCGACTAGTTATTGAACTAGTCGGTTAAGTTTTGTACTCAGACCGACTAATTCTGAGTTCTTCTGTACAGTCGAGTTACTGTTTATTGTTAGTCGGTCTAAGAACGTTTGTCGACCGACTAGATGAGAAACTAATCGGTCAGTAGTTGTTCTTTGACCGACTAAATCTAAATCCTATTTTTTGTCAGGAGTTACTGTTTCCACTTAGTCGGTCTGCGTTGGTCAACCGACCGACTAGTTCCCAAACTAGTCGGTCAGTGGTTGCTCTTTGACCGACTAATCAGTGTCGAAACCCTAATTTCTGGGCAGCCGCCAGGTTGTTTTCTATTTAAACCCAACTTCGTTTCTTCTCTTTCTTTCTCTTCTCCTGGCCTCTTTCCTTCCCCCTTGACCTCTGATCTTCCCCAACCTTCCTCTAGCTCTTCCCCTTCATCAAGAGCCCATCTCCCCTCCATCTTGGCCGGCCACCATGATCTAGGCCGCCGGTTCACCCTATAAATACTCCGATCACTTCTTATTCCTTCTTTCTTTTCTCTAAACCTAGTTCTTCCCCATTGTTTTCCCTTCAATCCCAAACCCATCTCCATCACCCCAAGCTCCATCTCACCTCCATTGGCCAAGCTTCAATCTCCTCTTCAAACCCCCCTTTAATCCATTTTTCTCCAGATTTTCCCCGTCATTTCAGATCTGAGCCGTGGTTCCCGGATCGTTCATCCGTTACCGTGGTTGCTCGGCGTCGATCTTCCGCTTCTATACGGTAGTGTCCGATCCTTTAATGTTTTCACAACCCACATTGATATTGTGAAACCCTAATAAAAATGGTTATTAGACATCATAGGATTCAATTAAGAAACCGGTTCTAGCTATCTTTTCTAATGTTGTTTCTCTATAGAAGTGGTCCAATCACGGTAGATAACATTTGTGTGACGTGCTTGTCGACCGTCCTCGTCGATATCAGGCAAGTGAAACTTGCATCTCTTGATTTGAGCCATGTCCTTAGGCCATTACCTTGCTTTAGCGTAAAAGAGACTAGACAGTGAAAGGATAGCTGTATAGACGCCATTGATCTGGTTTGACAACGAAGCTAGATCCGTCACCTTCATCATGCTTGTATGTCACGTTTAATTTCACTTAACGGTACGCGTATTAACTGTTCATGTCATCCATGCATCTTTAACTGCCATGTTTAATTTAAATTAACGGTACGCGGATATCTGCTCATGTCATTGCATGCTTAAACACTCATCGTGATTGCGTAGCATCGCTACAATACTAGTGTTTCCTGGCTCGTGTTCCAGAAGCGGGCTACGTGAGTTGGTTGATAGCCAATGCCCGGTCTACTTGTTTCTGGCTAGGCACCTGCGTTACAGGCATAACCCTATGCCATACGTGTTAAATACAAATCTGGCTCGTGGTCCAGAAAACGAGCTCAACACAGCCTGCGGGCAATAGGGCACTCACCTGTGTGTGAGTGATCCCTTATATTTGAACACAGCCTGCGGGCAATAGGGTTCTCACATGTGTGTGGGTGATCCCTTGTACTTGTTACTTGACAATACATGCCACACCTACCACTTGTTACTTGACAATACATGTCACACCTACCACTTGTTACTTGGCAATACATGTCACACCTACCACTTGTTACTTGCTAATTGTACTTTACTTGTTACTTCCATACGATACTTGCCATGACATGCACCATACTATAACTGCTAGGTTGTTAGTTTGCCTTTCTTTCAGTTTCCTTGCACAAGTCTTTCGACTTGCTGACATGTGCCCCTTTTCTCTTTTGGGTGACACATGTTTGATCCCAAGCCTAAGTTTGTCGCTGAGGACGTAGTGTTTGCTGGCGCTGAGCCAATGGTTGCCGAAGAGGAGTTTGTGGTCATTGGTGACCGGTCTTAGAGATCGCTTGTGTTCTCTTCCTTGTTTAGGTTTGCTGTTAGTTGTTGGTGCGTGTCACCCTTGCTTGTATGTTGTACCTTGTTGGCTATGTTTGGGCCTTAGCTTTTCCTTTAGAGCCTGGTGGCTTTTCTGTGATATTGTAATTTATTTTATGGATATTTTGAGATTGAATAAATTGCTTATTGTCTCACTTCTTTATTCTTATCGTTGTTTCGTATTGCGTTGCAAGGACCTGACAATTCATTGTTGATTGACGCTTATCGGGCTTGGAGCTTTGCAGCTTCAAGTCTGAGCGGACCTTCTCACATCTCGCCTCCTCATTTTTGGGAAGCGGGGCGTGACAGGTTTTATTGGTGGCCCATGCAGGTCCATTTGCAAATGCGAGCTATCAGAACAACGATAATAATTATAGAATGTCTATTAAATAAATTAGAACATCCAAATTATAAGCCCGGAGTCTAGGTTTTTTTCGTTCCTATGTCTTAGGTGGCTAGTAGACGTGTTAGAGCACCTGTCCCAGCTTGGTAGGATATCCATTAGATCAGGACTATAGTAAGACTTAGTTAGAAGTTTGTGCTTGCTAGTTAGAGGTCCCTGATTGTTGTTAGACTACATGCTAGTGATTGATATGATAGTCTTAAGAGTTACCTTAGTGGTTCATGTCTAGCTCTGACCATGATGGATTCCTAGGATTTCTTTAGCCGTTCGCTTGGGTTCATCGATTTCGGGCCCAACATAACATGATCTCGATTCTCTTAGAACCTTCCCTGAGGCCTCTAATATACTCTAGCCATTAGGAAGCTTAGTGTTAAGTTTTCTTGACCTTTAGTCAACCGATGATTAGGACTCTCTGGTTCAATCTTTTCCTGGTCACTACACTTCTGTGTTACTGACCGTAGGTTTTCGTCGTAGTTTTCTTGAATCGTGATTTAGGTGCATGCCTCACACGACCACATTCATTGCCCTCGATTCACATGAACCCCTCCTTACTATTATCGTTGACCTTTCAAATCTTTCCCGTTGCAAATCTTGATTCTTACAAGGTCGTTTTCGAAATTTTCCTTATTAAAAGTTTCCACTCGATTTAAATTTTGTTTTAAACCTTCTTTCAGTATATTTCCATTACTTCCGTTTGAGCTAAAAGTCATTCTTAGATTTTGAAGACTATTTGGTCGTAATTTTAAATTACTATCTTGTAACTATTTTTCTAACATATATCGTCCGCACTTGATTTTAAACCTTAGTACTATTTCGATAATTCGATATACCACCTTTTCTAATATTACGAAATTCATTTTAGCTATTTACCATACGTACTTTAAAATACTTCTTTCAAGATAAATAGAACTCCAATTAATTTATGAATATATACTAATTATAAGTTGTCGTACCCGTACTTCAAGTCTTTATACCAACCAGTTCTTGTGGCAAATCCTTGTTTCCCCTAAAAGTATTTTCGATGTTCCTCTTTCGCTAAGTTTAAATTTGTTCGAAAACTTTTAATATATATATTAGATTTCATACTCTTTCGCCGGCTCAAATTTATTTGTTCTTTTCTAAACATTGAAACTTTTGTCGAGATTTTTGATTATTAGTTTATAATATTTTCCAGCCTATATTTTCATATCGATATAAATGTCTTGCCCCTTTCATATACCAATTTTATTCTGAACCGTACTTCTGTTTTTTTTCCTAACCTGAATTATAATTTTCTTTTCTTACTTATGCCATTAAAACTTATTCGAATACCGTATCGTGCTTACTTCTTATATACCTTTCAAGTCACATGGGACTTCAGCTTTTAGCAAGTCGATTTTATGCTCAACGTTTTCCCTAGTTCAGATTTTCGTAAAATTACTTTTCGAAACCATTTCCTGAGTTAGACCTCCATAATTCGGTTTTAAAGCTTTATTACCAATTTAATAATTCTATATATATCCTCCCACTTACTTCCATACTACTAAGATGTTACTACCTTTCCATTCATCATATATATTTCTAAAAAAATGATTTCTAGAATGGAACTACAATTATTTTTATATATCAGTACTATGTTCGTTGTGCTCGTGTGTTAAGACCCTTGGATAAATCAGTTTCTGCTGGCGAACCCGGATTCTTTAAAAAAGGGGTACTTTCAATACGGTTTATTGGAATTTCTCTTCAGTTTTAAGACTGGGAAAAAAACCATTTGGCATGAGCATAAACCCTCTACACTATATTTGATCTGATTTCATTCCTTGAATCTCGAAACTTTTCCAAAATTTTTAAACTACTGCCGCATAACATTTTATAACATATGACCTATATGTTCGTATAAATGATTTACTTTTACTCGTGATAGCTTTATATAAGCTAAATAAACCATTCCTCTTATTATATATATTCGACTCAAACTTATTTCGAACAACTCATTTTATCGACCGGTTTCGTACTCTTCATTTTAACTTATATCTTTTACACATTGTTTTCCATGTATCCTATGGAGCATCATTACATCATTACACGACCGTTCTCATGCTTTTCGATCCTTATATTCGTTACGCTTTTGATTTCAGTTTCTTTCCTTTTGTCTAGCCAATAGAGCTTGTCGTCGCCCGTGTCAACCTTAATATAGTTTGGTGTGCCCCATTAGTGTAATTTGTTGTGTCGTCGTAGTGTATTAAATTTCATGATGCATATGAAGTTGTTTTTGGTTGGTATTGGTATGTTGTGTGTAGGTGGTTATGTATTAGCTGCATGAGTATAAGTGTGATATAGATATGATAGTAGGATTATAATTGTTTGATTGGTATTACTTGTTTTTATGAGATGTCGTATGCGTGTATACCATGAGGTATACCAGACTACAGCATATCTTAACTAATGAATGAAGTAAGTGTATTGATGTGCCAATTATAGATGGATGGATATGGTATGAATATATGATACATGTATGTGACCATACGATGACAGCATTTATTAGGGAGAGTATTGTAATTATAAGTGTGCTGATGTTTGTAACAATATCATGGTATATGAAGTGATTGAAATATGTGATATTACCTGATTAGATATTAAGGGTGTTTGACATTTTGATATGTATATGGTTATGTTGGTAGACGTGTATGCATTAGATAGTATTGGTATATGTATGGATGCTGTGTTATGTATATGGAATTATTTTGCTATGATTTTGAGTCTCACTCAAGCTTGAGTGGGTATACTCTATGTACGTTGGTGTATTTGTATGTGGTTGGTGTATAGTGATGGATGATGTATGTATAATGTTTGGATTGTTTGTGTCCGGTTGTGTTACGCACATGATTGTGGGTCACTAAACCAGTATATAGTTATAGGTGTTGGTCTTGTGGTATAGTTATTTATTAGGGGGGCTTGCCTGCGTGTGTGTGTGTATATATATATATATATGTATGTATGTACTAGCTAAAACTAAGCGTGTCGATGTACTGAGTTTATAATCGTATGATTGGTAAATATGAATGAAATGTTAGCGTGTGTGGGTGTGCACCATGCACGGGTAAGTATGTGCTTAGTTATAAGTTTTGGTGACTATAATATGTGTGGTGTGTCGTGGGTATAATTATAGGGCCGTATGTGATGTGAAGTTATAGTGAAATATTTGCATGTATTGGAATGGCTATAAATTGTGAAATTATAATGATGGTGGAAGTATATTAAATATAATAACTTGAGTTTAGAATGGTGTAGTGTGATTACGTGTGTTGACGTGTTTGGTATTGGATGTATACTAGGAGATATAGGGAGTAGTGTATTCTTAGTGCCTTGTTCATAGGTAGCTACCTAACGTAGAGTGTTACGATGGTATTTACTAGTGTGAACTATTTAATTGGTCGTGAGTATATGGACTAATGTTTGGTGCTAGGTAAGTAATGGCTATATAAGGGATGTATATATATGATTGAGATACATGTATGAGTAAGAATGGCTATGATAGGTATAAGAGTATGATGTGCGTGGATGATGCATGCTAGTAGTGTTAATGTTTGATTGCCTAGTGCGAATATAAGCACTTGTAATAACTATACCTGATTGAATGTGATATGATTGGGGTAGTTACCAGAGCGACTAGATATGTTAGAAAGTCCGAGGACGGACTTTATTCTAAGGTGGGTAGGATGTAACGACTGGTTTTCTTGTATAGATTTTATATTTATATATATATATATATATATATATATATATATATATATATATATATATATATATATATATATATATGTTTGGTTTCCTTCTCTTTGGTTGTGATTTCCTTTCTCCGTCTCCGTAGTTTTCGTTTTCGTTCGTTTCGTCATGTTTTCCTAGCTTCTTCCGTTGATCGTCGATTTCGGAGTAAGTCATTCGTGACGGGCTTCATATCGCTCATATCTTAGAGGTAGGTTGATCTTAGAAGCCGTAGGAATCTTCCCGAAGCTTCGTTCTTCAATTCGGCACTTTCAGTGCACGTTAGTTGGTTCAAGAAGGGGAACCAACCGACTAGATTGAGATCTAGTCGATCGGTAACTCTACTCAAACCGACTAGTTCCTTGGATTAATTTTACTTAAGTTACTGTTTCTGTTTAGTCGGTCTAAGTTCATCTTTCGACCGACTAGTTGTTGAACTAGTCGGTTAAGTTTTGTACTCAGACCGACTAATTCTGAGTTCTTCTGTACAGTCGAGTTACTGTTTATCGTTAGTCGGTCTAAGAACGTTTGTCGACCGACTAGATGAGAAACTAGTCGGTCAGTAGTTGTTCTTTGACCGACTAATTCTAAATCCTATTTTTCGTCAGGAGTTACTGTTTCCACTTAGTCGGTCTGCGTTGGTCAACCGACTGACTAGTTCCCAAACTAGTCGGTCAGTGGTTGCTCTTTGACCGACTAATCAGTGTCGAAACCCTAATTTCTGGGCAGCCGCTGTAGGATCCTGCCAAAACAGAGTTAGGATCGATAATATGAAGTTGAGACTTACGCTTGCGTACGCGGCACGGTAGTCTACGAACTTCGCCTTCGGATTCGCCACGACGGATCGAGTCTACTCACGAACGGAGTAAGGCTACTAAATCCACAATCTAAATCTCTACTTTAGATTAAGAACTTGGATAGAGGAAGAGAAAGGATTTCTGCAGAGCTTCGCTAGAATGAAGTTGCATGCATGAATTTCATGCAAAAGGTGTAAGAAATGGCTTACCCTTGGGTCTTATTTATAGCCCCCAAGGTAGTTATTTTAGGGTAAGTTGTTCCTTTGGAACAACTTAATTAAGGTGTACCATGATACATGGCACATTATAAGCTTAAGTTGTACCATATGCATGGTACAACATAAGCTTAAGATATTCTCCCTTTATTAGCCATATGTCGCATGCACTTATGCATATATAATGCGACTTTCCCACTCATCCAGAGATCCTCTCCGCAAGGGAACAGATTCCCTTTGTACACGACTTCGTGTACGCGACGTTCGAGGTCCGTATTCCCTCGTACATCCCCCACAAGGGTGTACAAACGTCTTCCATATCCAACATCTCCCACTCACACTTGAGGGGATTGTAAGAGAACGTCTTTCCCTTAGTTCTTTCATCTATCATACCGAGAAATAGACCGTGCGACCGTCATGCGCGTAGAGTCTGTTGTTGTGCACTTGTTAGAGATACACAACGACCTCGAAGGTGCAAAGTTGAGTAGTTCAACGCATGCTTTACCCTAGATTATTTCTTCACATTTCTTATACTTTATATTCAACAATTGAATCCCATCTGGATCACAATTGGCTGGCCAGCTTTGAATCATTAAAGTCCAAATGTGAATATGAAATCAATCTTCCTCTTCTTATGAACCTTCTGATCTTGACTTGATTCGCTTTTCTAACGTGCACCGCCGAGCCGAATTATCATAGCCCATAAGTAACACGCTAAGATAGCGATCATCTTGTCAAATCTAAAGGAACCAATTGGAGTCCTTGAGGGTAAGAGTTAAGACCCGTATGGCCTTTGAGTCTCACATAATAGCAAACACTATTGCTACTAACTCAGTGGTCGAAATGCATACGTGGTATGAACACGTATTACAACATCACTCCTTTCCCAGGGAGAGTATGTCTTAATGATGTTGTACGGATGAAAAGATCAGACACCACAGTGCCTATCTTTTTGAGTCCCTTTACTACTCGTGAAATATTCACGGACTCTCATCCTGCATAAGACAAATAGGATTTAAAAAATCCTACGAGATCTCTTTCAAATATCCTTGTGATACAGATCTCAGATCTTTTGTAAGCATCCATATGATGCAGATCTTTCATTCGACTATCTTGTTTAAGTCATGACTCTAAATCATTCGTCTAATGATTTTGACTTTAAACTAAACTCATCTCTATCTTATCCATCTGATAAGATAAGGCGGTTGCTAATGTGAGAGAGCCAACATTTATCTGTCCGACATACACACAATTCAGCTGAGATTTCAAAAATGTACACAAACATTTCTTTAAGAAATTCATATGCAATGTTTGAAAAAGAACTTATTCTTTTATTAAATTTGATCTTTCTTAGACATGGGAATATATATTGGTACAACTCAGCTCGTACGCAATCCTTGGGATGATAAGTGTTTATAAAACACATTTCTGGGGATCGCTTTCGTAAGCTGATCCTCTATCATCTCATGCGTAGATATGTACCTTATGTCTACCTTCTTGGTTTTATCATAGTCTTTTGCAAATCTGCAGTTCCTTTAAGATACTGCATTATCCTCTTAACCGCTTTCCAGTGTTCTTGCCCTGGGTTGGATTGGTAACAGCTTACCATTTCCAACGGCAAAACAGATGTCCGGTCTCGTACACACCATAGCGTACATAAGACTATCAACTGCACTGGAATATGGAACTTTTTCCATAATTTCCTTTTCCTTTTGGTTCTTTGGACACGATTCCAGATATAAATTATCGCATATGCTTATATGAATATCAATGGACTTGCAGTCCTGCATATTAAATCGTTCTAGAACCTTCTTTATATAAATCTCCTGTGAAAGAGAAAGAAGTTTCTTTGAACGATTCCTTGAAATCTTAACTCCAAGGATATATGCGGCTTTTCCTATGCCTTTCATCTCAAATACTGATGAAAGCCAATCCTTGATACTCATCACAAAGCCCTTGTCATTTCCGGCTATTAAAATGTCATCTACATATAGAGACATAATAACATGCTTGCTTTTAATCCGCTTGAGTTATCTTCATCAAGTATGGAAAATCCATTTGATAAGACAACTTCTTGAAATCGTATATACCATTGCCTCGAGGATTATTTAAGACCATATATGGATTTACGAAGTTTACAAACCTTATGTTCGTTTCCTTCTTTTACAAACCCTGTTGGTTGTTCCATATAGATCTCCTCGTCCAATTCTCCATTGAGAAAGGCAGTCTTTACATCCATCTGATGTAATTCGAGGTATAAGCAAGCTACCATTGCCAGAATCATGCGAATCAAGGTAAAACGCACAACAGGTGAGAAGGTCTCTTCGTAGTCTATCCCTTCCTGTTGCGTAAAACCTTTCGCGACAAGGCGAGCTTTATATCTGTCAATAGAGCCATCAGCCTTATGCTTGATCTTGAGAACCCATTTGTTCCCAATTGCTCTATGTCCTCTGGGTAAGTTAACTAAGTCCCAGACTTGGTTAACTTTCATGGATTTCAATTCCTCCTTCATCGCTTCCATCTATTTGTCTTTTGCAGGGCATGATACGGCCTGTTTGAAAGTAGCAGGCTCGTCATCATCTTGTAGTAAAGTCATAAAGGTTTGCGGAAATTCATCCTCAAATCTTAGAGGAGCCAACCTTGTACGACTACTACATCGTATTTGAGATTCTTCAAGTCCTTGTTGACTCGAATTTAGATCAATTCTAATATCACTCCCACTTGGAATGTCGTTAGAATTGCTCCCACTTGGATCATTATTCCCGTATGGAATAGGATAATCGTCATTCGTATAATCCATTGGTGAAGGTTGAAACGTATTTTCGTTTTCACCAAGAATTCTCCCACTCGAATGAGGTAATCCTTCTTGATCATAAATCTCAAATAGAGATAAGTCCTGACTTATCTCGCCCTGTCTTGGAAACTCGATTTTCCAAGAAAGTGACATCCCTCGACTCAAACTCAATTAGCCCACCATTGTCTTCCTGACTAACATAAAACATAACCTTTGGAGTTTTCTGCGTATCGTATAAAGATACGTTTCCTTCCCCTTGGCCCAAGTTTGCCATACTTATGGGAGGAAATATGTGCGTAGAATGCACAACCCCAAGGTTTCAAAATGTCTAAGTCAGGAGACCTTTGGTTCCATAACTCATAAGGAGTGGAACTAACTGATTTCGAGGGTACGCGGTTCAAAATGAAAGCGGCCGTCAATAATGCATCACCCCAAAAGGTGATTGGCAAGTTAGCTTGCGCCATCATTGATCGGACCAATTTTCATTAAAGTCCTATTCCTCCTTTCTGCAACACCAATTTGTTGAGGAGTATAAGGCATAGATACCTGATGTACTATGCCTTTTTCATCACAAAAGTTCCTTTAAACTTGTTGATTGATATTCACCGCCCCTATCGGTTCGCACGACCTTAATCTTGCGATCTAATTGATTCTCCACTAAACTCATATAGTTTTTAAAGCAGGTTTAGTGCTTTCACTTTTGTGGGATATCAAATAGATATGACCGAATCGGGTGAAATCATCAATAAAAGTGATGAAAAATAGGACTTCCCACGTCTTGTCTTGACATTCATCGGACCACATATGTCCGAATGGATAAGCTGTAATGGAACCTCGGCCCTTGTGCCGGTTCCAAACGGCTTGCGACAAGATTTCCTCACAAGGCAATGTTCGCAGGTCGACATTTCAACCTTTGAAACATTGGATAGAAGGCCACGTTTGTCAAGTCTATCTATACGCATTGGTCCAATATGACCAAGCCTTGTGTGCCAACAAATTATATTAGACTCATTAGTCAAAGAATTTGTCACAAGGAAATTTTCATTACATGAGGAAATACATTGTACTTATTACAATAAATCCTTTGAAATACAAACCCAGTACCAATAAAGGAATTATTACAAAATAGGTCCATATTACAATCATGAAGGAACCAATTATAACCAAGACCCATTAAATTGACCACAGTATTAATATTCCTTTGAATATATGGAATGAAGAGAACATCATAAAGTAGGAGAGTGTGGCCGTTGTCCAAGCCTAGCTTGCAATTCCCAACACCTTTCTCTACAATACGTGTGTTGTTTCCTACATTGATCCACTTCATTCCTTGGGGTATCCGGTGATACTCCACGAAGGACCGTCTGTCCTTTGCTATGTGGTCGGTGGCACCTGAATCAATTATCCCAAAAATGGATTAGATTCCACAAGAAATATTGAACTAGAAACACATATGTAACTAGTATTACAAGTTACCTCGTCACTTCCACTCGTACACGAACGAGCATAGTGACCAAGTTTGTTGCACTTGAAGCACTTGATCCTTTTCAAGTCTTTCTTCTTGTGCCATTTCTTGTGCCCACCCTTATGTTTAGGTTCCTTGGTAGACTCAGGTTGCTTATTACGTTCATTAGAAGACTTCGAACGATCTTTACGTTTCTTTCCCCCGTGAGAGGAACTAGCAACCATGTGCACTTCTGCACTTGGCTTGGCAGCCGCAAGCCGCTCTTCCTCTAATTCGAGGTGCTTGGAAACATCGATGAAGGTCTTGATGCTCTCATTGTGAGTGAGATGCATCTTCATTTGATCCCACCCATTTGGTAGGGAACGTATGACTGCTTGGATTTATTGCTCATCAGTGAGCACATGACATGCGTCCTTTAACTCCGAGATAAGGTTCGCCATATGTCGCAGATGTTTCCCCATGGAATGATCTGGATGTTTCTTATATGTATCAAACCTTATAGTTAAGGCGCGAAGTTTGGACACCGATGTGCCACCGAACTTCTCCTCTAGCTTGGACCATATGTCCATGGCTAGGTCATGTTCTCGGAAGATGCGCATTATGTCATCAGCCATACTGCTTAATAACGTAATGCGCGCTATCTTATTCTTCCGAGACCAAGCATCAAAAGCTTCCTTGTCTCGTCTGTGTTGGGCCGTAGTGCCCAACTCGGGTTCAATCATTACGTTCTTTAGAGTTTCGAGCACTTCTTGCTCCTCTAAAACGTATTGTATCTTAATGGACCAAAGTTTGTAATTATCGCCGTTGAGTTTTTCACCTTTGTTTAACTCAGCGACGATATTCTTTGAAGCGGAAGACATTTTACTTTTAAAATGCTGCAAAAGACACAAAACCGAAAGTTCAATCAAAACATTGCATAAAAAATTCTTAAAATATAACTCCCACTTGAAATGATAATAGAGTATCCCATTTGGATAGTTCTAAAAATTCAAATCCCACTTGGAATTATATTATATTTGAGAAGTTACTTTCGAAAAATATTGAAGATGTTGTTCTAGAATCGAAAAGGTCTCTATGATTCCAATCACCATCTAGAACAACTTTCAATATTCCCCCATCACTTATCAAACAATAGTACTCTTATAGTACTAGCAGCGGAAAACGAGTTTGAAAACGTATTTTTCAGATATAATTCCAACTTGAAATGATAATAGAATATCCCATATGGATAGTTCTAAAATCAACTCCCACTTGGAATGATATTCATGATTTGATAAGTTACTTTCGAAAAATATTGAAGATGTTACTCTAGAGTCGGAAAGGTCACTATGTTTCCAATCACCATCTAGAGTAACTTTCAATATTTCTCCCTCACTTTATCAAATGTTAGTACTCTTATAGTACTTTGCAGCGGAAAAGTTTTTTGAAAAACGTATTTTTCAAAAATTTAAAATACATTGGCTAATCTCTGTAGAGTAGAGCACAACGTCATAAGTACATTGGCTAATCTCCGTAGAGTAGAGCACAATGACATGGCTAATCTCGCATGAAGTAGAGCACTATGGCTAGTCTTCAAGGAGTAGAGCCCAAAGAAAAAAACTTCATTAAAACGTTAGTCCCGTATGAACTAGTCGGTACTGTGGTTAGCCCCGTATGGACTAATCGACACATTCGAGTTTGACCAAGGCCTTTTGTTACCCCGTATGGGTCATTTGGCAAGTTTGCAATCGACCCAGACCTTCTGTCGAATTGGTCGACCAAAAACACCAAATTGGTCGACCAATTTTTGGTCGCAACTTCTTCCCGGCCAGGGCCTCTGCCCTGGCCGAGGCTTGGCCAAGGGCCGGCCAGGGCCTCTGCCCTGGCCGGCCAGGGGCCTTGGCCCCCTCGGCCAGGGCCTCTGCCCTGGCTGAGGCCGGCCAAGGCCGGCCAGGCCCTGGCCGAGGCCAGGGCATTGGCCCTGGCCTCTGCCAGGGCAGGCCAGCCGGCCCTGGCCCCTGCCAGGGCAGGCCAGCCAGCCCTGGTCCCTGCCAGGGCCGGCCAGGCCCTGGCCGAGGCCAGGGCGCCGGCCCTGGCCTCTGCCAGGGCCGGCCAGGCCGGCAGGCCTTGGCCAAGGCCGGCCATTGCCGGCTGGCGTTGGCCGGCCACTGCCGGCCTGGCCATGGCCGGCCATGGCTTGGCCATGGCCGGTCATGGCCAAGGCCATTTGGCATTGGCCGGCCATGGCCCCTTTGGCCATGGCCGGCCACCCCCTTTGAATGGGGTTGCCGCACATACTCCTCCTTGATGAGGTGGTCACCGGTGGTTATTGGCCGTAGCCAACCCCCTCCGCAAGTGGAGGGGGGTGCATAGCCTTCATAGCCCATTTGGCCATGGTGCACATGCACCAATTTCCTCTTACCCGATGGAAATAACTACCATCATCTTCCTCGATGAAGCACCTGTTCGTCGATGAAGCACCCGTTCGTCGAGAAATTAGTTATTTCCTAATGGCCGTGTGCCAAAAATGAAAAATAACATACTACGTGAACGGTCGGTTCTTCCCGTCACGGAGAGTTCCTACCATATCCGTAATGATAGGAGACCCTAACGTGAAAAGAACAACCGCTGCGTTCTCTCCGTCACGAAGCGTTCCTACTATATCCGTAATAGTAGGAGACCCATTCGTGAAAAAGACAACGACTCGTTCATAGTTTCGACGGCGTGGTGGTTTGACCGGGGCGAACCCATATGGCTCTGATACCAATGTAGGATCCTGCCAAAACAGAGTTAGGATCGATAATATGAAGTTGAGACTTACGCTTGCGTACGCGGCACGGTAGTCTACGAACTTCGCCTTCGGATTCGCCACGACGGATCGAGTCTACTCACGAACAGAGTAAGGCTACTAAATCCACAATCTAAATCTCTACTTTAGATTAAGAACTTGGATAGAGGAAGAGAAAGGATTTCTGCAGAGCTTCGCTAGAATGAAGTTGCATGCATGAATTTCATGCAAAAGGTGTAAGAAATGGCTTACCCTTGGGTCTTATTTATAGCCCCCAAGGTAGTTATTTTAGGGTAAGTTGTTCCTTTGGAACAACTTAATTAAGGTGTACCATGATACATGGCACATTATAAGCTTAAGTTGTACCATATGCATGGTACAACATAAGCTTAAGATATTCCCCCTTTATTAGCCATATGTCGCATGCACTTATGCATATATAATGCGACTTTCCCACTCATCCAGAGATCCTCTCCGTAAGGGAACAGATTCCCTTTGTACACGACTTCGTGTACGCGACGTTCGAGGTCCGTATTCCCTCGTACATCCCCCACAAGGGTATACAAACGTCTTCCATATCCAACAGCCGCCAGGTTGTTTTCTATTTAAACGCCACTTCATTTCTTCTCTTTCTTTCTCTTCTCCTGGCCTCTTTCCTTCCCCCTTGACCTCTGATCTTCCCCAACCTTCCTCTAGCTCTTCCCCTTCATCAAGAGCCCATCTCCCCTCCATCTTGGCCGGCCACCATGATCTAAGCCGCCGGTTCACCCTATAATACTCCGATCACTTCTTCTTCCTTCTTTCTTTTCTCTAAACCTAGTTCTTCCCCATTGTTTTCCCTTCAATCCCAAACCCATCTCCATCACCCCAAGCTCCATCTCACCTCCATTGGCCAAGCTTCAATCTCCTCTTCAAACCCCCCTTTAATCCATTTTTCTCCAGATTTTCCCCGTCATTTCAGATATGAGCCGTGGTTCCCAGATCGTTCATCCGTTGCCATGGTTGCTCGGCGTCGATCTTCCGCTTCTATACGGTAGTGTCCGATCCTTTAATGTTTTCACAACCCACATTGATATTGTGAAATCCTAATAGTCCAATCACCGTAGATAACATTTGTGTGACATGCTTGTCGACCGTCCTCGTCGATATCAGGCAAGTGAAACTTGCATCTCTTGATTTGGGCCATGTCCTTAGGCCATTACATTGCTTTAGCGTAAAAGAGATAAGACAGTGAAAGGATAGCTGTCTAGACGCCATTGATCTAGTTTGACAACGAAGTTAGATCAGTCACCTTCATCATGCTTGTATGTCACGTTTAATTTCACTTAACGGTACGCGTATTAACTGTTCATGTCATCCATGCATCTTTAACTGCCATGTTTAATTTAAATTAACGGTACACGGAAATCTGCTCATGTCATTGCATGCTTGAACACTCATCGTGATTGCGTAGCATCGCTACAATACTAGTGTTTCCTGGCTCGTGTTCCAGAAGCGGGCTACGTGAGTTGGTTGATAGCCAATGCCCGGTCTACTTGTTTTTGGCTAGGCACCTGCGTTGCCGGCATAACCCTATGCCATACGTGTTAAATACAAATCTGGCTCGTGGTCCAGAAAACGAGCTCAACACATCCTGCGGGCAATAGGGCACTCACCTGTGTGTGAGTGATCCCTTGTACTTGAACACAGCCTGCGGGCAATAGGGCGCTCACATGTGTGTGGGTGATCCCTTGTACTTGTTACTTGACAATACATGTCACACCTACCACTTGTTACTTGCTAATTGTACTTACTTGTTACTTCCATACGATACTTGCCATGCCATGCACCATACTATAACTGCCAGGTTGTTAGTTTACCTTTCTTTCAGTTTTCTTGCACAAGTCTTTCGACTTGCTGACATGTGCCCCTTTTCTCTTTTGGGTGACACATGTTAGATCCTGAGCCTGAGTTTGTCGCTGAGGACGTAGTGTTTGCTGGCGCTGAGCTAATGGTTGCCGAGGAGGAGTTTGTGGTCATTGGTGACCAGTCTTAGAGGTCGCTTGTGTTCTCTTCCTTGTTTAGATTTGCTGTTAGTTGTTGGTGCGTGGCACCCTTGCTTGTATGTTGTACCTTGTTGGCCATGTTTGGGCCTTAGCTTTTCCTTTAGAGCCTGGTGGCTTTTCTGTGATATTGTAATTTATTTTATGGATATTCTGAGATTGAATAAATTGTTTATTGTCTCACTTCTTTATTCTTATCATTGTTTCGTATTGCGTTGCAAGGACCTGCCAATTCATTGTTGATTGACGCTTATCGGGCTTGGAGCTTTGCAGCTTCAAGTCTGAGCGGACCTTCTCACATCTCGCCTCCTCATTTTTGGGAAGCGGGGCGTGACAGTTTAAAATGGGGATATATCGTATGATATACCGTTGGATCCCAAATTTTGTCCTGGTCATTATAGTGTCACTTTCCTACGTCATTTCAAGTCACAATTTCAAGTTATCCAGCAATACATAAAGGCGGCGTAAACATGCCGAAACTTTTAAAAACCATAACAAATCATATACTCGCCTGTTTTTGACGTTCTCGGTGTCGTTGGAATCATCTCGACAAGTACTACGCCGTGGAGGGTTTGGTTCGCTGTTTTGGCAGAGTATAAAATCAGAAATCACGTTTTTCAGTTCAAGACAGATTTGCAAAAGTACTCCTACGACGTTTAATCAGTTAAAAAGTTCATGATGGGCTAATCAGGGTTTACTAATTTACATTATACAGCTAATTAAATTAATGACATGCGTTTCTAACCCCTAGTCTACTGTTAAGTTTCTAACTTGAAACATTTTAACATGGTGACATTTAGAAACTCTAGAACTAACAGCAAGTACTGATGATTGGTGAACCATATTAGAAATATATTATCAACCTGATGTTAATCCATTTTCTAGCTGTTACAAACTAATATGCGGCTAATACATTAAGGATGTTATCAACACATTAACTAGCCTCCAATACAATTTGGTTATCAAGCAGCAACGTAAGATCACCCTATATTACTTACTATCACCACCAGTGGCCTTCAGCAAAGTAACCTACTGTCAAAAGATTATAAATCACTAACCAGTAACTAGCTTTGGTGTTTAATGCTCTTATCTGATCAATATGTACCTAACAGGCTATTATCATATCATAATCGCATGTATTTGCTGCTACTATAACAACTGAAGCTTACTTGTTTGAGGGGGCTCCTCACATGCAGCTGTTGTGAAGGCAGCGACGTGAGTGATGACGGCTAGGCGTTCGGACGTCGGCGAGCTCGTGCGCGGGTGCAAACGGTGGCGATCGATCGGGAGCGAGGCGCTGCGGTGACGGAGTGAGGTGAGAAAGGCACGGGGTTGCAGCAACGTCGAGGAGTCGGGATTGGCGTCGGCGTGAGGGGAGAAGAGGAGGCCTCGGGGTTGGGGATGATGAGGCCGGAGGGGAGGAAGGAGGAGACGATGGAGGAGAAGAGGGAGGAGGAGAAGCCCGGCCTAAGGTTGTGTGGCCGTGGGGATGGTGTTGGGAGATGACCGTGGAGGAGAAGTCGCCGTGAGGTGGAAGTGCGGGCTGTGGTTGCGTGGAGAGGGGCTTGTTTGCGTGAAGGCTGGGGAAGATGAATACAGGGCGGCTGAGAGTTGATAGGTTTAGAAAAAAACTAGGGTTCTAATCTTTAAATAATAGCCTAGGTATAGGTCGGGCTGTTGGGTTATGGGAGAAACGAAAATAGTTGTTTTTATATTAAAACCTTGCTGTGTTTTATGGGCCTAGGGTTCTCAGGTAGTTTTGTTTATTAAAAATAGGGTAGGGCTCTGTACGTGGGTGGAGAGAGGGGTATAACGTGAGATGATGGGGGTTGTTAGGGGTGAACGGGTCAGAGGGCAAGGCGTTGGGATTTTGATTTGTTAACAGGTTTGAAAAGTTTTGATCTCTCGTTTTTTTCATTCATTTTTTTGAAACCAACGGTTTGAATTCCATGCTACACGTTGAAAGCTTCAATGTGAAAACTCTACCCTCTTTTCTTTTTAATATTAATCTTAAAGCTTGCCCTTCAGTACGTTCAAATAAAAAGAGGTGTTGAACTCTTAATACATATATAATATCTATTCTATAAAATAGGGATGTTATCAAGAGAAATTGGATAAGAGAAATTGGACAAGAGAAATTAGATAAGAGAATTTGGACAAGAGAAATTGGATAAGTGATGAGATTTTGAGAGATAAGAGAAGTGGTGTGGAATTTTGTGATGTGATTTTGAGAGATAAGAGAAGAGGTTGAGAATTTTGCATATACAACCCTGGGTTTTGCATTTTTGCCCATGTACCCTCCCCACATACACACCCACACTTTTTATTCTTCCCCCCTTCCCGGCCATTTTTTTTAGTCCACGTGCACGTGTGCACGGGTTATTTGCTAGTATATATATACATAGTTAGCTAAAAATCATATCGGATTATTACGAATTTGTGCCCCGACGTCCAAAAATTAAACGGAAGGTACCGGGGCGATCGCGCCTCCGAGAGGGTCGTGCTAACGGGGTCTGATCACGCGTCTGGGCTACGGAACAAGATAGTACAAACAAATATGGATATACGCACTATAAACGACATATGCGCTAAAATTCGTACCACCGAACAGTGGTCGTTACAGATCACAACTCCCCCAGCAGGTCAGTCGCCGAGCCTGCTCGTAAGGCTGGGGGCAACTCCCCCAGCAGACGGGGATCTGAACACCGGTTGAGTATAAGCCCGGAGACGACATCCCTTACGCCCTGAAGGATCCCGTCAGCCGAGGGACTGGAGGCGATTCCTTCCTCGGGACGAGCCCCTCCAGATTGGCTGTGAGACCAGGTGCAACCCGACAGCATGCAAGGCGATTACCTAAGCAAACCAAGCATCGCGTATGAAGGAAGAGCTGCGGCAGGTCGGCCAAGTGCGCCTCTAAGGTCCCAGTCTAGGGGGCCAACGGGCCCGGAGTCCCGAAGACTCTATGCACTCTCCACGAGCGGTAAAGGGAAGCCAGCAAAACGTGGAGTTCACAACAAAGTCAAACGCAATAAAAAGATCGAAGAGACCGAGGGTCCCAGCAAGGCAGAAAAACCCCGACAACAAGGAAAATAACTACAAATATATGGGCCGACAAAGAAAATTTATGCATAGATTGTTTGAAGTTACATGCCAAAACGGGGGAAAACAAAATGGAGTGGCTTAAGGCCCATGGGCACGGGAAGAAGCGTCCTCTGGCACCTCGCCCTGCTCGGAGCGCGAGGGATCTGCGGGTGGGAGAGGCTGCTGGGCATGCTCCGCAAATCGCCGGAAGGAGTTCCAGACGACATCAATGATCCGAGGAGTAAGAAGGTCCTTGTAGGAGCTGAAGGCCTCCCTAAGGACCTCCGTGATCCTTGCCCCCAGGACCCCGTCGACGCCCCTCTCCACCTCGTCGATGAACCGGGTCATCTGACGCAGGTCCGCCAGCTCGCTCTGGAGATTGCCCCTCTCCTGGCGGAATGCCTCTTCCGCCTCTCAGGTCGACCTCTGAGCGTCGGTCAGTTCCCCCTGGAGGTCCATCACCTGGGCAGCAAGCTCGTATACCCGACGTCGAAATTACCGAGCTTCCATGTGTGCCTCTTGGATGGCCACCTCGGCCTCCCCGGCCCTTTAGTGCTCTCGGGCAGAGGACTCCTCTAGGTCCCTCGCCCAGGCCGCCCGACGTTGCGCCTCGACGGCCATCACAGTGGCCTGCAAAAAGGAAGGAGTTATGCAAAGAAAGATCAAAAGGCAGGCTTGAGAGCAGCAAGGCGGCGAAACCTGTTGAAGCTGCCAGACTAAGGAGTCCGACAGTGTGTCGGTGGGAGCTCTCTCTAGGAGAGATCGGTCCCTCGGGTGGACAGAGCCGTGCGCCAGCTGGTTGGCCACGGTCCGGTCGACGAATACCGAGTCCCTGGGGGTAACCTCGGGGCCCGCCAGGAAATTCGCCAACACGCCGCCGGCTCCCACCAGGGAAGGCTCGGCCGAGATAGCGGGAGTGGCCACCAGGGTCAGCGGGAGAGTTTCACCAGAGGCCGTCGGCACCTCGGGGGCCACCAGAGTGCGGGTCTCCCAACCCTCCTTCCTCCTTTTCCTCTCGCTGGGACCAGCGGATGTCAGGGGGGAACACTTACGCCCCGCACCACGACCACCCACGGGCGCGCAAGGGGCCGGCTCGGTTCCCGCGTCGCCCCCCTCTGCTTGGGCGAAGCGGGGGAGTTCGGTAGCCGGGGCCTCACTTTCGGGGAGGTTCTCCACGGCCAAGGGGGAGGCGTCACCATGACCAAGGGCTCCACTCTTCCCACTGTAGGCTCGGCCTGATGCACCTCTTCGTCAACGGTGCGGTCGGGCGCCTGACCCGATGGGTTCCCTCGGCTTCGGCTGGAACCCCGCAGGATGAGTTCGTTGACATTACGGGTAAATTCGCGCACGGCCATCTCTGCATAAGAAAAGAAAATCAGGATAAACGAGAGGGAAAACAGAAAGACAGGGAGAGCCTACCGGGAGACCGGAGAATGGTCTTGAGAAGCAGGTCGTCCAGCAGAGGCCAAATCGACCTCTCCTCTAGGGAACGAGACGACAGGAGCCGGACAGCTGCCTGGTCAGCCTCGAAGAGGGTCAACGTCAAGTTGTATTGACATAACCCTCCCCAACCTGTCAAGATCTCGGCGTCCTTAGGAAAGACAACAAAGACATAGCTCGAGCTCCAGTCCCCCACCCAGCGGGGTAGACCGAGCAAACACTCACTCCCCGCGCGGACCCGGAGGTGCTGCCACGACCCTTGGCCGACCGTCTGAACCCGATAGTAATGAAAAAGGAGAGGAAGAGACGGATCCAAGCCATGGGCATGGCAGAGCATGATGAACCCGGTCAGCACCATAACAGAGTACGGAGTCAACTGGAACAAGGACACCATCAGGAATTCCATGACCTGGATGATGAAGGGATGAAGGGGGAAACGGAGGCCCAAGCGAAACATCTCGGCGTAGACGCCGACCTCATTACTCCGCGGGAAGCAAATCCGCTTATTGTTAAAGGGAATCCAGACATCGTACGGATGATATAAATACTTCTCCCGGATCTCCGTAACCGCCAGGAAGGGGGCCTTAGACGGCGACCCAAGGACCGCCGGGTGAACGTCGAACCTCTCGACGGTCCGGGCCACGTCACCGCCGACGGGGTCAGTGAAAAGCTTTCCCTTCCCCTTGTCTTGGACAAGCCGTGTTCTTGAGGGGGCACCGGGTACCAAAGGCCGGATACTGTCAGACTCGGGTGCTGGGGGTCCCTTGATCCCAATGCCGAATCGCCTATCCTAAGTGTAGCCATGGGGCAAAAGAAGAAGAAAAGAGGTTACCTTGAAAAGGATCTGAAGAAGAAAGACGACGGAGAGAAGGAACTTGTGAAACCAGGATCAGGAGGAAAGGCGCAAAATAATTGAAACTTTGGAGGCCGACGTCTTTATATGGAAGGCAATCGAGGAATCCAAATCGTCCAGAAGGGAACACATGGCGGCATCTGAAGATCAGAGGCGTTTCGAAACCCACACCAAGAGAAGCTCAAACGGGCCGCGTTATAATGACCCCTGTTTAATAGGCTGGCCTCGACTGACGCGCCTGTCAAATCCCCAACAGTCACATCGCCCGAATCGAACCGGCTGACCCCGAACGGCTCGGACGATGGGGGCAATTGATACGACTATTTTGGAGAAGCCCAAGAAACAGAGACCCGAGACCCAGCCCTGAACGGGAAGCCCACGAGTTAGATTGGTCCTGCCAGACGAGGCCCACGGATAAAACCCTAAGTCGAACCGGCCTAGCCCAGGGGACACACGATCAGCTCGTGCTCCCCCGAGACAGCCGTTCCCCTAAATCCGCGGCTCCTTAATGACCATTAAGGAGCCCGTTAATCAACGCTCCCCACAAAGCATGCAGGTGCCTTGAAGGAGGCAAATCGCGGGGGCGTGAGTGGAGGCGGACGAAGGACGTGGATCGGAGGCAATCGTGGCTCGGACCCTATAAAAGGATGGCAGGAGCAACCGAGAAAAGGGATCAATCCCTGGTAACCAAATCTGAGGTACACCATCAACGACCTTATTCTCGCCATAATTTCCATTCCTCTGTTCGGATCGAGGGTCAGCGTATCGATCTCCTCTCGAGTCGTACCAACCCCACCGGGCTCTCACCGGACCTTGATCTGACTTAAGCATCGGAGGGGACTTGGCCGGAACCAAGGTCCGGCCCTACTGATGAGTTCTCTCGTCTGTCCAGGAAAGAGCTGAACCGAGGCTCCGAGGATACCCCTCGGAGCGGAGCGGTCCCGCACGTCGTCAGCACGAGCTGACGTCACTCGGAACTAGGGAGCATTCAAGGCACCGAGGCTACCCCTCGACGCTCGTCCAGCAGAGGCCGAGCAACCGACCTGGAACCGAGGCTTCCCCTTGTCTCCACATCGTCTGAAGACCGACGCTCCCATAAGTAGCATCTGCTCAGCCACAGATCCTTCGCCTACCCACGCCGAGAGCACGCGAGCCAGGCATGACCAAGGGATCCCTTCGACCCCTTGACCACGTTGACCGTCCAGACGAAGGTCAACGAGCCCGTGGTGAGAAAACACCCGTAAACAATTATATAAAAGTTTTGATAAGTTTTCAAAGTGTTTTGAAAGAGAATACCCATGTATCATGAAATAGCTGACCATATGATCATGGTAGCAGCCTATTTTGAACTGGGAAAGATAGTCAAACGTGCTGCCCTACAATAGCCAACTATCACACATGGATAGTCGACTATTGGGTCCAAAATAGCAGACTATCCTTAAGAATAGTTGATTGTCATCTTAAACGGCCAGAAAAAACATCCTTACATGTTTTATAGAAATGTTTCATTTTTAGCCGTTTGGGAGTATTTTGTTGGATCCTGTGGATGGAAAAAAACACTAGAAGGGGGTTGAATAGTGTTGTATGAATATTAAAACTTTTTCATTAAATAATTATAACACAATAATTCCCTTCCAATGTTGCCCACGAAACCAAGTAGAGTGATCTATGCTTGGTTCTTAATTAACAAAGTAATCTTGAATAAATAAAAAGATTAATTACAAGCAGACAAAGATTACAAACAGAAAGAGATTTATACAGTGGAAATAAAAAGATGAATTTTGCAGTATATTAATAAAGAGTCACAAAGAAGATATATTAACAACAGATAAATTTCTTGCACAAATAAATAAACAAACGCAGAAAGCACGTAGAGACAAGAGATATTTATCCTGGTTCCCCACAACCTGGGTACGTCCAGTCCTTGACCAATCCGGCACGAGATTCAATCCACTATTGCCTTAGCAATACAATTACCTAGCTTCACTCACTGGGATTTCCAACGACCTAGTATCCCTACCAGGATTTCCAACCACTTAGCCTTGACTAGGATTTTTACAACCCTTATTACAAAAGGAACCCAAATTAAAACAAGATCCAATTCACCACAATATTTGGTGGAGATTGGTTTACACCCAATATAATTCTATAGCCAAGATATTATCGCAATTGTGCTTATGTGGCTAAAAGAATTAAAATGTTCTTAGATCACACAAAGAATATATATAAACTCGTTGTGATCTAGAATCTTGATTCTCAAAAATCCTTTGAAGAATATTAAATAAAAAGGAAAGGATTTTGAAAAACAATTTTGTAATAGCCACAAAATAAAATGATCTTAAAATAATTTAGATTAAAAATAGTAAGATCAGAAATTAAGAACCAGATTTTGGCTACGACAATTTGAGAGCGATGAAAGCGATTTGAGAATTCACAAGAGTTTAGCTTAGAGAGAAATTGGTCTCTTGAATGGTTCTCATAGGTCACTACTTATAGAGTTTCAAAAGAGATTTTGAATTTCAAAAACGGTTTGACTTTAGCCCACCAATCAAGCAAATGAGTAAATGAAGGAGTGAAATCTGGCAGTAAAAAACGCAGCTAGTAGTCATCTTCCAAAGGAGGTAGTCAACTCCCAGTGAGTTTTCATTGAAAATTCTGTGTAGCTCGTAGTCGACTCCATCCTTTGGTAGTCGACTCCCAGAGCATTTTTCACTGAAACTCAGCTAAAGGATAAGTAATCAACTCCTGGGTGTTTGGAGATTGACTACGAAGTTAATTCAAGTAGCTATGCTCTCAACGAGTTTTAAAACGAGTTTGAAAAAAAACTTTGTTTCTAAAACGTTTTGTGTGTGTGCAATAAAACTTGGCTTTAACATATTCCTAAAAGACCAACTCATACACTTAGACTTAAATGAAGACTTCTGTAGCCGATCAGATATTGATGTAGATGCACGCTTCACTTTGAGTTTGAGCTCGTCTTTGACTTGGCTTGAGCACTTTTATGAGGTTCATCTATGAGCTTCACTTGTGCTTGACGTAGAGATTTCAAACTGTCTTCATCTTCTGAGTGTGGTTGAACTTCTTCGGAATATGTGTAAAGCTTATATTCTTGATCGCACAATATGAACACTTTAGATAGTTTCTTAGTACACTCATCATCAAAACTACTTAGGGGTGTGATTCGATTTCCCATCACTCTCCACCTTTTTGATGATGACACCCAAATGAAAAATAAAATGAATAATAGCAAAATAGAATAAGTAAGATAACTTACCCCCCTGCTTAGATGAGGTATGATATACTCATACTCCCCCTGCATCAAAGCTGGTTAGCAATAGCAATTATTCATTTTCATGTTTTGCATTTACCAATTTTCTCCCCTTGTCATCAATAAAAAAGAATGGCAATTATGATAATAGCACAATACGTTGAATATAGTTAACGATCAAGCAAATACAACAATCAATCCAAGCATTTTATCATGTGTAGGAAAAAATGTCAACCAAATATATCTGCAAAAAGAGTTAGTAGTTCAAGATATATATTATGATATGAAAATTTCATAAGAGGTATATCAATGTTTTAAAACATGCCATAGGATAATCATAAGCATTGCATCAACTACTAGAGTTGATACCACAAGTCTGAATCCATCACACCATAGTAAAAATATTACAAAACCAAGTCATTGTTTTAAAAGAGCATTGTTTTAAAATTAAACCAAGATAGTTAAGAAGAACCACCATTCTTCTTCTCCTTCTTTAGCTCCTTGTTCTCATCAAGGATCATTGCAAGTGTCTTCTCGGTCATCTTGTTGTTTCTAGCCACAAAGTCCTTCAAGTTTGCGACCTTTTGGTTGAGCTCTTCAAAGCCT
Organism: Scilla litardierei; assembly: GCA_030789695.1. NCBI lineage: Eukaryota > Viridiplantae > Streptophyta > Magnoliopsida > Asparagales > Asparagaceae > Scilla > Scilla litardierei. Next base: position 187,690,714 of record CM061142.1, on the reverse strand, counting down.
TCATCTTGAGAAATCGTCAAATTCTCAATTTTCTTCAAGAGCATGTATTAAGCTCAGTAATATAGTATGGAACTTCATCATCTTGTGGTGCTTCATCATCTTCTTCACTTTCTTCCTCTTCTTCATCCGAATCAACAACAACAGGTTTCTTATCTTTCCTTTTCTCCGAGGTAGAGCTACCTTCACCAACTAGCCTCTCTTCTGGAATGTTTTGATCGAGGTCTCGGTAAAGAGCCATTAGGCCAAGTGCACACGCGTCAAACACAAGGGTGGGTTCCAGAACCTCAGATTCATTATCCAATGGAATGTCATAAGCATTAAAGAGAATTTTGAGAAAGTGATCATGAGCTAGAGGAGATGAAAGTCTATTAGAAGCAGCAGACGGAAGAATTGAGTCCATGATAACTTTGGCCCAATTGACTTTGATACTACCAAGCATAGTGTAAATACACTTAGCTTGCTTTTCAGACAAAATAGAGTGACTGCCAGATTTTTGGGTAATATTGTATGATAAAATGTTTGCCAAAATTCTACCAGGATAGCGAAGATTGCTACACGGTAATTTAGTTAGAAAACATTTTTCGGGCAAGTACATTTTATCCAATGTATCTCCATCGATCATTTCGATCTCATCTAGCAGCTTTCCTGTAAAAGGAATCCCTAAAGCTTGACCTAAGGATTTGACAGTGATTGCAAGTTCGGTGTTAAGATCTTTAGTGATGAAACGATATTTAGCCAGATCGGGGTCCATATTTTCATAGAATAAATGAACAAGTCTTGGATATCAGTAATACATGTTATTCGAGGAAAACAGACTTAACAAACTTTGGACTTCCAGGATACTATCAATTCCATAGTTCTCTACATCCTCAATTTTAACAAATGTCTCATGGAGAATTTGTCTTTTGGTTATGTTGAGAAACTTATCATAGTTAGTAGACTTGAAGAGATAGGGTTTAATGATTTCTCTTTCACTTAGAGAAGATTCATTGATCTTCCTCCTCTTTCCAACTACTTTCTTAAAAGGCATATTGATAGTAAAACTGAAATATTTGAAGATGATATAGAAGATTTCAAGGAAATAAAATAAAGAGTTCAAGATAGTGAATAAAGATTATACTTTGATATTGAAGTTTTCCTAGAAGGGAGATGATAGAATGAGAGCCCCTAGGAAGAGAGAGCAAGAAAAAATTTCAAGGGGATGAACTCAATGGGGGCAGTCAGCTACCTAGGGCTTGGGCTGAGGGGTTTTGAAATTTTGAGATGAAAAGAAGTGATGAATAATAGCCTTTAGATCATGAGTGTGAAGGACTAAGATCAATTCCATTTAGTGGGTTTAAGTCAATCCTTGTTTACGAACCTAATAGGCTCAACAAAACCCAATAGGAGTTAGTCAAAAAATGAAAAAATCAAACACAGATTTCGGCATAGAACTCTGGTAGTCGACTCCCTGAGATGGTAATCGACTCCCTCCTGGTTTGAGTATTTTTCTCATCCTGAGAGAATTTTGACACGCTGGTTTGAGTGTTTGGCCAAAATCCTTCACGAGCAAATATAAGCAACATATATAAGCATTCATATAAAGCAAAAAAAATTTAAACAAATATTTAATCATTCATATGATTAAGTTTTTGCGAAGCGATTTTATCCTTTTTGCAAAGTGTTGATATGATTTGTGTTCCTCCTCCTTAGTTTAGAGTACCTGAAAAATGTTCATTTGTGGTACTCTTTATTCATTGAGTTCAAAGGGGTTAGCCTTTAGGAATCAAACCCAATACGGTTTAGTTCCTTCAATAGAGATATACTTATAATTTTTATTTAAATGAACTTTTTGAACAAAATCGATTGCGTACCTTTGTCGCTTTTGATTCGTCAAATTCTTGGGAACCCATATGCTCAAAAAATTTGGGTTAGCATGATGCTATCTAGTATGCTTAATTTCTTTTCTTGGCATGATTAGAATCGTAACCAAGTCTGGTTTTGCTAGATGATGCTTTTTGACTATTTATTAAACTATCTAACTTTCCTTTACCTTTCTTGAAGTTTTCGACAATCTTCATCGTAGAATCATATTTGTCTTTAATACACACGAGAAGATTATCCAAACCCTCAATTTTCACTTTCATGGAATGCATGTCTTTTTCTTCAAGTTTATTCTTTTCTTTTAATGCAATATTTCCATTAAGAAGTTCCTCTTTATCTTTTGCATTCTTCTTAACTAATCTCAAAGTTTTTTGTGTTCTTTAATGAGCTTTTCATGCATTGAGCAAAGCTCCTTATATGCTCCTCTATAATCCATGTCTTCATCATCACTTGATGATGAATCATCTTCACTAAATGATGAATCATGCAATGAACTTACTTGTGAAGATGTGGAAGGTAGGAAACACATATGAGCAGTTTCTCTTCTCTTTTCTTTGTCATTTGATGATGATTCATTGGAGGTGGAATCATCGCTTTGGTCGATGGCTGCATATGCTTCATTCCTTGGTCGTTGAATGTTATTCCTTCTATCGTTCCTTCTCTCATTGTTCTCTCTGCTTTTGCCACGATCTTTGGTGTCTTGGTTGTTCTTCTCCAAGGGACAGTCTCTTTTTACATGCCCTGGTTTGTTGCAACCAAAACAAATAATATTACTTACTAGACATGAAGTCTTTGAAGTTTTTCAAGACAAAGGCAATATGATCTTCTTTGTCGGTGTAGTCGGAGTCTTCTTCTTGTGCTTTGAACGCAAGCTTCTTTTTCTTCGACTTCTCCTCTATCTTATTGTCTTCCTCAAGCTCTATCTCATATGCCATTAGATTTCCTATCAGTTCTTCAATGGTGAGGTCTTTTATGTTCTGAGCTTCTCGAATGGCCATTGTCTTCCCTTTCCATTCGGGTCTAAGAGATATTAATATCTTCATTACCTGATCATATTCAAATAGCTTTTTGCCTAGACCTGCAAGCTCATTTGTGATGTTAGTAAAACGAGTATTCACCTCTGTAATACTCTCTCCGTCTTCCATCTTAAAAGATTCAAATTTAGAATGTAAAACGTTAATTCGAGATTCTTTCACCTTCTCGGTTCCTTCGTGACTTACCTGAAGAGTATGCCAGATATGATGTGATGTCTCACATTGAGAGACACGACTGAACTCATTACCTGTTATAGCACAGAATAATGCGTTCATGGCTTTGGCGTTGAGGTTGGCTTTCTTCTTTTCGTCGGCAGACCATTTTCTGGCGTAGACTTCAGTGGGTGCCTTGTATGGATCCTTGGTGACTGTCCATGCTTCAATGTCTAGTGACTCTAGATGAGTCTTCATGCGTATCTTTCAGCTTGCGTAGTTTGTTCCATTGAACAATGGTGGTCGCATGGTGTTGAGTCCTTCAGAGTGGAAAGATGTAGATAACGTCGTCTTTTAGACCCCCTTTGATACCAAGTGTTGGATCCTGTGGATGGCAAACAACACTAGAAGGGGGGTTGAATAGTATTGGATGAATATTAAAACTTGTTCCTTTAATAATTATAACACAATAATTCCCTTCCAATGTTGCCTAAGAAACCAAGTAGAGTGATCTACGCTTGGTTTTTAATCAATAAAGCCCTCTTGAATAAATACAAAGATTAATTACAAGCAGACAAATGTTACAATCAGAGAGATATTTATACAGCGGAAATAAAAAGATGAACTTTGCAATATATTAATAAAGAGGTACAAATATGATATATTAACAACAGATAAATTTTTTGCACAAATAAATAAACAAACAAACGCAGAAAGCACGTAGAGACAAGAGATTTTTATCCTCGGTACGTCCAGTCTCCGACCAATCCGGTACGAGATTCAACTCACTATTGTCTTAGCAATACAATTACCGAGCTTCACTCGCTAGGATTTCAACGACCTAGTATCCAGTATCCCTACCAAGATTTACAACCACCTAACCTTGACTAGGATTTTTTCAACCCTTATCACAAAGGGAACCCAAATAAAAACAAGATCCAATTCACTACAATATTTGGTGGAGATTGGTTTACACCCAATATAATTCTATAGCCAAGATATTATCGCAATTGTGCTTATGTGGCTAAAAGAATTAAAATATTCTTAGATCACACAAAGAATATATATAAATTCGTTGTGATCTAGAATCTTGATTCTCAAAAATCCTTTGAAGAATATTAAATAAAAAGGAAAGGATTTTGAAATACAATTTTGCAATAGCCAAAAAATAAAATGATCTTAAAAGAATTTAGAGTAAAAACAGTAAGATCAGAAATTAAGAACCAGATTTTGGCTACAACGATTTGAGAGCGATGAAAGCGATTTGAGAATTCACAAGAGTTTAGCTTAGAGAGAAATTGGTCTCTTGAATGGTTCTCATAAGCTCACTATTTATAGAGTTGCAAAAAAGATTTTGAATTTCAAAAACGATTTGACTTTAGCCCACCAATCAAGCAAATGAGTAAATGAAGGAGTGAAATCTGGGCAGTCAAAAAACGCAGATGGTAGTCAACTCCCTAAGGATGTAGTCGACTCCCAGTGAGTTTTCATTGAAAATTCTGCTCAGCTGGTAGTCGACTCCCTCCTTTGGTAGTCGACTCCCAGAGCATTTTTTTCATTGAAACTCAGCTAAAGGATGAGTAGTCAACTCCTGGGTGTTTGGAGATTGACTACGAAGTTAAATAAAGTAGCTATGCTCTCAACGAGTTTAGAAACGAGTTTGAAAAAAAAAACTTTGTTTCTAAAACGTTTTGTGATGTGCAATAAAATTTGGTTTTAACTTATTCCTAAAAGACCAACTCACACACTTAGACTTAAATGAAGACTTCTGAAGCCAATCAGATATTGATGTAGATGCGTTCTTCACTTTGAGTTTGATCTCGTCTTTGACTTGGCTTGAGCACTTCCATGAGCTTCATCCTTGAGCTTCACTTGTGCTTGACGTAGAGCTATCAAACTGTCTTCATCTTCTGAGTGTGGTTGAGCTTCTTCGGAGAATGCGTAAAGCTTATATTCTTGATGGCACAACCTGCACACTTTAGATAGTGTCATTAGTACACTAACATCATTTGGTGTGCTCATCATCAAAACTACTTGGGTGTGATTCGATTTCCCGTCATATTTTTGGGAGCCATTTTCAACTGTTTTCACTCTCTATTTAAGCTAGGTTTGCTGAGGGCTTTCAAATAATTATAGAGCAATTTTAAATATTTTCTAAAGCATTTTTTCATGCTTCTGTTGCTCTCATAGATATAATTTTGGCCATTGTTCTTCATAGTTTTTTAATCTTATTTTAAATCTTTTTGAGCAAACCTTTGGCCATTCAATATTTCTATTTTAATCCTCTACTAGTCATAACCCGTGCCCTAAGGGCACGGTTCATTTAAAATATTCTTCCTCAAAATCTTGAATCCCCTAATTTTAAACGAATAATTATAGCGTAATAATTGTTATTTAGTTCCCCAAAAATTTTAGATCCGGCCAAAATTTAGCTCTCCCAGAGAATTTAGTTCCTATAAAAAATTTTAATTACCCCCAAAATTTAGTTCTCTCCCGATTTCGTTCCTCTAAAATTATAGTATTTTCTTACTAAATTTTCACAAACACTCATCATACCCGTTGATTCCTCAAGATTCAAACCGAATCGTCTTTCTATCAACCTGTTTGTCATAATTAGCAGCTCTATTCAAAAACATATCTCTATTGTATATTAGATAGATAGTCACGGCACACCCTTATGGCATGTCACATTCAACACTTCTCCCCACTCAAAACATTTCTTATATTAAAAATAATCTCCCATTCAAAATCTTTCCTCCATTGAAAATTTCCACCCAATCAAAATATTCCCCTCATTCAAAACTTCGTGCATTCAAAAATCTTTCCCCATTCAAATTAGGGAATAGGATATAACTACGATGCATGCGCGTGTGCGTGTGTGATTTTGATCATTCTCTTCTAATGGTGAAACTACATAATTTTCATCATTGACAAATCCCATCATACATGTACCTAAAGTCCCAATTTCCGAATGTCCAAGTTCTAAATCAATTTTCGAATGTCATAGCATCTGACCTTGCTATCAACTAATCGATCCATTATATGTCCTCTTCAATGGTAGAGGAGGGCTTTGTTAAATTTGTCATATGAACTTAGTTGGTGTAGCAATAATTAGCTTTCGATCAAAAGTGGCTACCAGGAGAGCATAAAAATTAACAAAAAACTGGCTGATAATATTAACAAAATTTGTCTTTTGATTTTTTGGCTACATATGTTTCTAATTTTTCACCCGAAGGAAAGTCCAATTTATTTTTCTTGATCCCATTGCTGGATACCTATGATTATTCACATTTAAAGGCCCTTGTTTGCAGTAAGGCTTGAAAGGCAGGGGTTTGAAGAAATAATTGGGAGTTGTCTGATTGTTATGAATGCTTGTTTACAAATTGTAATTTTTGCACCAAAATGTATCAGTCTTTTCCAAAGCAAAATGGTAAAATTAGACATGGAAAGGTATGCATGCATATTATCTGTACTGCACATGTCAAACAGCCGAGAAATGGAAGAGTAAACTTCTTCATTATTGGTGTAGATAATTTCCTAGCAAGCCGAGCATATTGCTACATGTGTTGCACATGCAAGTAAAAGCCAATGTGGAAGCTCCACTTGCAGTAAAAGTAAAAGCCAACCTAGATATTTTCCTTCAAAGGTTTAAGCATTAAATAATGGGATGAACAGGTGCAAGCGTATCATGTCACTATAAATTAATACCTTGGGTACATGAAACCGGTAGACTCAGATCCAACCAAGAACTCTTGCAACAGTTTTGGATGGTATTCAAGAATTTCTCTGTAAATAAGCTCCCTCGCATCTTCTTTTGTTATTATGCATCTCTCAAATTCAAATTCCATTTTTGTAACTGGCTGGGCAGAAGGTTCTCTCTCCACCTTCTCTATGTTCCTGAAATAAGGATCGACCAAAGCCTGACACAGTGTGGCAAAACTTAAACTCATTTAGATCGTGCAAGAATTTCTTTCTTTTTCTTACATGATAAGAAACAGAAAGCACATGTCGGAAAATGCCATAATATCACTTAAGTGAGAACTGTGTCAAATGTACCTCTTCAGCTGTGGGACGATCCTTTGGTTCAAAAGCTAGCATCCTCTCTAACAATCGAAGTGCAAGTGGAACAACATTTGAAATTTTTTGAGAGAAAGGTACCGGTTTTTTCCTGTGCAAGCTGCTTAAATATCGTCTAGCTTTCTCATTTCGTACCTGCAAGATGGTTACATTGGAATATACCAGAGTACAAAATAGAAGGGGAATTTTAGATCTTGTGAAATGATACTCACTCTGGCAATGGCTTCAGCAGAAGGTGTGCCTAACAAATCAGTCATTAAGTCCAATTGGTGCACAACATTTTTCCCAGGAAAAAGAGGCTTTGCAGTTAATAATTCCGCAAAGATACAACCAATACTCCGAATATACATAGCAGGCATATACTGCAAGTCTAATGGGGTAAGACAATAACATAAAATAAAAAAAATAATGGCATGAGCTATTTAATTACACAGAACCAATAATAAACTCGCCTTCTAATGGGGTAAGGCAATAACAAATAGACTAAACTTGACTTTTGAACAAAAATTTGGGATAGTTGGTCGTAAAATGTACATGGAGATTCCCATTTTAGTTTTGTGTGTTTCACCCTCAAGTCCATGCGCTCTCTGGCATTCTCTCTCACTCACGTCTCCCATTATCTCTCAAGTCAACTTCTAAGCTCCGATCACAGCCACTACCATTAACCTCATTTGGCTGAGCCTCAAACCCTCCCGATCCCCATCTGCTAACGAAACAGAATCCCCAACCAGCTTCACATCCACGCAACAGCTCCCCATCCGAAAACGACCTAAACCGACCCATATCTGAAAAAAAAACAAAAATTACCAAATAGCAACAATGCATCTCCAAAACAACCCTAAATTGTTACCCCCTAACAATCTCTGCCTTTACTGAATATCAATCATCTCCATGGAGAAAAATCTACAAAATTTGAGCAGTCTACAGAATTGGTAGTGTAGCACAATGGCAGTGAAACACTACAAATCAAATAGAAAATAAAAATAAAAGGCAGAATAGAATTTGCCAAAATAAAGCTTTTTTGACTCATTCAGAGAGTTACATGATCTCCATCTTCCCATTTTTGGTGCTGAGCACATTCAAAGCGACGTCATGTTATGATCTCGATGAGATCGGGAACTCTGGCTGGAATTTCAAACATACAAAATTTACAGATAAAAAAACAAAATTTAAACCTACAGAATTTCAATCATCCTAATTCAAATCTACTGGAAATCAGGAGCTCAGCCAAGCATCCCCATTCAAATCTACAGAATTTCAATCAAAAAAAATTTGGAGATGTCGTAGGATATTAGTATCAACACCATAAAAAGTATATAAAAACAAAACCTTTTTTAGTGATTAACCATGGATATTAGTATCAACATTCAGCTCATGAACTTGGGCAAAGACATCAGCCTCAGAGATGTCGTAGGGCAAATCAAGAACAAAAGACTTGATATCGACTTGAGCACTTTCCTTCCTTTTCAAGCTCATATAGCTATGGGAGTCCATCCGAGTGCCCACAAGTCCTAGCACTTGGCACATGGGAAAAATCTTATTTTTAACAAAGATCAGCTAAAATTTGCTATTTTTTGTTTGCTGAAAGAGGGTGCTTCCTGGCGATGGGACTGACGGCAACAGGCAGGTGCTTCCCGGTGATCTCAGTTGAAAAGGAGGCGGAGGCGGCGCCGCTAAGGGGAGGCGGAAGGACGGGCGGTGAAATGGGGAGGCTGAGAGAGAGCTAACGGGAGAGATGGAGAGAGGGCTCAATCGAGCTACAGCTAATGAAAATTTGAGAGGAAGAGGGAGAGATCAGGGAGATCCTGTTTTTGAGAGGGGAATGAGGAGACGACATGATTTGGGGGGTGCCCGCTGCCCCCGTGGACGGAGTGAGTAGACTGTTGCTCTGCCCAAAAAAAGCCGCTTGACGTCCCCCAAAAGATTCTTGCTCTCCTCAAAAAAAGAGTATAGCTCTTCCCCATGTCACGCAACGAAAACAGGCTGAGTTAAAAGCCAAATGGGACCCACTTTATATCAAACCCTATCCCCAAGTTAACTTTCATCTTAAACTTTCATTCCAACCGTTCATTCCCCAAGATTTAATACTAGCCCTCTTTTATCAACCAGTTTGTCCTAGTCAGCTTGTCCTAATCAGCCCTAGGATTCAAAAATCGCTGTCAAATGTATAATAGATTTTACAAGAGATTGTTTCATGTTTTTTCTTTTTGTTCTTCTCTTAAATCTTTTTGAGATCAAAACAAGATTTTTCTTACCAGACTGACGTGGAGGGAACCGCTGGCCCTTGTATGTTGAGGGAACCGCTACTCAGAATTGCGCCCACCTTCATTACCATTCAAGGGCTCCATTACGCCCACCTTGATGACCCATCAAGGGACGATCAAAGCGGCGGATGCTTGGGGTGAGATGGGGGGAGGATGAGGGGGACGTGGGCGGTTCAATCCCTACAAAAGACCCGAAGATCGAAAGACGAAAAGACCGAATTCTGAATACTCTATACTCAGGTATTCTTCATCCAACAACCATGTCTTCCACCTTATATTTCACCTCCATAGCTCGGCTCGAGGACTCGTGTATTGGTCTCTCTGCGAACCGTACTCGATCCCGTCGGGCATCTCTCAGATCGTATCTGACTTAGGCATCGGAGGGGACTTAGACGGAACCAAGATCCGATCCCCCGGACGAGCTTTCTCATCTGCACAGGTCACGGAGACTTCACTCCACCGAAGCTACCCTTCGACGCTTCGTCCACCGGAGACGAACAGCCTCGACCCCGAGCTCGTTCGACTCTCCACTCGAGAAGGCCGTCGCTACCCTGAAGCTACCCTTCGAGGTACCGACGCACGGATCCGTGCATTCCAGACCGAGCAAACGCACCGCTACCCGATCTCGGAGGACGCACATGTCTCACGCGATCACGACGACTCCCGACCCTCAAAACTACCGTACAGTGGTGAGAAAACACCCCGAAATAGGGCTAACCAATGATTACATGAATACTGAGTTTATTATTGTAAAGATAGTGATTAGCACCTGCATTTTGTACTGGTGTACTAGGGTTACAGAGGTCTCGCTATGCTGAGAATATACAAATTAGAGAGAAGATGTCGGTGTCTGAAAATAGGATTACGCTTTATTACATTACATGTATAGACACAAATTTTCATATTGTATCAAACCATCGAAATGAAAAAAAAATTCTCTAAAAGTAACATCTATCTATTGAAGAAGTGCCATGATCGAACTATTACGCTTTTTATTCTTGCGCACCCGAGTATTAAACAACAGGTTACATCATTGGATTTCATGCCCTTCATTGTTTAATGCCTACAAGTACTACTTCTCAATATCACCAAGAAAATTATGAATGACATAAGCTAGTGATCTGATCAATTGTCAGCAGAATTGCAAAACGGGTTGGAACTAAGCTTAGTCACATCGCTATGTATATCCTTGTGTAAACATCCATCATTGACGCTTATCCTCCCTAATGCAAACATATGTTCAAGGGAAGCATTGCCACCGAAGGGAGTTCCCGGGAAAACAAATTGGATGCTAGTTAGTGATGTTAGTCGCACTATATATATTGCTAAACAATTTAAATTTATTTACAAGCGTGCCATTCTTTTTTGGTAAACTTCTGTTAGATAATGGCAATCTTGTAAATAAATTTAATTTGCTAAGATAAACTTCTATTAGATAATGGCAGTCTGGTAAATAGGCCTAAGATATCAACTAATTTATTCATTTTATAATGGCCCGGGAGAATGCGTTTCTTGCTGTTTGTAGGGATGATCATTCTCAATAGATCTAACAACATCTCGAAATGAGTAGCTGCAATCTATCTAAGAGTTTGGATATGAAGAAGTCATTACATGAATTATAGCCCTCTAAACTCTTTACATCCCTCCTATAAATTTAACACGCTATTTTCTCCTAATTTCTTCAAATGCTCCGCCTTTTTGGAGCTATAGATATCGTTCGTACCATTTTTTTTATTCTCGCTCACACCTGGCACAACATGGATAACCTCCAATGTGATGTGTGTATGCGCGTGTGTGTGTTATTTATTCTAACGCCCACCAAGTTCTATTATTTGTTTAGAAGCAGCTTTTTAAAATTCACATCTTCACCATGGAGAGCCTAAAATCTATAGTTTTCACGAAATTCCCTTGACGAGGACATCGGAGTCGACTCTTTCGGCGTTAAAATGAAGATTTGTGCATGATATTATAAAATATATGAAGTTGAGAGAATATGCAAATCCATTTGAGCATCGGTTGGGTCGAAATCGGTATCCTCGTCCGGTTTTGGGTCGCGCATGCTTTTGACTATTATGGTGTGTGCAGAGCGACCCTAGACATGTGAAAGGGAGTCATTTGGATCCAACTTTGAACTACAACCTCAGGTATAAAAATATAACCATCATATCAACTCTTCAATTTTGATGCTTTGATGTGGTGATAATAAATTCGACAATAGTGCAACAAAACAAAATTAGGGTGACTTGGGAATTGATGTCGACAAGTACAGCATGACAGAGCCTATTTGTGGAGCTAGTTGCCAAATAGATTGCGAAATAGGTCCAAACGATTATGCAGGCGTTAATTTCTAAGTAACCAACCCATGAGAGGGTCGTAGCGAAGTTGCAAGTACACCGATTAATTTTCAGAGGCTCGGATTTCAAACCCAACAAAATTAAATCTCTGATTACAATGATCGTATCTCTCCTTATATTAGGGTCTTGAGCTGCGAATAAACGCATTTGCATGCAAAGGGCTTTAACCGGACCACAAAAAAGAAATTTGAAAAATAATGAATTGGGCAGGGGCCGCGCGTGCGCGTACCCCCTTAGAAACAAATTATGACGTCCACTCTCCCACTTGGGGAGATGGTAGCCCAGCGCAGCCTGCAAGTGCAATGAGGCCCACTGAGCTAGGCATGGGCCTTTTTGATCGCCCAAGGACCCCGTCCAGGTAAGTATGGAACTCGGTACGCACATCACCCCTTTTTATACCCATCTACCCACTCAGTTTACTGTCCCAGCCGATGTGGGACTAGAGCAATTCGGTCTTCTTTGACAGCTTTCTCGCCACAACACCGTCGCTTGTCCATGAATAACAAGAGGTCCGTTAATTTTGGGCAGCAGGCGCATACACATGAACGGTTCAGTCATTGTTTTAGAATGATGTGACCGAGGCACAGTGGCTTGCAATTTAAAGGATGTTAAGCAGCACGTTGAGCAAGGCTTTATGCCATCTGACTCCCCATAGCTGCAAACATGCATATGCAAGGGAGAACGTGAGAAGACCAACACGAATGCAGTAGACAAGCACGCTAATCGTGCTTTTTTTGTAAAAAGAATTGGGGTGGCGGGGTGGAGAGAGAGAGAGAGTAAAAAACTGTAGAGTCCGAATGAAACCTCTCCCAAATTACAAACCAACATACTGAGGGAATCGATTTCGGAGATTAATCGAAGGAAATCACCAGCATTTCTGCCACCTAGTTTTTGCCCTACACTGTCCACATTTGACATGAGCTACTGCCTTGTAATCGCCTAGGCTTTCCTTTATTTTTTGGGCTAACCAACGATTACATGAATATTGGGTTTCTAATCGCAAAGCTAGTGATTAGCACCTGCATTTTGTTCTGGTGAACTAGGGTTATATGTCTGGTTATGCTGAGAAGATGCAAATTAGAGAGAAGCTACCGGTGTCGGAAAATAGGATTACGATCTTTATCATCTTTATTACAGGTATAGTCACAAATTTTTATATTATATCAAACCATCAGAATGCCAAAAACAGTAACATCTATCTGTTGAAGAAGAGCCATGATGGAACTATTAGGCTTTTTATTCTTGCGCACCCAAGTATTAAACAACAAGTCACATCATTGGACTTCATGCCGTTCATTGTTTAATGGCTACAAGTATCACTCCTCAATATCACCGAGAAAATTGAAAATTCCATAAGCTAGGGATTTGATCAATTTTCATGCAGAATTGCAGAACTGGTTGGAACTAAGCTTAGTCACTTCGCCATGTATATCCTTGTGGAAACATCCATCATTGACCCTTATCCTCCCTTGTGCAAGCATATATTCAAGGGAAGCATTGCTACCGAAGGGAGTTCCCGGGAAAACAAATTAGATGCTAGTTAGCGTTGCTAGTCGCACTATACATTTTGCTAAACAATTCAAATTTATTTACAAACGTGCCATACCTTTTTGGTAAACTTCTATTGGATAATGGCAATCTTCTCAATATATTTAATTTGTTTTGCAAAATGTGTAATGTGACTACTAGCCTCACTCACGCATGCTTCGGTTCAAAATAACGGTCACAATTGAAACATGACATGGAAAGCGATACACGATGACACGCACGGTGCATGCTTATATGACACGTGATGAATGTCTGTATGCGTACAAGCGTCTATGGAGGCGGAAGGGCATACATACATGGGACACGCTAATGCCTACGTGCATCCGTGCACGAGTTTAGAACACGACGACGGAGATAAGTGCGTAACTGTACGGTACTTGTCCTTGGCAGCTGCCCAAGGCAAGAAAAACCAAAAAATATATATAACGAGCGCTCCCTCTCCCTCACACTCACTCTTTTCCTTCGCCTTTCTAGGCTCTCCTCGCCCCTCTCTTCTTTATATATCTGACCCTCCCTCCCTTCTCTATCACCAAATCTTTAATTGACGTTCTCTCTCTTCTCTATCTCTAACTCCACCTGCCTTCAAACTCTAGTGATTCGATGGCCAAGTAGATCAGTTTAATTTTTAATATCGAAAACTAATGATTTTAGGGGTTTGCGGGGAATTTGTGGGAAACAGTAGAGTTTCAAGGCTTCTCGCCAAGAATTTCACGATTTCTCACCGGGGGTGCTTCTCTCAAGTTTAGGGAAATTTTAATTCTCAATATTTCATTGATGATAATAAATCTGTTTAGAGCCTTTTATAGGCCAACAACTCAAAATTCTCATATTCCATCCGATGTGGTACTAAGCTCACCCAAAAGGACAAAATAAAAGACAAGACACAAAGGTCTAAATCAAGTCAACTCTCAGTTGGTCTTGAGCCCACCACAACAAGCCAAGCTGAGTATCATGACGTCATATGCATACGTAGACCTTGATGTCCTCATCTACTCTCCTCTGGTGTGAAGAACTCGGCCTCGACGAGTGTATGGCCTGCTGGCTGTCATAGTACTCTAGCAAATCCGGATCTTACTTTTGGAGCTCTAATATGGTAATCCAATAACAGTATAATTCAGGCCCGAGTTTCCAACTCACCAAGTAATACTAATATCCACCATGCGTTTCTTTAGGTAGTTTGTTACTTAGGTGAAAAGTAAAGATACGATAATATGTATGAGTACTTACATATATAGTTATATATATATATATCTATATATCTAGGTTTTTTCTGCTTAGGTCAAATTAGGGATAAGATAATATGTCTAATATGTCTAATTCTTTGTAGCCTTTCAGGATTGCACGGTTATACATCAATTGTTCCATGAAACCTAGGTACCTCAAAGCATATGTGAAATAATTAGGAACAAAATGGAAATTACAAATAATAATTTGACCAAGTAAAACTTCTAAGAATAATTAGTGGTATACTCTTGACATTATACTTGCTAAACAATTTAAATTTATTTACAAGTGTGCCATTCTTTTTTGGTAAACTTCTGTTAGATAATGGCAATCTTGTAAATAAATTTAATTTGCTAAGGTAAACTTCTATTAGATAATGGCAGTCTTGTAAATAAATTTAATTTGTTTAGCAAAATGTGCAATGTGACTAGCCTCACTCATGCATGCTTCAGTTCAAAATGAAGTTCACAATTGAAACGTGATATGGGAAGGGAAACATGATGACACGCATGGTGCATGCTTGTATGACACGTGATGAATGTGTGTATGTGTGCAAGCGAATATGGAAGCGGAAGGCATACATACATGTGACACGCTGATGCTTACGTGCATCCGTGCACGAGTCAAAATCTGTGATTGTGTGCACTCTGATCTATTTCGCTGTGTTATAATTTTTAATTGTACCACCCTATTCACCCCCCTCTAGGGTGTTTTTCAGTAGTTTGACATCCTCAATTAATGGCTGTAAAACATCAATGCTACTACCAAGAGAGAATTTCTCAAGAATCAATCGTGATAATATCATGTACGGTTGTTTCATACAAATTAGTATTGACCAGTGATATGCGGTAAGTAACATTGGCCATGTGGACCAGCGAGAGAGATTATTCAAAGAGGATTTAAGCAGTTACCTGCAAGACCAAAACTAATGTTTCTCAACTCCTTTTCAAACTCTGGATAAATAAGATCGATATGCTTCAATATCATGCTATTAGTAGGATGCCTCAATTTTCCAACCTTTGTGTGTTTGGTTGCAAGCCATCTTATTTTCCATACCAGTTCAATGGATATGAAGAACCTCTATAGCTTAGGAATAAAGGAAAATACTGAAGAACCTTCACAAGGATTATGCTCTACTTGCAGGGCTTCACCATCTTCATTTGAGGCTCTCTTAGATTTTTTGGTTCTAACATGATAAATGGCATGTTGTACATTTTTCAAGAACCTCAATCTCTTTAGAGTAGATTGTGCAATCATAAGGATAAATGTCAATATTCTTGTAATTAGGCCTAAGATATCAACTAGTTTATTCATTTTATAATGGCCAGTGAGAATGCTTTTCTTGCTATTTGAAGGGATGATCTTTCTCAATAGATCTAACAACATCTCAAAATGAGTAGCTGCAATCCATCTAAGAGTTTGGATATGTAGAAGTCTTTACATGAATTATAGCCCTCTAAACTCTTTGCATCCCTCCTATAAATTTAACACGCTATTTTCAAAACCCTCTTAGGGTCTTTACATGAATTGTATGCCAACTAACATATATACATACAGGCTTGTTCACGCACTCCAGTCATAACATCAAGCCATGTTCTGCGGCACAAGAAGCTTCTCTCAATCGCCGACGACGACGACCGCCATCCACCGGCCTCGTCAAAATCATGCAAGCTCAAGAAGAGCCTATCCATGAACAACAACAAGAAGAAGAAGCAAAGGGGAAGCGCGAATCCGTACTCCTCTACGGGGCTGGATAAGTTTGAAAGGGTCCTTGCAGAGCTCGAGTCAAAGAAGAAGAAGATCATGTTGAGGGCCAAGCCGCAAGGTGATGCTGCGGTCCGGTTTATGTACGAGCCCAATTCTGATGATTGGATCCCGATCATCATCAAGCCAAGGCCCAAGAAACCGAAAGAAGAGGATGATATGGAGAAGACTAGGAAGAGGCTGTCGACGCCGCTGCCTCCAATGAAATCGGTTGAGGAGGACTTGGAGGTGAACAAGGAGTCTGATGGGAAGGGCAAGGAGTTAGTGAAGAAGGAGAAGGGTAAGGTGAAGAGGGGGAGGAGTTATGGGTGGGGTGTTGGGTGTTGGGGTTTGGTGATTATGTTGGTGCTTGTGTTGTTGGTGTTTGGGAGGTCATTTGCAGTGTGTTGGACAGCTATGTGCTTGTATTTGGTGCCAATGATGAAGACCAACAGGAGTCAGGGTTTGAGGAGGGATGAGTTGGGGAAGATGACAAGTGAGATGACAAGTGATACACGATGACACGCACGGTGCATGCTTATATGACACGTGATGAATGTCTGTATGCGTACAAGCGTCTATGGAGGCGGAAGGGCATACATACATGGGACATGCTAATGCCTACGTGCATCCGTGCACGAGTTTAGAACACGACGACGGAGATAAGTGCGTAACTGTACGGTACTTGTCCTTGGCAGCTGCCCAATGCAAGAAAAACCAATATATATATATAATGAGCGCTCCCTCACCCTCACACTCACTCTTTTCCTTCGCCTTTCTAGGCTCTCCTCGCCCCTCTCTCTTCTTTATATATCTGACTCTCCCTCCCTTCTCTATCACCAAATCTTTAATTGACGTTCTCTCTTTTCTCTATCTCTAACTCCACCTGACTTCAAACTCTAGTGATTCATGTCCAAGCAGATCGGTTTAAGTTTTAATATCAAAAACTGATGATTTTAGGGGTTTGCGGGGAATTTGTGGGAAACAGTAGAGTTTCAAGGCTTCTCGCCAAGAATTTCACGATTTCTCACCGGGGGTGCTTCTCTCAAGTTTAGGGAAATTTTAATTCTCAATATTTCATTGAAGATAATAAATCAGTTTAGAGCCTTTTATAGGCCAACAACTCAAAATTCTCATATTCCATCCGATGTGGTACTAAGCTCACCCAAAAGGACAAAATAAAAGACAAGACACAAAGGTCTAAATCAAGTCAACTCTCAGTTGGTCTTGATCCCAACCACAACAAGCAAGGCTGAGTATCATGACGTCATATGCATACGTAGACCTTGATGTCCTCATCTACTCTCCTCTGGTGAGAAGAACTCGGCCCCGACGAGTGTATGGCCTGCTGGCTGTCATAGTACTCTAGCAAATCCAGATCTTGCTTTTGGAGCTCTACTATGATAATCCAAGAACAGTATAATTCAGGCCCGCGTTTCCAACTCACCAAGTAATACTAATATCCACCATTCGTGTCTTTAGGTAGTTTGTTACTTAGGTGAAAAGTAAAGATACTATAATATGTATGCGTACTTACATATATAGTTATATATATCTATCTATCTATCTTTCTATATATCTAGGTTTTTTCTACTAAGGTCAAATTAGGGATAAGATAATATGCTAATATGTCTAATTCTTTGCAGCCTTTCAGGATTGCACGGTTATACATCAATTGTTCCATGAAACCTAGGTACCTCAAAGCATATGTGAAATAATTAGGAACAAAATGGAAATTACAAATAATAATTTGACCAAGTAAAACTTCTAAGATTAATTAGTGGTACACGCTTGACATGATACTTTCATCGGTACTGAACTAAACCTATAATAATGGCATCATATGCCATGTGCATAGTCAAATGTACTATAATTATGAAGAAGGATGACGGAAATAGAGTTGGACCTCCCTGGATGGAAAATAAAACAGTAGAGGGGGTTGAATGGTGTTCTTGAAATAATAAAAATCTCTCTAATAATTCTACCTAAGTAATTAACTTGAGTTACCAAATTAATACCTAATCAAGAGTATTACTTTGCTAAAATATAAGCAATTGAAATAAAGCTAAAGTGCAAGATAAAGATAAAAGATGCAAACCAAACAACAGTCATAGACAAAGAGATTTATCATGTTTCGGTGCACTTCCCCTGAATCCCGCCTCACTTTCCCACTATGGAAAAATCCTCTATTCCTTGAAATTTTGACATCACAAAAATTGGGGAAAATCATGGCAATACTCAATCGTTTTATACATACACGTATGTCCTAAAAATGCATACTAATACACGTATATTTGTTGGGTTTTGAGGGACTCTTAGAGCATAATTCTACGTCCATCCTACGTCGGACGAATGATAGAAATACAAGCATCAGCAGAAAATACTGTTATGAATGGGAGAGACCTTTGGTCTCCCCCCATTTACATCCACCATTACACCCACTACTAAGTGGGTGTCTCTTGGGATTCTTCTATTATCAATATATATTTGGCTATGGTCTCAACCATTAGCCTAAACTTCTTCAATATATATTTGGGTATGGTCTCAACCATTAGCCTACACTTCTTCAATATATATTTGGCTATGGTCTCAACCGGCGCAAAAACCCCCCACCTGACGTGGGGGCCTCCGGCCCGCCTTCGGCCGGATCACCCCCCCCCCCTCCGTCGGAGGGGCCCACCTGGCGCCAGAACACCGCCCCCGTCGGAGGGGCCCGCCTGGCGCCAGATCGCCACCCCCCTTCGGAGGGGCCGCCTGTCATCGGATTGCCGCCCTGGGGTCCGCCTGGAGCCGGATCGTCACCCCCCGTCGGAGGGGTCTGCTTGGAGCCGGATCTCCGCCCCCGTCGGAGGGGCCCACCTGGTGTCGGGGGGATCTTCGGTAGCCACGACCCCCACTGTCGGGGGATCTCCAGGGGCGTCGCCCCCATGTCAGGGGGGATCACCAGTAGCCATGCCCCCCCCACTGGGGGATCTTCAGTCGGTGGTGGCCTTCGATGGTGCCGCCCCCCTCTATCAGGGGGCGCATTTCTTTCTCTCCGGCCATCTGTAACCCGTATCGCCAGACGCCGTTCGAATCGCCGCCCCATCCCTATCGGAGGGGGGTCTATTTGCGCGCCTCCCCCCTGTCAGGGGGGGGGGGGGCTATCTGATCACCGGCCGAATGGAAAGGGGGGCACTGTTCTGGCCCCCCATGCAGAATTCACACTGGAAGGGAGGGGGCGTTGTTACAGCCTCCCCTATTGCGTTTCAAAGAGGACTGAAAACAGAAAAAACAAAAAAATTTGGGGGGTCTTTCGACTCCCCTGGCGGCTAACTTTTCCCCACCTCCTTTCCTCCTCTAAAGTCCCAATTAGGGTATGGTGGAGCAGAGGCATGAGCCTCACTTGATGGGCCAGAAGCCCAGTACTTAACAAAATCTATATTAAAATTGGGTATTTTTTGGCTGAAAGGCCTGCAGCCCGTAGCCAGCCCGCTGGCCTCTGGCCTGCAGGCCAATTTAATTTAAATTCATATAATACCCTATTAAACCCCTGAAAATTCCAGATAAATATGGAAAAATCGACGGTAATAAATCCAAGGCCCTTGCTAGAGGCGTCACAGAAAACTTCAAATCCTCCGGTTCTGTCTGGTATAGCTAATACTGGTGCAGTCGTGAGCTTGGCCTTCAATATCCCAAATGCCTGCTCACAAGAGTCTGACCATACATACTTGACGTCCTTCCTCCTTAGTCGAGTAATAGGCTCGGTAATCTTCGAGAAGTCCTTGATGAATTGACGGTAATAACCTGCCAATCCTAGGAAACTCCTGATGTCGGTAGCTGATCGAGGAGTCGGCCAGTTCTTGACTGAAATGACCTTCTCCAGATCGACAGAGATACCGTCTCCTGATACTACATGCCCAAGAAAGGCGACTCGGTTTAGCCAGAAATCACACTTGCTGTACTTGGCGTATAACCGATGATGTCGTAAGGTCTCCAATACTATCCGCAGATGCTCGGCATGCTCTTTTTCATCATTCGAGTAGACCAAGATGTCGTCGATGAAGATCGCCATGAACTTATCCAAGAACTTATAGAAGATCAAGTTCATAAGGTTCATGAATACTACTGGGGCGTTAGTCACACCGAATGGCATGACTACAAATTCATAGTGCCCATACTTGGTCCGGAATGCCGTCTTCGGGATGTCCTCACTTCTGACCTTCACTTGATGATAACCACTTTGGAGATCCAGCTTAGAGAATACTCGCAATCAGCTAAGTTGATCGAAGATGTCGTCAATGCACGGCAGCGGGTACTTGTTCTTTATGGTAACCTTATTCAGTTCTCGATAATCCACACACATCCTTCTTGACCCATCCTTCTTCTTGACCAAAAGAACTGGCACACCCCAAGGAGATACGCTGGGATGAATCAATCCCTTCTGCAACAGGTCGTCGAGTTGTTTCCGAAGTTCTTCCAGTTCAGCAGGAGCCATGCGATAAGGAGACTTCGAAATAGGTTGAGTGTTCGGCATAAGGTCGATAGTGAATTCCAGAGCTCGATCAGGCGGTAATCCTGAAATATCTTCAGGAAATACGTCTGCAAAGTATCGAACCACTCTAGGTTTCTCGGGCTGAACTTGCATCGATGCAATGATTAGTTCGGCCGGCTTGGCCCGAAATTTGATAGGCCCAAGTGAATGGTCTCTGCTTATGAATTCAAACACGGGATGGTCATGGATTTCAAACACTACTTTCTTTTTTAACAATTGATAGTAGTGTAGAAATTTCCTAACCAATCCATGCCGAATATCGCATCGAAGTTTGGCATGTCGACCATCATAAAATCTACGAACAACTTGTGTCCACAAATCACTATAGGACAAGATCGACAACCACTAGAAGCCCTCGCTACTCCACTCGTAGTAGTGATGTTTAAGCAATTTGGTAGAGAGTCAACATGAATAGAATGTCTCTCTATAAATCCTTGGGAAATGAAGCAGTGAGTGGCTCCAGAATCAAAAAGAGATATGGCTGGATGAGAGGCTATTAAGACAACACCTAGTATATAGGAAACATGTCTTAGCTAAAAGATAGACAAGTAACACATGAATATACCATAAGCATTATAAGAGAAGGGTTTAAGTAATACCTGATATCACTTGCTCATTCGTCTCAGCCTCCGCGGCTGTCATGGTGAAAACCTGACACCTCGGCTGGTTCTGCCTTGCCAATGCAAAAGCCTTCTGGTGTGGAGCCAGTGGTGATCCATTCTAAGTAGGTCCTGGAGCTCCACACTGAATAGATCCAGAAGGTCCAGCGGTCATCGGCTTGTTGGTGTGGCGATGGCAGTCTCTGGTAGCATGTGCAGATGCTCCACATATCAAGCATTGATTCAGCAGCTCACTGCAGTCCTTCGTGGCCAATCCGCTTGTTATGACAGTACACCAGCTGGGGTCGATTGTTGGCTGGGGCAGCATGCCCCTTGAACTATGTAGACTGAGTAGGTTGGAGGTTGCCCCTGGGTGGCTTCGGCGGACGCCTACTTCCTCCAATCTGAAGTGCCTTCTTACACTTCACAATAAGCTCATGCTTCCTAGAAGCATCCAACACTTTCGGATGTGTAGTCGGATTCGTTGAAGACATTGAAGCCT
The DNA here is from genome assembly GCA_030789695.1 of Scilla litardierei. NCBI lineage: Eukaryota > Viridiplantae > Streptophyta > Magnoliopsida > Asparagales > Asparagaceae > Scilla > Scilla litardierei. The sequence continues at coordinate 187,668,819 of CM061142.1, read as the reverse complement.
GAATGTCCAGGTCTAGTCCCTGGAGAAACTGATAAGCACAGTCTTCGGGATCTTCCACCAGATGTGGGGCAAATCGACTAAGCATCGAAAATTTTGCCTCGTATTCGTCAACAGTCTGATTGCCTTGTTCCAGGTTGACGAAACGTTGCTACAGTTCCCTCTTGGCTGATCGAGGAAAATATTGAGCGTCGAAATGCTCTCGAAACATGGTCCAGTTGATGGGCTTGACAAGACGAGCTTCTTCAGTGTCCTACTAGTTCCGAGCATTTCAAGTCAGCTGCTTCTTGGCAACTTCTACCCAGCCTGCCTGGTCAATGCGAGCAAGACTCAGGTCATCTTCTGTGTTCTGGGCCCATTCTTCGGCTTCTAGTGGGCATTCTCTCCCAGAAAAGCTCTTCGGGTTCAACTCCTGAAATTGCTTGGCTCTATGCTCAGCTCGAGGTGGTGGTGGTGCAGGCGGTGCAGGTGGTGTAGGCTGCTGACCATATTGGATCAGCTGATGTTGGGTCTCCAACATTCCTCTCATGATACTCATGAGTTCATGGATGTCGGGAGTGCTATTCCCGCTAGTTCCATTTCTGTTGCAAGTATGCGGTCTTCCTGTCATATTGCAAAAGGAACAAGTTAAACATTCTTGTACAAAGTTATTCAAACGATCTGGTTAGGGATGATATTCATACTGCTTCTGAAGTATTTCGCAGAGAGGATGACCTGCATGGGCCACCACTAAAACCTGTCACGCCCCGATTCACATTATACTTGGGAGCGAGGGCGCGAGCGGGTCCGCATGTGCTTAAAGCAAAGAAGAGTTACTTTTTTTCTATTTCTTCTTTGCCTTAAAAAAAATAAGCGTTAATTAGCAAAGCAGGTCCCTGCATGTGAATTTCTCAGAAGCAGCATAAATAGTCATACATTTTTTAACACCAGCGTTTTTAAAACACAATACATAAAGCAATTAAGGCCTAGCATGGCCGTACAACCTGCTGAAAGCAAACACACCTAAAAACAACAAGTTCAATAATAAAACTGAAATAGAAATAGCCCGCTCTAGTCTTCCGCGGAGAGGATCTTAGTGTCCTCGTAGCTCTGATCATCGGGGTCCACCTCTAAAATAGGATCATCAAAAGTAGGGTCATCGAGTTACTCTGTCTCTGAACCTAACATATATTTCATAAATACATTGATTATGAAGTAGGATGATGGTTACTTACGTTTGTAGCATTGGTGAAGGTTACTTACTTGTGCTTTCTATACTTGTAGTTTTCTTATGATGTATACTATTGTTTTACACCTTACTTGTTGCACGAGCACATCTTACTCAGACTTGTTGTAGTTTATTTCATTTGCTTCTTTTGTTGATGTATGGTCATGACATGTCCTAGTTGTGATTAAAAGCAATATTCTCCAAATTAACATTTATTTTTCTGTACGGGTTGGGTTTCCTACTGGAACACGCTTTGACGTGCTCCAATTTGTGGTTTCAGGTGGAGTGGAGTTGGGCAGCTGATAGGAGGCTTGGAGTGGTGTGAGTTTGGGGTGTGGGCTAGGAGCGAGATGAGCGTGAGGGACTTTGTACTCTTGGGCTCTTTTTGGGGTTGAGTTGTTTCGTTGTTTTGACGTATATAAGTTGATGTTTAAAATATTGATGTATAAGAATGGGGTTCCTTTGGTTTACTATTGTTGTGCATGTGTTCTTTGGTTCATCGGTGTTGTTGGATTGACATTGTCTGTAGTGTGGGAACAATTATTGGTACTACTCCAGCAGTGCGCAGCGGCCTGCTAGTTTTTTTTTCATATTTCTTTTCTTCTCTATTTTCGTAGCACTCGCTACTCTGGGTATCCTGGGGAGCGGGAGGTTACATATGGCCCGAGAAGATACATTGTCCAATGGAAGTGATAGTGAGAACGATGAACTCGAGGTAACTATGGATGAACTTCGTATTGCTAACGAAGAATTATTTTCTAAGTATCAATCTCTTATGCTTAGATATAAAAATTTGAAGAAATCAAATGTTAGTAAATCATCCATGCCATGCATCACCAACAATGACACCATTGTTGACACACTTACATTTGAGAATGCCAATTTGGTTTCTCAAAATGGCACTTTGACAAATGAGGTGAATTCCATCAAATCTCAACTAGATCATGTCTCTTCTAAAGATAGTGTTGATCTAGCTTCACAAAACACACAATTCGGTATTAAGAATGGTTCTCTCAAAACCCAAGTGCACGAGCTCACCACACGTGTGTCCACTTTGGACACTAATATTTCTTCCATTATGGAGAAATATGAGCTCATGTCATCCCATGTTAAGAGATTTAACAAAGGAAAAGGGCAATTAGATGAATTGCTTTCCAACCAATTTCTAGCCACACATCGTGTTGGACTTGGTTATGTGGAAGCAAACGCATCCAAATCACACACCTCCTATAATGATGTAACTATAGATTTTGTGAGGCCATCCTCTTTTGCAACCACTAGTAGTGACAAAACACTATTGGTAGCAATTCTACCAAGAAAGTCACCACTACACACGTTCCTTCTTTGACATGAAACCCTTTAAGTGTGGAAATCAAAAGAAAGGACATGCCTTCATGTATACTAACACTCACTCACGTAGGAACACTCCTACTTCTCATGTGAACACGCATGATGAGTTTTATGATCCACACCCACGGGCACGTGTAAACTCACACAAGAGAAATACGCATGCACGTGTTCCTACATGCTCTTATGCTCATACACATCATATGCATGCTCATCCATATCCTTCCCATCACATGTATGCTCCATATGCATCATATAATACGCATGCACCTCATTTTGCATATAACCCGTATATGTCACATGCATATCCACCTCCACCTTCATATGCTAGATCGCATGTTCCTAGGAAATATGCACCCTATAGAACTCAGCCTAATGTGCATGCAACTAGGAAGAGGACACCCAAAACATACACAATTTGGGGTCCCAAGAACACTAGCACAAATGATAGGAATGCATATGTAAATTCTTATTTTAGTGATGTGATAAATAGTGGTAACTATGTCGGGAAGCCAAAGTCCACTTGGACTTGGTTTCCGAAGGGCTAATCCCCTTGGACCCAACGAGCTTCGGTACCATGAGCTTATGGTATACTATGTATGTACCCAAGAACAAGAAAGAGAGAAATAATAGATATATTGGCTCTAAAAGGAAAGAATGGATACTCGGTAGCGGTTGCTCCAAACACATGACGGGAGATCTAAAAGGAAAGGATGGATACTCGATAGCGGTTGCTCTAAACACATGACAGGAGATCCCTCCTTGCTCTCCGAAGTGATCTGCATCAAGGATGGTGCAACGATCACCTTTGGAGTCAATCAAAAGGGAACCATCATTGGAGTAGGTAAATTCGGTAACTCATCCAAACCTCTTATTACAAATGTTTACTTAGTTAGTGGTTTATGTCATAACCTTATCTCCATAAGTCAACTTTGTGACAAAGGTTACAAGGTTAACTTTGGAGAGGGTATTTGTAATATAGTTGATAATGATTCGCATGTATTATTTTCCGGTATTAGGCATAAAAATACTTATTATTTGAGCATGCTTAAAACCATAGAACATTGCTTAGTTGCTAATACAAATGAACAACTATTATGGCATCGCCGTTTTGGTCATATTCATTTTAAGCACTTATATAAGTTAGCTAAGCATGATCTAGTTAAAGGTTTTTCGAAGATTTCTTTTAGTAAGAAAAGTTTTTGTGATTCATGTCAATGAGGTAAACTTCGAAAATCTTCATTTAAACTCAAAGATGGCATAATGTCTAAGAGGCCCCTAGAATTACTTCATTTAGATCTATTTGGGCCTACTAGAGTAGCATCTTTAGGAATTGCTCATTATGGATTAGTCATTGTAGATGACTTTTCTAGATTTATGTGGTTATCATTTTTAAGAAGCATTTGATGAGTTTACCAAATTTGCAAAGAAAGTTCAAAATCTCTTAGGAACCACCATTATCACTATTCGTAATGATCATGGAGGAGAATTTGAGAATGAACTTTTCTCTAAGTTTGTGATGACAATGGGATTACTCACAATTTTTCTTTTCCTCGCGTACCACCACAAAATGGTGTTGTTGAGAAAAAGAATAGGACTCTTATTGAGTGTGCACACACCATGATCCATGATAATCATCTTGGACTTCAATTTTGGGCGGAGGCGGTGCACACGACATGTTATATGCTCAATAAGATCCTAGTAAGGCCCCGAACGAACAAAACTTGTTTTGAATTATTTTATGATAGAAAGCCTCAAGCTAAGTATTTTCGTGTTTTTGGTTCAAAATATTTTATAAAGAAAACTTTTGATAATTTAGACAAATTTGAGCCAAGATCCGATGAAGGAATTTTTGTTGGATATTCTACACGTAACAAAGCCTACCAGATATACAACAAAACCTCTTCAATGATCGAGAAATCACTACACATTTCATTTCATGAAGATTTTGATGTTCCTCATGTTGTCGATGATAGTGTACATATTTTATGTGATTCCATTAGTAAAGTTAAAATTAATAATTCTATTATTGAGACTAACAATTCTAATGAAAATGTTGAGAATGTTCCAAGTGATCCAGGAATTCTCAAAGCTTATCCAACTGTTCGTGACCGCCCCCATGAGCAAATAATTGGAGACACTGGTGTGGGTGTCCGAACAAGGTCAAGATGAGTTCTCACATTCCGCCTTTGTCTCTACCATTGAGTTAAAGAACATCCAAGAAGCTTGTGAAGATAGCTTGTGGATAGTTGCAATGGAAGATGAGCTCATGCAATTTGATAGAAATGAAGTTTGGGAGCTCGTCCCTCTTCCAAATGGTCACCAAGTCATTGGGACCAAATGGATATTTAAGAACAAGACGGATGAGAACGAGGTCATCACAAGGAATAAAGCAAGGTTAGTAGCGCAAGGCTACCGGTAAGAGGAAGGTATTGACTTCGAAGAATCCTTTACCCCCGTAGCTAGATTAGAAGCTATTAAGTTACTTTTATCTTTTCCATGTACCAGATGATGCCATCCGCCTGCGGCTTTCTCCCTTCACTCTTCGAGATAAAGCTCAATATTGGTTGAGGACGCAAGCACATGGCACATTTACTACTTGGGACGAGCTAGCAAGCACCTTCGTCAACAAGTTCTATCCGCCTTCGAAGATCGTAAAGATATGGAATGCTTTGATGTTGTTCAGGCAGGACCCCCATGAATCGTTATATGAGGCATGGGAGCGCTTTAAAGATCTACATCATCAATGCCCCCACCACAACATACACGATTGAAAGCTTGTGCATAACTTCTACAATGGTTTGAAAGTGGATACGAAGATGATTATTGATGAAACCGCTAATGGGGTGACGTAATCAAAGACACTGGAAGATGCTACTGCGTTACTAGAGGAGATGGCCTCTAACAATCAACAGTGGGCTAATGAGAGGGCCCAAACATCATCATTTGTGAAGCTGGCGAGCATATATGAAGCCAAGGCAGTGACAGAATTGGCGACAAAGTTTCACTCGCTATCTAGAGTGGTAGAGAGACTTGAGAAGAAGTTGTGTGAGCCTTATGTTGTGCCTGACGCATCGACATCAAATGGGCACACAAATGATTGGCAAGGCCAAGTCTTGTACGTTGGCGACAAGGCACATGAGAAACCAGTTAAGCAGGTTCAGTATGTTTCTGATTACAAGCCAGGTGGAGCAAATAATGGGTCTCGGGTGAATCCGGCTTGGAAGTCTCACCTCGGATTTTCATATGCAAACAATAGTGGAGCCTTAACCCCTCCTCAACAACCACAACAACAACAACAAGCTCGCCTACCACATCAGCAACAATCCTACCAATCAAGGCCGCCACAATAACAACAATTCCATTAAAGGAAACAAGCGGGGCCTTATAAATCCCCGGGATTTAATCAAGGATGGAGGCCACAAAACCTACTGTCGGCACCGCAAAGAACCGAGCATGAGACTAAAGTTCAGGAGTTTATGGCTGAGTAGAAGACGATCAATGCTAAACTATCGGCGGGCCAAGATAGCCTCAACACTATCGTGGCACAATTGGCGGAGCAAATCACATTGCTCAACAAGGCCCAAAATCAATTGCCGGCTCAACCAGAGCCAAACCCAAGGAGCAACACCTGCCACATCAATGCGGTAGTGGTGGTGACTACTAAAGGCGGGAAGGATACTACTCCCGCAATGGTTCAAACTAGAAGCCCTAGGGATGAAGTTTCGGGTGAGAAAGAGGGAAGAAATGAAGAGGAGAGCCCAACAGCGGCGACAAACAATGAGAAAAAATCTTAAGTTGATGAGCTCCAGAAGGAGAGGATATATGTGCCACTGGTACCATTCCCACCACAGTTGGCAAAGTCCAAATTGGAGAAAAAGTTTGCTCGATTTCTGGAGTACTTGAGAGGTATAAGCTTGAACATCACATTCCTAGATGCAATTATTGAAATCCCGACATATGCGAAGTTTCTCAAAAATTTGATAACAGGAAGGAAAAAAACGGAGAAGATCATGCTTGTCGAACAAGGTATTTGGTTCGTTAACGAAGACAAGTTACCGAAGAAATTAAAGGATCCTGAAAGCTTTAGAATTCCGTGCATACTTGGCGGAGTCCCCCTATAGAAGGATTTGGTAGATTTGGGAACGAGCGTGAGCCTTATGCCTCTCACCATGTTCAAGAAGCTCAATACGGGGACCGACCTTAAGGCCATCGACATGAAGATTCAACTCGCCAATGGGTGTATCACTAGGCCGGTTGGAATCGCAGAAAATGTGCCGCTTCAAATACTAGGAGGACTTTGCGTTCCATGTGACTTCGTCATCATGGATGTAAAAGAAGAGGGAGATACATCTCTTATACTTGGGTGCCCCTTCTTAGCTAGAGTGATCGTGGACATGAGAGAGGGAACGTTGTCACTCAAAGTTGGAAATATCGAAGTTGAGTTCCATCTCCCACGTTCCATGAAGAATAGATCCTTGCTGGAGGAGAGCGACTATGTGGACCTACTTGATGAGATCATCGATGAAGCCATGCCATATGCCATTGGAGCTTTGCACGTGGATAGACTTGACAGAGTGCCAATTTCTGAAAATGGCACTCCAAATGGAGATACCTTGGAACTTCTCACCGAGAAAGAGGAGAGCGACATTAATGTCGTGAGGATTAGAGAGCTCTGTAAGCTCTCTTCAGTGAAGCAAGGAAAGAAGCGCCACCGGCAAATACTTCACCACCACACCGAGAAAGAATAAAGGAGCCAAGAATTGAAGCGTGGGAGAGTCATCCCTCAATATCATTAGAGAGGAAGCATGCTTAAAGGAGGCCAAGCAAGAAAAAGCGCAACATCTGAATCCTATCGGCCTCCTTACAAAGTTTGACACATGCATCTCATATGCACCGAACATCAAGCGCTCAATGTAAATTCATAAGGGGTCGAGCTCAAGACCTTAAACGAGCACTTGTCAGGAGGCAACCCGATGTTCATATCTTAATTTTTTTAGTTGAATTTTATTTTTTACTCCTGTTTTAGATTTTTATTAGTTTAGTGAGTCAAGAGTCTAGAAAAATCTGACAATGTGCAACGTTTTTATCGCAGGAAGAAGATATGAGGAATCCATTCGAATAGAGGGTAGCCAAGGCAATGGAGAGCGGCCCCAAGGACAAGCTTAAACGATAAAGGAAGGAAGAAACTGACGGGAGATGGAGAAACAGAAGACGGAGAAAACAAAGAGTAGAGAGCTGAAACAGACGGCCTACTCGGCCGAGTGATATTCTCACTCGACTGAGTGAAGAAGTTACTCGACCGAGTGACGCACTGAACAGGGAAGTCATAAAAACCACACTCTGTAAATTTTATGCCACTCTGCCGAGTGACTTGTCACTCGGCCGAGTGCACCCTATAGCAAGAAACAATAATATCTTGCTCTGTAAGGCCTATCTACTCGGCTGAGTCATTAGTTCACTCGACCAGTGACTAATTTTACTCGACCGAGTAGGAGACTGCAGCAGAATCACCAAAAAATTCACACTCTGTCTCTTTTTCTCACTCGACCGAATGGAACTGTCACTCGCCCGAGTGACTCGAACCACCCGGCCGAGTCACTCGACTCAACCGAAATTTCAAAAATCTTAACATTAGGCTACTCGACCGAGTGATGATCGTCACTTGGTCGAGTGACTTAAGTCGGACCACATCTATAAATCCCCAAATCACTCACCCGCAGCCTAAAACCCCCAAATCGACAAAATCCTTCCCTTTTTCCCCCGACTTGGTCGTTCCTCCATCACGAATTGCCCGAGGCCACGCCCACTCGCCCAAGTGCGACGACCCCGGTCGACCCTCTGGCCACTTCTCCGGCGGTGCTCCTCCGGTGTCGCCCTATTTCATCCCATATCTTCACATATCCATTTCGTAAGCCCAAATCCAACCCCTAACCCTATTCAACCTTATTTTCATCGATTTCTCTTGATCTACCCCATATATTATGAATTCTTAACGCTAATTAATTATTTTTGTGCAACAGGAAAGCTTAGGGGAGATCTTTCGCTGATTTGGAGCTTAGGGGAGATGCCTCATACGCATCCGCTATCTTGGATTCGCATCGTGCTCGGTACACTCGTTCCATATTTTATTTAGAGCATTTTGATAGCACTTGATTAGCGTGCGTCTCACGGCATTCACCGATGCCTCCACGCAACCGTTCTGGTGGCTGGCAGCCCGCTTCCAAGCGGAAGAAGACTGGTGACACCGGTTCTTCTTCATCTGGGACGAAGCCCCTGCCACGTAGAGACCCTATAGCTACACTCCCAGCATCCTCTGCACCACCAGTGTTGGATACAACGATCGATGACTTCGTGTTTGATGATAACAAACGTGTGTGAACGATTTAATGTGTGTGCTAAGTGTTTTCAGGAATGGCACTCTCGTGAATACTCAAATAGAGACTAGCCAAAAGTGATGGAGGAATTGCTATACACACTTCAAGTGGACTAAGTTAAAGATGGAGAATATGGCTACAACAATTAGACTAAGTCAAAGATGAGAAGATAAGGAGAAAATCAATTCAAATCCATATTTGAATTGATTCAAATCAATTGGTGCAACATTCAAATCCTATAGGTACACAAATTGAATTCCATAGCCATTCATATTCAAACTCCATATCCTAAGAGATTTATTCAAATCCTAATCAAATTAGGATTCCATCCAATCTCCATCAAATATGGGATTCTAATTGATCCTATCATATCCCATCATCTCCTATATAAACACACATTCAAAGAGAGGGATTGTGTGTGTGTGTGTGTGTGTGTGTGTGTGAGACAACCAAAGAAATTCGGCCACAACCCTAGAGGAAAGCTTCATGGCCGTAACTTTGCAAGGAGCTCAACGGACGACGCTAAAAAGTGCATAACTTTCTCCACAGAGCTCGGATCGACGAACCATTTACGCCAGGACGATCACAACTCAGTGCTCTACAACACGGTCATATTTTTCTGATTTTAATCTCTGTATTAAATCAGTGGTATTTATTTTAGCATGCGTTGTATTCTGAATAGCTTCATATATTTCATCATCTCCTAGGCCAAAGTTCTTCATCTCCTCCAAGCCCTTGGCTGCAAGCTACATCTCCAAGTTACTCTCCACATCTCCTTACGCAACTCCATAGCCCAAGCACACATCAAGGCTGCAACATACTTGAAGTCTTTTAGCCTTGGCCGCAAGTTCCATTGGAGAGAGCTTCAACACATTGTGCAACACTTCAAAGAGGTCCTCAACACATTGGGCAACAATAGAAGACAAGGAGCATCAAGGCCGCAAGTTCTCAAGGGGGAAATCATCTAGGCCGTAACTTCCAGAGGCGATGACGTGACGTTGGCAACGACATCCAGTCAGATACGATCTGACCTGAACTGATTGACAGAGACGACTGCTGCTACACAAACTGAGATTCTTTAAACTCTTTACTATTATTTTGTGTAGTTGTATCGATCTCTATAGAGGAAACTTTACCATTGCTATGTTTTAGGGTCTTGTCTAGTTGGTCTAGATAAGAGGGCTTGGCTAGTTGGGACTAGCCAATAGGAAGCTTTTACTAGGATTAATCTTGTTCAACACGTGTGTTGTGGGATACTAAAGAGCATGTCAAGTGTAGAGACGTAGAGAGGTGCTCTAGTCGTGCTCTAGCTTGTGGTTGTACTTGGTACATTATTAATACTAGTATCTACTTTTGGGGTTGGACGTAGGTCATTGGGACGACCGAACCAGGGTAAATCTGTTGTGCATCTGTGTTTGCTCATTATTTACTCTGCCTGTGCTTATAACTACGTGTGATTGTTCGTGGGGTTGCACGAATATTTTTATTAGCCTATTCACCCCCACCCCCTCTAGACTACGATCCAGATCCAACAAGTGGTATCAGAGCAGGTTAGAGGATCTAGTCTAAAATTATCATGAAAACCCCAAAGTTTATTTTTGCTCATGGCATGCCTATTGATCGTCCCCCTTTATTTAGTGGCCATAATTATATATACTGGAAGGCTAGGATGAAAGCTTATTTGCTATCCATTGATGTTGATACTTGGTACATTATTGAAAACTGATATTCTATGCCTGAAAGTATTTTGAATTTGGATGATAGAAATGTGTGTGCTATAAATGCTAGAGCAATGAATATTTTATTATGTGGTTCAGATAGAAAAATATTTGATCGTTTCTAACATTGCTCTTCTGCACAGGATATTTGGAGGACATTGGAAACAACTTGTGGAATCAAACAATCCTCCGGCGATCACGTCTCTAGCAATGAAAAGAGAATGCAAAAGGGAAGTATTGCTCTCTTGAATAAAAATGATTCTTGTCCTTCTAATAATTCTACTGAGAGTAGGCTTTGTTATAAATGCAGGAACAGAGGAAACATTGTGAAGAATTGCCCACAAGGAGAGAATTTCGTAGTTGGGAAGGAAAAGAAGAAATCTCCAGCTACGTGGGATGACGATAGCGAAGAGGAAAATGTGCACACCTCCCTATGCTTAATAGCAAAACATAATGAGGTAAAAACTCGCACTAAAAGAACTGAACTTCTGAATCTTTGTAAAGAAATGCAAGCTGAACTCGAGAGGCAACAAAGAACTATTAATGGCATGCAAGGGGAAATTGATGAGCTAGATTCTACTGTAGAATGCTATAAAAATTCTTGTTTTGAATTGCAAAAGGAAAATTGCGACATGATTGAAGAATCTAAAATTTTAAAAGAAGAACTCGTTGCATGCAAATCTACCATTACCATGTTAAAAGAAAAATCTAGCTCACTTGAAAAAGTTGCTTGTCTTTCTTGTCCTTCTTTATTGAATAATATTAGCATGCTTAAGCAAGATTTAATTAAGCTCGAAACTGAAAAAGATTATGTGATTAGAGAGCTTAATGATAAATTCTGCTTGCTAAATAACGAGCTTAAAAGAAAAATGATTGAATTTGAAAAGAAAGAAGAGGAAAACAAGAGAGCCTTCATAAGCAAATGCACTCTGCTTGTGAATGAAAATGCTATATTGAAATCCAAAGTCACTAGTCTAGAGTTGTCTATTAAGAAATTTTTCATAGGAAAACAATCTTTGGATATTATTCTTGGAAAACAATTATATGGCAATAATAGACGTGTAGTTGGATTTACTTCTAAAATGTTGAAAAGCCTAAGTATAAGAAATTTCCCCATGTGCCTACCATTGCTAAAAATGCTTATGCAAAGTGCTTTACTTGTGATAGTGTTGGTCATACTTCATACCATTGCAAATATAGGAACCCCAATATTAAGTTCAAACAGATATGGGTTTCTAAATCATTGATGACTAACATGAGTGGACCTTGTTGTATTCCAAGGTCACACAAAACATCTACCGTGTAGGTAAGCTGGAGGTTTAGTGAGGTACTATGGATTTAACGTCTCATTATTCAGCTCCTAAGCCAAACGACAATGCAAAGGTATATCTTTTATTTGAACCTAAAGCATACCTTCATAGCATTTTTTGCCATTTTTGTGTGCTTGATCTTTTTTATTTTGTGTGCTAGTTTGCTTATTTTAGTTTCCTTTATAAAACAAAAATGAAAAAAAATGAAAAAGATTAAAAGAAAAAAAATATGTGTGCTTAATGTATATCTTTTTCCTTTGTATCATTCAAGTGATATTATTGAATGTCATTCATATCCTTGTAGAAATCATTGTATTATTGTTATAGCTACATGCGCATGTTAGTACCTTTAAATAGCCATGACATGTTTAATGAATCTAATAACATGATTTCTACACCTACATTTTCACTTCCACTAATATTGAATATTGTCGCACAATTGGAGATTCTTTTATGAAATATTGGAAAGTGAATGTAGGATGAATAATAACTGAAAATCTAAGGGATATAATGTGTATGTGCCATGGATAAAAATTGAGCTCAAAAGAATTGAATATGGAAAAAAATATACATGAATATTGCTATGTATGTAAAATGGATAAAATTCATGACAAGTATGTTGGATCCTATGGATGGCAAACAACACTAGAAGGGGGGTTGAATAGCATTGTACAAATAGTAAACTTTTTTCGTTTATTAATATTAGCACAAATAAAATCCTCCTAATGTTGCCTAAGAAACCAAGTAAAGTGATCTACGTTTGGTTCTTAATCAACAAGTTAATCTTAACAAGAATATGGAGATAAGTTACAAGCAAGTTAAGATTACAAACAAATAATCTTTACACACAAATACATCTTTACACAGCGGAAATAAATAAATGAAATTTGCAATAATATGAAGATAAAATTACAAAGATACAAATGTTAGCAAATGAAATAAAATGCTTGTACCACAAAGATAAACAATCACAGAAAAAAGCAAACGCAAAGACAAGGGATTTTTATCCCGGTTCCCCACAACTTAGGTACGTCGACTCCCCGAACAGTCCGGTACGAGATTAAATCCACTATTACCTTAGCAATACAATTACCTAACTTCACTTGTTAGGATTTTCTAACGACCTAGCCTTGACCAGGACACCTAGACTTGTCTAGGATTTTCCCGTCCCATACAACCAAGGGAATCCATAAAGAAAACAAAGTTTCCAATTCACCACAATATTGGTGGAGATTGGATTACACCCAAAAATTCTATAGCCAAAGTAAATATAGCGATTTGTGCATTACGTGGCTAAATGAATTTTGAATAGATCTCTTAGATCACACAAGGAATATGAGATTATTCATTGTGATCTTAGATCTATATCTTTTCAAAATCCTTTCAAGGAATGAAAATTGAAGAACAAGGAGTTTAAAAACACTTTAAAAATAGCCAAAATAAAATGTAGATCTCAAAATTAATTTAAGAAAAATAAGAACTGAGATTAGAGAGAGTAAAATAGAAATGGCTATAAGCGTTGAGAGCAATAACGATGAGAGATCTTTTGAATAGAATTTTAGCTCAATGGAAAATAGAAAGATTAGGTGTTGAGAGAAATGATCTCAAAGGGGTCTATTTATATAGTTTCAGATATGAACTTGAACTTCAAATCATTTGACTTTTGATCCTTAAATCAAGGAATAAAAAGTGAAATCAGGAAGTCAAAACGTGGGAAAACGACATCTGGTAGTCGAATCCCTAAGCGTGGTAGTCGACTCCCAGAGAATTTCAGTAGAAATTCTGCTTCCAGCTGGTAGTCGACTCCCTCCTCTGGTAGTCGACTCCCAAAGCAGTTTTCACTGAAACTCAGTTAGCAAAGATGTAATCAACTCCTGGGTGAATGGAGGTTGACTACTAAGATATAAGAGAGCTAACAAATGCTCTCAAGATTTTTAAAAAGATTTGAAAACATTTAAAAACATTTTGTTTTGAAATCATTTGTGTGTGTGCAATATTTTACTTTGGCTTTAACATAGTTCCTAAGAAACAAAACTCACACACTTAGACTAAGACGAGTCTTCAAGAAGCTGATCAGATGATTGATGTGAATGCGTGCTTCTCTCTTCTGCATTAAGCTTGAGCACTTGCATGAGCTTCATCATTGAGCTATACTTGTGCTTGGCGTGGGGCTAGCTAATTCGTCTTCGTCTTTTGAGTGTAGTTGAGCTTTATTGGAGTATGCATAAAAGCTTATTGTTCGCACAACTTGCACACTTGAGTAGTAGTGTAATTAGTACACTAATATCATTTAGTGTGCTCATCATCTTAGGGGTGGGATTCGATTTCCCATTACTCTCCCCCTTTTTGACGATGACACCCAAATGAAAAATAAAACTGAATGAATATTTAACTTAATGAAATACTGAGTTAAGATAGCTTACTCCCCCATATTAGATGCAGTACTCCCCCTGCATCTAATATGGTTAGCATAACAATATTCATTCTCATTTTTGCATTTTACTCCTTTTCTCCATCTTGTCATCAATCAAAAAGATGACAATAAAAGGAGATTAATCTATACTCAGTTCTTTTTCTCCCATGATACCCAAATCTCGACGAAGTTTTGAAAATACATCCTTTTGGAAGGGCTTCGTGAGAATATCTTCAACTTGATGTTCATAGGGTACATATTTAAGTTCAACATCCTTTTGACACAAGGATCATCTATGAATCTGTGTCTTATATTTATATGTTTTGTTCTAGGATGAAGAACAGAGTTTTTAGTGAGATTAATAGTGCTTTTATTATCACAATAAATTACACATGTAGATGTATTAATACCATAATTTACTAGGACTTGTCTCATCCAAAGTACTTGAGCACAAGCAAGTCCGGCAGCTATATATTCTGCCTCAGTAGCTGATAGTGAGACTGAACTTTGTTTTTTGCTAAATCACGAAACAAGGGAATGTCCAAGAAAATGACATGTTCCACTTGTACTTTTTCTAGTGGCTTTACAACCAGCATAGTCCGAGTCACTATAGGAAGTTAAATCAAATGTGCTACCGTTGGGATAAAACAATCCAAAGTCAGAAGTGGTTTTAAGATATCTAAATATGTATTTTATTGTTTTAAGGTGTGATTCCCTATGATCACATTGAAATCTAGCACAAGCACATACACTAAACATTATATCGGGTCGGCTTGCAATTAAGTATAGCAAAGAACCGATCATACCTCCGATATGTTTTATAATCAACCTTTTTACCTGTTTCATCTTTGTCTAAAGAAGTTGATGTAGCCATCAGTATATTCTTCCCTGATGCAGTCTCTATCCCGAACCTTTTGATTAGGTCTTTGGCGTACTTCGTTTGATGAATGAAGGTTCCTTCTTTTGCTTGTTTAATTTGTAGTCCGAGGAAGTATGTAAGCTCGCTCATATGTCTCATTTCGAATTCTTACTGCATTAACTTAGCAAACTCTCGACAAAGATCTTCGTTAGTAGATCCAAAAATAATATCGTCTACATATATTTGAATAAGAATGATATCATCATGAATTTTCTTAACAAATAATGTAGTATCTATTTTTCCAACATTATATCCTGAGTCGATTAAGAGTTTTCTCAATCTTTCATACCAAGCTTTTGGAGCTTGTTTCAGGCCAAATAATGCTTTATTTAGCTTATACACATGTTCAATTTTCTTATCATGTTTAAAACCAGGAGGTTGTTCAACACAAACTTCCTCCTTTATATAACCATTTAAGAATGCACTTTTTACATCCATTTGGTACAATTTAAAATTTTTATATGATGCGAAAGCAAGTAACATCCTAATGGATTCTAGTCTAGCAACACGAGCAAAGGTTTCATCGAAATTGATACCTTCTTCTTGTGAATATCCTTGTGCCACTAGCCTTGCCTTATTTCTTACCACATTTCCGTCTTTGTCTAGTTTGTTTCGGTACACCCATTTTGTGCCGATAATTGGACGATCTTTCGGTCTGGGAACTAACTCACATACCTGATTTCTTTCGAATTGTAGAAGTTCTTCTTGCATGGCTTCAATCCATGCTTCATCTGCAAAAGCCTCATCTACCTTTTTGGGCTCAATGTCAACATGTGACATGTGTTGTATTTGTGATCTAGTTCTGACACCTGCATCAATATTACCAATAACTTGGGTGTGTGGGTGATGTGTAACTTCAGGAAAATATTTTGGTAAAGAATTTGAACTGTTTACATCAGAAATAGATGCAACATTAGTAATAGGTATACTATCATCATCAATATTAATACGAGCATTATCGGAGAGAGATTCATCAAATGTTACATGCATAGTTTCAACAATGGTTTCGGTATTTTTGTTGTAGATTCTATATGCTTTACTATGCAAAGAGTAACCGTTAAATAGGCCTTCATCCGCTTTGGAGTCAAATTTATCTAGATTATCTTTGGTGTTCAGAATATAGTATTTACAACCAAAGACTCTGAAATAAGATACTTTCGGAATTCGTTGGAGTAATAATTCATAGGAGTCTTTTCAAAAGGGTTTCTTATCAAAACTTTGTTTTGAATATAGCATGCGGTTGCTACTGCTTCCGTCCAAAAATATTTTGGAAGGTTGCTTTCACACAATATTGTCCGTGCACACTCCTGGAGTGTTCTATTTTTCCTTTCAACTACCCCATTTTGAGGAGCAGCTCTAAGAAAGGCAAAAGTATGAGAAATTCCTCGTTTTCACAAAATCTTTTGAAATGTTCGTTTTCAAATTCACCGTCGTGATCACTTCTTAAGGAAACAACTTTCAAAGAATATAATCGTTTAATTCTTTTAAAAAATATTTTAAACTCACGAAAGGCATGATTCTTATGAACTAAGAATAATACCCACGTGTATCGTATGAAATCATCAACTAAGACAAATACGTAGCAAGAGTCATAAAGAGATGGAGTTCTAGTCGGGTCAAACAAGTCCATATGGAGTAGTTCAAGTGGCCTATTCGAACTAAGAGCTCCAATACTCTTAAATGTACTTTTATGCATTTTGCCAAATTGACATGAGTCACACATTTTATCTAATTTAAAGTTCAATTTTGGAAGTCCAAGCACCAACTCTTTTTTGGATATCTTACTCGTGTTTTTAATGTTTACATGATCAAAACATCTGTGCCATAGCAATGGGTCATTTGTTGAAACGATCAAGCAAACATTTGAATCATAATCAGTTAATCTAAGTACATCAATATTTTCTACACGCTTACCTTTAACAAGGGTGGTTTTCATATCTTTATCATACACTAAGCAAGCATCAACAGTAAAAATAACTTTCAAACCTTTATCGCATAATTGGCTTATGCTTATTAAGTTGTGTTTTAGCACGCTTACCAAGCTGACATCTTTGATGAGTAGCTTCGTAGGATTGCCGATGTTACCTATGCCAATAATTTTACATTTCTTATTGTCGCCAAAGGGTACGGTTCCTCCATCGTACATTTTTAAAGAGCTAAGCAATTTGGCTTTCCATGTCATGTGTGTGGATCATCTGCTATCCATTATCCACATGTCCTGAAAGAAAATAATTGAGCATATTTGGTACCCACTTAAGATTGGGTCAAAGTTGTTAGACATAACTTTTATCTATTCATACAATCCTAAGTATTGGGTATCAAAGAGATATACATGAAGCACATGGATACCCTAATAGATGCATATATGTAAGAATCATTTATTGGGAACCCAAATTCGATTTGAATTTGATTTCCTATGCATATTATTTAACATGGTGGAAATATAAATGTTCTTTTCATGATTACTCAAATATCTTGGCACCCAAACAGTGTTATTTCTAGCGAATCTATTTGAGCCATAATTGTGACGAGAAACATTGTGATGAGGGGTATCATAATGGACATTGTACTTAGCATTTTTGCCATAAACAGAAGCATATTGTTTCACATCCTTGTGCATAACATTTTGAACAGATTTATCATAAGAAGTGGATGCATGTGTACAAGATAAAGTAGCTTTCACATTTGGTTTGTTCTTAACCTTTTCAAGTCATAGAACAAGTTCTTCATGTTTGAGCTTACTTGAAACTATATCATTTGTGAGAATATTGAACTTATCACTTAAAGTAGAGACATATAAAACATGTTCAACTTTTAAAGTATCATGATCACAAACTAATCTATTATACTTGATTTTCAACTCTTTATGATCATTATAACAATGTTTTATAGACTCATATTCATTAGTAAGAGAATCAAATTTATTTTTGAGATTATTATGATCCTCATGCAAGGTTTTATGCTTTTTGTCCAAGATTTTATGTTTCCTTGTCAATCGTTCATTTTCTCTATAGAGATTTTCATATGCACTAGCAATATCAAAATCATTTTCCTCATCGGAACTAGAATCACTAACCTCATTTTTGTCGTCTTGACGAGCCATCATGCATATTTCTTCTCCAAATTTTTCATCATTGGATTTGATTGTCTCCACGGGTGATTGAATCAAAATTGAATTAGATCCAAATCTCTCGTCCAATATGTTGAGGATTTGGTGCGTGGTATCTGCCTCTTCTATAAGATCTAACATCTTATCAGTTAAACCCATATAAATTAGATGTATTACCTTTATGTTTCTGAAGTAGGCTTCTTCTTGATCCGGATTCCATTGTGTTTGCGGCATGGTTGGAATCTCATATGGTTCTCTAAGAAATCTTGTGTACATTAGATCTTGTGCCTCCAAGAAGATCTCCATTCTTCTTCTCCATTGAGAATAGAAGTTGCCGTCGAAGATAGGTGGTTTATGAATACTGTATTCGGGAGGACAGAACGTTGTTGATGCCATCGCATTTGACCTTGCTCTGATACCAAGTATTGGATCCTGTGGATGGCAAACAACACTAGAAGGGTGGGTTGAATAGTGTTGTACAAATAGTAAACTTTTTTCATTTATTAATATTAGCACAGGTAAAATCCTTCTAATGTTGCCTAAGAAACCAAGTAAAGTGATCTACACTTTGTTCTTATTCAACAAGTTAATCTTAACAAGAATATGGAGATAAGTTACAAGCAAGTTAAGGTTACAAACAAATAATCTTTACACACAAATAAATCTTTACACAGCGGAAATAAATAAATGAACTTTGCAATAATATGAAGATAAAATTAAAAAGATACAAATGTTAGCAAATGAAATAAAATGCTTGTACCACAAAGATAAACAATCACAGAAAAAGGCAAACGCAGAGACAAGCGATTTTTATCCTGGTTCCCCACAACTTGGGCACGTCCAGTCCCCGACCAGTCCGATACGAGATTAAATCCACTATTGCATTAGCAATAAATTACCTAACTTCATTTGTTAGGATTTTCCAACGACCTAGCCTTGACCAGGATTTCCAACCACCTAGACTTGTCTAGGATTTTCCAGTCCCTTACAACCAATGGAATCCACAAAGAAAAAAAGTTTTCAATTCACCACAATATTGGTGGAGATTGGGTTACACCCAAAAATTCTATAGCCAAAGTAAATATAGCGATTTGTGCGTTACGTGGCTAAAGGAATTTTAAATTGATCTCTTAGATCACACAAGGAATATGTGATTATTCGTTGTGATCTTAGGCCTATAGCTTTTCAAAATCCTTTCAAGGAATGAAAATTGAAGAACAAGGATTTTAAAAACACTTTAAAAATAGCTAAAATAAAATGTAGATCTCAAAATTAATTTCAGAAAAATAAGAACTGAGATCAGAGAGAGTAAAACAGAAATGGCTATAAGCATTGAAAGCAATAGAAGGACGAGAGATCTTTTGAATAGAATTTTAGCTCAATAGAAAATAGAGAGATTAGGTGTTGAGAGAAATGATCTCAAAGGGGTCTATTTATAGAGTTTCAGATATGAATTTGAATTTCAAATCATTTGACTTTTGATCTATAAATCGAGGAAACGACAGCTGGTAGTCGACTCCCAGAGAATTTAAGTAGAAATTCTGCTTTCAGCTGGTAGTCGACTCCCTCCTCTGGTAGTCGACTGCTAGAGCAGTTTTCACTGAAACTCAACTAGCAAAGATGTAATTGTCATGCCCTAGTTTGCATTATACGTGTATTCTACTGAATACGCGTGGTATTTCTACTACGGTGCATACGTAGGTGTGAGATAAACAAAGATATCAATATATGTGACTTAGTGAGAGGGGGTTGGGCCGTAATACGTGGCTAAGGGAAGTGAATGCGACATGTGAATGCGCGAGAAATGCGAAGGACGTCGTTGGTGCAAAACTACAGAGAAGTATTAGACGTGTGTGTGTGATGCTTGTATGCACGCATGGATGTGTGTGAATGTGTTTAAGGGGAGACATGCTAGTGTGAAAAGGGTTTGGAGGTCAATGCCAATCCCCGTAAATTTTTAGAAAAGTCAGGGGAAAACGGTCTTTTTGACTAGATTTGCTGAGCGTACATACTTAAAGTGGTCGGTGCATAAAGTAATGGAAAACTTGTAAATACTTGGAAGATTAAGGGGTATTTTAGTCATTGCCTCATGGAATATTCCCTTGAAATATTCCATTCTTGCATGAGAAGGAACCACCCTTAATAATTACCCCCTTTTTCCACATTCTTCTTTCATTTTCTAATTTCTTCTTCTCTTTTCTCCTTCTCTCCTCCACCCCCTAGACATGGCCGGCCACCCTAGCTCCCATTTCTCCTCCTTCTTCTACTCAAAAACCCTAATTTCTATCTCTAATTACAAGGGTTGCAAGCTTGCTTCAAGATAGAAGAAGATGGAGAAGAAAGAAGAGAAGAAAGAGAGGAAAAAACCAAGTTTGAGGTAGGAATCTCTTGGGATTGGAATTCCAATCAATTTAAATTTTTCTAATTTGTTTTTATAGCATGTTTTATCTAATATTTGATGAAGAAAAACAATTTTTATATGATATTGCTCAATATCACAACTCTCTTTGAAATTCTTAGCAAAGACATCTCCTTTAAAATTTCAGAAACTTTGATGTCTGATTTTGCCTTGTTCCTGATTATTGTAGCTCGAATCATGTTTCGAAATAAATATGAGCATGTAGATCTTGAAGTTCTACCCCAAAATCATATAAAATTTGATATAGTTTCAATTCTGAAATTAGGAGTAAAAATTCAAACTCTACAGCATGTCTGTTTGATTCTCATCTTTGACACAGTTCAGTAGAAATGGCATAACTACCTGCACCCTCCATGAAATTTTGTGATCTTGGTCTTGTTGGAAACTTAAGAAGATTATCTAGAAGTTTATCAGAGTGCCTATATGTCGAAATTCTGGCTAGAACATGCTCAAAATTGTCTTTTAACACAGACCCATAAATCTGTCTGAAAAACAGAGTTGACACCCTTCACTAAATAATTCACCATAAATCAAATTGGCTTTGAACACTGACTGAATGATGTGTATATAGATATTTATATGCCTATACATGGGAGTGAGTCCATACGACTAAGTATTGGGTGTATAGGGATCTGGGGTACATACGGTGTGACACTGTGATAGTGATCCTGTTTATCAAGCAATTGTGTGTAGATTAATGTGTATCGCCGGGCGTTTGTGCATGAATGTAGACGTATAGGTATATATATAAAGAGATAGAATATAAATCATTTATACTTGAATGTATTGTGATGTATGTGAAAGCATGTCAAGTATGAAAAGCTTATGTATCGTGATATGGATATGGTGTGATGTCATATACATATAGATATGAGCAGTGATCTACATACGTGTAATAATATGTATAGAGACTTATTTGGGGTGTGTGATGTATATGTTAATGTATGAATATGTGAGCCAAGATGTTTATATGTAGCACATATACGTATGTGCATGTAATGATGCTTATAGTGCTATGGATGTGCTACTAGATGAATAATAGAATGTATCTGTAATGTATGTGTGATACAGATATGTATGGATAGTAGTGAAGTATATAGAGAATATAAGTGTAGTGTAGATACGTATTCTTGTTCTTACTTCATGGGTAGTGAGACCATCATCCCTAGTTGACCTAGGCGAGGTTCATACCCTAGGAAGTCCGAGGACGGACTTTACTTTAAGGTGGGTAGGATGGCATGCCCTAGTTTGCATTATACGTGTATTCTACTGAATACGCGTGGTATTTCTATCTACGTTGCATACGTAGGTGTGAGATAAACAAAAATATCGATATATGTGACTTAGTGAGAGGGGGTTGGGCCGTAATACGTGGCTAAGGGAAGTGAATGCGACATGTGAATGCGCGAGAAATGCGAAGGACGTCATTGGTGCAAAACTACAGAGAAGTATTAGACGTGTGTGTGTGATGCTTGTATGCACGCATGGATGTGTGTGGATGTGTTTAAGGGGATCCATGCTAGTGTGAAAAGGGGTTGGAGGTCAATGGCAATCCCCGTAAATTTTTAGAAAAGTCAGGGGCAAAACGGTCCTTTTGACTAGATTTGCTGAGCGTACATACTTAAAGTGGTCGGTGCATAAAGTAATGGAAAACTTGTAAATACTTGGAAGATTAAGGGGTATTTTAGTCATTGCCTCATGGAATATTCCCTTGGAATATTCCATTCTTGCATGCGAAGGAACCACCCTTAATAATTACCCCCTTTTCCACATTCTTCTTTCATTTTCTAATTTCTTCTTCTCTTTTCTCCTTCTCTCCTCCACCCCCTAGACATGGCCGGCCACCCTAGCTCCCATTTCTCCTCCTTCTTCAACTCAAAAACCCTAATTTCTATCTCTAATTACAAGGGTTGCAAGCTTGCTTCAAGGTAGAAGAAGATGGAGAAGAAAGAAGAGAAGAAAGAGAGGAAAAAACCAAGTTTGAGGTAGGAATCTCTTGGGATTGGAATTCCAATCAATTTAAATTTTTCTAATTTGTTTTTATAGCATGTTTTATCTAATATTTGATGAAGAAAAACAATTTTTACATGATGTTGCTCAATATCACAACTTTCTCTTTGAAATTCGTAGCAAAGACATCTCCTTTAAAATTTCAGAAACTTTGATGTCTGATTTTGCCTTGTTCCTGATTACTGTAGCTCGAATCATGTTTCTAAAAAAATATGAGCATGTAGATAGTGAAGTTCTACCCCAAAATCATATAAAATTTGATATAGTTTCAATTCTGAAATTAGGAGTAAAAATTCAAACTCTACAGCATGTCTGTTTGATTCTCATCTTTGACACAGTTCAGTAGAAATGGCATACCTACCTACACCATCCATGAAATTTTGTGATCTTGGTCTTGTTGGAAACTTAAGAAGATTATCTAGAAGTTTATCAGAGTTCCTATATGTCGAAATTCTGGCTAGAACATGCTCAACATTGGCTTTGAACACAGACCCATAAATCTGTCTGAAAAACTGATTTGACACCCTTCACTAAATAATTCACCATAAATCAAATACTTAATATTTTTGAATGAAAGTTTATATGTAGGTCCATAACTATCATATATACAAGTTTCATTCAGAAAGTTTTTCTAAATTCTATATATAAATATATGTTAACAGACACTTTGTTTGACATCATGTACAATTTCTGCTAGCTGAAGCTTTTGCATGTTGATATGATTTGTGTAATATTGTCATTTCCACCCCAATTGTCCATGATTATTGTTCTTGAATGTAAATTAGATTAATGATATGTCTTGTCAATTGATTTGCTAATGTTCTTATGGACGTGCACATCACGCTCACCATGTGTTCGGTGAAATGCCTCAATGAATGCAAAATCCAATAAGTTGAGTAACTTGCATATGTTAGTGTTGGCCTAGGGCCACGGTGATGATTGGTCAAGTTAGTGGCTTGAATGGCATGGATATATCGAAATTGTGAGTGGATGATGTGTGGTGATAGAGGGCATGTCACGTAAGTACATGACCCCATGTTTGATGATGGACAACTGAGATGATGTGTGCTTACCCATGCCATCAAGACCCCTAACGTGTCACTTATGACATTAACTTATAAAATTGACTTAATCTCAGTCCTCTCTAATGAGGGTGAGTTAGCAAAGCCCGGGTTTTAAGTGGGATTTGAGTAAATTGTGGATATGAGGCCTGGACTGAGAAGTTGGGGGAAATGTTATGTGATATGTGATATTCACACCCACTCGCCTTACCGGGAGTGGAGGGGATATACGGAGGTTGTGTTATTATGTGGAGCGCCTCACTCCTGCCAGGGACGGGGGAGCTGAGAGGCCCGGTGTACAGTGCCCGTGTCCACTGCGTCGTGTGCTATTTTCACCCCAAATTTGGGGTGAAGTACAGGCCCTGGTATCACACAGTTTACCCAAGTTCCAATTAACTCAATTATGAAATAATAAAATAAGATTTGTGTGTTACTTCTACTGCTGGCAGCACTTTCCCTCCCCTTTGCCCCTAATTTGTGGCTTGGTGTCATGCTTCAGGCACTTGCACTTATCGTATTTGATATTGGTTGAATAAGCCCTCATGTTATTATTGCTGTTACTATTATTACTATTATTATTCGTGCTAACCCCTTTCTTGCAGTTGCTCGTCACTGGACCGCAGGTATGATTCCCTTATTTAACTATTTAATTTTCATCATATCACTTAGTTACATATTCTATTTCGCTTGGCTTGCCTTGTGAATTGCTAATCTTGAAGTGGAGTTCCAAACCCAAGTTGGTTCCTACTGGGGCACACATTGATGTGCTCCTCCTTATTTTTCAGGTAGCAGGCAGTTGGGAAGCCTGGGAGACTTGAGAGTCTGGAGTAGGGGGTGTGCGCCTTTTGTGAGGTGTAACCTGAGTTGAAGTTCATTTTGTATACTTCATCGGATGTTGTGTTGGCTTTATATATATGCATGTGGAAATTGTATATGTACTCCTGGTGATGTTGTATAAATGGCTTGTAATCCTTGTTGTTATATATGGAGCAGTACAGGTACTATCCCAGCATGTGCGCAGTGGCCTGCCTTTGCTTATTCAGTTCCTCTTCTCTCTCTCTTTTCACCCTCACTCTTCAGGATACTTGGAAAAAAAATATTACATGACGGGTATTCTGGGGAACGGGGCGTGACAGTAATCAACTCCTAGGTGAATGGAGGTTGACTACTAAGATATAAGATAGCTAGAAAATGCTCTCAAGAGTTTTAAAAAGATTTGAAAACATTTAAAAACATTTTTTTTGAAATCATGTGAGTGTGTGTGTGCAATATTTTACTTTGGCTTTAACATAGTTCCTAAGAAACAAAACTCACACACTTAGACTAAGACGAGTCTTCAAGAAGCTGATCAGATGATTGATGTGAATGCGTGCTTCTCTCTTCTTCATTAAACTCGAGCACTTGCATGAGCTTCATCATTGAGCTATACTTGTGCTTGACATATAGCTAGCTAATTCGTCTTCGTCTTTTTAGTGTAGTTGAGCTTCTTCGGAGTATGCGTAAAAGCTTATTGTTCGTACAACCTGCACACTTGAGTAGTAGTGTAATTAGTACACTAATATCATTTGGTGTGCTCATCATCAAAACTACTTAGGGGTGGTATTCGATTTCCCATCAAAGTATACTACCCACGAGTATCCAACATATGCTTTATGGGTAATCTTTAGCGTTGGTGTTATACTCGTCAAGAAATGCCACCCCCACATCTAAGAGTCCTAATAGGCTATGTTTTTGGGGTGTGGTATCTTGAACTCATTTTTAATAAGATGGGGAAAATCAATCCTATGTGATTTCATGTTTAATGGAAAATGTGGATTGGTTTTGGTTGTATTTCTTAAGAGTATCTCCCTTTGTGCTTCAATTATTTAATCATCACACTTACACGATGGTGTAGAAGTCTACATTATACTTTTCATTGAATTTGAAGTGCTTACTTTAAGAAAAATGACATGCACGTGTTAGTTGTAATTTATAATACTTTATTTTTGCATGTGACATGAATTAGACTTTGTTTATATATTTTTGATGATAACAAAAGGGGGAGAAAATATTGAGAAAGATTTGAATGATTTGGTGTGTGTATTAATGCTCATATGTGCATACATGGTGTGTGTATTAATGCTCATATGTGCATACATGAATATTGGTTTAATGGGGAGCACTAATGAACAATGAAAATGTGCTTATTGAGTATCTTAATGAATACATGAAATATTTGTTCTAGGGGGAGCATGCATACATGTTTGAATGCTTGAAACATCATTGTTGCATGCTTGTATGCTTGCTCATCATTACCATACTTGTTGCATTTTACGTACATCCTCCATCTTCACACTATTGTTTTTTGTAATTCAAATCCCATGGTGAAGGTTTCCCAGGTGACTCGGTCGAGTAGCCATCTACTTGACCGAGCAGTAGCAGCACAGCAGAGATCGAACAGACAGAAAGTTTGGGGAAGTTTTTCCCCTTGGCTCAGGTGACTCCTACTCGGTCGAGTAGGAGGCTACTCGGTCGAGCGACAAGACACTTAACCGAGCAGTAGGAAGACTCTGTCTGCCCGAGCAGCCCGAGAGCTTGTTGTTTGAAGAGGAATACTGACACTCGAGCCGAGTAGATATGCTACTAGACCGAGTCGACTCGACTCCACCCAGCGAATATCTTAGGGCATGTCAACTCGACCAAGCAGGCCGAGCTGACAGCCGACTCGGGCCGAGTCTGTGCGGGCCCATGCGAGATATAGGAGCGGCCTGGATGTGTTTTATCCTATTGTTTTGGGTTTCTACTTAAACCTAACTACTGTTTTAGCCTAGTAGAAGCCTCTTTTAGATAGAGAGAGTTTTTTGGAGAGCCTCTTGCTACCCCATTGGAGATTGGAGAGAGTTTTAGGGTTTTTGTTCTTGAGAGAAAGGTTTAGTTTTTCCTTCTCTTCTTCTTCCATTGATTTCTTCCTCTTGAGTGGATTCGTGAGGGCTTGTTCCGTTTGACATGTTATTACTCACACATGAGGAAGCGAGTTTATAACCCTAATTGTTTGGATCTCTCTACTAGTGGAATCTTCTCGGATCGGATTGTTAGATGTAGGTTGTTTACAACCGAACCAGTGTAAATTCTCTTGTGTCTGCGATTGATTTATTTGTTGATGTGATTCGTTTGCTACTTTCTATTGCAAGTTCATTTGGGAATTTTGTTGGGTCTTTGGGATTAGTTTTTGCTAGCACTATATTCCTGATCAGTTTATTAGCGTTGGTTTCCGCATTGATCCCAAGGTGATTTGGATTTTATCCCAACAAGTGGTATCAGAGCTTGTGGTTTTTATTACAAAGGAAGTTAGTGGCGAAGGAAAGATGGTTTCTTTAGCAACATTGAACATTGAGAAGTTCACCGGCCGCAATGATTTTCGGATTTGGCAGATGAAGGTGAAGAATGTTCTTATGCAGACGGAGTGTTACCAGATCGTATTCGATGTCTTGAATATCGATAAGGAGGTGACTGCATCCGCTAGGGCGGAGATGGAGAGGAAGGCGTACAGCGCGATTTAGTTGTCGTTATCAGATAATGTTCTGAGGGAAGTCCTGGATGAGGCGACGGCATCTGATATATGGAAGAAGCTTGAGGGACTATACATGAAGAAATCCTTCACGAGTCGACTAAATTTGCTTCAGCATTTGTATACTCTCAAGATGAAGTCTGGTTCAGCGGTGAAGGACCACATGGATGAGTTGAACAGGATTGTGCTAAAGTTACGTGGTATGGATGTGAAGATTGAAGATGAGCAGCAAGCAGTTATCTTGATGTGCTCATTGCCTAAAGAGTATAATCAGTTTGTTCAGTCGATGATTTACAACCGGACTACTCTCACCGTAGAAGAGGTGAAGGCGGTGCTTCACACGGAGCAACTATTGTTGCACGCAACGATCTAGGATCTTTAGTTTGATGATGAGAAAAGTGTGTCACTATTTAACGTGTGTGATGTGTGTTTCAGGAATGGCAGAGTTGTTATTGTAATCGTTGAAGAAATTACTATTCATATAGCACTCTGGGAGAGAAAGAAAATGGCGTGCACAAAGCAAAGTGGACTTAGTCAAGTCATAAAAAGAGATGTGGACCAAGTCAAATTGACTAAGGGGATTGGATTGATTCAAATCAATTTGATACTTGAACAAATCAATTATAGAGATTTGTTGCTACCCAAATCCTATCAAATCATATTCCTAGACTAAATCCCTATTCAAATTCCTAAACCCTTAATTTATGGGATTCATCCTTAACTCCCTCTTCTCTATATATGTCACTCCTTCCAAAGATGAAAGTAGGCGGCCAAAAACAAAATTTTCCAAGGCAACAAGTCTGCGGCCATGCAAATTTTTCCATACGACACAAAACCCTAATCTCCATATCATAGTGCGACAAACCAAAAAGAAAAACATAGCGGCCAAATAGATCTCCTCAAGCCAAAAACGACACAACAGATCTTCTCAAGCCCAAAACGAAACACCCATCTCCCAAGCTCACGACTCACGCATCAACTGAGAGGAGGAAGCCCTATTGCCGCAAAGAGAGAGGAGATCATTTTCACGCCACCGTCGTCATTGAGTCATCGGAGAAGTCGATTTGACGAAGAACTCAACACCCACGCAAGGTCCATCAGGTCCCCGTGGAGACGGGTTACCGCCAAGCTGCCGCACGTCGAAGTTGAGGAGGCGTCGTCGCTTTGGGCTGTCGAAGAAGTCGGAGACCGTCGTCGAGAAGATACCGATGCACGATAGCCCATCGTCGATGAGAAGAAGAAGCCCATGAAGTAGCCACTGAAGTCGAAGAGGCGAGGGCTCGCTGTTGGCGTCGACGAGGCCATCATCCTTGAGCTATTGTCGATGTCGAAGAATTGTTGAGGAGACCACGTCGTCGAGAGCTCATTTTTGCCGTCGCGCTACCGGAGTCAAGGCGTTGCTGTCGAAACCGTCGAACAGTCGGAGAAACACGAAGCCCACGTCATCGAAGTTGAGTTGAACGGAGATCAGCATGCCCTAATGTGAAATGAAGTCGAACGGAGCTGACGTGGATGCATGAGAATTACGTGCGAGCGAAAGAAATGAAGCGAACATGAAGCTGACGTGGAAAAAGAATTTAAGGGAATTACTGTGTGCACAGACCGAAGGAAATTGTAGTTGAACTGTGATTGCTTTACGCACAGACCTATTTGTGCACTCAAATTCAAAGGGCTATGGATTGAGATCCAGAAGTCAGATCGAGACATCGTTTGCGTCAGACTGGAGCTGACGACGTACTGATTGACAGAGACGACTACACGGACATGATTGAGCATTTCTAAACTCTTTACTCTTTATATTCGTGTATCAGTTTGTTGTTCTCTGTAGGATAAACTTAACCGCTATGTGTGTTACTTTTGGGACTTGTCTGCTGGGGCTAGACAAGATGGTCTTGACGTGTTGGTGCAGTCAAGATACGTATTTACTAGGTTGATAGTGTTCTGCATTTTGGTGAGTGTGGTACAGTCTAGGTGAGGAGTTGGAGCCAGGACCCCATTGTAGGGGTACATAAGGAACTTATTAATGCTAGTATTTGCTTGGGGGTTGGACGTAGGTCGTTGATGCGACCGAACCAGGGTAAATCTATTCGTACTCTGTGTTTACTCACGTGTGTTTTCAACTGCATGTGATTTCTCGTGGGTTGCACAAGAATATTTTTATAAGCCTATTCCCCCAGGCTAGGATCCAGATCCAACAAGTGGTATCAAAGCAGGTTTTAGGATCTAGCCTAGGATTGAGCATGAATCCCATTGATAGTGCTTTTGCTGAGGTCAGTCCATATCACGTCCCCCTAGAATTAATGGAGTAGATTATTCTTATTGGAAAAATCGAATGAGAATCTACTTAATTTCTATTGACTATAGATCTTGACAAATTGTTGAAAAAGGATATAAACCACCTGTCATTAAAATTGAAAATGTTGAGATGCTTAAACCTGATGATAATTGTGATGATAATGATTGGAGACTTTATTCTCTTAATGCTAAAGCTATGAATGCTCTCATTTATTCATTAGATAAATCTGAATTCAATCGTATCTCACATTGTCTAACTACGCAGGAAATATGGCATACATTGGAGGTGACACACGAGGGAAAGTCACAGGTGAAGGAGTCTAGACTTGCACTTCTGAGCACAGAATACGAGGGATTTCGTATGCTACCATTAGAGACCATATCAGAGATGTTTGCGAGGTTCACCAACATCGTCTACAAGTCTAGCTCGCTCGGTAAGCCATATTCTAACCTTGAACAGGTGAGGAAGATATTAAGAGCACTACCAAGCTCTTTCAGGCCTAAAGTCACCGCCATCCAAGAAACAAAAGATCTAACGCAGATGAGGGTGGAAGACTTGATAGGTAACTTAATGTCCCAAGAGCTTGAATTGAAAAATATTGAAGAAAGAGAGAACCCTGAGGAGAAGAAAAAAGCTTCAAAGCCACTTGCTCTGAAAGCTAGCGAAGAAGATGATGATGATGAGGAGATTGCGCTAATGGTTAGAAATTTCAGAAAGTATGTCAGAACTCCTCAAGAAAGATCAGAAATGCCTAGAAGGTTCATTCGCTCTAACACTTTTAATTATGATAAAAATTCTTCTGAACAAGATTCTGCTAATAGAGTTGAATGCTTCAAATGCATGAAAAAGGGACACTTCGCAAAGCAATGCAGACAAGAGACTGCTCAGGTTGCTAAAGATAAAGGAAAAGCCAAGATGCTAACTTGGGACTTGGACAGCGAAGCTGAGGATGAGGATGAAGAGGTGGTAGCCCACTCCGCTGTCGTCTGCTTAATGGCAAATAACGATGAGGTAAATTCCTTCACTAAAGCTGAATTGTAAGATGTTTGTAAAGGAATGCAAAAGGAGATTAATCAGCTAGAACTCACGTTGAATGACTATATGAATGCTAGCTTTAAATTACAAAAAGAAAACTATGACATTTCTGATGAAGTAGATATTCTTAAAGTGGAACTTGTTGCATGTAACGCTAAAATTGTGTCTCTTGAAAAAGAAAAAGCTAGCTTGCCTGAAATAGCTACTTGTCTTTCATGTCCTTCCTTGTTGAATAATATTAGCATGCTTAAGCAAGATTTAATTAAGCTCGAAACTGAAAAGGATTATATGATTAGAGAGCTTAATGATAAAATGTGCATGTTAAATAACGATCTTAAAAGGAAAATGTTTGAATTTAAAAAGAAGGAGGAGGAAAACAAGAGAGCTTTTATAAGTAAATGTACTTTGCTTGTGGATAAAAATAAATTATTAAAATCCAAAGTTTCTAGTCTAGAATTGTCATTAAGAAAAATTTCGATTGGTAAACATTCGTTGGATACCATACTTGAACATCAATTATATGGTAATAATAGAAGAGGACATGGATTTGGTTTGAAAAACGTTGAAAAGCCCAAATTTAAGAAATTCCACAATGTGTCTTCTATTGTGAAAAATATGCATGCAAAGTGCTTTACTTATGATAATGTTGGTCACACATCCTATTATTGTAAGTTTAGGAACACAAACATAAAGTTCAAACAAGTGTGGGTTCCTAAAACTTTAATGGCTAACACTAGTAGACCTTGTTGGATTTCAAGGTCACACTTAACACTTTTCGTGTAGGTGGGATGGAGATTTTGGCGAGTAGCACTGAACTTGAAGTCTCATTCTTTTAGCTCCTTAGTCAAATAGCGACGCGAAGGTATATTTATTTTCCCTCTTTGCATCCATTGCATACCTTCATAGATTTTGTGTGTGCTTGATTTAATTTTTGTTTATGTGCTTGTTTGTTTGCTTTTTAGGTTTGTGTTTAGTTTCTTATAAAAGAAAAACAAAAAAAATGAAAAACCTAACATCAAAAAAAATAATTGTGCTTAATGAATAGCTCTTTATGATTCATTATAAGTGGTATTAGTGAATGTTCATTCATATCCTTTGTAGAAATCATTTATTATAGTTATAGCTATATGCGCATGTTAGAAACTATTTGGTAGCCATGACATGCTTCATGAAATGATTAATTTGATTTCTACATCTACATACACACTTTCACGAATACTAAACTTGTTGTACTTGTGGAGATTCTTTTTATGAATATTGGAAAGTAAATGTAGGTTGATAATAACTGAATTATCTAAGGGATATGATGTGTATTGCCATGAATAAAAATAGAGCACGAAAAGAAATGAATATGAAAAAAATACATGAAAATTGCTCCGTATGTAAAATGGATATAATTCATGGCAAGAACACTACCCACGAGTATCTAACATATGTTTTATGGGTAATCTTTAGCGTTGGTGTATATTACTCGTCAAGCAATGCCAACCCCACATCTAAGAGTCCTTATAGGCTATGTTTTGGGGTATGGTAACTTGAATTCATTTTTAATGAGGTGTGAAAAATCAATCCTAGTGAAATTCATGTTAATTGGAAAATGTGGATTGATTTGTTTGATGTTCTAAATTGAATCTTCCCTTGTACTTCAATGTTTGTATTATCACACTTACACATTAGTGGTGAAGTCTAAATTATGATTTTCTATGAACTTGAATTATCTACTTTATGGAAATGACATGCAAGTGATAGATATAATCTATAATGCTCTATTTTTTCATGTGATATTGTATTGACTTCATTAGTCCACTTTTCATGATAACAAAGGGGAAGAAGAGTGTTGGAAAGATTTGGTACTATTGGCACATAATATGATGTTATTGGTTGAAGGGGGAGCATTACAAATACATGAATAGGGGGCGTGGAAAAGGGGGGAGCAATTTGGTACTATTGGTACATAATATGGTGTTATTGGTTGAAGGGGGAGAATTTACAAATACATGAATAGGGGGAGCGAGGAAAAGGGGGGAGCAATTTGGTACTATTGGCATTTAATATGGTGTTATTGGTTGAAGGGGGAGCATTACAAATACATGAATGGGGTGCGTGGAAAAGGGGGAGCATGCTTATTTCATTGCTATATTGTGTGCATGCTAGTAATGCTTGAATCGTATTGCTCATTGTATGCATTACATCCTTCATCACACTTCACATACGCCCACCTATTTGCTCAAATCTTTCAATGGGTTGTCATCATCAAAAGGGAGAGATTGTTGGACGTAACGATCTAGGATCTTTAGTTTGATGATGACAAACATGTGTCGCTATTTAACGTGTGTGCTAAGTGTATTTCAGGAATGGCAGAGTCATTATTCTAAGTGTTGGAGAAATAGCTATTCATATAGCACTCTAGGAGAGAAAGAAAGTGGCGAGCACAAAGCAAAGTGGACTTAGTCAAGTCATGAAAAGAGATGTGTAACAAGTCAAATTGACTAAGGGGATTGGATTGATTCAAATCAATTTGATACTTGAACAAATCAATTATAGAGATTTGTTGCTACCCAAATCCTATCAAATCATATTCCTAGACTAAATCCCTATTCAAATTCATAAACCCTTAAATTATGGGATTCATCCTTAATTCCCTCTTCTCTATATATGTCCCTCCTT
This sequence comes from Scilla litardierei, assembly GCA_030789695.1. Taxonomy (NCBI): domain Eukaryota; kingdom Viridiplantae; phylum Streptophyta; class Magnoliopsida; order Asparagales; family Asparagaceae; genus Scilla; species Scilla litardierei. The sequence goes on along the minus strand of CM061142.1, from coordinate 187,635,387 downwards.
CCAAAGATGAAAGTAAGCGGCCAAAAACAAAATTTTCCAAGGCAACAAGTCTGCGGCCATAGCCGTCGAGAAGCTGCCGCTGCACGATAGCCCGCCGTCGAGGAGAAGAAGCAGCCCATGAAGTAGCCACCGAAGTTGAAGATGCGAGGGTTCACTGTTGGCGTCGACGAGGCCATCATCCTCGAGCTGTTGTCGCTGTCGAAGAATCGCTGAGGAGTGTTGAATATTGGACTCCCCGGATTTGGTTTTGGATGATGAGCAAACATAAATAATTCATGAACTAACAATTTGTGAGCGCAGTATTGGAGATCGTCGCCAATTTCACGTGAACATTCAAAGCGACATCTCAACACTTTCCAAAGCTCATATTCATGCCTAAAGCTTCGTTGAAGCTCTTGCGACGCTTTGGAAAATATGAAGATTCAATCGAAGCTATCGAAGACCGTTTATTAAGGTTTTATTTATAGTCTTTTAGCTTCGATATATAGAATGTTAAGCCTTGAGTATATCTTACGTCTATATCTTCATTACGCTCATTTCGTAGCTCTAGGATCCTTGCACAAGTTCATTCTAACTTCCTCGAAGCGTCGCGCTTCGATTCGGACTTTGTTGTGCATGTTAGTTGGTACAAGAACAAGTACTGACCGACTAGATGGTGATCTAGTCGGTCGGCAACTGTTCTTGGACCGACTAGTTTGATTCCTTAATTTCTTGGACTTTACTGTTTACAGTTAGTCGGTCTACGTTGACTCACCGACTGACTAGTTTGTGAACTAGTCGGTCAGTGATGCTTCTTTGACCGACTAGTTGAGACTTACTGTTCACTCTAAAATTCTCCTAAGCTACTGTTTACCGTTAGTCGGTCTAAGAACGTTTGGTGACCGACTAGTTGTCAATTTAGTCGGTCAACTTTTGTTCTTGGACCGACTAAGTCAACTTTCCTTCAGACTAAGTTGTTTTGCCTCTTAGTCGGTCTACGTTCATTGGATGACCGACTAGTTGTGAAACTAATCGGTCAGACAGTGTTCTTGGACCGACTAGATTTCTAGGTCTGAAATTCTATCTCTTCTCAGATCTACTATTAGTCGGTCCACGTTGTTTGGCTGACCGACTAGTTGATGAACTAGTCGGTCAGTGATTGTTCTTTGACCGACTAATTCTCACAGATTTCTTTCCGTTGGAGAATGACCTAACTTGTGTTTTTGGGTTCCTATAAATACGAACCTAGGTCATTTCTATCTAGGAGAGAGCTGCCATTAAGAGATTCATTGAGTTCTAAAGAGATAGCTATTCTCCCTCAAATCTAAAGCTCTCTTCCTCACAAGAAACCCATTCTCTCTCATTTCTAGATCTAGAGAGAAGCTTGTTCTTGGTGAGCTCTTCAAGCTATTGCTTGATCCAAGTCTCCAACTCTTCCCTAGGCACCCATTGCTGCTCATTTCCTTGGTGCTAGGGCTTGGTGACTTCATCTTCCTCAAATCCTTCATTCCACCTATTGGGTAAGAAAAACTCAAGGTATAGGATTTTGTGGTAAGAGTATTTATTTCATCTAAACTCTTTTATATTGCTTATTGGCTCTCTCGGTTGTGAGAGAAGTTTGTGATCCCGGGTTGTGGGATTCACTTTGCCATTGCATGTATGATTTGATCTTGTGAAGGTTTTTCACAAGATATTCATAGTGGAAATCTTGAGTTAAGGTTTCTAACTCAAGTATCCGGAAGGGATCCGGGTGGTTGGGACGTAGGATCACCGGGAACAAGTCGGGGAGACTTGGGTGGATCCGAACCCATTAACATCGTTTGTTAGCATTGTTAATTTCATTGTTGTCATTCAATTTAAGCTTCCGCAAATTGATTTGGTAGTTGTGTGCAATTTAATTTGGAATTATACGCCTTATTATTTTAAAGTACTATTCACCCCCCCTCTAGTACTTGTGCAGTAGCTGGTAGGGCATTACATTTGGTATCAGAGCCAGATACTTAGCTATGTCTGCCAACGACAACAAGACCGTGCCTCCACCTTCCAACTACGACACCTTCAGGAACCGTGAAGGAGCGACATCGGTGATGGAAGGACATTCCTCTACAAGGCCTCCATTCTTCAACGGTACCAACTACGGGTACTGGAAATGTCGGATGGAAACCTTCCTCCGAAGTGCATCTTTATGGAGGACTACAATGAAGGAGTACATCGAGCCCAAAGAAGAAGATTTTGAGAAATGGACTACCGCGGAGGTCGCCGCGGAGGTAAGCAATGCCAAGGCAATGAACGCCTTGCAATGCGCATTGGAGCCCGAGGACTTCAATAAGATATGCACATGTAAGAGTGCATATCAAATTTGGAACTCTCTCCTCATACTACATGAAGGGACGAGTCGGGTAAGAGACTCTAAACTCGTTGTCGTAACCAAAGATTACGAAATGTTTCATATGCAACAGGGCGAGAAGATGAAAGAATATTACGCTCGCTTCGTTGACATAATAAACGAGTTAGAGGCCCTCGGCAAGATCTACACTCAAAAGGAGAAGTGCTTAAAGCTTATTGAAGGACTTCCCTCTTCTTGGGAAAAACGTACCTTCGCCATCGAGGAAGGTAATGACATGAACAAATATACCGTAGTTCAACTAATGGGTACTTTGATGTCATACGAGGTACGCAAAGATAGCAAGGTGAAGCTACAAGAAAAGATGAAGTCATATTTGAACCTAGATGCGCCTAAGAAAAAGGCGATTGCATACAAGGCGGCTTCATCCACATCTTCCGATGATGAAGACTCGGAAAACGAATTGGACTTGGAGTCCATGGCACTCATGGCCAAGAAGTTCAACCGTTTCTTCCGGAAAGGTAACTTCAAGACCAAAGGTAAATTTGGTTCTTCTAACGCCTCTTCCTCTCCTTTGTGTTTCAAGTGCAATAAGCCAGGACACATGAAAGCGGAGTGTCCTCTCAACAAACAAAAGGAGAAGTGGAAGGCGCCAAAATTCGATAAGTCCAAGAAATACAAAAAGGGGTACAAGAAAGGACTTGTCGGAGCAACATTCACCGACTCCGAGGATTCCTCAAGCGGAGAGTCGGATGATGAGAAAGTGGAGCAAGCACATATGTGCTTCATGGCAAGAGAGGAGAACGATCAAGGATCCTCCTCTTCCGATGATAGTAATGACGAAAGCGATGAGGTAACGATGGATGATCTTAGAAATGCTAACTCTCAACTTTGGTCAAAATACACTAAGTTAGTAAATAGATATACTAAGGTAAAAGATGACCTAGCTAGCATTCAAACATCGCCTAAGAATATCATCACCAACAACGACACCGTTGTTGAAGAGTTAAGAAATGAGATTGCGAATCTCAAATCTAAACTCGAACATGTTAGCATTGAGGATGCGGAAGAACATAAGATAGCGGATTTAACTTCTCAAAACTCAACTTTGAGTATTGAGAACGAGAATCTTAAATCTCGTGTTTATGTGCTCACATCGCAAGTATCCACTTTAGATACTTCAATGCGTTCTCTCAAAGAGAATTATGAGAACACATTAGGCCGAATCAATAGATTCAATAAAGGTAAGGACCATTTGGATAAAATCATAAGTGACTTACTTCCGGCCAATCACCACATTGGTTTGGGGTATACGATGGGATGTCCATCCAAAGCGGCCACTACCTTTGTTAGGCCAACTTCCGGTGACTCTACGAGTGGTAGCAAACACTCTATTGGTAGTTCATCTACCAATGGTGCTTCCACCTCGTCCACACCCTCTTTCGGAAAGAAACCCACTATGGGTGGACCTCCAAAGAAGGGCCATGCTTATATGTACACAAATACCATGCCACGTAGGAACACACGTCCTACTCCACCATCTCACACATATGATGATTTTTATGCAACACATTCTCGGGCACGTGTACACCATGTGAGACACCCTCACGCACGTGTTCCCACACATGCATATGTTCACCCACCGCATCATATGAATAATTCTCGTCGTGCACCATTCCATCATGTCCCGTATGCCTATCCACAACATGCATCACGTAGAAATCAACGTCGCATGCATGCACCCAATAGGATGATGGCTTCCAAAATATTCACTATTTGGAGCCCAAAGGACACAAGCATGGACGAAAAACAAATGTACATGAATGCTTATTTTTCGGATGTTGTGCATAGTAAGAATTATGTGGGGAAGTCTAAGTCCACTTGGACTTGGCTTCCAAAGGTCTAATCCCTTGGACCCAATGACCTTGGGTACCATGATATGAAAGTGTCTATCTTTAGGTACTCAAGGAAAAGAAAAAGAAAAGGAGCATCAAATTTAAATTTAGCTCCAAAGGGAATTGGATACTCGATAGCGGGTGCTCCAAACACATGACGGGTGACGCTCGTTTGCTCTCCGGAGTGGTTCCCATTGCGAATGGAAACCGCGTCGTATTTGGAGGCAACGAGAGCGGAACCATCATAGGTGTTGGTAAAGTCGGTAACCCTTCTAAACCATTAATTAGTGATGTTTATCTTGTTAGTGGTTTAAATCATAATCTTATTTCAATAAGTCAACTTTGTGACAAAGGTTACAAAGTTAGCTTTGCGAAAGGATTGTGTCATATTTTAAGAAAGGATAATGAAAAATTATTATTTTCCGGAACTCGTCGTAAAGACATTTATATTTTGGATCTTCCTAAGTCATATGAACAATGTCTCGTTGCCAACACAAGTGAACAACACTTATGGCATCGACGCTTTGGACATGTGAACTTTGGAACACTATATAAGCTTTCAAAATTGAATTCTATTAAAGGTTTTCCGAAGATTGTTTTTGAAAAGAAAAGTTTTTGTGATTGTTGTCAACGCGGCAAGCTTCCTAAATCTTCATTTAAACCTAAGAAAAGCATCTCTACTAAACGGCCACTAGAGCTATTACATCTAGATTTATTTGGGCCAACTAGAGTAGCTTCCTTAGGAAATGCAAGGTATGGACTTGTCATCGTAGATGACTATTCAAGATTTACTTGGATATTTTCATTGTGTAATAAAAATGAAGCTTTTGAAAACTTCACAATTTTTGTTAAGAAAGTACAAAATCTCTTAGGAACCACCATTGTCACTATTCGTAGTGATCATGGAGGTGAATTTGAGAATGAGTCTTTTGAGACATTTTGTGATGAAGTTGGTATTACTCACACCTTCTCTTTCCCTCGTGCACCTCCTCAAAATGGTGTAGTTGAGAGAAAGAATAGGACGCTAGTGGAGTGTGCTCGCACTATGCTTGATGATAGCCAACTTGGCCATCAATTTTGGGCGGAAGCGGTACACACCGCTTGCTATGTGTTTAATAGAATACTTTTGAGGCCCGGCACTAAACAAACTTGTTATGAATTGTTGTTTGGTAGGTTGCCTCAAGTTAAACATTTTCGTGTTTTTGGTTCGAAATGTTTTATTAAGAACACATATGGTAGTTTGGACAAATTCGATCCGAGATCCGATGAGGGGATTTTTGTTGGATATTCTACGCGTAGCAAAGCCTACCGGATATTCAACAAACGAACCTCAACGATCGAGGAATCGCTTCATGTCTCATTTAATGAAGGATTTGTTCCAACTAGAATTTCAAATGATAATGATTCTATGGATGTTTTATGTGATTCGTTTGATAATTCTAAGTCTAATGATTCTATTGATTCTATTGATTCTATTGAGACTAACCCAACTAATGAAGTTGTTGAGAATGTTCCAAGTGACCAAGGTATTCCCAAACGGCTTCATTCGGTTCGTGACCATCCCCATGAGCAAGTCATTGGCAATATCTATGATAGTGTCAAGACGAGATCGCAAGTTCACCACTTCGCAAATTGTGCCTTTGCCTCATCGATAGAGCCAAAGAATATTAATGAAGCATGCGAAGATATCGCTTGGATCTTAGCCATGGAGGAGGAGCTCATTCAATTCGAGAGGAATGAAGTTTGGGAGCTTGTTCCATTGCCATCGAAGAACCACACCGTCATAGGGACAAAGTGGATCTTCAAGAACAAAACCGACGAAAACCAAGTCGTCGTCCGGAACAAAGCTCGGTTAGTAGCTCAAGGCTATCGTCAAGAGGAAGGTATCGATTTCGAAGAATCTTTCGCTCCGGTAGCTAGATTAGAATCAATTAGATTACTTTTGTCTTTTGCATGCCATAAGAATTTTAAATTATTTCAAATGGATGTTAAAAGTGCATTTTTAAACGGAGATGTCGTTGAGGAAGTTTACGTTTCTCAACCTCCGGGCTTCATAAATGAAAAATTTCCAAATCACGTTTTTAAACTAAAGAAAGCTCTTTATGGTTTGAGACAAGCTCCTCGAGCTTGGTATGATCGCCTAAAGAATTTTCTTTTGGATTTGAATTTTAAAATGGGCGAAGCCGATTCAACACTTTTTATTAAGCATGCGAATAATGATATTTTATTAGTTCAAATTTATGTTGATGATATCATTTTCGGTGCTACTAACTTCGCTCTTTGCGAAGAGTTTTCTAATGTGATGAAGGAACAATTTGAGATGAGCCACATGGGCGAACTCAAATATTTCTTAGGTCTCCAAATTCGCCAAATGAACGATGCAATCTTCCTCCACCAAACGAAGTACACGGTGGAGTTGCTAAAGCGATTTGGAATGGAGAATGCCTCCGGGAAAAAGACTCCAATGAGCACGACTACGCATCTTGACAAGGATACGGGCGGTAAGGATGTAGACATTCGTCTATATCGAGATATGATAGGTAGTTTGCTTTATCTTACCGCAAGTAGGCCCGATATTATGTTTGACGTATGTATATGTGCTCGTTATCAGTCTCAACCTAAGGAGTCTCACTTAGTAGCGGTAAAGCGTATTTTTCGCTATCTAAGTTACACATTAGATTTTGGATTACTTTATCCGAGATCTAGCACATATGAGTTAGTCTCATATAGTGACGCTGATTATGCGGGATGCAAATCCGACATGAAAAGTACTAGTGGCACTTGCCATTTTCTAGGAAATTCTCTTGTCTCTTGGTTTTCCAAGAAGCAAAATTCGGTATCACTTTCAACCACCGAGGCGGAATATATTGCCGCCGGTGCCGCTTGTGCCCAGGTTCTTTGGATGAGACACACATTGAAGGATTTTGGTATTCATTGTGATACTAGCCCTATCATGGTGGATAACCAAAGTGCTATTTGTCTTTCAAAGAATCCGGTGCACCATTCCCGATCGAAACACATAGATGTCCGACACCATTTCTTAGATGATCATGTTGCTAAAAAGGACATCATTTTAGTGTATGTTGAAACCCAAAAGCAAATCGCCGATATTTTCACGAAACCCCTAAAGGAGGACTCCTTTGTGCGGTTGCGTCGAGAATTGGGGATTATGGGTGAATCCGAGATATAGGATTCATATTTAAATTCAATCATCTTGCATGCTAATATATTTCACGATATTTCATTCATGCTAGATTAATTGAATTTTTGGGAATTTTATGTGATTTATTTGAATTTATGATCGAATTCGTATTTCAATGTCGTATTTAAGATTTCGACGTTTTATGGGGTAATTTAGATGACTAATGAGTGAGTTAGGATGTTTCATCCAAGTGGTTTGTGAAGAGAAATCAAATTTCTACTTTTGGACTCTTCTAGTCGGTTTCAGTTCTCTTGTCAACCGACTAGATGCTCATCTAGTCGGTCAGCAAATGAACTCAGACCGACTAGATCAAGCAAATATCCATCTCCTATCATTTTCTTTCGTTAGTCGGTCATAGTACACTTTCCGACCGACTAGATTGAAAACTAGTCGGTCAGTAAGTATACTGCGACCGACTAAATCTAGCCCTAAAAATCACTCTGTGCCTCTGTTTCGACTTAGTCAGTTCAAGCTCATTGACCGACCGACTAGATCGTAATCTAGTCGGTCAGTGCTTGAACTGTGACCGACTAAGTGTGTTAGGGCAGTTGAGTCTTTTCGTATCCCGCCCGACTTATACTCATCCTTCATCCGACTAATCTCTCTATTAGTCGGTCTTCTCTTTTGCTCAAGCCCGAAAACCCCCAAACCCCTCTCGTGCCCTTTCAAATTCCGTCGACTTCCGGCCATTTCTCCGGCCATCGCCGCCGTCCGCCGCCGTCGACTCAGCCTCCTAGGTATCTCCCTCCCTCTCCTAGGTCGATTTCTTGCCCTAGGGTTCGAGTTCTCCTCCTAGGTATTCTAGGGTTTGGTTTATTTTCGAATTTCTTGATCTCTAGGGTTGTTAGCTTGTAATCTCTAGGTTGCTTGTGAATTTCTTCGATTGATTGTGCTCGTAGTACTATGGCTAAGACTCGCATTCCGATCGCCTCTTCCGGGGCCTCTCCTATGACCGTAGAACAACCTTCGGACCCTAGGAATCCCCCGAAGCCTAAGCGTCGTGCCAAGTCTACTCAAGCCTCTCCTTCGTCGCCTCCTCTTAAGAAGCCTAGGACTGCCATAGTCAAACCCCGTAAATCCAAGACCAAAAAGCCTATTCTTCATACTCCGGCTACTCCTCCCGATTCCGATACTGATTTTATCCCAGAGGATGAGCCTACTAGGGAACCTACCCCACCTCCGAAGACCCGTAAGGCCAAGGGTAAAGCTCCTATGCCAGTTGGCGGTGTAGACATATCGTTGTGCCGCGATGACCCTCAGTGTCTCGCCGCGTACAACCGTATAGAACACTGTCCACTGTTGTTGGAGCATTACGTTCAGTTCTCTGATTTTCTCGACCTTGCTGATCTTCTCTCTTATAGTGGCCTTCTAGACTATCTCCGATACGACCCCAAGGCCAATCCCAAACCGTACCCTCGCCTCGTGAAATTGTTCTATGCCAACCGTATTCGAGGCCAGTACGACGCCAGCCGCTCCATTGAGACGACTGTCTTGGGAACTCCAATAGTTCTCACGGCAGAAATCTTGGGGGAGATCCTTGGTTGTGCGTCGTGTGGTCTCCTCCCTTCGGACATTTTCGTAGACGACATTTCTTCCTTGGATCAGTCTATTCTTTCAGAGATTTTCCAGGTTATCCCCTCCGCATTCATTGGTGTTCCATCGAAATATTTTAAGCTGAATGCGTGGGTTCTTAACCTGATTTTGAAGTCGTGTCTCCTCCCTAAGTATGGATCCTCTTCACTCCCCTCTCAGCCGTTTTTGAAGCTCATATACGCTCTTTTCTTGGGGTGCGAGATAAATTGGGCTCGCGTTATACTCGATAAGATGGATTCTTTCGAGTGTATACGCAAGACCAATAAGTCTGCGCACATTCCATACCCTTGCCTGTTGACTCCCGTATTCCGTCATTTCCGAGTCCCCCTCCCTCCTGACGATGAGCGTCCTTTGGGTACGCCTCTGAACGCGACGGCCGTGAAGAAATCTCTAGCGGCTCTTCGTCACGTGCAGAGGTCTACCGCATCTGCTTCCCAGTCTACTCCGTCAGCTGCTGCAGCCTCGTCTTCCCCTGCTACTTTGGATGATGTCGTACGCCTACTTCGTCAGCACGACTCCCGTTTGGCTCGTACTGAGGAGGTAGTCTGCCGTATGGCTCGTATGATGGGGATTGAGCTTCCTCCTTCGGTGTCTGAGGCCGAGGAGATGGACGATGAGGAGCTTGACGAGCTTGCTACTTCTTTTGCCTGTGGCGATGAGGCCACTGCTGCTGCTGTTGATGGTACTACCACTTCTGCTCCTGGAGTTGGCACCACTTCCGGTGTTCCAGAGCCTTCTGCTTCAGCACTTCAGTCTTCTGAGCCTGCTGTAGACCCTGTTGCTGAGCCTGCTGATATTCCTGCTGACACATCTGCTGTCGAGACCCATGCTGCTGTAGAGCCTGTTCCTGAGATCTCGACTCCTGCCCCGACGATTCCATCTGTTGAGACACCTCTACTCCCTGCAGATCCTGAGTCCACTCCGTCGACTGGACCCACGGACGCTGCAGATCCAGCCTCCTCCTCGTGATCGTTGTTCCGAGGACTCTCCATATACGCTTTGGATGATATATCTTAGCGAGAGTATTTTGGGTTAGGATTGAGTATGAGGGTTATGATGTTTTGATGTATTTTGGATGTTGGCGTTGTTGTAGTATTTATTTTGATGAGGATGATGATGATGATGTATTTCTTTTTGATGATATGTTGCGCTTGATATGATGTATCTCATATATTCGATGTGATATTATTTGGATATACTCACATTGTCTCTACATATATAGAATTGTTCATCGTCATTCACTTTGTCATTTATTCGTCGTGCATTTTTTTTTATATATATTCGTTGAATGCATTTGAATTGTGAATTCGTCGCTCGACGATTAAAAAAAACTTGGTTAAATAGATTATATTTCTATATTAATATAGAATTGTTTTCCATGCACAAATTTAACCAAGAAATATTGAATATTGGAGAATATGTTTCATTATTCAATAAATGAAAAAAAATACCAAATATTATTTTTGATGATTTTGATTATCGTTGATTTTTTTATATATAATGAAAATTTGGCACACCTTGTTTTGATTTCCACAATTTTTCCCTTGGTGTCAAGTTGGTCCATTGCCTTTGTCTACGACTCCCGATGTTGGATTTTACATTTCCTAATTGTTGTCGTTGTATGCCCCCCATTTTTGGGATAATGCCAAAGGGGGAGAGATAATGATAATAAAATAGCGCAAATGAAAATTTAACTCAATTTCCAAGAATCTAGTTTGATATGTTAGATTCAGGGGGAGTTAAGATACATATAAGGATTTTCAAAATCCGATATTTCAAAAATCAATTCATTTTATTTATCTTACTCGTCTGCTTGATGCAATTCATTTATATTCATTTTGGAATTAACGTGTCATCAATGCAGGGGGAGTAAGTATTTTACATTTGAATTATTATCTTTGATTATTATTTATGTTGGTTTGTCATCACCAAAAAGGGGGAGAATGTTGAATATTGGACTCCCCGGATTTGGTTTTGGATGATGAGCAAACATAAATAATTCATGAACTAACAATTTGTAAGCGCAGTATTGGAGATCGTCGCCAATTTCACGTGAACATTCAAAGCGACATCTCAACACTTTCCAAAGCTCATATTCATGCCTAAAGCTTCGTTGAAGCTCTTGCGACGCTTTGGAAAATATGAAGATTCAATCGAAGCTATCGAAGACCGTTTATTAAGGTTTTATTTATAGTCTTTTAGCTTCGATATATAGAATGTTAAGCCTTGAGTATATCTTACGTCTATATCTTCATTACGCTCATTTCGTAGCTCTAGGATCCTTGCACAAGTTCATTCTAACTTCCTCGAAGCGTCGCGCTTCGATTCGGACTTTGTTGTGCATGTTAGTTGGTACAAGAACAAGTACTGACCGACTAGATGGTGATCTAGTCGGTCGGCAACTGTTCTTGGACCGACTAGTTTGATTCCTTAATTTCTTGGACTTTACTGTTTACAGTTAGTCGGTCTACGTTGACTCACCGACCGACTAGTTTGTGAACTAGTCGGTCAGTGATGCTTCTTTGACCGACTAGTTGAGACTTACTGTTCACTCTAAAATTCTCCTAAGCTACTGTTTACCGTTAGTCGGTCTAAGAACGTTTGGTGACCGACTAGTTGTCAATTTAGTCGGTCAACTTTTGTTCTTGGACCGACTAAGTCAACTTGCCTTCAGACTAAGTTGTTTTGCCTCTTAGTCGGTCTACGTTCATTGGATGACCGACTAGTTGTGAAACTAGTCGGTCAGACAGTGTTCTTGGACCGACTAGATTTCTAGGTCTGAAATTCTATCTCTTCTCAGATCTACTCTTAGTCGGTCCACGTTGTTTGGCTGACCGACTAGTTGATGAACTAGTCGGTCAGTGATTGTTCTTTGACCGACTAATTCTCACAGATTTCTTTCCGTTGGAGAATGACCTAACTTGTGTTTTTGGGTTCCTATAAATACGAACCTAGGTCATTTCTATCTAGGAGAGAGCTGCCATTAAGAGATTCATTGAGTTCTAAAGAGATAGCTATTCTCCCTCAAATCTAAAGCTCTCTTCCTCACAAGAAACCCATTCTCTCTCATTTCTAGATCTAGAGAGAAGCTTGTTCTTGGTGAGCTCTTCAAGCTATTGCTTGATCCAAGTCTCCAACTCTTCCCTAGGCACCCATTGCTGCTCATTTCCTTGGTGCTAGGGCTTGGTGACTTCATCTTCCTCAAATCCTTCATTCCACCTATTGGGTAAGAAAAACTCAAGGTATAGGATTTTGTGGTAAGAGTATTTATTTCATCTAAACTCTTTTATATTGGCTCTCTCGGTTGTGAGAGAAGTTTGTGATCCCGGGTTGTGGGATTCACTTTGCCATTGCATGTATGATTTGATCTTGTGAAGGTTTTTCACAAGATATTCATAGTGGAAATCTTGAGTTAGGGTTTCTAACTCAAGTATCCGGAAGGGATCCGGGTGGTTGGGACGTAGGATCACCGGGAACAAGTCGGGGAGACTTGGGTGGATCCGAACCCATTAACATCGTTTGTTAGCATTGTTAATTTCATTGTTGTCATTCAATTTAAGCTTCCGCAAATTGATTTGGTAGTTGTGTGCAATTTAATTTGGAATTATACGCCTTATTATTTTAAAGTACTATTCACCCCCCCCTCTAGTACTTGTGCAGTAGCTGGTAGGGCATTACAAGGAGACCATACCATCGAGAGCTCGTTGTCGCCGTCGCGCTGCCGGAGTCGAGGCGTCGCTGTCGAAACCGTCGAGCGGTCGGAGAAACACGAAGCCCACGCCGTCGAAGTTGAGTTGAACTGAGAGCTGCATGCCCTAATGCAAAACGAAGTCGAATGGAGCTAACATGGATGCATGAGAATTGCGTGCGAGCGAAAGAAATGAAGCGAACATGAAGCTGACATGGAAAAAGAATTTAAGGGAATTGTTGTGCACACAGACCGAAGGAAATTGAAGTTGAACTGTGATTGCTTTAGGCACAGACCTATTTGTGCACTCAAATTCAAAGGGCTATGGATTGAGATCCAGAAGTCAGATCGAGACACCGTTTGTGTCAGACTTGAGCTGACGACGTGTTGATTGGCAGAGATGACTACATGGACACGAACTAAGCATTTCTAAACTCTTTACTCTTTATATTCGTGTATCAGTGTGTTATTCTTTGTAGGGGAAACTTTATCGCTATTTGTGTTACTTTTGGGACTTGTCTGGTTGGGGATAGACAAGAGGGTCTTGACGTGTTAGTGCAGTCAAGATACGCATTTACTAGGTTGATAGTGTTCTGCACTTTGGTGAGTGCGGTACAGTCTAGGTGGGGAGTTGGAGCTAGGACCCCATTGTAGGTGCACAGACGGAACTTATTAATGCTAGTATTTGCTTGGGGGCTGGACGTAGGTCGTTGATGTGATCGAACCAGGGTAAATCTATGTGTACTCTGTGATTGTCTTTTATTTACTCTGCGTGTGTTTTGAACTGTGTGTGATTTCTCATGGGTTGTACGAGAATATTTTTATAAGCCTTTTCACCCCCTAGGCTAGGATCCAGTTCCAACAACTATGTGGTAAGGTTCAAGGTAGATATCATGTGAGTAACCGCGAGGAGGCATGCATGTGAGGGGTTGACAGGAAAGGAGAGGAGGCTTCAGGAAGAACAATGACCGCTCCAAGTCGAGACACTCGCAGGATAGGTTTGCGAACATCACATGCTACAATTTCCACAAGAAGGGTCATTATTCGAACCATTGTCCTATCAAGAATAGGAAGAAAGGAAAGGAAACTGGGAAGGATTCCGGTTCGCAATCTTTAGAGATTGACGGTGAGCTGGTCCATGATGAAGGTAGAGATACCGAGATTTTTGCTGCAGGGATTGCAGGTGATGCCAACATGGCATGGCTCATGGACAGTGGATGCTCGTATCATATGAATCCTAATAGGAGTTGGTTCGCGACATACTGTTCCAAGCAAGATGGAGGATCAATCCTTATGGGGAACAATGCAGTGTGTAGAACTGCATGTATTGGAACCATTCGAATAAAGATGCATGGCTGCATAGTGCATACACTTGCCGATGTGAGCCATGTCCCAGATTTACAGAAGAGACTAATTTCCATAGGCGTGTTGGACAATGCCGGATGTAAGTCGGTTTTTGAAAAAGACCAACTTCGAGTTTCGAAATAAGCCATGGTCGTGATGAAGGGAAGAAAAGTGGGAAAATTATATGCCCTTCAAGGTACCACAGTTGAAGGTGAAGCAGACGTAAGCACTACGACCGCAGTTTTTAGAGATTCAGCCAAGTTATGGCAGTATCGTTTGGGTCATCCATGTGAAAAAATGCTTAATGTACTCCGAAGAAGAAAACTAATTGAAGCCTCGAATGAGAGTGTAGAATTCTGCAAATCCTGTGTGTACGGTAAGAAGACAAAGCTGCAGTTTAACACGGGAAAGCATACTAGCAAAGGACCACTTGACTATGTACACACAGATGTGTGGGGACCATGCCCAGAGCCGTCAAGAGAGGGAGCCAAGTATTTTGTCTTGTTTATTGATGACTACTCTCGCAAAGTCTGGATGTACTTAATGAAGTCAAAGGACCAGACTTTTGATATGTTTCGAGAGTGGAAGACCATGGTGGAGAAGCAAACCGGAAGGCACGTGAAGGTGCTTAGATCTGACAATGGAGGTGAGTTTATCTCGAGAGAGTTTAGAAATTTCTGCAAACTCCATGGGATCTGCAGACACTTTAGCACACCCGGTGATCCACAGTCGAATGGTGTGGTGGAGCGGATGAATCGGACATTGTTAGAGAGAGTGCGGTGTTTGAGGCACTCAGCCGGTTTGGGGAAGGAATTCTGGGGTGAGATACTCTCGACTGCTGTGCACATTGTGAACAGAGTTCCTTCAGTAGTGATTGGCTACAAGATCCCTGAGGAGATGTGGAGTGGTGAAGCGGGAGATTACTCGTACTTACACATTGTGGGTTGTCCGGCATACGTGCATGAGAGGCACGATAAGTTCGATCCAAGAGCAAAGAAGTGTATATTTCTTGGATATGGCCACGGTGTCAAGGGATATCGTTTGTGGATCCAGAGGGTCAGAAAGCGATAGTGAGCCGACATGTCACTTTGGATGAGGATGCAATGCTCAGGGCGGAGCATTCTCACTCAAAAGATGACACGTCCGCAGAGGATATTTCACCGGAGAGGGGTAGTCTTTCGGTCCAGTCCACTCAGCGACCATGCAAAGAGTTGATGGTCGATGCTCAGTTGAGGGAGATGATGAGGTCCATGCTGAGGACCATGTGCAGACACCCGGTACATCTCAGGTACGCATTGACACTTATGCAGGTGATGATGGAATGTGGAGATCGAAGAGGGTAAAGAAAGCGCCAGAAAGATTAGGAGCATGGGATTATGCGGGATATTCTTTCGATGATATGGCGGCTTATGCACTCAACCTAGAGCACGAGGAACCAGCGATATATAGTGGAGACGTTGTCTCTGAAGATACGAAACAATGGCAAGGAGCTATAGAGGAGGAGATGGAGTCTCTTCACCAGAACGACACTTGGGACTTGGTGTCATTACCTAGCGAGAAGCGTGCCATTGGCTGTCGATGGATATACAAGGTCAAAGAAAGGTCAGCTCAAGATGGAAACAATGTCAGGTACAAGACAAGATTGGTTGCCAAGGGATTTGCACAATGAAAGGGTGAAGACTACAATGAGATATTCTCACCGGTTGTGCGATACACATCCATTCGTGTGTTATTGGTGCTAGTTGCTAGCATGGACATGGAGTTGGAGCAACTCGATGTGAAGACCGCCTTTCTGCATGGAGACCTTGACGAGAAAATCTATATGCAGCAGCCTGAAGGGTTCAGAGTTGGAAGGGAAATAGACTTTGGTATGCAGGTTGAAGAAATCGTTGTATGGGTTGAAGCAGTCACCTAGGCAGTGGTACAAACGATTCGATAGCTTCATGATGGGAGTCGGCTTAGAGAGGAGCATCAAGGATCAATGTGTGTATGTTCGCACACTTGAGAATGGCTTGAAGATTTATTTGTTGCTCTATGTGGATGACATGCTAATTGCTTCTAATAGCATGTCGGAGGTGAAGAAGCTGAAGGAAAAGCTAGGGCAAGAATTCGACATGAAGGATTTGGGGCCTGCAAAGAAGATTCTCGAAATGGAGATTGTTCGAGATCGAAAGAACCATGAGCTTAGATTATCACAAAAGGGGTATATTCAGAAGGTACTAGCCCGGTTTGGGATGGATAGTGCGAAGCCTGTGACAACACCTTTGGGAGCTCATTTTCAGCTGTCGACGAGTCAGTCGCCAAGCACCGATGAGGAGAAGACTTACATGTCTCAGGTGCCATATGCAAGTGTAGTGGGAAGTTTAATGTATGTGATGGTTTGCATGCATTCAGATATTGCAAAGGCCATTGGAGTGGTCAGCAGATTTATGGCTAATCCTGGCAAGGAGCATTGGCAGGCCGTCAAGTGGATTCTGAGATATCTGCTAGGCACAGCGAGTGTCAGGATCCTCTATGGGAGAGGAGACGGAAAGGTGCTGATAGATTACTGCGATAGTGACTACACAGGTGATAGAGACAGGCGGCGATCTACCACGGGGTATGTGTTCAGTTTGGGCACTATCACGGTATCGTGGAGGTCGGTCTTACAGTCTATGTTTGCGCTATCGACCACAGATGCCGAGTTGATTGCAGCGGTGGAAGCTGTGAAGGAGGCTAAGTATTTGAGGAGTCTGCTGAGAGATTTGGGGGTGCCGCAGAGTTTGTCATATGTGCATTGTGACAGCCAGAGTGACATTCATCTGTCGAAGTACCAGGCATACAGTTTGAGGACGAAGCACATTGTGGTGTGAGATTCCTTCCTTGAGTTGGAGAAGAAGGAGATAGAGCTTCAGATGATCCCAACTGATTTGAACCCCCCAGACATGTTTACCAAGCCAGTTCCTGCCATCAAGCTCCAGGTTTACATGGAGCTGATTTCCTTGTTGGCTTAGGTGGCGCCAGAGGGCGCGTCTTCCGAGACGATGATGATACTAGAGAGAGGGTCATGGCGTGCAGCATGGAGGTGCTGAAGTCATTAGTGATAAGATTTGAATCAAGGTAGAGTGTTGTTTTTTGTGATTCAAATCCCATGGTGAAGGTTTCCCAGGTGACTCGGTCGAGTAGCCCTCTACTCGACCGAGCAGCAGCAGCACAGCAAAGACCGAACAGACAGAAACTTTGGGGAAGTTTTTCCCCTTGGCTCGAGTAACTCCTACTCAGTCGAGTAGGAGGCTACTCGGTCGAGCGGCAAGCTACTCGACCGAGCAGTAGGAAGACTCTGTCTGCCCGAGCAGCCCGAGAGCTTGTTGTTTGAAGAGAAATACTGACACTTGGGCCAAGTAGATATGCTACTCGACCAAGTCGACTCGACTCCACCCAGCAATTATCTTAGGGCATGTCAACTCGACCGAGCAGGCCGAGCTGACAGCCGACTTGGGCCGAGTCCGTGCAGACTTATGCGAGATAAAGGAGCGGCCTGGATATGTTTTCTCCTATTGTTTTAGATTTCTACTTAAACCTAACTATTGTTTTAGCCTAGTAGAAGCCTCTTTTAGATAGAGAGAGTTTTTTTGGAGAGCCTCTTGCTACCCCATTGGAGATTGGAGAGAGGTTTAGGGTTTATGTTCTTGAGAGAAAGGTTTGGTTTTTCCTTCTCTTCTTCTTCTATTGATTTCTTCCACTTGAGTGGATTCGTAAGGGCTTGTTCCGTTTGACAAGTTATTACTCACGCGTGAGGAAGTGAGTTTGTAACCATAATTGTTTGGATCTCTCTACTAGTGGAATCGTCTCGGATCGGATTGCTAGATGTAAGTTGTTTACAACCGAACCAGAGTAAATTCTCTTGTGTCTGTGATTGATTTATTTTTTGTTGTGATTCGTTTGTTACTTTCTATTGCAATGTCATTTGGAAATTTTGTTGGGTCATTGGGATTAGATTTTTGCTAGCTCTATATTCCTGATCAGTCTATTAGGGTTGGTTTCTGCATTGATCCCAAGGTGATTTGGATTTTATCCCAACACACACTTCACACACACATGTCACGATGAAATCATATGAATCGGTATTGCTTAAATCTAATATTAGTTTGTCATCATCAAAAGGAGGAGATTGTTGGATATAACGTGTTGTTGGATACAACAATCGATGACTTCGTATTTGATGATAACAAATGTGTGTGAACGATTTAATGTGTGTGCTAAGTGTTTTTAGGATTGGCATTCTCGCGAATACTCAAAGAGAGACTAGCCAAAAGTGATGGAGGAATTACCATACACACCTCAAGTGGACTAAGTCAAAGATGGAGAATATGGCTACAACAATTGGACTAAGTCAAAGATGAGAAGATAAGGAGCAAATCAATCCATATCCATATTTGAATTGGTTCAAATCAATTGATGCAGCATTCAAATCCTATAGGTACATAAATTGAATTCCATAACCATTCATATTGAAACTCCATATCCTAAAAGATTTACTCAAATCCTGATCAAATTAGGATTACTTCCAATCTCCATCAAATATGGGATTCTAATTGATCATATCAAATCCCATCCTCTCCTATATAAACACACATTCAAATAGAGGGATTTTGATAGAGAGGCAACCAAAGAAATTCGGACACAACCTTAAAGGAAAGCTTCATGGCCGTAACTTTGCTAGGAGCTCGACAGACGACGCTAAAAAGTGCATAACTTTCTCCACAGAGCTCGGATCAACAAATCGTTTGTTCCAGGACGATCACAACTCTGTGCTCTACAATATGGTGATATTTTTCTGATTTTAATCTCTGTATTAAATCAGTGGTATTTATTTTAGCATGAGTTGTATTTTGAATAGCTTCATATATTTCATCATCTCCTAAGGCCAAAGTTCTTCATCTCCTCCAAGCCCTTGGCCACAAGCTACATCTCCAAGTTACTCTCCACATATCATTATGTAACTCCATAGCCCAAGCACACATCAAGGCTGCAACATACTTGAAGTCTTCAAGCCTTGGCCGTAAGTTCAATTCGAAAGAGCTTCAACACATTGCGCAACACTTCAAAGAGGTCCTCAACGCATTGCACAACAATTGAAGACAAGGAGCATCAAGGCCGCAAGTTCTTAAGGGGGGAAATCATCTAGGCCGCAACTTCCAGAGGTGAGGACGTGATGTTGGCGACGACATCCAGTCAGATACGATCTGACCAGAGCTGATTGACAGAGACGACTGTTGCTATACAAACTGAGATTCTCTAAACTCTTTACCATTATTTTGTGTAGTTGTATAGATCTTTGTAGGTGAAACTTTACCATTGCTACATTTGGGGTCTTGTCTAGTTGGTCTATACAAGTGGGCTTGGCTAGTTGGGACTAGCCAATAGAAAGCTTTTACTAGGATTAATCTTGTTGAACACGTGTGTTGTGGGGTACTGAAGAGCCTGTCGAATGTAGAGACGTAGAAAGGTGCTCTAGTCGTGCTCTAGCTTGTGGTTGTACTTGGTATATTATTAATACTAATATCTACTTTGGGGGCTGGACGTAGGTCGTTGGGACGACCGAACCAGGGTAAATCTACTGTGCATCTATGTTTTCTCATTATTTACTCGGCATGTGCTTTTAACTATGTGTGATTGTTCGTGGGTTGCACAAATATTTTTATTAGCATAGTCACCCCCCTCTAGGCTATGATCCAGATCCAACAACCAGCACCAGCACTACCACTAGCATAGCCTGTCCCTTCGATCGAGACGTACATGATCTTTTTCAAAGATGATGCACATCGCATCAAATTTGAGAGGATGTCGCAACACCAGATCATACCCACTAGGTTTGTGCACATATATACACTTGAGTGCATATGGGTATTTCAAGGCATGCACCAGTTGTATGACAATGTGGGGGTGGGGTGACTTTTTGTTGGTGTCGACGGACACCTTCGTCCACCTGACACTAGAGGTCTTGAGTTCTATTCATATGACTCCTAGGGGCTATTCTTTCAGGCTCATGGACTAGGAGTGCGAGATCTCGAACAACATGGCCCAAGTATACTTTTATTGGCCCTCTGTCCCATACCCAGACTGTGCTTATGGTCCCACGCACCACACCCCATCTGTCTTTTCAGCTGATGCTTTCTGGGACACGATCACTGGCACGCACCACTTCGAACCTAGTAGGGCGAAGGCCTCTTCTATAGTCCACCCCTGCATGTGGCTTGCTCAGCTCCTTTTGGCAAGCACCATACTAGCCAGGCCAGAGGTTGGGACCATGTCCACGCCAGAGCTTTTCATGCTCTATGCGATGACTAGGGAGAGAGCCTTCAAGGGCGACGGGGACATCTTAGTCCCCGCAATTTCTATTGATAATGCTAGATGGTATTTTGACCGCATCTTTTCTTCGGTCGCCTCCACCAAGGGGATATGTTGTGACAGTCTAATCACCCTCCTAGCACCTATTTTCAACATACAGCTTCCCACGGGCCTACCCTGTGCTACGGGCCCCACCTCCTTATCTTTAGATGTTTTGGCCCGTATGCACATGATCCGTCCTCACGGACAGTGTAATTGGGTCTGGTTGCATGGTCCTTTCTCAGCTGATTATAAAATGCTTCTGAACCCTGTTCGGACCTACATTGGACCAGCTGGTGTGGAGTGGAGGTTCCCGATGGACCTCCTCATCCCACCTATATATGTACTAGAGCCCGACGACCAGCAGCCGGAGCCCCATGTCGAGCCCCTCGCCCTGAGATCCCGATTTCTCAGCCTGCCCCTGATCCTATCCCCAAGCCCAGCACATCTGTCTTCACTTCTGCTCGTGCCGAGAGCTCCACTTCTGTCGATATGTCTGATTCCACCACCATCACACCGCTGAGAGTTGATCAGATTTCATATATGAGTTTTGAGATTGCGGTGCCCACCACTTTTGAGAGAGGTGACCCTTCTTCCTCTGCTACCGCAGAGACCCTTAACACACCTGACTTCTCGACTCCTGGGGTGTCATTATCTCCTGATTTCATGACCACCCCACCAGTCGACGCTTCAATCTCTGCAACCGCCGTATATACCGAGAGTGTCATGGTGTTTGTCACCATAGTTGTTGCCACGATCTCTCAGCCTGCCTCGTCCTCTGTTGATATTCTGACCACATCCTCTGTGCACATATATCTGAGAGCATTCATGCGTCTCAACCTCCCCTGGAGGCTGAGCATAATGTTGTGATCTCCGCTCCCCCCCACACACCCGATAGTGGCCCCACTAGTTTTTGGAGGCCTTGTGAGATGTAGGAAGATATATGGCCTTGAGGCAATTTATCCTAATGTAACATCTTGTTGGTAAATATAAATGGTAATAATTGTCCTAGTAAAAATTCTACGAATCAAATACTTGGATAATTTCCTTAGACTAAAAGTGAGGTCATTACTTATCTAGATGTAGATCTCAATTGTGAGAAGTGAATGACCGACAAGAACTTAAGTCTTAAAACATTTTTGGTCATAGATGTGTCGAGAAAAGGATATCGGCACATCGGACAGACCATTGTGTCTTTGTCTTACCCTGTAAGGTAATGATGATCTCATATTCATTCGACCTGGCGAAGTCGGAGACAAGGCACAAGTGCTCATTAGAGAATGAGTTCACTAAATGACCCAATTAAAAGTTATTAAACGGTTAAACTTTAACTAAACTACCATTAATAACTCTATAGTGATGATAGGCAAGTTGGTCCTTAAGACCTGAAGTCATTTGTACAAACCTGTGCGTGAATAAAGTCACTTAGATCTATGATCTAGCTTCGAGGCCTGGCCTGCTGAAAGGTCCTAGGTTGGGTGACACCTAAAGCATACGAGGTAAGTAAATGACTAAGATGGTATTCGTCTCTTCCGTTAAAGGGAAGTTAGTATCGCGGGCTCAGTACGGTTCTTTGTGCTAAACCTCGGCCAGGGTACGTTGTAGGATGTACAACGTGTATATTACAAAGACCGTTGTATACTGATCGATGCTGGAAAGTAGAGTTGACGGTTTATCATACCTAATGCCATGCAGGGACATAGTTGTGAAGAAGGGACTAAAACTGCGGTATTCATCACTGATACAGTCAGAGTGATCTCGACGACACTTTTGTGGATGGGTCAATCACGTAAGTATGATTCTGAAACAAGGACGACACCTGCTGCTCGTGGTTACTGTCATCTATGGATTTCAACCCCAACCTGTAGTAAGGGTCGGGTTGTAGGATCTCACACCGAGTTCGGTTTGCGTCTTAGTAATAGGAAGAATTTAGGAGGAGTGCACTCAAGTGCACGAGAATAATTAAAGTCTCTAAAAGAAATAAGTCGACCTATATTAAATAGGATTTGCATAAGTTTTCAAATAATTAAATGAGATTTAATAATGTCGCAAAATGTTTGCAACCTCAGAGTTAGTAGAATGCAGAATGGGATTATTGCATATGATGCACACATGTTTAAAATACATTATAAATAGTTTATAATGATTTTTTGAAACATATAAACGCATAGAAATGGATATATGGCTCTTTAGGATGGTCCCATTCGAACCAAGCTTTCCAACGAATATGGAATCGGCCCAATCGGAGTTGTAGAACTCAAGTTATGGCTTAAAAGGCCATAACTGGGCGTTTGCCCAGTTCTGGTCTAACCTGACCCAGTTGGACTAGGCTAGCCCACCCAACAGGGCAGGGGCAAGCCCAGCCCATCCAGCGGGCAGCCTGAGCCCGCCCGCTAATGCGGGCAAGCCTACCTCGCAGACAGGTTTGACCCGCCCGCTATGCAGGTGGGTCAGCCCACCCGCCAGGCGGGCTGCGCCCAGATCGGGCTGGGCATGCCCAGCTGGCCATGGGCCACACCTGAGGGCCCAAACTTCCAGAAACCCTAGGAGGGTTTCGACGGCTGCGAAATTAGCCGAATAGTGACTTTTTGCACAACTTTGAGCAATCGTTTGAGGGGTCAAACAAAGTCGGAATTCGTTGCCATTTGTTCCTATGCGTTCACCATTCATAGCTCTTCAAATTGATAGGTTGTATCATTTCTGAAGCTCAACGTTGAGGGAGAATTAATTCGTTAAAGTTTAGCCTTTATAAAAGGCAAACTGACTTAATTAATTCTCCAATTTTAATTTAGTCCCACATCGGATATGATGAAAAGGGGAGGGCCGGTCGCCTATAAAAATAGGGGCCAACACTCTCCTTGAAAACTTGCACCAAGTCTCTAAAAATTGAGAAGCTCCCAAAAGTTTTGAGCACGCTCAAATTCGAGACGAAAAATTATTCTCCCCCTTTTTCTTCCGTTTCCTTCGCATTCGTTCTAGCAAGACGACGAGAAGGATTTGCCTAAGATGTCGGATCGAGCTCAAGTGAAATCTTCTTCGAAAAGTGGTTGGCCCAGAGGCGCAGTGTCGGCTCGCTAAGGGTGGATCAGTTCGGGAGCGTGGAGGTGACAAGCTTGGGGAGCAAAAGGCGATTCGGTACACCTTGTCGGTGCAAGCAAGGTTTCGGGTATCTGGTTAAATAGATTTCATTAATTATTATGTCATAGTAGCATTAGATCTTTCTTGATGTGGTCAAATCCACCCTAAGTTATCAGAGATCCTAGCTTAGGGTCTTGAATCCTTAGGGTGTTTGTTAAATAGTTTAACGATTTATTTATTTCTGCTGCTAATGTTTCTGCTTCTATAGTCCGTCCGACATAGGACGGACATAGTATTGTGCCCTAAGGATCCACCAAAACCCTTCAGTCTATCAGAGCCTAGGTTTGCATGTTGATCTTAGGACTGCGATGTTTATAATGAATGCTTTTTTAAATGCATGTATATAAATTTTAACTTTATGCGACATTGTTAAAATGAAAACGTCTTTTACTTTGAAATGTTTTTTAAAAATTGTTTTATGTGATAAAATTGTTTTTAGTAACATGAAATTTTTTTAATGATGATTTTAAAACCAAGTTTTGGAATTAAAAATTATGTGATAATTTTTATGAAACTATTATTTTTATTGGATAAAAATCTTGTTTTAAATTTAAAGTGTTAAATTTTAGAATACATGTTAATTATTTATTAGATAAATTTTAATATGTTGTTCTATTTAATTGTTAAATAGTTGGATACCTAATTTTATGCGATAATGATTAGAGTAGTTTATGTTTAATGGCCATTCTAAATTATTGCTTGATTATTTGATAATTCACGAAACCTTTTTGGTTAGCCATTAATACCACTTTAAAATTGATAAGATGAATTTTAAATGTCAAGCTATGTTTTAATAAATCGTTACAACCTTTTCATTACCTAATTCCCGATTATGGTAGTCCTTTTAACGACGATTATTATTTTAATCGTTATAATAATAATTTTCATTAAATGACTACACGTTAGTGTTGTAATCTGTATTTATTAAAATTCTAATAATGATTAGGGTAGCACGTTAAAACAAATGAACCGTATAGTTGATAAGGACTTAATAAAAGTTATTAATGAATCCTAATAAATTTTGAATTTAAGGATTCCACTAGTTATAGGATTAACTAGTTTTAATAAAAGCCTTTTAGTTTATGGCACGTATATATAAATGATAATACTCATTCAATAGACCATGATGCCGGTCAATGTGCTTGGCTAAGTTTGTTGGGTCACACTAGCTAGACTGGGGGTAAGTGATCTTGGCTTAGTCAATTCTCTGGTCGTGTTTGCTGGACCACAATGACACGAATCATGATTATATGACACCCTGAACTATACCTAAGTCTAATACATTAATAATCTTTTCCAAGATAAAACGTAGCCCTCCTTGTTTTAGAACTTGACAACTATAGGATCCATGTTACAATTGTTGAGCACACGCAAGCTGTGACAAGGCAACCTTATAGAAACCAACTTCTATTACATATGATGTAGGCTAAGCCTTGATCGAAACCGTCGTGTCGTGAATACACCGAGCGCAGGTGCAAGTTAAGTTAGACACGAAAACTAGGGTCCGACTAGCCTAGCCATTATGATTTGGATTAGCATACTTATGATCATAAGTGGCTAGGGGTAAAATTATATAGGGAATCATATTTAATATGATTGATGAAGAGTTCGTCTACCGACTGCAGAGTCAAACAAATTGTTGAGCACACTCAAGGTTGTGAGACTCGGGGTGGTTGGATCCATCTCCCACAAAATTTTATTTGTAATAAATTGTTTATTATTATGGCTTAAAAATTCTTTAAAAATAGTGGGAGAATATAGTTTAATAAAATCTCTTAAACTATACAATAACATATGCTAATTCAATGTCTATTAATAATGCAGTATGGAGTCAGGTTTAAAATTCATAATCGAGAAGAACGTGCTAGATGGGACGAACTACAAGGATTGGCTGAGGAACATAAAGCCGGTCATCTCGCTAGCCGGGATTGGCTACATATTGACGAAGGATGCTCTGGAAAGGCCTGATGAGGATGCCACCAACGAGGAGAGGGATGCCTATAAGCAGTACCAAAGAGATGCAGAGAAGGCAAGGTGCCTTACTCTGGCCTCTATGACCAATGACCTGCAAAGGAAGCACGAACATATGGAAGTTCGTAGCATGCTTCTGAACGTAGAGGAATTGTATGGCAAGCATTCTAGAGCTGCCAGGTTTAAGGCCAAGTGCAACCTTTGGGGAGCCAAGATGACGACATACCCTATGCAGGATCATGTTATCAAGATGATTGGCTACATTGAGGATGCGGCCCAGCTAGGATTTGTCCTCGAGAACGAAATGAGCATGGACATAATCCTGAGATCTTTAACCTCTGACTTCAACCCGTTCATTACGAGTTTCATAATGAACAGTGCTAAAGTGGATCTTCCTAGTTCCTGAACATGCTTTGGCAGTTCGAGGAGTTCGAGGAGATCGAGAAGAAGCCATCAGCAGCGTTGGTTGTAGGCCCCTTCCCACCAGCCTAAAAGCAAGGGAAAGAAGAGGCAGACCCCTCAACCTTCGAAAGAAAAGAAGGGAAAGAAGAAGAACAAATGGGCGCCGTCGAAATCTGAATGCTTCCACTGCCACAAGACAGGTCATTGGAAGAGGAATTGCAAGGTCCACCTTGCAGAAAAGAAGGGGCATGGTGATGCCTCTGCCTCATGTACAAATCTTATTTAAGAACATATAAATTTCCATAAAAACTTTGATACATGGTATGAGTACCAGTGTGTTTACTAAGACATCTGTATATTGTCTACGATGGAAGAAGTTCCCAACACGGTCAGCATCGGAGTAATCGTTGCTGCTAGGGCCGTCTAGGGACTTCAAAAGAATATCAAGCGGTAGTCGATATTTTTTATTTTGAATAAATATATCGATGTTTTGTTTTAAAACAATGATTGAGTGATTGTCACTCATAGCTTTTGTGGTGAACAAGTTTTATTTCATTCTGGATGAAATTATGGATATCTTGGGAATATGTGCTCTGGTTGATAATGTGATTTGTTTTGAATGGCTGTTTAAATTGATGTGTATGGCTATCTGAGTTGGTATATATTTTTCTGAGCTGTCGGTATATTTTTTAACTAATCCTTAGTAGCTAGTAAGTCCCAGGAGCGTATAAATTAGATGTGATCTTAATGTTACAAACAATGAGAATAGTTCTTGTTCTTCAAAGTTTGAAGATTAATGCTGTTAAAGGAAATAAAAGTGTAGGAAGTTTTGATTAAGTAAGTTGTCATCAAGACTCCTATAAACAGATCTTGATATGACTTATTCGTCAAGTCAACCTGACACTTATACATTCGACTTTAATTAATTCAACACGAATGGGCTGGTTATGCTTAATAAATATTCTAAATAAGATTTAGAAATTTAAAGATAAAGTATTTAACCAGACGGTTCTCAAAGTCAGTGGGAGCGAGCATATTACTTAGTTCCATTTTTGTGACTAAGTAAGAGTTCCAAATTATAAAACCATCTATATGTGACATCAAATCAAAAGAGTTTTTATTAAAGTCAAAGATATAGAAAATTTGGTGTCATTAATATACTGAACATAATTGACACTAGAATAATTGGTATATAATATGACTGACTTGTAGGAATGATAAACATTACATCAAGTTGTGTATGCTAATCATTAGCCATACTAGAAGGGAAATCATTGGATAAGATCCAAAGATGGTTTCGAAGGATCAACCATGTGTGATCAAATGGTGTATTAATAATAAGACTCCATAAACGGCATAATAGATAAGGTTTAGCCGATCCCTTTTAGGCTTGATATATGAACGTTTGTAGTGACTGATATGCTATAGCGGCATGAGATACTGAGATAAATAGCGTAATTGCAAGTGGGAGATGTATGAAGATATATGCCCTTGAGGCAATTTATCCTAATATAACATCTTGTTCGTAAATATAAATGGTAATAAGTGTCCTAGTATAAATTCTATGAATCAAATGCTTGGATAATTTCCTGAGACTAAAAGTGAGGTCATTACGTATCTAGATGTAGATCTCAATTATGAGAAGTGAATGACCGACAAGAACTTAAGTCTTAAAATATTCGTGGTCATAGATGTGCCGATAAAAGGATATCGACACATCGGACAAACCATAGTGTCTTTGTCTTACCCTATAGGGTAATGATGATCTCATAGTCATTCGACCTAGCGAAGTCGGAGATAACACACAGGTGCTCATTAGAGAATGAGTTCACTGAACGGCCCAATTAAGAGTTATTAAATGGTTACACTTTAATTAAACTATCATTAACAACTCTATAGTGATGATAGGCAAGTTGGTCCTTAAAACCAGAAGTCATTTGTACAAACCTGTGCGTGAATAGTGTCAGTTAGATCTATGATCTAGCTTCGAGGCCTGGCATGCTGAAAGGTCTTAGGTTGGGTGACACCTGAAGCATACGAGGTAAGTAAATGACTAAGATGTGATTCGTCTCTTCCGTTAAAGGGAAGTTAGTGTCGCGGGCTCAGTAAGGTTCTTTGTGCTAAACCTCGGCCGGGGTACATTGTAGGATGTACAACGTGTGTATTACAAAGACCGTTGTATACTGACCGATGCTAGCTAGTAGAGTTGACGGTTTACCATATCCTAGGCCATGCAGGGACATAGTTATGACGAAGGGACTAAAACTGCGGTATTCATCAATGACACAGTCAGAGTGATCCCGACGACACTTTTGTTGATGGGTCAATCACGTTAGTACGATTCTGAAACAAGGACGACACATGCTGCTCATGGTTACTGTCATTTATGGGTTTCAACCCCAACCTGTAGTCAGGGTCAGGCTGTAGGGTCTCACACCGAGTTCGGTTTGCGTCTTAGTAATAAGAAGAATTTAGGAGGAGTGCACTCAGGTGCACGAGAATAATTAAAGTCTCTAAAAGAGTTAAGTCGACCTATATTAAATAGGGTTTAATAAGGTCGCATAATTTTTCAAATAATTAAATGAGATTTAATAATGTCGCAAAATGTTTGTGACTTCGGAGTTAGTAGAATGCAAAATGGGATTATTGCATATGATGCACACAGGTTTAAAATACATTATAAATAGTTTATAATGATTTTTTGAAACATATAAATGCATAGAAATGGATAGATGGCTCTTTGGGATGGTTCCATTCGAACCAAGCTTTCCAATGAATCTAGAATCGCCCCAATCGGAGTTGTAGAACTCAAGTTCTGGCTCAAAAGGCCAAAACTGGTATTTTGCCCAGTGCTGGTTCAACCTGATCCAACTGGGCAGGGGTAGCCTGCCCAACTGGGCAGGGGCAAGCACAGCTCGCCAAACCGACGGGCTCAAGCCAGAGCCCGCCAAGCGAGCTCTGGCTTGAGCCCGTCCAGCGGGCGGGCTGAGCCCCCCCCCCCCCCCCCCCCTCTAATGCGGGCAAGCCCGCCCGCCCGCCTCGCAGGCGGGCGAGCCAGCCAGCCCACCTGCTCAGCGAGCGGGCAAGCCCGCCTCGCGGGCAGGTCAGACCCACCTGCTGTGCAGGCGGGTCAGATCTGCCCGCTATGCCGGCGAGTCAGACCCGCCCGCACTATAGCAGGGGGGTCAGCCCCCCGCCAGGCGGGCTGCACCCTGATCGGGCTGGATGTGCACTTTGGGTGCGCCCAGCTAGTCGTGGGCCCCACCTAAGGGGCCCAAACTTCTAGAAACCCTAGGAGGGTTGCGACAGCTATGAAATTAGCCGAATTGTGACTTTTTGCTCAACTTTGAGCCGTTGTTTGAGAGGTCAAACGAAGTTGGAATTCGTCACCGTTTGTTCCTATGCGTTCACCATTCATAGCTCTTCGAATTGATAGGTTGTTTCATTTCTGAAGCTCAATGGTGAGGGAGAATTAATTCGTTAAAGTGTAAACTTTATGAAAGGCAAACTGACTTAATTAATTCTCCAATTTTAATTTAATCCCACATCGGATATGACGAGAAAGGGAGGGCCGGCTGCCTATATAAATAGGGGCCAACACTCTCCTTGAAAACTTGCACCAAGTCTCTGAAAATTGAGAAGCTCCCAAAAGTTTTGAGCACGCTCAAATTCGAGACGAAAAATTATTCTCTCCATTTTTCTTCCGTTTCCTTCGCATTCATTCTAGCAAAACGACGAGAAGGATCTAGATTTTGATCTGAAGTCTAAGACGTCGGATCGAGCTCAAGTGAAATCTTCTTCAGCAAGTGGTTGGCCCAGAGGCGCAGTGTCAGCTCGCTACTGGTGGATCAGTTCTAGAGCGTGGAGGCGGTAAACTTGGGGAGCAGAAGGCGGTTCGGTACACCTTGCCGGTGAAAGCAAGGTTCCAGGTATGTGGTTAATTAGTTTTCATTAATTATTATGTCGCAGTAGTATTAGATCTTTCTTGGGGTGGTCAGATCCACCCCCAAGTTAGCAGAGATCCTAGCTTAGGGTCTTGAATCCTTAGGGTGTTTGTTAAATAGTTTAACAATTTATTTATTTTTGCTGCTATTTTTCTGCTTCTAGAGTCCGTCTGACATAGGACAGACATAGTATTGGGCCCTAAGGGTCCATCAAAACCCTTCATGAGACCCCCTGCTCATACACCTCCACATCCCTCTACCTTCGCTCCTGACGACAGAGAACAGCGCCTCAGCATTATCGAGTTGATAATGAATGGACTTAGAGTTGACTTTAGGGCTCTTACGACGGTCGTCACTGCTCAGCAGGCCCGTATTTCCATGATTTCGGGTATTCAGCTCACGATGAACCATATTCTTCACCGCCTGCAGCGGCAGCAGCCAGCCCCTCAATAGCCAGCCCCTCAGCCACCACCATCCCCACAGCATGGAGGTTATGGCGATGCACCAGCATAGGCACGACTTCTTGATGCATGTCATATTTTTGCTTCACATCTCACCCCACAATTTTGTATGCACATCTGTATTCACCTTTTTGCAGGGCACTATATATTTCAGCTTAAGGAAGAGTATGTATTTTTTGTCTACCATCTTGCATCCATCCATATATCATTTTGCATGCTCGCTTTGCATATATCCTTTGCATATACCATCATATCATATTTTATTTTCCTCATTTTCCTTTATTTCGCATCATATTGCATCCACACCCACCCACCCCTATCTTATATGTCTTAGTGCCACACTTCGCACTTTGAGGACAATGTGATGTTTAGCTTGGAGGAGTGAGTGTGCTCACATACTTTTTTATTTTCCTTACTTTTATCTTTATTTTTCACTTTTCTTTATTTTCCACTTATTTTCACGCACTTTTTCATTTTTTTTATCATGCATAATGTTTTCTTCATTTTTGGAGTGCTTGCATGTGTATAGTTAGATTTTATTTTATCCTTACTTCTTTTACTTTCTTTGCTAGAGATGAATTACCTATGATGAATATAGCTTGAATTTCGCTTTACTCTTATGCATGTATCTCTTACCATGCTATTGTTTTTATTTCTGATATCATCTGCGATATATTTGCCATGCACTTGAGAAAAAGAACTTCCAACGTATTTATTATTTGTCTATGAATGAATTTTAGCGTTGACATGTCTAAGAATTACATTATTGTATACTTTTTATAGAAAACACACCAAGATTCACGCATTGACTGCCAATTACTTGGAGTACTGCTTTGTATCTTAATATCACTTCTTATTGCATGAAATGTGTATTAAACTTCCAGGCTGAATGAATTGATTGTCGTTTGATATGAATAGATTAGTTTACTTTTAGAAATCAAACTGAGTAAATGACATTACCCTGCTGAAGTTGTTGTGCACATACAAAAAGAGTGAACCGAGCGTTATCATATATTCTTTCTCCACATATCTTGAAAAATATTTCTATATATATAATCATGGGTGAAGCTACCCTTAAGTAAATATTATTTTTGCATCTTCCACATGCTAAAAAGATATAAGCTCCATAATCCCAAAAACTCAAAAGAAAAGAAAAATTTATATCTTTACATCCTTCTTTGGGATTGTTCTTGTGTATAAAAAAGAGAAAAAAGAAAGAAAAGAAAAGAAAAGAGAAAGAAAAAGAAAAGTTACATTGTATATACACAATCCCCTTCTTTACTTCTTTCTTGTTTTCCCTTTTTATATATGCAGCTACAAAAAATTTGGGGGAAAAGTTCATATATGACTCCACCACGCTTATAGATAAGCTTGGGGGAGGAGATCCAATGGTGTCTGAGAGAGTGACTACTTATATGTGCATGACGACCTAAGCTAGGTAATTTCTGATACGCAGGTAGAAGACTTAGAGTATAACGACATCTATGAATTGAAAAATTGTCATGAAATTCATGAAAACCATCTCTTTCTATTCTTATTGATTTGAATTGCGTGATATCTCTTATACTCCAAATGGAAGCAGTCAATGGAAAAGTGTGTTGTCTATAATTATGTATATATTTTTCTATTCCTTAGATGATGTTCGATTCTAAAATGATTTCATACTTCATTTGATTCACGGTTTTCTTAGTTTTTCTACCAAGTGTACCCAAATGAAATGATATCGAAATAAAAGCTTTAGTGATGTTTCTTATTCATTGCTCGTGCAACTTGAGTAAGCAAACCCGAGTTCTGAGAAAATAATCTAGCATCTTCCCTTCTTCATCTTCTTTTTCATCTATTTGATTTTTCTTTATTTTATTTGCCAAGTTCACTTTTTACTTATCTTCCTCGAGGATGAGTAAGAGGTAAGCTTGGGGGAGTTTGATAGGCTCATATTTTACAATTTATTTCTGGATTTTTCCATCCCATAACGATTGCTCATATCGCGATTTTAACGATTATACAATGTTTTTACGGTATATTTCAATATTTCTTTATTTCGTCTGATTTCAGGAACTATGGCGCAATCGGGAGCAATTTGGAGCCACGAGTGCTTATACACGTGCCAGAGATCATTAACGATGATATTGGAGAGCTAACGGTGCTAGAGGATGAGTAAAAGAAGAAGGAAGACGAAAGAAACGACAAGGAAGCGAGAAGAAGGAGAAAAGAGTACTGAAACAGGCTACTCGGCCGAGTGACGCAGCTCACTCGACCGAATGAAACAGCGCACTCGACCGAGTGAAGCTGACACGCCCAATCCAGCCAAAAGAAGAGCCGTAATGTACTCAGCCGAGTGGAAATTTCCACTCGACCGAGTGAGAATCCCACTAAACCGAGTGGAGATAGAAAATGTGAAGAAATTCTTTGACACTTCTCTGTTTTTGAGAGGATCTGTAGTCAGTCCCACTCGATCGAGTAAGAATCTCACTCGACCGAGTGAGAAGACTGCTCAGCCGAGTGGTCTGAACTTCCAGAATGCTGAAAATCCTTATTTCCTACAGATTTCCCACTTGATCGAGTGAGCAATTCACTCGACCGAGTACGCCGTCGGCCAGTTTTTAAAAACTAGGGTTTGAATCTGTTCAAGGGAAAATCTGTCAGGATTTTCTGTATTTTTAGGCGGCTATAAATACCCAGTTTTGTGGGCGGCCCAATGAGAGACTCCTTAGAATAATTTTCTTAGTTTTAATTTGAGTTCTAGTTTTCTTTTGGCGAAAGGATTAGAGAGAAGGATCTAAAAATTTTTATTCTTGAAGCTTGTACTCAAAATTGGTTTTTCTAAACTCTTACAAGTTGCTATTTTTATGCTATATTTCTTTTTAGATCTGAGTTTTGTGATGAATTCTATTGCACATCTTGTTTCTATTGTGATTTTTATGATGAATTGTGAGTAGTCTCTTTGCTTTAGGGCAAAGGGATGAACCCCATGGATCTAAATTATGATTTGTGAGATCTATTGAATTGCTATGTCGCTAAGCTTGTTAAAGGTTAGGTTGTGATTGATTTACTACAGATAGCTAGGGATTTCTATTGGATCTTGAGAGCTCGAGAGATGATCTTGGTTTAAGGAAAGCCCTAGATATTTGATTTAGATCTATAATCTAGATTCCCTAGAATTGGTGCATGAGAGCGACTAAAGCTAGCATCTTTATTATATTTCTATAACTATATTCGTTTGTACGACGATAAAACGGATACGAACTATCACGATCTACATTCGAACTTAAGTTGCGCGAGAGCGAGCTTGAGTTGGAATTAGATATTATTGTCGATCTTAATGCTAGTAGTTTGAACTAGGCTTGCACGAGAGCGAGGCTCTAGTTTAGATTAATATAGACTTGCGTAGCGCGAGAGCGTGCGTTGGTTCCCAATTTAGTTGCGACAAGTTCACCCTAAATCAAGGGTAGTAATACAGAAATTCGTGTTTCACATTGATTGCTTGAAATCTATAGTGAGGATTCCCAAGCCCTAGACATTCTTATAAATTGAATTTATAACCAACACTTTGAATGATTGTGACACCAACTTTTCTTCACCACCATTTCACAATAGCTGAGAAATCCATATAGATACCAATAGTTCCTCTCGTGATTTGATACCCGCTCACCACTTAACCGTGCGCTTGCGGTAAAACTACATTGTTTTCAGAGTTACTATCCGGGATGACCATATATCCTCCAGGCCGAGATATGTAATGACTTCATTTATAATGTATGCACATGATCTGGAAAGATTCATAGTGATATCACTCAGGGAAGTTATTTCAACTCTGCATCCGATGATTCATGTCTAAATGAAAACATTTATCATGTTGACATGTGCATTGTGGAAACCAGCCCCATGGAAGTGGATTCTGCAGACATTTACTACGATGCACATTGATCACACAGTTCATCCTACAAATCGGCCAAGGATGAATTCACCACAACTGAACCAGCAATCGAAGAAGCATCTTTATCACAGGCAAGTGATAACGGGGGTACAACACCCCCCTTAGGTAGATCTAAAACCTCTTCCTGCTAATTTAAAATACGCTTTCTTAGGGGACAACTTCACATACATCGTTATAGTTAGTGCCTCTCTCACTGAACCCCAATTAGAGAGTCTTTTGAAAACTCTTAGAGCGCACAAGAAAGTGATAGGTTATAGCATTGCCAATCTGAATGGCATTAATGCCTCTCTATGTACCCATAGGATCCACATTGAGGATAACGAATCTACCTCTATTGAGCCTCATAGGCGTTTAAACCCTAACATGAAAGAGGTAGTAAAAAAGGAGGTCGTAAAATTGCTTGAAGCCGACATCATCTATCCCATCTTTGACAGTAGATGGTTTAGTCATGTTCAAGTCGTCCCCAAGAAGGGGTGTATGACCATTGTAAGGAACGATAATAACGAATTAATATCCACTAGGACTGTCACTTGTTGGCAGATGTGCATTGACTATAGGCAACTAAACAAACCCACCGAAAAAGATCAATTTCCCCTCTCATTCATTGACCAGATGCTTGAGTAACTCGCCAAGCGCAAATATTTCTGTTACCTAGATGGGTATTCTGGATTCTTCCAAATCCCATTGCATCGTGAGGATTAGGAGAAGACAACGTTTACATGTCCTTATGGCACATTCGCATACCAAAGAATGCCATTTGGATTATGTAATGCACATGCAACATTTCAAAGGTGCATGACGTCTATTTTCTCGGACTTCATTGAAAATATAATGGAAGTTTTCATGTATGCCTTTTTTGTTTACGGCCCTGAATTTGATATCTGCTTAGCGAACTTGATTAAAGTTCTAGAGCGATGCCATGACTATAACCTAACATTAAATTGGGAATAGTGCCATTTCATGGTGACAGAAGGAGTCGTTCTTGGCCATGTCATATCTTCCAATGGGATAGAGGTTGATAAAGCCAATGTAGAACTCATTAAGGATCTACCACCTCCAACTAATCTCAAGGGCATTCGTGGTTTCCTTGGTCATGCAGGGTTTTACCACTGCTTTATTAAGGACTTTTCTAGTATTGCATGCCCCTTCATTGAACTTCTTGTGAAGGATACCCCTTACGTGTTTTATGATGCTTGTTTGCAAGCCTTCAACAGGTTAAAAGAGGCTCTCATTTTAGCTCATATCTTTCGGCATTCGGGTTGGAGTCTACCATTTGAGTTGATGTATGTGCTAGTGATCAAGCAGTTGGGGTCGTACTAGGCCAAAGAAAAGAGGGGAAGCTTCATGCTATATATTATGCCAGCAAGACATTGGATGCTGCTCAAAAGAATTGCACCACAACGGAGAAAGAATTATTAGCATTGGTGTATTCCATAGAGAAATTCTGATCTTATCTCTTAGGATCCAAAGTCATCATCCATACAGATCGTGTGGCCTTGAAGTATCTGTTGAGTAAGAAGGACGCAAAGCTACGGCTGATACAATTGATTCTCCTCCTTCAGGAATTTGATATAGAGATCAAGGCAAGAAGGGGCAGAAAATGTAGTGGCAGATCATCTATCAAGGTTAATCCGTAAGCATGGGGACTATAGCTTGCCAATTGATGACTCATTCACTAGAGAGAAATTATTCGTGGCGGCCTCTTTCGAACCACCTTGGTACGTTGATATAGTGAATTACTTGGTGAGCGGTATATTGCCTCATGGAATGGTGACCTACGAATGGAGAATATTCCTCCACGATGCCAAACACTACTTCTGGGATGATCCATATTTATATAAGACATGTACCGATGGGATTATAAGACGTTGCGTCCCGAAGGAGGAGACCAGATCTATCATCTCACATTGTTATGACCAACCTTGTGGTGGGCATGCGGTAGTCACCAAGACTACAGCAAAGATTCTCCATTGTGGTTTTTATTGGCCCACCATCTTCAAAGACATGAACTGCTTCATCAGGGCATGTGACAGGATGCCTTTGAATAGCATTTTGGAGATTGAGTTATTTGATTGCTGGGGAATTGATTTTATGGGCCCCTTCCCGTCGAGCCATAGTACCATATACATTTTGGTGGTGGTTGATTATGTTTCAAAGTGGGTGGAAGCCATAACCACCCTGACAATTGACGCGAAGGTGGTAGCCAAGTTTTTCAAGCAAACGATTTCCCCTGCTTCGGAGTTCCAAGAACGGTTAAAAGTGATGGAGGGAGTCACTTTATTGAAAGGAAATTTGAAGTGATGCTCAAGAAATATAGAGTCCATTACCGAATTGGTCTCGCTTATCACCCTTAAACAAGTGGCCAAGTTGAAATCTCCAATAGTGAGATCAAAAGCAGTCTGGAAAAGACGATAAATGGATCAAGGAAGGATTGTTTCCAAAAATTGAGCTATGCACTTTGGGCGTATCGCATGGCCTTCAAGACCCCTATCAGCATCACCCCTTACAGGTTAGTATATAGAAAGATCTGTCATCTGCCAGTTGAATTAGAGCATAAAGCCTATTGGGCGATCAATAAGCTAAACTACAATTACAAGAGCACGGCCATGCTGCATTTCTTGGACATCAATGAGCTCAAAGAGATCCGGTAATATGCTTATGAGAACACTAAGATTAATAAAGAAAGAACAAAGGCATATCACGACAAACAAATCACGGTAAAGCGTTTCGATGTTGGAGACCTTGTACTTCTATACAACTCAAGGTTAAGACTCTTCCCCGAAAAATTGAAATCAATGTGGTCTGGTTCTTTCAAGATAACGAAGATATCTCCAGGCGGAGCAATAGAAATTGAGGGGAAGACAGGACAGTCAAGGTAAACGGGAAATGACTAAAATCTTATGCAGTAGGCGAGCTAATTAAATACATGGAATCTCATAGCCTCGCCTCATGTTGTTCCCTCATGTGAAAATCTAAAGGAGTCGAGCTTACGACTTTAAACAAGCACTTATCGGGAGGCAACCCAAAATTTCTCCTTTTTGTTTTCATTTCTTTCGTTTCTTTCACTTTGTCCAAAAATTCAATACAAAATTTTTTTTAAAACCTATAAAAATCTTAAAATATGATAATATAAAAATTTCTGACGCTAAAATTCGTATGCAAGTAATCAATCAAGGAAGCATGCAAAACGATGAAGGAACGAAGAAGGAATCGAAAAAGAGAAGAGGAGAGTGGCTATCCCATGTTGTAGTGGAGAAGGGAAGCTACTCATTGCCACTCGATCCAAGTCAAGGAGCTTGTAGAACAGTGAAATTCAACACTCTGTCTCAATTTTTGCTCGATCGAGTGGAGTAGGCCACTCAGTCGAGTGCCGAAGCCTATAGAGGAAGCAAAAAGAGGCCCTCTACCATATATTTGACTCGACCGAGTGGAACCAGCCACTCGGTCGAGTGAAGACATCTGCAGAACATAAAAAAGGGCCACTCCGTCTGAATTTTGACTCGGCCGAGTGACCGCTAAAGGAAAATGGGGTCTGCACCAGCTTAATTACAGCTCGGTCGAGTTTCCTCACCTCGACCAAGTACCTTATAAGCCATCGCCCTCCTTCCCTTTTTTCCTCTCATTCCCTCATTTTTGAGGCAACTCGATCGAGTACCTTATAAGCCCTAGCCCCCTTCCCTTTTTTCCTCTCATTCCCTCATTTTCGAGGCAACTCGACTGAGTACCTTATAAGCCCTAGCCCCCCTTCCATTTTTTCCTCTCCTTCCCTCATTTTTCCCAAACATAACTCTACTCGATCGAGCTTTTCCCCTTTCTCTCAATTTCGCTCGACCACACACACCCCCCCTCTCGATTCCACCTTTTCAGCCGACGACAGCTCGACCGAGCTCCGCCACTCGGTCTGCCCTTCACCACTTCATCCCCATCTCTCTCCCCCCCTTAAAACCATATAACCCCGAAAATTTCAATTTTTAACCCTTATCTCCATCGATTTCATAAGATTGCAACTAATTTCCTTATCTAATTTGTTTTGCAGGTTGATTGGAGCTAGGAATACTTCATTTGGGTTTGGATCGCTTTCAGACAAGCTTAGGGGAGGATATTTGCTTCTAGGCATCGCACACTCTTATCACTATCGCTTCCGAACGAACCACGCTTCACGGAATATTTGGTACATCTGTTCCTCTGCTCGAGCACTATTTTTACGTATCCTATTGTGTGAATCGATTTCGTTCTTATATTTTAATAGCATGCCACCTATGACACGAGGTATGAAACCCTCGACGAAGAAGTGGAAAACTGGCGATGCCGATGCTTCCTCTTCTCGTCAGACACGTGCATGCATTCGCACACCATCACCATCCCCACCCACACATCTCCACCTCCATCTCCAACTCCACTTGCACTCATACTTCCACCCACTAGTGTTCCCATACCCACACCTCCACCCCCAACCCACTCAGGGCACCCTGAACATATATGGCATTTTATTCAGAGATGACGTTCATCGTTAAAAACATTTCTACCATATCGGGGCGCCCTATCATCCCTACTAGGATTGTAGATATCCCCTCCCTAGAGACCTTAGGGTTATTAGAGGGTGTGCATAGGCTATAACAAGCCATAGGTTGGGGAATTTCTTATCAATAACGGTGAGAACCTACGTTCGTATCACCTTAGAGGCCTTGAGTTCTATCGTTAGAACTCCTCAGGGTATCACATTTCAGATCTTGGACAGTGATGTAGATGTGACCTACGAAATGCTCCGAGCCTTATTTAGCTGTCCTCATATCCCCTATCTTGATTTTGCAGGGTTTTCTGGGACCCTTAGGGCACAAAAACTCTAGTCCCGTCCTAAGTCGGACGGAACATAGACAGAAATGCAGCGGAAAAATTTTATGTTAATCTAATTAACATGCAACCCTAAGGAACCAGACCCTATTAGTCAGGATCTCTGCCAACTTGGGGTGGATCTGGCCACCACAAGAGGGATCTAACTACTGCTAATTAAATGAAAACTTAAACACATACCCGGAATCTCAGCCCTGGGGCAGGCGAGATGTTCCGCGCCGTCTTCCGAGCTGCTCCCGTCCCACGCCGAGCCGCTCCTTGAACCGCTCCCCGAACCGCTCCTCGAACCGCTCCGCATCCCGAGGCGATCAATCCCCTGTCGCCGAGCCAACCACGCGCCGAAGAAATTTTCACGCGAGTGAAACCTCCGCCTAGATTTCGGATCTGAATCCGAACTCCTTTGCGGCTTTGCCAGAGCCCTCAGGAGCAAGGCAGAAATTTATAGGGAGAGGAGAAATATTAATTTAGCTTAGATCCGAGCGTGCTCCAACATTTACGAGAGCCGCTCAGATCTAGAGCTTGGGACGAGTTTAGAGGAAGGGGGCAGACCCCTATTTATATAGGCGGCTGACCCCTCCCCTCTACTCAATTTCCGATGTGGGACTAAAAATTAGAGTTAATTAAATCAAGTTAGTTTGCACTTCACAAAGTGCAAACTTCCGTGAATTTTAACTCACTCACCGTTGAGCTTCAAGATTGATACAACCTATTAATACGACGAGCGTTCAACGGTGAACGCATAGGAAAAAACCGTTCGTCAATCAGAGTCCGTTTGACCACTCAAACATATGTCCAAAGTTGAGCCCAAAAGTTGTATTATCATCCAAAACCAGCCGTCACAGAAAAACACACCTAGGGTTCGTAACCCTAGGTGTGGGGCCCCACAAAGGGGCCCCACGCATCTGCTACGCGCGCAGCCCAAGGGGCGCGTGCTTGGCACACGCCCGCAGGCGCGTGCCAAGCACGCGCCTCTGCAGGGCGCATGGCGCCCTGCGGCGCGTGCAAGGCACGCACCAGG
The DNA here is from genome assembly GCA_030789695.1 of Scilla litardierei. Classification (NCBI taxonomy): domain Eukaryota; kingdom Viridiplantae; phylum Streptophyta; class Magnoliopsida; order Asparagales; family Asparagaceae; genus Scilla; species Scilla litardierei. The sequence goes on along the minus strand of CM061142.1, from coordinate 187,595,251 downwards.
CAGGGCGCACAGTGCGCCCTGCGGGCGCTCTTAATTTCGCTCGCGCGCAAAAGGGATCCGGCCAAAGGCCGGGTCCCACCTCTTTAAAAAAAAACTTTTTTTTTGTTTGTTTCTTAAACAAAACAATTATAGGCTGGTGTGTGGGCTTCTATTTAAAACACTTTCAAATAGTCTTATTGGGCTTGTTTGGACTCCGATTTCGACGCGGTTCGAACCTGCGAATAGAGCGGGATGAACCCGTCTTATCGGCAACCTTTTCCTTGCGTTAATGTTATTAAATATTGTCTTAAACTATTTAAAACACATTTAATCTCCTTTGCATCAAATACAAAATAGTCCCTATCTAATCTTAAATAATCATTTGCATCAAATACAAATGATCCGAGGGCATATTCCTCTACATCTCCCACTTGCACTCAGGATCATTTATCCCGAATGCAGGAGATGATTGCAACATCTTTTGCAATATTTTATCCCTTGCATCAAATGCAAATTATTCTCCCTAACTAATTTCTACCTATTACTAGACGAAAGATCGCACTCTGTGTGAGACCCTACAGTCTGACCCTTACAACAAGTTGGGCTCGAAGCCCTATACGGCAGTGACCACGAGCAGTGGTTGCCGTCCCTGCTTCAGGCATCATCATTATGTGGTTAACTCATTGACATGAGTATTGTCGGGACCACCCTGACTGTTTCCATGATGAATTCCGCAGTTATAGTCTCTTCGTCTTTAACTATGTCGTGTAGATCAAGTCTAGGGTACGGTCAAACTGTCAACCCCAATAACTTGACTCCGGTTAGTTTCTATCGATCTTTAGTCAAATAATATTGGACTTCTTCCAACAAACTCTGGCCAGAGATTTTACTAAAGACCAAACTAACCCTATGACACTAACTCCCATTGACCGGGAGAGACGAATCCTCTCTTGGTCATTACTCTCCTCATACGCTTCAAGTGACACCCAATCAAAGACCTTTCGACAGGCCTTGCCTCGAAGCTAGGTCATTTGATCTAAGTGGCACCGTTCACGCACAGGTTCGTCAAAATGACCTCAAGTCAAAAGACCAACTAGCCTATCATCACTCAGAGTCATTATTGACAGATTGGTCAATATAACCATATGATAACTCTTGTGGATCGTTCAGTGAACTCATTCTTTAATGAGCACCTGTGTCTCGTCTACGACTTCGCCAAGTCAAGCGATCATGAGATCATCGCCACCGCTAAACGGTGAAGACTAAGACACAATGGTTTATCCGATGTTTCGATATCCTTGTCTCGAAACATCTACGACCACGAACCCTTTTAGACTTATGCTACAGACGGTCAAACATTTCTCCATGATCGAGATACTCATCTCGATACCTGTTTGACCTCGCATAAAGTCTCAGGACTTTACCTAAGTTAATATCTAATGTTAACTACATTATAACATAACTTAGATAAATTTTCTACCAAACAGCTTACTGTTATTTCGAACAAGATGTTTGTGTTATTCACACACAGAGATAGATTGCCTCGAAGGCATCTTCTCTCAACATCTCCCACTTGCACTCAGACCCATTTATCTCGGTATCTAATACCGTTTTTACACATAAGTTTTCCCGACTTCATGTGGTAGAGCCTTCGTGAGTGGATCTGCTAAAACCGTCTACACTATAGACTTAAGGGGTTTCTATGTTCATGTTAGATCAACCATTTGAATCTCATTCAAATAATTCACTTGGTCTGTCGGAATCCATGATATTTATTTCCCTGGATCTTATCCAGTTCATCGTACCTTACGATAATCATTTAAATTAGTTACTGGTCATTTCAAATGGCTCATATTTATTTCTGATAAAGTATCAAACTATTTTGATCACTTTGTCAAAATATATATTACATCCCTTGATGCCTCGCATGTAATTTATACGCTCCCACTGACCTTGAAAACTATCTGGCTAATTCATATAAGTTGGTCCGTCTAAATCATATTTAGAAAAATGGACTTATAAGTGAATGCTCCAATTTTCATGGTCAACTTAAGCGTTTTACATCGAGTTTGGTCCGAGTAGATCTGTGCACATCTACTGGCGAGACGGTTTCAACATAATCCATTTTATAGGAATTAGGATGAAAACGGTTCTCGACCTACATGATTGCACTTCACTACTTTCTTTTCTGCACCAATCTTTCAACGTAAAGATTTACTTGCAGAAAGTGAGGAAACATTTTCCTTGGGTACGTAAACTAAATTCCAAAATTTATTTACGCACATGGACCTATTCTGATTGCATCAAGTTATAAATCGGAGTTACTACTCCGAATTTCATCCCGGAAGTTGACTAAGTCATCATCAGTTATGATGTTTAACTCGACTCTTCGTCTCACGAAATTCAAGTAATTATACAACTTCCTAATGATTGATTTAATGAATATCTTATTGATAATCATAGGACATTATCAAAACCTAGGCATTACAATCTGGGACTTAACCCAGAGAGAGGACTTAACTCAGAGTCACTTACTATGTATCGCACCAAGTCTCACTAAGTGTGATTCATACATTTTAACACATGGATGTGTTAACAGACTTGACCTGAGAGAAAATCACATTTTCTTTTAATTACACAAGATTTTATGTAGCTAAGTATTTGACCATTCGATCTAATCGAATCAGTTTAAATACTTTCTACTTTTCGTTCTTTATTTTATCAGGCTTGTGTTTCATCAAGAACACGTGTCTTAATAAAATATACGAATATCTTATTTTGGTTAAAATAGACTCGGGTACATCAGTATGTACGAGACTGAGTTCGACAACTCATTCTTCCACTGTCTTACAGATGGTTTTCAGCCATTATATCTGAGAGGATAAGATTCACAAGTGTCCGTAGACTTCATAATACGAGAGGTCAGACCCCTCTTTATGTGACTTGTGAAGCTTAGTCTCTCGACACGGCCTAGTCTATTTTACCATATAAGTTTGCTACTATCTTGTGTATTTATATATTAACATTTAATATATATATATATAGTTATTACAAATTACTTAACACAAAACATTGCTTCCGAAGCAAGGTGACGACATTCGTCAAAAAAATGTGTTAGACATTTTTGTATAACTATTTATTCTGAAATCGTGACATCAAAATATATCACATTTTCATTTCCTTCTACTTATGCCTTTACTAATAATAAATTAAACTAACTTTCTCAATTGACTTTTCGGAGTGCCTTCTTCCTTTTCTAAATCACATTTAGATATTAATTAACCCAACATAAATAGTTATGCAAGCATCTTATGTATCCAAACTCTTGAGCTTTGCAATCTCGAGTTTAGCTCAAGAAGTTGCTTGTCTCAAGATCCGGTTGGGATACATAGTCTTGCACCGCTCATGCACTCGTATTCGACTCAAACGGTTTGATCGAATTCTCGAACTTTGCGGATCGGAATTGTTTGTCCATACAACCTTGAGGGTAGCTCGACAAGTTGTATGGAGAAACATACTTCGAATATCATATATGTTCAAGCTGCCTCATATAGAGAAGAGTGACATGTAGCTTTAATTTATTTGTTGGACCCAGAACTTAATGAAATCATATTTCTTAAGTCTGTTCTTTAGAAGGTCATTTAATGTCAACGAGAATATAGTTTAATTCCATCAATTAGAATTTAACTTGATATTCAATTAATCAACTATTTGACCAGTTAACTTATTCCAATATTATATTTTGATTCCTTCGGTAAACATAGTCTTGCCCTAGTTTTTGCATATGTTCAATATTAAATATAGGTAGATTGGCTTTCATCTATCTATATCCTCCCACTATTTTTACGATCGTTTTAAAGCTTAATAACGAACGATTTAATCGAATTTAAAAATTAGTGAAAGAGTGATCCAATCATCCCGAACCTCACAACCTTGAGGAGACTCAACAAGTTGATTGGTTCCATGACTGGTAGACTAACTCTTGGTCAATCACATCACATGTGATTCCCTGTCGATTTTTACCCACAGTCACTTATGATCTTGAGGAGACTCAACAAATCATAATGACTGGTCTAGTCAGACCCTTGATTTCGTGTCCAGATTTGACTCAGATCGATACTCGAGGAGACCCGACGCATCGATTTGGGTCAAGTCTAGACTACATCACATGTATGTTGGAGTTTGTTCCTTAAAGAAAAACAAGTCACAGCTTGAGGAGACTCAACAACTATAATTGTCTTCTTTGAGTTACCAAGCTCCAAAATCAAGGAGGGATACGAATTAATCTTTAATAAGATTTATAACGCATTGACTAGATATAGTCCAGGGTGTCATACAATCATGATTCGTGACATTGCGGTCCAGCGAAACACAGCCAGGGAATTGACTAAGCCAGGATCACTGCCCCTTGTACTAGCAAGGGTTGACCCAGAACTCTTAGCCAAGCACATTGACTGGATCATGGTCCATTGAATGAAGCTTGTCATTTTTGTATGTGTGCCATAGACTAAACAGCTTTTATTAACAACTAATTAATCCTATCAACTAGTTGCATCCTTAAATTCAAAATTTTAGGATTTGTTTAATAACTTTTATTAAGTCCTTATCAACTATAAGGTTCACGTGCTATCCTAATCATTATTAGGATTTTAATAAATTTTATTAACAACGCTAAAAGCGAAGTCCTTTAATGAAAATTAATTATAACAATTAGAATTACAAATTCATTAAAGGGACTACCCTAATCAGGAATTAGGTCTTGAAGTGTTGTTAATGTTTTATTAAAACATAGCATGTCATTAAAATTCAAGTAATAAATTTTAATCATTATTTAATGGCTAACCTAAAGGGTTGTCTTGTGTTATCAAATAAGGGGCAAGAAGACATAGCCATTAAAATTACACTAATTTTATCGCATAAAAAATGTACAACTATTTAACAATTAAATAGACTAAAGTTTATCGCATAAACAATTTTAGCATGCATACTTAAATTTAACATTTAAATTTAAAATATACGATTTTTAAAACATTTTATTTTATCTCATAAAGTAAAAGCTTGTTTAAAAAATCATAACATTTGCATGCTACTTTAAAATATTTATCGCATAAAATTTTAAACTTTTTAAAATCAGTTTTTAAAATATCTTATAAATTTAAAACATCATTTAAAAAATTCCATGTTTAAAATTTATCACATAAAATTTTAAACAACATTTTAAACATATCGCATAAAGTTTTAAAGCTTTAAAATTTTTTTTAAGATTTATCACATAAATTTAAAAAATTCCATTTTAAAACTTACATGTTTAAATTTTATCATATAAAATTTTTAAACAAAAAAAAATTTAAATTTATCGCATAAATTTAAAGAAAACATTTTTCTGTAAAAGCATTCAAATAATAAATTCGCAGTCCAAGATCAGCATACAGAGATGGCTCCGATACCAATGCAGGGTTTTCTGGGACCCTTAGGGCACAAAAACTCTAGTCCCGTTCTAAGTCGGACGGAACATAGACAGAAATGCAGCGGAAAAATTTTATGTTAATCTAATTAACATGCAACCCTAAGGAACCAGACCCTATTAGCCAGGATCTCTGCCAACTTGGGGTGGATCTGACCACCACAAGAGGGATCTAACTACTGCGAATAATTAAATGAAAACTTAAACACATACCCGGAATCTCAGCCCTGGGGCAGGCGAGATGTTCCGCGCCGTCTTCCGAGCTGCTCTCGTCCCACGCCGAGCCGCTCCTTGAACCGCTCCCCGAACCGCTCCTCGAACCGCTCCGCATCCTGAGGCGATCAATCCCATGTCGCCGAGCCAACCACGCGCCGAAGAAATTTTCACGCGAGTGAAACCTCCGCCTAGATTTCGGATCTGAATCCGAACTCCTTTGCGGCTTTGCCAGAGCCCTCAGGAGCAAGGCAGAAATTTATAGGGAGAGGAGAAATATTAATTTAGCTTAGATCCGAGCGTGCTCCAACATTTACGAGAGCCGCTCAGATCTAGAGCTTGGGACGAGTTTAGAGGAAGGGGGCAGACCCCTATTTATATAGGCGGCGACCCCTCCCATCTACTCAATTTCCGATTTGGGACTAAAAATTAGAGTTAATTAAATCAAGTTAGTTTGCACTTCACAAAGTGCAAACTTCCGTGAATTTTAACTCACTCACCGTTGAGCTTCAAGATTGATACAACCTATCAATACGACGAGCGTTCAACGGTGAACGCATAGGAAAAAACCGTTCGTCAATCGGAGTCCGTTTGACCACTCAAACATATGTCCAAAGTTGAGCCCAAAAGTTGTATTATCATCCAAAACCAGCCGTCACAGAAAAAACACACCTAGGGTTCATAACCCTAGGTGTGGGGCCCCACACAGGGGCCCCACGCATCTGCTGCGCGCGCAGCCCAAGGGGCGCGTGCTTGGCACGCGCCTCTGCAGGGCGCCTGGCGCCCTGCGGCACGTGCAAGGCACGCGCCCGCAGGCGCGTGCCAAGCACGCGCCAGGCAGGGCGCACAGTGCGCCCTGCGGGCGCTCTTAATTTCGCTCACGCGCAAAAGGGATCCGGCCAAAGGCTGGGTCCCACCTCTTTAAAAAAAAAAAATTTTTTTGTTTGTTTCTTAAACAAAACAATTATAGGCTGGTGTGTGGGCTTCTATTTAAAACACTTTCAAATAGTCTTATTGGGCTTGTTTGGACTCCGATTTCGACGCGGTTCGAACCTGCGAATAGAGCGGGATGAACCCGTCTTATCGGCAACCTTTTCCTTGCGTTAATGTTATTAAATATTGTCTTAAACTATTTAAAACACATTTAATCTCCTTTGCATCAAATACAAAATAGTCCCTATCTAATCTTAAATAATCATTTGCATCAAATACAAATGATCCGAGGGCATATTCCTCTACAGATTTGGCCTATGCATCGTGCACGGATACATCTACCTTCAATCATGATAACTTCTGGGCATGGATAGCTGGCCTGCCCCGTTTTAACCCCAGCCGAGTGAAATCATCATCTATCATCCATCTGTGTCTCCTCTTTGCTCAGCACCCCTTAGCCACAACCATATTCTGTAAGCCTGAGCCTGGCACTGTCTCCACCACCCAGTTGATCCATCTGAGTGGGATGACCAGATCCATCAGACGTCATGATGACGTCATCCTCCACCCTTACCTCCTGTCTGACACAGCTTGTTGGTTGTGCGACCGTCTACTTTCCACGGCCTCCTCCTCGAAAGAGATATGTTGTGGCAGTTTCTTCACCCTCCTAGTCCTCATGTTAGGATTAGATCTCCCTGCCGATCGTTTGGTAGTGACTGGGCCCACCACCTTGACGATAGACATGCTTGCACGTATGCACATCATTAGGCCACATGGTCGTCGTCACTGGATCTATCTTTTAGATCATGTCCATGAGCCGCATATGATCCTACCGAGCCATGACATGACTCGTATTCAACATGTTCATAGGGATTTGGCTTCTACCAGGAGCACCTATCCAAGTCATCCATGAGCTTGAGCCCATTGTAGAGGCTACTATGGAGGGAGATAGTGATTGGGAGCTTAGTTCAGAGGAAGATCCTGAGATAGTAGATGTCACCACCACCACTTCTGATCATGAAGCGAGCACCTCTGTCCCCACAACTATTGTCACTCCTCCGACCACACCCACAACCACTCCTGCCGAGAGTTCTGATAGGGTAGTTCCCACCTCCACCCCTGAGATTCCTACACATTCACCATCACCTATACCACCCGCTTTTGAGGGTGTTTCTGTATCTGTTGCTCATGCATCTTCTACTAAGCCTATACTTGTTGAGCCTGATTCTTCTGTCCCCACTTCTGTCATCTATGCACATGTGGACTCTGTACATATTGTTTCTCAACCTATCGAGTCCACACATATAATGTCTGCGCCTCCATCTAAGAGCGACATTGTCCCTATCACAGCTTTATTTTCAGACAGCGTCACGGTATTTGTCTCTGCTTCTGTCACCATGATGTATGTATCTGCTGAGATTCTTTCATTCCCACATCTGCACTAGAGCTCACTTCCATTCTTGTTTCAAGGACTGAGCCTACACGTAGATTGCCCTCCCCCGAGTTTGTCTTCCGTCCTCGTTCACACACACAAACACAGAGGGAGAGGGGTGAGACTAGTGGAGCCCACACATCTGGCCGTACACGTAGCTCCGATGCATGTCTTACTGCAGTAGAGACCAAGGCTGCCGATTTGATGCGTGACTTCACTTCCCTTACTCAAGCAGTCTCTTCCTACCATCATTCAGTGCAGGAGACCCACCGAGATGTTAGGGATATCTTAGAGATTCTTATAGCATGATGTGCACCACCTGTACTGCACCACCTGTACCACTAGTACCAGTTATCCATCCTGCACCTCCAGTAGTACCTCCACCAGCACCACTAGTATCTTCTGCACAGCCATCGGATACTACACATGGTCCTCAACAGTGGGACCCATCACCACCTCCAGAGGGTGGTGCCGCTGCCTAATTCGATATTTTGCTCCAGTTCTCCCCTATTATTTCTGGTACCCATCTGTCCACATGGGGGCCAGTGTTGTATAGCTTTGGGGATAACACATTTTGCTGCATACATATCATTTCATCATTTTCATGTCTGTCGCATTCAGACGCATTAAGATCATGCATTTGCATTAGTTTCTATTTTAGTTTTACTTTTCTTATTTCTAAGATTTTTATTTTGCTTTATTTTATCCCTCCCTCCCACCCTTAGCATCGTTTTCCATCCTTACGCACGTGTTCTCAGCATTGAGGACACTGCTGTGCTTAGTTTGGGGGATGAGTTCTATCTTTTTTTTATTTATTCTAATTTCATTTTTTATTTCACTTTTTCTCTTTATTTTTCCATCTTTTTCACCCAATTTGTTTTTTAGAATCATCATTTTTTTTCCTTTTGTGTGCATGCATGTTGGTTTTTATTTTATTTTCTCCATCTTCTTTTCTTTTCTTTTGCTAGCTAAATTCTCTGTGAGGTTAAATCTTATGCCTTCACTGCTATCACAATGCTTATTCTTCATGCCATGCTACTTAGAGTATTTCATAATCTTAATTTTAATAAGTAATTGCAAATAAATTTCTTTTGATGATCTATCTAGTACAAATGCACGAAGCCTATTGAAACTGAATGTGTGGAGTAGTGTTTAGTATATTTTCATTGGATACACACCAAGATTCACGCATCACTAGCATAACTGAAGCCATGCTATTATGTCTGATTCGTACTTCTTGATGCATGCTGGTCTGAAAAAACTTTACTACTTGACTGCACAACTTGTTTATAGGATTAGGAATATTCACGCTTATAAATGAGTTTAGTTGATGTATTATCCTTCTGAACCATTTGTGCACACTTTTGACTGAACCGAGTGTTATATCAATTCCTTCTCCACATATACCTTATATTCTCTACATGTCACTTGATTTTCATTTCCAAAGTATTTTTTATCACGTCCATCCCCAAAATTCCCTACAAATGCAAATTTTGCTCCAAAAAAATCAAAAAAGCCAAAAATGAGCCAATGAGCCAAAAATGAGCCAAAAATCAAAGTTACCATTCTTATAGCTCCTACAAAAATAAAAAAGAAGAAACAAAGTTTCAAAATTCAATGAAAAACTCAAATTTTATCGTTTGGAGCCAATACATATCCTTTTAGGAAAACAAAAATTCAAGGAAACCAAAATTCCCATTCCATACAAATTCTTTGGATGTCATGCATCAATTCAAGCTTGGGGGAAAAATCTTTTGGTCAAATGAGTGAGCATGACATTAAAGTGGAGTTGTGCACCAAGGGGAGAGTTTAATAATCCTGAAACTTAATGAAACAATTAAGTTACGGGGATTTCCTCTGATTTGATATGATTATGTGTATGTCTTGATTTTTTTTTTATTCTATACGGCATGCCTGGTATGAAATTTTACGCTTCTGTTATAGCTTTGGATTGAAAAGTCTGTAGCCAATGTTATGTGTACTTGACGTTATGAAACATAGGATGTGGATATAGGTGAAGTGTATGAACCCTAGAGAGATCCCTTTTTATTCAATCTTAAACTCTCAAGTACTTCACTTTTATATGATATGAAATCTCTAGGTAACATGTGAGTTATTTTCAAAGTTGTTGTGATATGTAGTGAATAACCAGAGATTAGAGAGAATATCATTGTGTTCTTTTCCATTTTATTATTTTCATATCCCGGTGAACTTCCTTTTCGTCTTCCTCGAGGACGAGTAAGAGGTAAGTTTGGGGGATTTTGATGTATTCATATTTTCTATACATTTATCGCATCATTTCATGCCATTTTAGTCGATGGAAACTCATTTTTTATCGCTCATTTGATCGTTTATGGGATTATATTACTTTCGGAGCTTTAATCTCATTTTCAGGAGTTTCGATGTGATTTGGACCAAAATGGAGTTATGGACACATCTGAGATCGCTAGAGCATCAATAGAGTGACATACAAGGTGCTTGACTTGGTGGAGAAGAAGACTTGAGGAGAAGAGGAGGAAGGAAAGAGAAGAAATCAAGAGATCAAAGCTTCACAATACCTCGGCCATTCCAGGTCACTCGACCCAGTGGACTTGTCCACTCGGTCCAAGTGGGCTCAGCCAAAGAAAAGATGAAGTTTCAAATCTCCTATTAGCATTTTGGACCACTCGGTCCGAGTGGCATCCCCACTTGGTCCGAGTGGGTTGGGCAAGAGAAGAAGACATTGACACTTAGCCGAATTTGAGGACTTAAAGGTCACTCGACCAAGTAGCTTTGCTACTCGGCCGAGTGAGATATTCGAAAGAATGACTTTTCAAGCAATTCTGAAGCCCAGCAGCTCGACCGAGCAAACTCACCTGCTCGACCGAGTGCCAATGTGACTCAGTCGAGTCAAACTCTTGACAGAGCGACATTTTTGAGCTACTTTCAGACTCTGCAGCTCGACCGAGTGGCATCCCCACTCAGTCCGGACGTAAACTACTGCAACTTGAAGGCTAAGGTGTCGACGACGTGACGGCGCCCGACTCGGACCGAGTGGCATTGCCACTCGGTCGAGTCGAGCGGCTATCCAATGAATTTCTAGACCGACGATTGGGCTTTTGCTTGGTTTTTGTGGGTCTAACCCGCATGTATAAAACGATATTTCCTTCCTAAGTTGAGAGGAGAGTTCACGTTTAGATTAGTTTGAGTTTTCTTTAGCCGTCGCTTATTCTTGGGAAGAAAAGCTTGGATTTTTGGAGATGCTTTTGCATTGGAACCTTGTGATTCTTAATTTTCTAAAGAAGACTTCTTTGTTCTATTGGTTTGGTATTGAATCCTTTCTCTTTTCATTACTGTTTATGATATTAATCTATGCGACGATGTTTAATCTTACTATTGTAATTGCTATTATTATTATTTTCGATTTCTCTATGAAATGTTAGTAGTTCCATCTAGGGCTAATGGATGAGCCCTAGGATTTTAGGGTTTAGATATGAACGTAATGATTTTTAGGTTAATTTGGTGAATATGAACATGATGTGGTTGATCTAACCAATTTTATAGCGTTCTCATCTAGGGTTTGTGATCCACGATAGTGGCACTTGCCCTAGATAGTATCATATAGCCTTGATTAGGGTCTTTAGTGGATTCACTTAGGGTTCATGATCCACGATAGTGGCACACACTTTACGGGTCTCCACCGATGCCATATATTACTAATTGATGATATACGATAGTAGTGTCAATAAGAGAAATCATATCACGAATTGAAACTCCAATTCACGATAGTGACGTGAGTGGAGATTGAGAATTTATTGTCGATCATAATGCATGCATCGCGTGTAAGACCATCCACGATGGTGGGGCTAAGCACTGGATATGTTAGATGAGTAGTTCAACGATAGTTGGCAACGATTTCACATTCAAGATGCGACAATCTCGCCCTAATAACTAAACATAACCTAGAAATTATAATCTAGCATCGACATCCAACGATCCTAGTGGTGACTCCTAGCGCCCTAGTTTCCATTCTACTGTTTGCAATTGTGAGAGATTTTCGTGACAAAAACATCTTGGATACACCCATAACTGACACAGTCACACAACTTTGAAACAAAACCCAACGCTTATACCAATCGCCTTCCATGTGGATCGACAACCTTTACTATATTACAAAGCCTCGACATTGTGTACTTGCAGACTCGAACACCCAGTCACCCACTGTGACTACACGTATCCATCAGTACGCATATATTCAAATTCTACGTATTTTCATAAATTAAAAGTATTTTATAATGGTTGGTTAGGAGTATAATATCAAATTGGTTTCAAAATCATTTATTAAAAAATATTTTGTAGTATCAATATAGTTATAGCCTATTTTAGTGAGTGCGAATGCCATCCAATACCCCTAAATAATTTATATAATAATTTAGATTTAATTATTACCGATATGGCCGTATCAATTATTTTTCTATATAAATGTTATCAAAACGATTTCAAACTTCTGCCATGTGATTCTATGATCATTTAGGGATCCCCATATTAAATTCGCAATTTTCTGGAGTCAAATCGATATAGAACCCGCAAACCTGTGACATATACGTTTTGGCCCAAAACTCGTATCTCCGTAGCTCAGACTTCGGAATGGACCTCGTATTCGTGATCCTCACGATGATACGAACCGTGGCTATGTTTTAGTAATTTTTCGGAGTCATTTAACTTCAGGGGCAAAATCGTAATTTCGTTACTAAATTTTACTAATCACAATTCACTAATTACCTTTAACCTTTACTAAACCATGATTAACCTACCCTAAAACTATCGGCAGCCTCAGATATGAGGAAAATGTGATCTTCCATGTTCATCCCCCTAACCCCTTAGTCAACTCTTCCCACCAACCTCTTAATGAGGTTTGAATTATATAACCCAAAATTAATGCCCTAATAATGATATTATATTATTTCCTAACACTTATATTTAAACCCTCAGCTTCTCCCTTCCTCAGACCAACCCCGAACCCAGGCAACCCTCTCCCCCATTCATGTAACGAAACCCTCTCTCTCCCCCTCTCATCTTCGACTCCCCCTCCCTGTTCTCCGGGCTGCCCCTCCCTAGTCGTCGCCAGCTCCTCTCCCTCTGAGCCTTCATGTTCCCCACACTCCAGAGGAAGCTACATTTGCTCAACCCCTGCCCATCAGAGTGCCACTCGCTGCCTCCTCAACGTCCCCTCCCTCTGTCGAGCTCATCCTCCTCCTCTCCACTTGAACGATGCACCCCACGACAGTTGTTGCACCCTTTGTCACCCGCGAGTGCTTCCCACCATCTCGCCGTGCTCCGACGACGCCCTGGAGCTCCACCGGAGACCCTCCTCTGCGTCAAAGCAGCAACCCCAAGCTCGCTCCTCCGAGCTTCTTGCCGATCTCCGAGGGCTTCATCGCCATGTCACCCTCTTCGACGCCCGACGCCACCAGCGGCTCCCCCACACCGCCCGCTCCTCACCTCGCCTCTCCGATGACAACGCCACCCACGTCGAATGTCGAAAACCTGAGCACTCCGCCCGCTTCTCCAAGCTCCCCGTCTTCGCTCGCTGCTCACCGCCGCACCTTCGCCGCTCGCCGCCCCCTGACCCTGCTGTCGTCCGCCCTGCCTCCGCCCGCTCCCTCGCTGCTAGTCGCCGACGACAACTCTCCCATACGACGCAGCATCGAGTGGTTGGAGGTGAGACGTGAGTGCATGGGAACATATACATATACGTATACGAAAATACGTATATATTTAATATGAATGATTCGTAATAAATTGATATTAAATTGTACATGGCTCAGAAAAATACGAGACAAGGCCCAGATAATCAAAAACAACAAAACGACCCATTGTGCTGATTTCATCACCAAAAGTTAAGTATATCTCCCACAATGATTTTTCAAAGGCAAAACTTAATAAAGCAAAATTCGCTTTAAAATTCGTATCATAAGATTTTCACGTACACTGACGTACGAGAAAAATATATGTTGTATTACTAGTTAATACAGTCGTTTGACCCCATGTGGAAAGAATTCTGACGTATGGTTTACCCTAGAGAAATCTTTGAAAAATATAATGAAAAATCGTTTTCTCATTTTTTTTTGTCGTATAAATTAAGAAAAATCCCCATTAATTAGTTTAAGATCTTGAAAGATGTTTACTAGCCTTAGAAAAATACTTTGAACTTATTCATCCTTAATTGCTTAGTCAAAACCGTTTTCTATACTCGTTTCTTTAAATTATTGTGCATTTCTACACTTCATATAATTGCGTAACTAAATCACAAAATAGTGAAATTGGTTGAGATTATTGAATGGACTGATGAGACATCTTACGCATCTAATACGATGCAACTGAACTGAATATAATGAATGGAAGATGGAATTTCAATATAATGAACGGAAGATGGAACTTTAATAAAAGTGAATGGAAGATGGAACTTCAATATAAATAGACAGTACACGTACTTTTGACCGGCACTTGACTTGACCCATGGGATTGTAGTAGTCTATGATCACAAGTGTTACGGAGTGGCTGTAGGCACCCATACCGAATACCTCCAACACATTACGGAGGTTAGAGCTTGACCGTCGCCATATAGGGTCGGTGAGCAACGTCACAGATTGGCTCCCATCACAAGGCGCATGTTGGTCATCTCCCGTACTCCTGGACATGGACTTATCACTAGAATATATTGGTTATTAATTATTACTCTAACCTCTTTTCTACAGGTTGCTGACAACGTTACAGTTTCGTTATTAAATGTTAAATTGTTACAGGTTGCTAATGGTATTGCAAATGGCTATCAAATGATTAAATTGCTGCATGTTGCAAATTGTTGTGAATGTTTAACTACTATAACTCTTTTAAAATTAAACTTATTGCTTGTCTTTAACTCTTTTTAAAATTAAACTTATTGCTTGTTTTTAAAGTTCAGCATGGTTCAATTTTAAATACCTTACATTTGTTTTGGAGATTATCTTGCCGAGTAAACCTCGCTGACGGACATTTCACTTTGTTGTTTTACGAAATGTCCGTCAGGTATCGATAGTGAGTTCTCTGAAGAAATTATAGCAGGAGTTGAGCCAGTGCTCAAAGGATATATGGAGTACCTACCTGCTGTAGATTAAACGATCACCTTCGCGACTGCACCTTTATATTTGAAATAATGTAATTTGTGTACTTTTGTTTGTATTGGCCAGGATAGGCCTAAGATGTATCTTAATTATTGTACGCTGGATATGTAATAATGTTGTTTGGACTGCTTCTTAAATTTGCATGCAAGGACCTGCAGTTTTTACACAGATGCCTAGTGTGTTTAAGACAATGATAAAGAAAAGAAAAGAAAAGAAAAGAAAAAAGTATACCTCCTTGTTTTAAGCACATCACGGATCCGCTCGCGTCCTCGCTCCCGATAGAATGGAAAGCGATGCGTGACATCCACATACGACAATCAGCGGAGAAAAAGAAAACTGAAAACCATTGGTCCATAGCCATCTGAAATTGTTGATCAGTGTCGCACTCTCTCTCCCTCTCAGACTCTCTCTCGACAATATCTTTTTGGGGTTTTGAATCTTTGTCCTGTCACCAGCAAGAATCGGTGCCAGTGCTGCTCTATAATCGGCATCTCTCTCTCTCTCTCTCTCTCTCTCTCTCTCTCTCTCTCTCTCTCTCCTCTCTCTCTCTCTCTCTCTCTCTCTCTCTCTCTCTCTCTCTCTCTCTCTCTCTCTCTCTTGGTGCCACAAGAACTAGTGAGTTTATTCGTTTGATGTTTGGAATTTTTAGGGTTTTGATGCAGTTTTCAGCTGGCTTAGGTTCGAATTGATGCTACATATAGTGGTTTATCATTTATGCACATTTTCTGGATGTTGGGATTGTTGTAAATTTTTTATTATTATAAATCTTTTTGTTTTAGGCAACGAAATTTCGAGTTGCTAGATGTGTTTGGGTTTTGGTGATGGTGATTGGTGGGAGGATCTGGATGGTTTTTGGTTGTTTTTGGGAGGTGTCTTATTAGTGGCTCAAACTTGTAGAAGATGAAAGTGATCATGAAGATTCTATGAGAAATTGATACTTAGTTTTATCAAAATCACATACTTCACGGACGCAAAGATCGTGGTCCCAGTATTCCACCGTTTACGTTGGGGTATTAAGGTTACACGAAACTTGAGCAGATGTTGCAAATTTTTCTTATTGAGGTTGTCTCATAATCTTAATTTCAGTTTTCTAACATGAGAGCCTTTTGAATCTTATTTTTATTATTCATTGTTCTTGTTAATAAGGCGCTCTTGTTATATAGTGTGTTATGTTTTAAATGATTTAAGATAAATTGATCTTTAAAATGTGTTAGGTTAGATTATTACTAATTACATTGATTTATATTTTAGGTGGAACCGTGGAGGGTTTGAACGAGGATTTATCAATGTCTTTGGCTTTCCCCTCTTCAATTCATGATAGATTATTCTTGATCCAAGTTTTATTTAGGTTAATTACTTTAAAATTTGATTCTTTAATACTAATCATACTATTTGCTTGGTAGCTTGAGGGAAATTTATTACATGCTCGATCGCCTTCACATGGGCCCTAATTTCGATCTCGCAGTTTTTTTCTACGATTTTTTAAGACACATTATGATATCTTAGGTTGTATCTTTCTAGGCTAAATGCTTTAGATATTGATCTTTGTGCACTATTGATTATTTTATTTTCTATTTATTATGTTGTGTGTTGTTTAAACAATGTCTACTAGAAAATTTGCCAGTGGATATGGAAAACGAAAAAAGGGACTTTAAAATTAATTCAATCTCAAAGGAAGCCCTTGATGAGTTTATTTTAAATAAGCAAAATGAGACATCTAATTCAAGAGAAGAAGTAACAATTGGGGAAGAATTAGTAGATATATAGTGTAGAAGATATTATGGGTGATGATGGTCATATAACAACAATGGAAATTACTCCAATGGTTAATAAGGAAAATAAAGAGAACCCAAAAAAGAAGAGATGAATTTTATGACTGATGAAGTTATTTATGACCCTGATAATTAGAAAAATATTGAAGTAAAGTTTAGAGATACATCGTTAGAAAAAGGTCTAATTCGATAGTGCAATTTCAATTTTCCCTTTGATGAGATTAATAGACACATCTCTACCACTTTTTACACTAGAAAATTAACAAATGGGGAAATAAATGGTAGAAAAAGGTTTGTGTACTATAAAGTAAATGATAGAGTATATTGTTTTTATTGCAAGTTATTTAATTCAAAAATTTATACTAGGCAATTTGTGAATGAAGGAACAAAGGATTGGAGAAATGTTAGCGCTAAGCTCAAAAGTCATGAAACAAGTCACGAACATATAACTGGCATGAGTAAATGGGTTGATGTAAAGAAGTGATTTAAGAAGAAGGAGACAATTGATAAAAACATTTAAAAGAATATCAACAAAGAAAAGGAACATGTGAAAAAATTATTATTGAGGATTATTTTTGTGGTTAAACATCTTACTAAATCTAATCTTGCATTTCGTGAGAAGAATGAGAAGATCTATAAACCTAATAATGGGAACTTTTGGAGCAATTGAGATGAATTCAGAAATTTGATCATGTGATACAAGAACACGTGATACGAATACAACATAATGAGGTTCATACTCATTATTTCAGTCATGACATACAAATGAATTAACAGAATTGTTAGATTTTGAAGTTAAACAAGTAATAATCGAAAAATTGAAACAAGCAATTTATTTTTTTATCATATTTGATTGTACTTCCGATGTAAGCCATTAAGAACAAATGACTCTTATCGTAAGATGTGTGAATTCTTTGGTAAGTCTAATCAAAATTAAGGAGTGCTTTTTTGAATTTATGAAAGTAGATAATACATCGAGAAAAGGTCTATTTGATATACTTACAGGTGCTTTAGAAATGCATGATCATGATGTAAGTGACATAAGATGCCAATGATATGAAAATTAATTTAACATGAAAGGATTACACAAAGACGAGCAAAAGAGGCTTTTAGATATATATCATATAGCATTTTAAACACAGTGTTGTGGTCATAGTCTTAATCTCGTATTTTGTGATGTGAGTAATTCATGTGCTTATCTTTTTTTGGTGTGGTGCAACGTATATATTGTTTGTTTTCTTCTTTTACAAAGAGATAGAAGGTCTTGCAAGACCATGTACCTAGGTTTATTTTTTGAAGCAATCTCTTTAGCTAAATATGAGATCGAAGACTTTGAAATTCTATTGTCCATGATATTTGGTATGGTATATTGTTTGCAGTGAATTTAATGAGTAAGAAGTTACAATCTAAATATATGCATCTTCACATTGCTATTATTCAATTAAAAGGCCTTATTTCTTACTTTGAAAATATAGTTAGAATGAGTTTGAGTCTGCCATGAATTCTACCAAAGAAATCGCAAAAGAATTAGATGTTAAACCTAAGTTCCGTGAGCAACATGTGATTCATAGAAATAATAGGTGTTATGAGAATAATGATGATGAAGTTAGACTTTCTATTGAAGAATCTTTTCGAATTGAGTTTTTCCTGTATATATATTTTTATTTTTTTTTGAAAACCCAGAAAAATCCCCAACCCCCTCCCCCTGCCTTCGGCTTTTTTTAAGGAGGGTAAAGCGAGAGCCCGGTCGAGACTATGCAAACTGGGGGGTGACCGCCGTGCCCCCAACGGCCCCCGGGTTAGTCCGAGAGGGGAGATGTAGCCCCAGGGTAAATAATTCTACAACAAATTCCACAATAATTACCAAGTCACGGCGGCCATAGGCCTCGAACCCTGCACCCCTTGGCTTTGGAGCGGAATGACTTACCACTGGGACACCCTCTCGTGGGCATATATATATATATATATATATATATATATATATATATATATATATATATATATATATATATATATATATATATATATAGTAGATCAAGTTGTTGCTTCAATTAAAACAAGGTTTGAACAATTTATGGAGTGTGAAAAAATAATTGGATTTTATTTGAATTAGAAAAATGTTCAAATGAAAGTACTTAGAAAATTTGTTGCATATATCTTTAAAAAATTTAAAAGTCAACGAACGTTCTGATATTGATTGGATGTGATCTTTTTCAGGGTTAAGTGTTCTAAAAGAATTCTTACTTGTAGAAATTAATGTTCCAATTTTGATTTTAGATTATGTTACTAAGACGGATTCTTTTCCTGATACAAGCATTGCTATTGACTATCCCAATAACAGTTGCTTCAACAGAAAAACGTTTTTCCAAGTTGAAAATACTAAAAACATATTTAAGATCAATCATGACTCAAGCTAGGTTAAATGGGTTGAGTATGCTTTCGATTGAGGGAGAGATATACTCAAATGTCTTGAATATAAACCTTTGATTAAAAAAAACTTTGCTTCTCATAAAGCTAGAAAAATGTCAAATAACTTGAAGGATGAGAGTTGTTTCTCACTTTGTTTTGTAATATTTTTTGGGTTAATATAAAGCTAAGGAGCCGGTATCATCCATCTTAGGGAGCGTAATTTTTTCAGTGACATGGAGTATCATTGATGCTTTTGATTTAAAACATGATCTTTATTTGCCTTAATTTTAAGCTTGTAACATGCTTGGTTTGGGAGGGGTTCTACCATTCCTTATTTGACTTATGTAAAGGCTATTTAAAAATTTTATTTTAATACTTATGCCCTCACATTTTGTTTCACTTTAGGCCCAATTTATGATTGAGCTGGCCCAACTCATGAGTCTCTTTTGCAATGTTCTTGTCTAGCAATATGGATCACCTACATCAATTATGCAAGGAGTGTTATTCGATGGTTTATTAGGCAACAAAGAAATTTAAATTTGTTCACCTAGGCAAAAAGATTCTACGCTTATTGCAATTGGGGCAAAAACAATCTCTCTCTCTCTCTCTCTCTCTCTCTCTCTCTCTCTCTCTCTCTCTCTCTCTCTCTCTCTCTCTCTCTCTCTCTCATGGTTAAGCTGGCCCTAGTCATGAGTCTCTTTTTGCAATGTTGACTTGTCTAGCAATATGGATCACCTACATCAATTATGCAAGGAGTGTAATTCGATGGTTTATTAGGCAACAAAGAAATTTAAATATGTTCCCCTTGGTAAAAAGATCTGCTCTCTCTCTCTCTCTCTCTCTCTCTCTCTCTCTCTCTCTCTCTCTCTCTCTCTCTCTCTCTCTCTCTCTCTCTCTCTCTCTCGTTAGTTCTTGGGTTCAAGACTAACGTTATTTTGATGATGATCAATACATTATATTAGTGTGCTAATCAATCTTATGTTTTTGTCTCAGTTTATCTTAATGATTATATGTTGATGAGACAAAGAATAATGCTTGGAGGATATTACAAGGGATATCTTAAAGACCTCCAAAAGTGATGGTGTGCTCAAGCTTGGATGATGTCATGAAGATCATCTAATGGAGCCAAAGCTTGGAGCATGATTATGGATGGACATCTAGAGGAACATTGCCAAAGCTTGGAGCTTGATGAAGGGAAGCTCATCAAGGAGTGCCAAAATCTTGGAGATGTTGGGGAGCATCAAGGTATAGTGAGCTTGAAGACTTAGACTCTAGGAGATGCAATATGTAATCCATGTAATTTCAATTACTTGCATTTCTCTTTTTGAGTCTAGGATTATTGTGATGCCTTGATAGATGGTCAAACTCTCGTGCATATGCATATAACCATCTTAGTGAGCCTTAGGATTATCATAGAATCCAACCCTATAGGTTCATCTTGCCCAAAGACTCATTTGGAGTCTCTGGCTCTCCAACAGTCGCCTGATGAAGGTTTTACAGTCGACTAGGTGATTTCCAGTCGCCTGTCGAGCCTTCTACTGTCGACTGTGGTGCATAGCTCAAGTCAACATTTTTATTGACTCTTCTTTAGCTTTTCACATCAGTCGACTTATGTTCAGTTTACAGTCGCCTGTGTTTCTACAGTCACCTGTGAATTGGTCGACAGTCGACTGTGCGCATCTTGCATTTTCTGGGCTTCATCCCAATTTGTAAGACAGTCGACTGATGAAGTTTTTATAGTCGTCTGTATATTTACAGTCGCTTGTGAAATGGCCATCAGTCGTCTGAAAGGCGTAAGTGTAAAAAATGCATCTCTCTCTGTTTTATCTCCATCCCTGCAGCAGTCGCCTGATGAAGGATATACAGTCGACTGTCTATTTTACATTCGCCTGTGTAGTCTTCTACAGTCGACTGTCCTGGCTCAGATTGTAGCCGTTGGGATTTTTTTAGCCATTGAACAGTCGACTGGCATTTGTTCATCAGTCGACTGTCTGTGCCGTAAACTGCCAAAATATAGTCGTTGCAGATTTCTTCTCTTTGGGTTTTTGGCTGGTTTTATGGGCTCTTCTTGGCTTCCTATATATATAAGATGGCTTAGTTCATTTAGAACTCTTGGTTAATATTGAATATCTTTGAGAATCAATAGCCACTCCTAATCTCTCCCATTTTCCCTCTCATGAGCACATTCCTCTTCAATGCATTGAAGCTAGCTCATAAAGAAATTCTCCAAGGGATCTAATTCAATTCATTTCTTAGAGATCATCTTTCTTCTCTTTATTTTCATACACTCAAGTGAGAAGTGTTAGGATTCATTTCTAGAAGAGAGAAAGATCATCAAGTGCAATCAAAGCCTCATCTCAAGCACGTGAATTTCATTTGCATGCCTTCTTCTTCGCATTAGTAAGATCATATCAAGACATAGGTAAGTGTTATTTCGTTTCACCTTTATGATACCCCTAATTCTCTTAGTGGAAATTAGATATTCTCTTAGTGGGAATAACTCTCTTTGTGGGAGTACCTCTCTTTGTGGGAGTTTGGTGTCCTAGTGTAGGGCTAATCCTAATTCTCTGTGTGGGAATTAGTAATTCTCTGTGTGGGTGTTAGACCCTTGTGTAGGGTTGGCTTGGTTCTTGTGTAGGACAAAATCCTCTGTGTGAGGTATCTCTTTATGGGATTTGTATTCACTTCTCTTTGTGGAAATTATAGTGAATACTGGTGTGGCTAGACGTACCCAAGTTTTGAGGAACCAGGGTAAAATCCTTGTGTTTGTGATTGTTGTTATTGAGCACTCTGTTTATTTTCTGCTACTTATTGTACTTTAACTTTAGTAACTTTTAATTAAGCACTTTGCTTGCTATTACACTATTCCCCCTAGTGTGTGTAGCCCTGCAGGGTCACTTACATCTCTCTCTCTCTCTCTCTCTCTCTCTCTCTCTCACCCTCCCTCACCCTCCCTCCCTCTCCCCCTCCCTCTCTCCCCCCATATGGATGGATTCTTATGCACTAAGCATCGATGATTATAGAAAAGATGAATAAGAACCAAGTATTACGATAATATGTAGTGGTAAATGTAATAAAATGTCTAAGTTAAGTAGCAAATAGATACAATGCAAATTACTCAAGATCAATCACAAACAAACAAAATTTATCTTGGTTCACAAGCCCATAAGAGTAAACTATATAACTTGACAAATAACATTTACTAATCATATAACCCAGTCTCAAAATCCTACGATTAAACACTCTCAAGACCAGGGACAACCTTTCCTCCTTAACACCTGAGAAAAACCTTGCAGTATGAAAAGTACAAAGTCTCTTATAGCCATAAATTCACATGCATGGGGATCTAATGATGGCTAAGGAGAAGAATTCTATTCTATATGAAAAGAACTTAGAAGAACATAATTGTATGATAGAGTTTTGACTTGTTCTTGGCTTAAAAAGAATATGAAAACAAAATTTAACAAAGGCCAAGTTATGTGAACATGAGAGGATTCAATCCATATATATAGCGTTTGATTCCAATGTTCATAAAAACATAGCCATTGCAACTAATTCAACGGATATATCATGCAAGGACATAACCAAAATACATGGTTATTAGTTGACTAGGATGAACATTAGTCGACTAATGGTTAAAGCCAATGATGGATTTACAATCAGTATTAGTTGACTAGGAAGCTTATTAGTCTACTAATGATAAGAATATAAAGTATACAAATCTACGTTAGTTTATATTACCAGACTAATGCACTGTAGCTAGTTAATTAATTCAATATAGAAGTAACTACTAGTCAACTAATATAGGAGTTATGTACAAATGTAGAACACTCTATATTAGTCAATTAATAATATCATTCGTTAACTAATAGACTCAGAATGGAAAAAATCAAGTTTAGTATTAGTCAACCAATGAATGGGTTAATCGACTAATGAAAGTTGGATTTGAATAATGAAGAACGAAGACTGTCAGTCTATTACCAGGGGTTTATTAGTCGACTAAAGATGCTAGAAATCAAAGGTTAAGCTTAAAATTAATATGCGTCGATTGATAATAGGTTTCATGGATGTTATAAGTCTTGTAACATATTGATATGATGTGTGTGAGCATGTCTTCAAGACTTTAACAAAGCATATCTAAGACAAAGAATAAAAGATACATTATGAATACAATAATATATCAACATAGACTAAATGATGTACCAATAATGTCCAAGTCCTTCTCAAAAATGATGCATCTAATCTTGAGCATTGACACCTCATTAAATGCTTTTTTATAGCTACACAAATCAAGTTAGTGCAAGCAGGTTGTTTGATCATCATCAAAATATATATTGGAATGATCCAATATCTAATATTCTTCCTCTTTTTGATGATGATGAACAAACATATATGATATAATAAAATTTAAAAATCATAACCAAAATAAGCATGCTCCTCCTGTGTTGATGCTTCCCTTAATATTTCTCTACCTTTGTCATCATAAAAAGGGAGTCACATCAATTTCGATTATTTTTGTCTGAAATAATATTAGTATGTTTTCCCTTCTACATTTCTAGGTATCTAAAAAAATAAACATGAATATTATAGTACCTATTTTATATTTGATCTTTGGGATTAGTCATAAGAAATCTAATTCCATTTAAGATTTAACGTCTTAGAATGAATATACATATAATTCTTATAATTATGCACATTTTTATGAAATTATTAATGTCTACATTCTTATCATGTGTGCATGCATCTTTAAGTATCCACATAGATATTAAATGAGATTTAGCATGCTTTTTCATATGTGATTTATAATGTATTCTAAATGAATCAACCTTTTGATTGCTTGCGTTCTTACTGTACATAAAAGCATGGGTTTTCTTAATTTGCATAGAATGCAAAATTTTAAATTTATGAACATATTTACTAAAATTATAACCTAATCTTAATTTAAAGTTTGAAGCATGCTGATATGATTATAATGTGCTTAAGTTTCCTTTGACCTCATTAAACTTAGTCTCGTTTAATGTAATATCAGCATATTTGAGTTTAATACAAGATATATCTTTATTAAAATTAATAATTCTTGTATTTAAAATAAGGCATTCTTTTTAAGCAAATTATTTTTATCACACAAATTTTTATTTTCTAAAGTTAATTGTTGATATTCATTAATCATATTATCAAAGCTAGAATGTTTTAAAAACTCTAGCATCGTGTGAATTAAGAAGTTATGATCATTTTAATGACTTATAATTACTATTTAATTTCTTATAACTAACATAGAAGTCATTGTATACTACAAATAATTCATTGTAGTGCCCTGGGAAGCTACTGCACATGTACTAGAGGGGGGGTGAATAGTACTTTTAAATAATAAGGAGAGTTATTCCTAATTATCGTGCAATTAACAAACAACGTTGCGGAATAACTACAATCAAGAATTAATGCAAACGCAAACACAATGGTTTAATGGGTTCGGATCCACCCAAGTCTCCCCGACTTGTTCCCGGTGATCCTACGTCCCAACCACCCGGATCCCTTCCGGATACTTGAGTTAGAAACCCTAACTCAAGATTTCCAATATGAACACTTGCGAAAACCTCACAAGCGCAATCGACCTACAATCGATGACCGTGACTCCCACAACCCGGGATCACGCAAAACCTCTCACAACCGAGAGTATACAATTCAAATATAACTGAAATGAAATGCTTACCAACAAAATACCTATGCCTTGAGATTTCTTACCAAATTAGGGCAAAGAGGATTTTGATGGAGGAAGAGTCACCAAACCCTAGCTTCAAGAAGATGACCAGCAATGGAAGCCTAGGGATGAGATGGATGACCTAGAATCAAGCCCTTGGCTTGGAAGGCTCACAACCAATGAATCTCTCTAGAGGAATGAGAGTGAGGGAGAGATTCTTGATAATGGGAGAGCTTGAAGATGAGAGTTGAAAGAACTTCTCTTTGAATCAATAGAGCTCTGAAATAGCAGCCTTGGATCCTATGAAATAACCCCTTCAGGTATTTAAAGGATCAAGAGAAAAGAGAGAGAGAAACGTCGCTTTCAAAACTCCAACGGATCTAAATCTGAAGCAGACTAGTCGGTCAAAGAACAACCACTGACCGACTAGTTCATCAACTAGTCGGTCGGTGAAACAACATGAACCGACTAAGAGGTGAACAGTGAACAGATGAAGATTTCAGACCTAGATAACTAGTCGGTCCAAGAAGACATTCTGACCGACTAGTTTCACAACTAGTCGGTCAGTCAGTGAACGTAGACCGACTAAGAGGCAAAGTGAAATAGTCTGAATACACATTGACTTAGTCGGTCCAAGAACAAAAGTTGACCGACTAGATTGTCAACTAGTCGGTCACCAAACGTTCTTAGACCGACTAACGATAAACAGTAGCTTAGGAGAAATTTAGCATGAACAGTAAGTCACAACTAGTCGGTCAAAGAAGCATCACTGACCGACTAGTTCACAATATAGTCGGTCGGTGAGTCAACGTAGACCGACTAACTGTAAACAGTACTGAACAGGAAATTAAGGAAGCAAACTAGTCGGTCCAAGAATAGTTGCTGACCGACTAGATCACCATCTAGTCGGTCAGTACTTCTTCTTGTACCAACTAACATGCACAAACAAGTCCGAATCGAAGCGCGACGCTTCGAGGAAGTTAGAATGAACTTGTACTAAGATCCTAGAGCTACGATATGAGCGTAATGAAGATAGAAATGTAAGAATTACTCAAGGCTTAACATTCTATAAATCGAAGCTAAAAGACTATAAAATAAACCTTAGCGATCCGTCTTCAAAGCTTCAATCTTCATTCTTGACTTCAAAGAAGGCACAAAAGCTTCAACGAAGCTTTAGGCATGCGATCACGCGCTTTGAGAAGTCTTGAGACGTCGCTTTGGATGTTCTCGTGAATTTGGCGACGATCTCCATAACTGCGCTCACAAATTGTTAGTTCATGATATATTTATGTTTGGTCATCATCCAAAACCAAATCCGGGGAGTCCAATACTCAACATTCTCCCCCTTTTTGGTGATGACAAACCAACATAAATAATAATCAATAAGAATGTGCTAAATGAAATATACTTACTCCCCCTGCATTGATGACACATTAGTTCCATATGAAATAATAAGCACATTCATCAAGCAGACGAGGAAAGTAAAAATGCAAATCCAATATTTGAGATTTAGGACTTGTAATCCATTTTTATATCTTAACTCCCCCTGAATCTAACATATCAAATTAGATTCATGGTAAATTATCATTTAGCACATGCCATTATTATGCCATTATTATATCTCTCCCCCTTTGGCATAATCCAAAAAGAGCGGGAGGAAGCCAATGACAATAAATCATGTCCAAATAATTCATTAAGCATAGGAGTCTAAGAATACGACCACGTTTCATATGACACCAAAATAAAATTCGAATAAAATCAAAGCGTGTCAATGAGACCATAGTCGAAAATTGAAAACTTAAATCATAAAAATATCAAATGTAAATTCACTTGATGATGAAATGAATTTATACTCCAATATCAACATTTATAGCTATTTTAGTGCATGGAAAACAATTCTATGTTTTCATACAACTAAAGCTATTGAATCAAAATAAATCGTCGAGCGACGAAATCAATATCAGAGACATACATAAAATGTGCACAAAGGAATGAACCATCAAAAGAGTGGTGCACATCATAGAATATCAAATGATACAATATCGATCGAAGATGAACATAAAGTAAAAGCACATCAAAACTAAGTGAAGTGTGCGATGAGAAGCGACAATGTGATAAAAGTAATACGAAAATTATCATTATAATTTTTAAAAACATATCATGCCAAAATAGATAAGAATTTCAAAGCATTTATGGCATTCACAATTCTATCATGCTAGGAGAAACAAAATGATACCAATGTAAAGAAATATATTCTAACCAAGCATGCATTCAACCCTTATGGATACCAAATGTAATATTATACTTACAACATTAAGCTCCCCCTACATTGGTGCATTACCTAAGCACCATCAACTCCGTTTGAATGAAAGTCTTCGTAAATCGAGGAGTTGGTAGGGTTGGTATCCCACGGTGGATTGAACCTAGACAACTTCATTTTGGTATCCAAAAACCCTTTTGGAACCAATGGGTTAGACAACAAATTTGAAATATGAAATTAAAATAATTGTAACCCATGAGTTAATGTAATCAAAATCAAATTTATAAACAAATGCCTTGGTACCCATAACATGATCATAAGCTCATGGTACCAAGCATTGAAAGGTTAAAGGAACTAACCCTTCGGAAACCAAGTCCAAGAGGAACTTGACTTCCCAACATAATCATCATTCAAAATAACATCATTAATATATGATTTCACATAAACATTCATAGCATCATCGCTAGTGTTCTTGGGACCCCAAATAGTGTACATTTTGGGAATCCTCTTCCTAGTGGTTGCATGCACAAAAGTTTGATTTCTATGTGGTGCATGTGGCCTAGGAGCATGAGCTCTAGCAATAGCATTATGATGAGCATGAGATCCATGATGTGGTGTAGCATACATACGTGGATAAGCATGAGGTGTGTATGCATGAGGATGATTATGAGAGTAGGCATGCACATGTGGATGAGATGTTTGAACATATGCATTAGGATGTGCATGAGCATGATTGCGTGCATGTGAGTGTCTCATATGAGTGTTAGCACGTGCTCATGGGTGCGGACCATAAAAATCATCATTAATATTAGCATGCACCGGTGGAGTAGGATGTGTGTTCCTACGTGGCATAGCATGTGAGTACAAAAATGCATGACCCCTCTTTGGAGGTCTACCCAAAGTGGGTTTCTTTCCAATCGGGGGTGTGTACGAAGTGGAAGCACTATTGGTAGGAGAACTACCAATGGGGTGTTTGCTCCCACTCGTCGAGGCATCGGATGTCGGCCTAACAAAGGTGGTAGGCGATTTGGATGAGTCTCCCATCTTATACCCCAAGCCAATGTGGTGTTTGGCCGGAAGTAAGTCATTTAGGATATTATCCAAATGGCCCTTACCTTTATTGAAATCATTGATACGGCCTAACGTGCACTCATACTTCTCTTTGAGGGAATGCAAAGAAGCATCCAAAGTGGATACTTGCGATGTGAGTACATAAACACGTGATTTGAGATTCTTATTCTCAATACTCAAAGTTGAGTTTTGAGACGTCAAATCGGCTATCACATGTTCATCCGAATCCTCAACAAGAACATGCTCAAGCTGAGATTTGAGGGACTTCACCTCATTTCTCAACAAGCCATTATGAGTAAGCAAACTTGCTTTCTCATTGGCGAGTGTCTCAACAATGGTGTCATTGTTGGTGATGGTAGACTTAGGAGAGGTTTGGAGGCTAACAAGTTCATCTTTGGTCTTATTATATCTATCTACTAATTTAGTAAATTTAGACCAAATTTCTTGGTTAGCTAACCTCATTTCATCAATAGTAGGTTCTCCGCTTCCATCATCGCTACCATCCTCGCTTTCATCCTCGCTTTCATCGAATGAGGACTTTCGAACTTTTGCCTCATTAGCCATGAAGCAAAGTTTTGCTTTCTCCACTCTTCCATCATCCGTCTCTCCACTTGAGGAATCCTCTTCGGAGTCGGTGAATGTGCCAACAAGTCCTTTCTTGTACTTTCTCGACTTGTCGTACTTCGATGTTTTCCCTTTCTCCTTGTGTTTGTAGAGAGGACAATCCGGTTTGATGTGTCCTGGCTTGTTGCATTTATAACACACGAGAGTAGAAGCATTAGTCGAACTAACTTTAGATTTATTCAAAGATATACCTTCTCGGAGGAATCGATCGAACTTCCTTGCCATACGGGCAATGGATTCCATGTCCAAATCATCTTCCGATTCTTCATCATCGGTAGATGGAGCGGCCTTGAAGGCAATCGTCTTTTTCTTTGGCTCATCTTGCTTCAAGTACGCTTTCATCTTTTCCTTCATTCGGATCTTACTATCCTTGCGTACCTCGTAAGACAACAATGTACCCATTAGTTGTGTGACGGTATATTTATTCATGTCGTTACCTTCCTCGATGGCGTAGGTACGCTTTTCCTAATGTGATGGAAGACCGTCGATAATCTTCGCGACTTTCTCCTTTTGGGTATAGACCTTCCCAAGAGCTTCCAAGTCGTTTGATATATCCACGAAGCGAGCGTAATATTCCTTCATTGTTTCGCCCTGCTCCATATGAAACAACTCAAATTCTTTATTAGCAACGACGAGTTTAGAATCTTTTACCGTACTCGATCCTTCGTGCAATATGAGGAGTTGGTTCCATATTTGATATGCACTCTTACATGTGCATATCTTGTTGAAGTCCTCGGGCTCCAACGCACAATTCAAGGCATTCATTGCCTTGGCATTGGCTACTTCCGCGGCGACCTCCGCGGGAGTCCACTTCGCGAAATCTTCTTCGGAAGGCTCGACATACTCCGTCATGGTGGCTCTCCATAGTGAAGCGCTCCGGAGGAAAATTTGCATCCGGCATTTCCAGTACCCGTAGTTGGTACCGTTGAAGTGTGGAGGCCTGACGGAGGATAGTCCTTCCATAACTGAAGAAGCTCCATCGCGGTTCCTGAAGACGTTGTAGTCGTTGTTCGTCATAGCTCTCAACTTTGGCTATGTGTAGCTTTGTACTTGGCTCTGATACCAATTGTAGTGCCCTGGGAAGCTACTGCACATGTACTAGAGGGGGGGTGAATAGTACTTTTAAATAATAAGGAGAGTTATTCCTAATTATCGTGCAATTAACAAACAACGTTGCGGAATAACTACAATCAAGAATTAATGCAAACGCAAACACAATGGTTTAATGGGTTCGGATCCACCCAAGTCTCCCCGACTTGTTCCCGGTGATCCTACGTCCCAACCACCCGGATCCCTTCCGGATACTTGAGTTAGAAACCCTAACTCAAGATTTCCAATATGAACACTTGCGAAAACCTCACAAGCGCAATCGACCTACAATCGATGACCGTGACTCCCACAACCCGGGATCACGCAAAACCTCTCACAACCGAGAGTATACAATTCAAATATAACTGAAATGAAATGCTTACCAACAAAATACCTATGCCTTGAGATTTCTTACCAAATTAGGACAAAGAGGATTTTGATGGAGGAAGAGTCACCAAACCCTAGCTTCAAGAAGATGACCAGCAATGGAAGCCTAGGGATGAGATGGATGACCTAGAATCAAGCCCTTGGCTTGGAAGGCTCACAACCAATGAATCTCTCTAGAGGAATGAGAGTGAGGGAGAGATTCTTGATAATGGGAGAGCTTGAAGATGAGAGTTGAAAGAACTTCTCTTTGAATCAATAGAGCTCTGAAATAGCAGCCTTGGATCCTATGAAATAACCCCTTCAGGTATTTAAAGGATCAAGAGAAAAGAGAGAGAGAGAGAAACGTCGCTTTCAAAACTCCAACGGATCTAAATCTGAAGCAGACTAGTCGGTCAAAGAACAACCACTGACCGACTAGTTCATCAACTAGTCGGTCGGTGAAACAACATGAACCGACTAAGAGGTGAACAGTGAACAGATGAAGATTTCAGACCTAGATAACTAGTCGGTCCAAGAAGACATTCTGACCGACTAGTTTCACAACTAGTCGGTCAGTCAGTGAACGTAGACCGACTAAGAGGCAAAGTGAAATAGTCTGAATACACATTGACTTAGTCGGTCCAAGAACAAAAGTTGACCGACTAGATTGTCAACTAGTCGATCACCAAACGTTCTTAGACCGACTAACGATAAACAGTAGCTTAGGAGAAATTTAGCATGAACAGTAAGTCACAACTAGTCGGTCAAAGAAGCATCACTGACCGACTAGTTCACAATATAGTCGGTCGGTGAGTCAACGTAGACCGACTAACTGTAAACAGTACTGAACAGGAAATTAAGGAAGCAAACTAGTCGGTCCAAGAATAGTTGCTGACCGACTAGATCACCATCTAGTCGGTCAGTACTTCTTCTTGTACCAACTAACATGCACAAACAAGTCCGAATCGAAGCGCGACGCTTCGAGGAAGTTAGAATGAACTTGTACTAAGATCCTAGAGCTACGATATGAGCGTAATGAAGATAGAAATGTAAGAATTACTCAAGGCTTAACATTCTATAAATCGAAGCTAAAAGACTATAAAATAAACCTTAGCGATCCGTCTTCAAAGCTTCAATCTTCATTCTTGACTTCAAAGAAGGCACAAAAGCTTCAACGAAGCTTTAGGCATGCGATCACGCGCTTTGAGAAGTCTTGAGACGTCGCTTTGGATGTTCTCGTGAATTTGGCGACGATCTCCATAACTGCGCTCACAAATTGTTAGTTCATGATATATTTATGTTTGCTCATCATCCAAAACCAAATCCGGGGAGTCCAATACTCAACATTCATCATTATCCAAATAAGATGTTACCTCATCATCATATACCATGAAGCACATGTGGGTGTCTCTTGTTGGTCTTCCTCTTCGTTAGAAGATGGTTTGGAGTCATGCCATATGGCTGCCCACACTTTCTTTTTCTTTATTTGAAGCTTATTAAAAGTATTAATTGTTGTAAATCATGGCGGCTACGGAACCCCGTAGCCCTGTATTTATAGTAATAGGGTTACATAATGGGTGGATACCCACTAACGGGTTGGGCCTCCAAAGCCCGTTTATAACACTTCCCCTTATCCATCCATTGTTGTAAGCCGTGATGAACGCTTCAGGGTTCATAGAGCTTATCTGATCATGGGTCTATGGATACTTCTGGATCCCAAGTTTAAGAGTACTTGTCTCGTTAAAACCTTTGCCAAGAAAACCCAGTGGGAAAAACCAATGGCTTGGGGAAAAGAGTACAAGTCTCTGTTGTTGGATATTGGACTCCCCGGATTTGGTTTTGGATTATGAACAAACATAAATATAATGTGAACTAACACTTTGTGAGCGCAGTTATGGAGATCGTCGCCAAATTCACATGAATATCAATTACGACGTCTCAAGACTTCTCAAAGCACGTGATCATATGCCTAAAGCTTCGTTGAAGCTTATGGACCTATTTAGAAGTCATGAAGATTCGATTGAAGCTATTGAAGACGGTATCGTCAAGTTTAATTTATAGTCTTTAAGCTTCTTTCGTAGAATGTTAAGCCTTGAGTAGGTCTTACGTTTTAATTCTTCATAACGCTTATATCTTAGCTCTAGGATCTTAGTAGAAGTCCATACAATCCTTCTCGAAGCATCGCGCTTCGATTCGCGACTTCTTATGCATGTTAGTTGGTTCAAGAAGAAGAACTGACCGACTAGATGGTGATCTAGTCGGTCAGCCAAGCTTCTTGGACCGACTAGTTTCAGTCAGTTAATTCATAGCTCTTTACTGTTTACAGTTAGTCGGTCTAAGTTGACTCACCGACCGACTAGTTTGTGAACTAGTCGGTCAGTGATGCTTCTGTGACCGACTAGTTGAGCTTTCCCTGAGCATGCACATTTGAACCTAAGCTACTGTTTATCACTAGTCGGTCTGTGTTCTTTGATCGACCGACTAGTTGATGAACTAGTCGGTCAACTTTCCTTCTTAGACCGACTAGTTTAGTTTACTGTACATGCCAAATTTTTCACCATACTTACTGTTTCTCGTTAGTCGGTCTATGCTCATTTGGTGACCGACTAGTTGGTGAATTAGTCGGTCAACATTTGTTCTTGGACCGACTAAGTCTATTTTAGCCCAGACTTCAGTTTTATCTGTTAGTCGGTCCACGTTGAGTAACCGACCGACTAGTTGTGAAACTAGTCGGTCAGCTACTCTTCTTAGACCGACTAGTTCCTTATGTCTGTACTTTGATCTTTTCTCAGTTCACTCATTAGTCGGTTTAAGTTAATTGACCGACCGACTAGTTGATGAACTAGTCGGTCGGTGATTGTTCTTTGACCGACTAGTTGGGTTCAGAAAAGAGCCGTTGGAGCATTTAATGACTCGAATTTCTTTCTCTCTCTCCTCTATCCTATATATATTTGATGGGCTGCATTCATTGCTGCCAAGGCTGATATTATTGCAAGTTTAGAGATCAAGAGAATTCATTCCAAGCTCATTCAAAGCTCATTCATTCCATTCAATAATCTCTCCTAACTCTTACTTCCAAAGAGAGATTCATTGAGTGTGAAGCCTTCCAAGCCAAGTGCTTGATTCTAGGTCACCAACATCCCCAAAGCTCTCCATCGCTGATCTACATCTTGGAGCTAGGGTTTGGTGCCACTTCTTCCTCAAAATCATCCTTGCCCTAATTCGTAAGCTATACTCAAGGCATAGGTATTTTGTTCGGTAAGAAGTTTTCTTATTTAATTTCTATTGTAAGTTTCACTCTCGGTTGTGAGAGTGTGGTTGTGATCCCGGGTTGTGGGAGTCACATATTACATTTTGTATGATTTGACTTGTGGAGGATTTTCACAAGTATTTCATAGTGGAAATCTTGAGTTAGGGTTTCTAACTCAAGTATCCGGAGGGGATCCGAGTGGTTGGGACGTAGGATCACCGGGAACAAGTCGGGGAGACTTGGGTGGATCCGAACCCAGTAACATCATTTGTTAGCATTGTTAATTTTGTTGTTGTCATTTAATTTAAGCTTCCGCAAATTGATTTGGTAGTTGTTTGCACTATAATTAGGAATTATACTCCTTGTTATTTTTAAAGTACTATTCACCCCCCCCCCCCCTCTAGTACTTGTGCAGTAGCTTGTAGGGCATTACATTTGGTATCAGAGCCAGATACTTAGCTATGTCTGCCAACGACAACAAGACCGTGCGTCCACCTTCCGACTATGGCACCTTCAGGAACCGTGAAGGAGCATCTTCGGTGATGGAAGGACATTCCTCAACGAGGCCTCCATTCTTCAACGGTACCAACTACGGGTACTGGAAATGCTGGATGGAAACTTTCCTCCGGAGTGCATCTCTATGGAGGACCACGATGAAGGAATACATCGAGCCCGAAGAAGAAGACTTTGAGAAATGGACAACCGCGGAGGTCGCCGCGGAGGTAAGCAATGCCAAGGCAATGAACGCCTTGCAATGCGCGTTGGAGCCCGAGGACTTCAATAAGATATGCACATGTAAGAGTGCATATCAAATTTGGAACTCCCTCCTCATTCTACATGAAGGGACGAGTAGGGTAAGAGACTCTAAACTCGTTGTTGTAAACAAAGATTACGAAATGTTTCATATGCAACAGGGTGAGAAGATGAAGGAGTATTACGCTCGCTTCATCGACATCATAAACGAGTTAGAGGCTCTCGGCAAATCCTACACCCAAAAGGAGAAGTGTTCGAAGCTTATCGAAGGACTTCCTTCTTCTTGGGAAAAGCGTACCTTCGCCATCGAGGAAGGTAATGACATGAATAAGTACACCGTAGTTCAACTAATGGGTACTTTAATGTCATACGAGGTACGCAAGGATAGCAAGCTCAAATTGCAGGAAAAGATGAAGTCCTATCTAAAGCAAGACGAGCCAAAGAAGAAGGCTATTGCTTTCAAGGCCGCTCCATCCACATCCACATCAACCGATGATGAAGACTCGGAAAACAAGTTGGACTTGGAGTCCATGGCTCTCATGGCCAAGAAGTTCAACCGTTTCTTCTGAAAAGGTAACTATAAGAACAAAGCTAAATTTGGTTCTTCTAACGCATCTTCCTCTCCTTTGTGTTTCAAGTGCAATAAGCCAGGACACATGAAAGCGGAGTGTCCTCTCAATAAGCAAAAGGAGAAGTGGAAGGCGCCTAAATTCGATAAGTCCAAGAAGTACAAGAAAGGAAACAAGAAGGGACTTGTCAGAGCAACATTCACCGACTCCGAGGATTCTTCAAGCGGAGAGTCGGACGATGAGCAAGTGGAGCAAGCACACATGTGCTTCATGGCAAGAGAGGAGCATGATCAAGGATCCTCCTCTTCTGATGATAGTGATGACGAAGGCAACGATGAGGTAACTATGGATGATCTTAGGAATGCTAACTCTCAATTATGGTCTAAATACACTAAATTAGTAAATAGATATACTAAAGTAAAAGATGACCTAGCTAGCATTCAAACCTCGCCTAAGACTATCATCACCAACAACGACACCGTTGTTGAAGAGTTAAGAAATGAGATTGTTAATCTCAAATCTAAACTTGAACATGTTAGCATTGATGATCCAGAAGAACATAAGATAGCGGATTTAACTTCTCAAAACTCGACTTTGAGTATTGAGAACGAGAATCTTAAATCTCGTGTTTATGTGCTCACATCGCAAGTATCCAACTTGGATACTTCTATGCGTTCTCTCAAAGAGAAATATGAGAACACATTAGGCCGAATTAATAGATTCAATAAGGGTAAGGACCATTTGGATAAAATCCTAAGTGACTTACTTCCGGCCAATCACCACATTGGTTTGGGGTATACGATGGGATGTTCATCCAAATCGGCCACTACTTTTGTTAGGCCAACTTCCGGTGACTCTACGAGTGGTAGCAAACACTCTATTGGTAGTTCATCTACCAATGGTGCTTCCACCTCGTCCACACCCTCTTTCGGAAAGAAACCCACTTTGGGTGGACCTCCAAAGAAGGGGCATGCTTATATGTACACCAATACCATGCCACGTAGGAACACACGTCCTACTCCACCGGCTCACACATATGATGATTTTTATGCAACACATTCTCGGGCACATGCACACCATGTGAGACACCCTCACGCATGTGTTCCCACACATGCATATGTTCACCCACAACATCATATGAATAATTCTCGTCGTGCACCATTCCATCATGTTCCTTATGCCTATCCACAACATGCATCACGTAGAAACCAACGTCGCATGCATGCATCCAATAGGATGAGGGCTCCCAAGATTTTCACAATTTGGAGCCCAAAGGACACAAGCATGGACGAAAAACAAATGTATATGAATGCTTATTTTTTGGATGTTGTGCATAGTAGAAATTATGTGGGGAAGTCTAAGTCCAATTGGACTTGGCTTCCAAAGGTCTAATCTTTTGGACCCAATGACCTTGGGTACCATGATATGAAATTCTCTATCTTTAGGTACTCAAGGAAAAGAAAAAGAAAAGGAGCAACAAATTTAAATTTAGCTCCAAGGGAAATTGGATACTCGATAGCGGGTGTTCAAAACACATGATGGGTGATGCTAGTTTGCTCTCCGAAGTGGTTCCCATCGCAAATGGAAACCGCGTCGTATTTGGAGGCAACGAGAGCGGAACCATCATAGGTGTTGGTAAAGTGGGTAACACATCTAAACCTTTAATTAGTGATGTTTATCTAGTTAATGGCTTAAATCATAATCTTATTTCAATAAGCCAACTTTGTGACAAAGGTTACAAAGTTAGTTTTGCGAAAGGATTGTGTCATATTTTAAGAAAAGATAATGATAAATTATTATTTTCCGGCACTCGTCATAAAGATATTTATATTTTGGATCTTCCTAAGTCTTATGAACAATGTCTCGTTGCCAACACAAGTGAACAACACTTATGGCATCTACGCTTTGGACATGTGAACTTTGGAACACTTTATAAGCTTTCAAAATTAAATTCCATTAAAGGTTTTCCGAAGCTCGTTTTTGAAAAGAAAAGTTTTTGTGATTGTTGTCAACGTGGCAAGCTTCCTAAATCTTCATTTAAACCTAAGAAAAGCATTTCTACTAAACGGCCACTAGAGCTATTACATCTAGACTTATTTGGGCCAACTAGAGTTGCTTCCTTAGGAAATGCAAGATATGGACTTGTCATCGTAGATGATTATTCGAGATTTACATGGGTATTTTCATTATGTAATAAAAATGAAGCTTTTGAAAACTTCACAATTTTTGTTAAGAAAGTACAAAATCTCTTAGGAACCACCATTGTCACTATTCGTAGTGATCATGGAGGTGAATTTGAGAATGAGTCTTTTGAGACATTTTGTGATGAAGTTGGTATTACACACACCTTCTCTTTCCCTCGTGCACCTCCTCAAAATGGTGTAGTTGAGAGAAAGAATAGGACGCTAGTGGAGTGTGCTCGCACTATGCTTGATGATAGCCAACTTGGCCATCAATTTTGGGCGGAAGCGGTACACACCGCTTGCTATGTGTTTAATAGAATACTTTTGAGGCCCGGCACTAAACAAACCTGTTATGAATTGTTGTTTGGTAGGTTGCCTCAAGTTAAACATTTTCGTTTTTTTTGGTTCGAAATGTTTTATTAAGAACACTTATGGTAGTTTGGACAAATTCGATCCAAGATCCGATGAGGGGATTTTTGTTGGATATTCTTCGCGTAGCAAAGCCTACCGGATATTCAACAAACGAACCTCAACGATTGAGGAGTCGCTTCATGTCTCATTTAATGAAGGATTTGTTCCAACTAGAATTTCAAATGATAATGATTCTATGGATGTTTTATGTGATTCGTTTGATAATTCTAAGTCTAATAATTCTATTGATTCTATTGAGACTAACCCAACTAATGAAGTTGTTGAGAATGTTCCTAGTGATCAAGGTATTCCCAAACGGCTTCATACCGTTCGTGACCATCCTCATGAGCAAGTCATTGGCAATATCTATGATAGTGTCAAGACGAGATCACAAGTGAACTACTTCGCTCACTGTGCCTTTGCCTCCTCGATAGAGCCAAAGAACGTTAATGAAGCATGCGAAGATAGCGCTTGGATCTTAGCCATGGAGGAGGAGCTCATTCAATTCGAGAGGAATGAAGTTTGGGAGCTTGTTCCATTGCCATCGAAGAACCACACCGTCATAGGGACAAAGTGGATCTTCAAGAACAAAACCGACGAAAACCAAGTCGTCGTCCGGAACAAAGCTCGGTTAGTTGCTCAAGACTATCGACAAGAGGAAGGTATTGATTTCGAAGAATACTTCGCTCCGGTAGCTAGATTAGAATCAATTAGATTATTATTGTCTTTTGCATGCCATAAGGATTTTAAATTATTTCAAATGGATGTTAAAAGTGCATTTTTAAACGGAGATGTCGTTGAGGAAGTTTACGTTTCTCAACCTCCGGGCTTCATAAATGAAAAATTTCCAAATCATGTTTTTAAACTAAAGAAAGCGCTTTACGGCTTAAGACAAGCTCCTCGAGCTTGGTATGATCGCCTAAAGAATTTTCTTTTGGATTTGAATTTTAAAATGGGAGAAGCCGATTCTACACTTTTTGTTAAGCATTCGAATAATGATATAATTTTAGTTCAAATTTATGTTGTTGATATCATTTTCGGTGCTTCTAACTTTGCTCTTTGCGAAGAGTTCTCTAATGTTATGAAGGAACAATTTGAGATGAGCCACATGGGTGAGCTCAAATATTTCTTAGGTCTCCAAATTCGCCAAATGGACGATGCAATCTTCATCCACCAAACGAAGTATACGGTGGAGTTGCTTAAGCGATTTGGAATGGAGAGTGCCTCCGGGAAAAAGACTCCAATGAGCACGACTACGCATCTTGACAAGGATACGGGCGGTAAGGATGTAGACATTCGTCTATATCGAGGTATGATAGGTAGTTTACTTTATCTTACCGTAAGTAGGCCCGATATTATGTTTGCCATATGCGTATGTGCTCGTTATCAGTCTCAACCTAAGGAGTCTCACTTAGTAGCAGTAAAACGTATTTTCCGTTATCTAAGTTATACACTTGATTTTGGATTACTTTATCCAAAATCTAGCACGTATGAGTTAATCTCATATAGTGATGCCGATTATGCGGGATGCAAATCCGACAGGAAAAGTACTAGTGGCACTTGCCATTTTATAGGAAATTCCCTTGTCTCTTGGTTTTCCAAGAAGCAAAATTCCGTATCACTTTCAACCACCGAGGCGGAATATATTGCCGCCGGTGCCGCGTGTGCTCAAGTTCTTTGGATGAGACACACACTTAAAGACTTTGGTATTAATTGTGATACTTGCCCTATCATGGTTGACAACCAAAGTGCAATATGTCTTTCCAAGAACCCGGTACACCATTCCCGTTCGAAACACATAGATGTCCGACACCATTTTTTAGATGATCATGTTGCTAAAAAGGACATCATTTTAGTGTACGTTGAAACCCAAAAGCAAATCGCCGATATTTTCACGAAACCCCTAAAGGAGGACTCCTTTGTGCGGTTGCGTCGAGAATTGGGGATTATGGGTGAATCCGAGATATAGGATTCATGTTTCATTCAATAATCTTGCATGCTATTA
The DNA here is from genome assembly GCA_030789695.1 of Scilla litardierei. Taxonomy (NCBI): domain Eukaryota; kingdom Viridiplantae; phylum Streptophyta; class Magnoliopsida; order Asparagales; family Asparagaceae; genus Scilla; species Scilla litardierei. Next base: position 187,555,628 of record CM061142.1, on the reverse strand, counting down.
TATTTCGAAATATTTCGTTCATGCTAGACTTATTGGATTTTTCGAGAATTTATGTGATATTTTTGAACTTTTGCTCGAATTCATGTTTTGAATGTCGTATTTGCGATTTCGATGTTTAATGGGGTAGTTTAGATGATTATTGAGCGTATTGCGATATATCGTCCAAGCGTATTGAGGAGAGATCTTGATTTTCAACTTTTGGACTCTTTTAGTCGGTTTCAGTTCAACCACCAACCGACTAGATGCTCATCTAGTCGGTTAGTAGAAGAACTTAGACCGACTAACTCAACCTTTTTGAGTTTCCTCTTCATTTTAACTCTTTAGTCGGTTCATGTTCAGTGACCGACCGACTAGATTAAGATCTAGTCGGTCAGGAAATGAACGCAGACCGACTAATTCTTGTCAGTTAAACTTGGTTTCAGCCACTGTTTGCAACTAGTCGGTTCAAGCTCATTGACCGACCGACTAGATCGTGATCTAGTCGGTCAGTGCTTGAACTGTGACCGACTAGTTGTGCCAGGGACTGTTTGGTCATTTGCGATCTCGACCGACTTAAACCATGTTTAGTCGGTTTGTTTTCATTCTAATCGATCCAAACCCCTTCTCCCTCAGCTCAAAACCCCGATCTCTCTCGTGCCCCTTCGACTTCCGATCGTTCTCCGGCCGTTTTCCGGCCATCTCCGTCGATCTCCACCGTCGGCCCCTCCTTCTAGGTGATTTTCTCTCCTTCTAGGGTTAGTTTTCCATTCCTAGTGCTAGGGTTAGTTCGGTTTCTAGGGTTTCTAGGGTCTAATTCTTTTTCGGCTAGGGCTTCCTTTTGATCTTCCTTGTGCCGTGTCTTGCTTCGACTATGGCAAGAACATGTATCCCGATCACTCCATCTAGCCCCTCGCCGATGACCGTAGATCAAAACCCTTTGGATCCCGAGCATCCAACCCCTCCGAAACGTCGAGCCAAGACCACCCAACCTTCATCGTCTTCGCCTCCTCTCAAGAAGAAGAGGACGACAACCGCCAAGCCTAGAGGTCAACCCAAGCCCAAGCCTAAGCCCAAGACCAAAGATCTTGCCTCTCGTTCTTCATTCCACACTCCTACCGATTCTGATACGGAGTATAACCCCGAGACAGAGACTCATAGGGAACACACTCCTCCTATCCATCCCGAGTCTAGCACCCACCCTCGTACGTCTACCCGTAAGCCTAAGGGAAAGGCTCCGATGCCGGTGGGCGGTGTCGATATTTCGTTGTGTCGCGACGACCCGTTGTGTCTCGCGGCGTACAACCGTATCGAACATTGCACGTTGCTTCTGGAGCATTTCGTCCAGTTTAGCGACTTCCTAGGGTTAGCTGATCTTCTCTCGTTGTCGGGTCTCCTCGATTACCTTCGATTTGACCCGAAGGCGAATCCTCACCCCTACCCTAGATTAGTAAAGCTTTTCTATGCGAATAGGATCCGGGGTCAGTACGATGAGACCCACTCTATTGAGACGACCATTTTGGGGACCCCTATTGTCCTCACAGCAGAAATCTTAGGAGAGATTTTGGGTATCTCTTCGTCTGGCCTCCTCCCCTCTGATATCTCTGTTGACGATATTTCTTCCTTAGATCAGACCGTCCTCTCTGAGATTTTCCATCAGATTCCTCCTGCCATGATTGGCGTGCCATCAAAATCTTTCAAGCCGAATGCATGGGTCCTAAACTTGATTCTGAAGTCGTGCTTGCTTCCCAAGTACGGCTCCTCATCTTTACCGTCCCAGCCCTTTCTGAAGCTTATCTATGCTATCTTTATGGGGAGCTCGATTAATTGGGCGCGCATTATACTCGATAAGATTGATTCTTTCGAGTGTATTCGCAAGTCCTCTAAATCGGCTCATATCTCGTTTCCTTGATTGTTGACCCTCGTGTTTCATCACTTCCGTGTCACGTTGCCTCGTGACGATGAGCATCCCCTTGGTCCTCCCCTGAACGCGACTGCCGTCAAGAAATCTCTTGCGGCGCTTCGTCACGTTCAGAGGACGACACCTTCAGCGTCTGCCCCTGCCTCTGCCAGTGCCTCTGCTGCTCCCTCTGCCACCCTGGATGATGTCGTACGGTTACTTCGTCGTCACTGAGGAGGTAGTTTGCCGTATGGCTCGTCTGATGGGTGTTGAGCTTCCTCCTTCTGTGTCTGAGGATGAGGAGTTGGATGAGTTGGCTGAGGAGGATGTTGAGGAGCTTTGTCGTGCTTCGACTCGTGCCCCCGAGGGCCCTTCTGGTCCTGCTGCTGGTGCTTCCTCTTCTGGTGCTGCTGTTGCTGCTTCGTCTGCTGGTGCCCCCGAGAGCACACCTGTTGCCGCCACTCATGTGGTGGATATTCCGACTGGTGCTCCCGAGGCCACTACGGTTGCTGCTCCAGAGGTTGCCACTTCTGCCGTCGCTCCTGCTGATCTTTCGGACGTTCTTGCTGATCCAGTCACCACCTCTGCTCCTGCTGAGCCTGCAGTTGCTTCTGATCCTCCCGCTGCCTCTTGAATTTCTTCGAGGCCTCTCCCGATACTCATTGGATGATATATCTAGTTGTGAGAGATGTTGGGTAGGATAGTGTGGGTGGCTATGTATTTTGGGTCATTTTGATGTCTTTTTGATATTTTTGATGATGTATTTGGATGTCTTTTGATGATGGTGTATCTTTGTTGACACTCCGATATTTTGTGATATGATGATGTATTTTTTGTGCCCCGATCAGTCGATCGATGTTTTGTATGTCGGTGATGTACTCTGTTTCATACTTTATATATATATATATACATCGCAGTTGACATTTCATTATATTGTGCAAAATTTATAATTTTTTTATGTCTCTGATGTTCAAATTCGTCGCTCGACGATATTAACTTGGTTTAATAGAAATTTCTTCTATGGAATCATAGAATTGTTTTCCATGCACTAAATTAACCAAGAATGTTGATATTGGAGAGTATATTCCATAACTCAATCCGTTAATTTGATTTGAGTTTTGATGATTTCGTTTTACGATTTTCGATTTTGGTTTCATTGACACGCCTTGATTTTATTCATATTTCTTTGGTGTCACTTGAACCTTCGTCGTATTCTACGACTCCCGTGCTTTTTAATTTGAGGCCATTGTTGTTGTCGTTGTTATCCTCCCGCTCTTTTTGCTTATGCCAAAGGGGGAGAGATATAATAATAACGATGTGCCAAATGAAAATTTAAAGCATTTCTCCAAGAATCTAACTTGATGTGTTAGATTCAGGGGGGTTAAGATATATAAATGGATTTTCAAATCCGATATTTCAATAACCTACGTTTGGTATTTCAATAATTCAATAATCGATTCTCATTTAATATACTTCACTCGTCTGCTTGATGCGTATTATTTTTGTTTAAATTGGAATTAACGTGTCATCAATGCAGGGGGAGTAAGTAAATTTCATTTGAATTATTATTTTTGATTATTATTTATGTTGGTTTGTCATCACCAAAAATGGGGAGAATGTTGGATATTGGACTCCCCGGATTTGGTTTTGGATGATGAACAAACATAAATATAATGTGAACTAACACTTTGTGAGCGCAGTTATGGAGATCGTCGCCAAATTCACATGAATATCAATTACGACGTCTCAAGACTTCTCAAAGCACGTGATCATATGCCTAAAGCTTTGTTGAAGCTTATGGACCTATTTAGAAGTCATGAAGATTCGATTGAAGCTATTGAAGACGGTATCGTCAAGTTTAATTTATAGTCTTTAAGCTTCTTTCGTAGAATGTTAAGCCTTGAGTAGGTCTTACGTTTTAATTCTTCATAACGCTCATATCTTAGCTCTAGGATCTTAGTAGAAGTCCATACAATCCTTCCCGAAGCATCGCGCTTCGATTCGCGACTTCTTATGCATGTTAGTTGGTTCAAGAAGAAGAACTGACCGACTAGATGGTGATCTAGTCGGTCAGCCAAGCTTCTTGGACCGACTAGTTTCAGTCAGTTAATTCATAGCTCTTTACTGTTTACAGTTAGTCGGTCTAAGTTGACTCACCGACCGACTAGTTTGTGAACTAGTCGGTCAGTGATGCTTCTGTGACCGACTAGTTGAGCTTTCCCTGAACATGCACATTTGAACCTAAGCTACTGTTTATCATTAGTCGGTCTGTGTTCTTTGATCGACCGACTAGTTGATGAACTAGTCGGTCAACTTTCCTTCTTAGACCGACTAGTTTAGTTTACTGTACATGCCAAATTTTTCACCATACTTACTGTTTCTCGTTAGTCGGTCTATGCTCATTTGGTGACCGACTAGTTGGTGAATTAGTCGGTCAACATTTGTTCTTGGACCGACTAAGTCTATTTTAGCCCAGACTTCAGTTTTATCTGTTAGTCGGTCCACGTTGAGTAACCGACCGACTAGTTGTGAAACTAGTCAGTCAGCTACTCTTCTTAGACCGACTAGTTCCTTATGTCTGTACTTTGATATTTTCTCAGTTCACTCATTAGTCGGTTTAAGTTAATTGACCGACCGACTAGTTGATGAACTAGTCGGTCGGTGATTGTTCTTTGACCGACTAGTTGGGTTAGAAAAGAGCCGTTGGAGCATTTAATGACTCGAATTTCTTTCTCTCTCTCCTCTATCCTATATATATTTGATGGGTTGCATTCATTGCTGCCAAGGCTGATATTATTGCAAGTTTAGAGATCAAGAGAATTCATTCCAAGCTCATTCAAAGCTCATTCATTCCATTCAATAATCTCTCCTAACTCTTACTTCCAAAGAGAGATTCATTGAGTGTGAAGCCTTCCAAGCCAAGTGCTTGATTCTAGGTCACCAACATCCCCAAAGCTCTCCATCGCTGATCTACATCTTGGAGCTAGGGTTTGGTGCCACTTCTTCCTCAAAATCATCCTTGCCCTAATTCGTAAGCTATACTCAAGGCATAGGTATTTTGTTCGGTAAGAAGTTTTCTTATTTAATTTCTATTGTAAGTTTCACTCTCGGTTGTGAGAGTGTGGTTGTGATCCCGGGTTGTGGGAGTCACATATTACATTTTGTATGATTTGACTTGTGGAGGATTTTCACAAGTATTTCATAGTGGAAATCTTGAGTTAGGGTTTCTAACTCAAGTATCCGGAGGGGATCCGAGTGGTTGGGACGTAGGATCACCGGGAACAAGTCGGGGAGACTTGGGTGGATCCGAACCCAGTAACATCATTTGTTAGCATTGTTAATTTTGTTGTTGTCATTCAATTTAAGCTTCCGCAAATTGATTTGGTAGTTGTTTGCACTATAATTAGGAATTATACTCCTTGTTATTTTTAAAGTACTATTCACCCCCCCCCCCCCTCTAGTACTTGTGCAGTAGCTTGTAGGGCATTACATCTGTAACTTCCCCTGATCGATGGATATCGCTAGAGGTGGATACTTCTGGATCCTAAGTTAGGGATAACTGCCTCGTTAAAACCTTTAGCTATGGAAAAAGAGTACGGTTTCCGTAACTTCCCCTGATTAGTGGAAGTATTTAGGGGGTGGATACTTCTGGATCCAGAGTCAATGAGGTTGTCTCGTTAAAACCTTTAGCTATGGAAAACCCAGTGGGAAAAACTAATAGCCAAGGGAAAAGAGTACAACACTACATTTGACTCACCCTGATCTGTACAAGCTGCAGGCTTGCAGATCTCCTAGACAACTATACATCAATCTCTTACAGTGTTCCGATAATAAGTACAAAGTACAAGGCATCGCTCACCTATACAAGACATCGCTCATCTATACAAGTATCGCTCATCTATGGCAGCTACTGAATCTGAGGGATCTCTTCTGAAGAGGAGTGGTCTGTAGACTCGGTAGGTAGCACCACGTCTCTGACCCAGTCGTCACTGTGTCTGCGAGGTACTGCAGGACCTGGCTGTGCGTGCTTATGATTTGCTTCTTGGATTGATGAGCCTCTCGGGATGGTGGGATTGATGTTGCCTTGGAAGCATGCTTTGCTGGTCTCCATGAGTTGGTCGCTTCTTTGTTGCAGGCATTGCGATGATCTGTAACATGTATCTGCAAATACATTTAACATGTTGGATGATCCTTGACCCTTGGAGATAGCGCAGAAGCTACATATCTCTGGTCCAGGGTGCGCTGCAGGCGCTGCACTGTATCTGGTTAAAGGGTTTACTGCCAGATAAAGGAGTGTACAAAAGACATTTGAGTAAGGCACTTCAGGACCTAGGATATCCTTCCCCTCTTCCAGCGAACGGAAGGGGTCTTAATATGCATCCATACAACCAGTAGGTGTATTGGTGGATTGCAATTTTCCATGTTTCTTCGTCGACTGGATGGTAATTTCATCTTCTGGATGGTAATTCATCTGCTGGATGATTATTCATCTTCTGGATGATTATTCATCTTCGGGATGATGGTTTCATCTTCGGGATGATTATTCATCTTCGGGATGAAGGTTTCATCTTCGGGATGATTATTCATCTTCGGGATGATGGTTTCATCTTCGGGATGATTATTCATCTTCGGGATGATGGTTTCATCTTCGGGATGATGGTTTCATCTTCGGGATGATTATTCATCTTCGGGATGAAGGTTTCATCTTCGGGATGATTATTCATAAGGGTATGTTGTCACATCATCTATAGCAACATAGCCTAAAATTATCTCTGCAATTGTATGGTTTTCGCAACTATGACCAAGGAGCCTGATGCATCAGTTCAAATAATTTTGTAAGTGAGTTAAGCTCATCTTACATGGTTACTTCCTGGTTTCTGCGAAATAAACCTTTAAGCTATAGCGTTTTGCTTATAGCATACGATTTTATTTATTTATACAATACTCGGTAGCCCACAGGTTTGATATCTTTTGATATCAGGACTTCAGGTCCAAACACTTCACATTTCATAAGTGAGTCCAGCTCAACTTATTATTGCCTCGTTTCACATAATTTAGCCAAATTTCTGCGTTTGCTTCAGGAAACGGAGATTGTGAACGATATCAATGGCAAAATGAAATGTGAGTAATTGTCGACAAGTGTGTTTTATCCAAATACCTCTCCGTGTACGTACATTATTCAATTTATTCCAGATTTATCTCTTCTGGAGGTTCTGGAAAGGGAGAGGATATGGAGATGAGCTCACTTTCCTGTGGTGGTATTGTTTTAGAGTCTCGTGGTATGTCCTCTCATCCATTGAGGATATCCACTTCTGCTACTGGTAGATTGCATCCATTATAGTTGGTATGTCAATCCTAGCTGGATTTTTAGTAGCAGGGATGTGTGAATTTGACAATATTTATATTGTCAGTAACTATGTCTGATAACTGTTTAACAGTTTCATAAGTGTGGATCTTCAGGATCTCATCCCTATTCATGATAATCAGATCATAGGTATTAATGTTTTAAATGGTCCATAGTGGTGATATGGGGATGTAAACTCATCATGACTCCATCGATAAGATGTGCACTAAACGCTTCCCCCGTTAGGGGTTCTCAGAAACTGTTTATATGAGGTGATCAGGCTCATATAAATAGTTTCTAAGGAGGCGTTCTGATGGTTTGCATGCTCCCACGTGGTCACCTACAACTGGAGTTCTAGTGGACAAGTAATCCGTTTAAATCATTTTAATGATTTACATATAACCCATTTCTGGGTGTGAACACAAAGCTTCAGGGTGTTCAATTTTCTTCCAGTTGTTAAATTGATTTCCCAGTGTTATCCCAAAAATCCGCAATAGGCTCGACTTCAATGAAGTTGAGCATAGAACTAGGGATATGAACCCGTCAAGGCTCCATCTATAAGATGTGCTCTAATGCCTCCCCCGTTTGGGGATCTCGGAACATATTCATCTAGGAGGGTTAGTCCCGATGAATAAGTTCCACTGCGGCATTTTTGAGGGTGGTATGAGGGTAAGTAAAAGCCCAACCAATATCCCAGTAATGTAATATGTCCGTTGTGATTAATAATAATCTGGACTGCGGTTGGATAACAAGGTTTTGATTATGACCATTTAAAGAGGATATATAGATGAGTACTCTAAGGTACATCATCAGCCATATTAAGGGAGTGTGTGAGTCCACTTTTATACCTCAAAAACTCTCAAGAGGCCTAAAGGTCTCATTCTACTAATGATAGTATATCATTTTAAATTCGTTTGAGGAAGTGAGGAGAGTCAATGTCCACGTGAATGGAGATGATCTCGTAATCATTTTTCCCTTTTGAATGGGATAATGAGAGTTTCACCCTTTTTTGAAGAATCTTCAGGTTCGTCTGGTTAATGATGTTTTGCATCATCAATCCAGGGTGATATCGATCCAAAGTTGGTCGATTCTGGACACTTCTGGTGTTCCAAATTAATTCCTCTGTTCGAATTTATGTGGGACTTTTGAACGTCCATTAAAATGCTCAAGTTAAATTTGTCCGGTAATAGGTGAACTCTGTTCAAACTGTGAAGGATTACATCTTCACAATGACTATTATGCGGATCATAGTTGGATAAAGCTTCAGGCTTTATTGGTTTCTTAAGTCATTAGGGATTTCATTTTGATGAATATCCTTTGAAACTTTATAAGTTTCAGAGAGTACATGGCATCCTCGTTTTAGGAGTATTCAGGATGACAAATCATTTACAGTAAAATAAAATGGGTAAAAAGCACATATATACTGCAAGAGAATACTCCTAATAATTATGTTAGAGCAACAAGTTTCATAGTATGATGTGGGTTCTATAAAATATACGTCCACAATTGTGCTCATTTTAGACTCATATTATGACAACAAATCGAATTTATTTTCAAAATTTATTTGTCCTCGGGGAGTAGCGAAATATACATACAGTCAATTTTGACTTTCGTCGTTTAGACTAGATATGTATATATTTGTATATGGCATATGTTAATGCCCATTCATTTTGCAAAAAACATTATGGGTCTTGTCAGAACTTCTGGTCTGATATTGGGTTGCCATTGCATACTCCATATCGAGGTACATCATATCTTCCCTTTCTCATTTTTATTCAAGACTTCCCATGTTTTCAGTCTTCCTTATTGTCGTTTATAAGGAAGAATGATTATTGGTCTTACGAAGTAGACACATACAAGGGAAATGAGTTAGTCTCTATATTTCCACTTTTTAATTTATGAGAGACTTGTAAAAGTCTATTTGAAATCTCAAGTATGGTCTTCAGGCCATTTTGATTGAGTCATTCAGTATTGTGTGGATATAGAATCATACTCTAGGGGAAACAATTACGTGGGTACGAATTTTATAATTTCTCACTTATCTATTAAGCCACGACTTCGGGCGTACGCTTAAAACATAGGGTTAGATTCAAGAATCATACCTTGTAAAGTGAGATTACTCAAAAGAGTTTGGTGGTGTTATGACAACTGCTGGTGTCAATATTGGTTTATACAAACCATAGATCTGATAGGTCTATTTACCGCGAAATGCGTATTTCTAAAAGAAAACGCATAAATGTTTTTTCGCATAATCCATCGTATTTGTTAATTTTTTTATTAGGGTGAAAGGGTGTTGACTTTGGATTTGATTTTGAACTTCAGGTTCATTTTGATTTTGAACTCCAGGTTCGTTTTGTCAACTAGGATATGATGTTAATACTTTTTGAAATCATTAGTGGTTTGTTGACATAAAATGTTGTCATATCACGAGCGCATCATACATAATGTAAATCTAGTAAACTAAAAAGTTGTGCTCAATTAACCAAAATTGAAACAAGTATGATGTATACACATGCCATTTATATGTTGCAGGCATTTAAATAATCTTATCGCGACATACAGTTTTGCTACATGCATTAAACTATGTCATAGTGATTTTAGCATGCTAAATAAAAATGTACATCACAGAGTCATTAAATATGCGACAGGCATATAAATTTCTACACATGCATTTAATCATCACAGAAATTTTATAATGGAAATGAAAATTTTTCGTTTAATAATTATTGGACCACTGGGCAACGTCATACACCGTTAGGTTAGTTAACTAACGGCAGAGCGGTCGCAGGATCTTCCTAATTATTAAACGTGTAATAATCAAATAATCCAAGGAAAATTGCGATGATTTATAAAGCATTAATCAGATTATAGCGAAGGAAAATCGAATTTAAATCTGAAAATCGTTTGAAAATAGTGAATTTTCGGGGTGAAACCCTAGTTAGGGTTTTTGGTCGCGCGGATTGCCGCTTCAGGCGGCTAGGGTTTCCGGGCATGAGCGCGCACCGGGGGGCCCGATACGAGCGGCTGCCGAGGGGGTTGGGGGCCCGCCGCTGCGGGCGGCGGGTCTGGCCCGCCGCTGGCAGCGGCGGGGCCGCCCGCCGCTGCTGGCGACGGGTCGGGCGCCCGCCGTTAGCAACGGCGGGGTGGGGGGGTTCCGCCGCTTCGGGCGGCGGGCGGGGGTTTTCGCGAGAGTTTTTGGGGGGGATTCGCGTTCCGGCGAGAAGATCCCCTAGGGTTTAATGGTTTTTGGGGATAAAAATCCAATTTTTAGTGGAAAAAATCCGTTTTTAATCTCCAAAAAAGGCGTTTTTATTGTAAAATGATTTTTAATCAATAAAAACGTTGATTTTCATTAAACAATCGATCCAAGAATTTTGGATCTAGACATATGCGCATACGAATTTAGATCTAGGGAAAAGAATTACCTCTAGATCCTACCCGCCGGATCTAGCGACGTTCGGTGAAGGAAGCCCGTTCGCGTCGCGTTCGTCCGTCGGCAGGGGTTCGGCTCAGCCTCGAGCGTGCTGATAACGTGTTGTAAATCATGGCGGCTACGGAACCCCGTAGCCCTGTATTTATAGTAATAGGGTTACATAATGGGTGGATACCCACTAACGGGTTGGGCCTCCAAAGCCCGTTTATAACATTAATGTTTTTGTTCTTGACTTTTAATTGGGGATAATATTTCTTTATATCTGGCTTTTGATAGTGAAAACATGAAAGTAAATCATTAGTAGCCTTAACTTTATTTGAACTCTACTTAGCTTTGAGAACTTTCTTAAATTTGCTTGTGATGATGTTTATTTCATCATCTTCATCCAAATATTCGATAACTGAAGAAGTATGAAATGCAATGGATTTGATCTTTGGGACTTTCTCTTGTCTCATATTTTTCTAATTATACTTCTTACACCATAAGGTTCCCGATCAAGTCATCCATAGTGAAAGTAGAGAGATCTTTACCTCTTCAATTACCATCTTTTTCTTCTACTGTACTGAAATGAGGGTATGGAGGATCTTCAAACCATCTTAACTTGTGTATACCTCTTTCCAAAATTAATAAGAGAATTTGTTATATCGATGAAATGTTTGAACATACCCGAGATTATATCTTCTCTTTCATCTTAAATATTTCAGACTTATGAACAAGAACAGATATTTTAGACTATTTAACTATATTTATTCCTTCGTGTTTAATCGTGTATCATATTTAATGTACTGATATTGATATAGACACATAGTTGAACTCGATGGTGTCCACACACAGGATAATGCATTCACATCCTTGGAATCAAAAGGTTACCAATACTTTCTATGTGTCTGTCCATTAAGAGTACGAGGTAGAAGGCTTGGTGTATGATGACTTCAATATGTTTCACAACTCATAATTGATGGATTGGCGATATATTATCATCCACATCTTTCAAAAACTATAGGTGGAACCATTAAACAAAGGAGTTTATGTGGTGGAGTAGTGTGTATGTAATTGTGATGATATATAAGTTGTTTCCATCATTTGCTAGGCTCTAATACCAATTGTTGGATTCATATGGAATGTACATGGATTCTTATGCAATAAATGATGATGATTAGGGAAATATGAATAAAACCAAGCATTGCAATAATAGGCAACATAAAGCATGATATAATGACTGCAGTTAAGTAGCAGTAGAGACAATGTAAACCACTCAAGATTAATTACAAAAAAACATGATTTATTCTGGTTCGGTCCTCCAGACTTACTCTAGTCCTCAAGTGATAGCATATCACTATTGGGATGATCCAATATCTAACATCTACGGGCTCACAGGTGACTCATGATGAGAAAGAAGTTGAAACTAATCTCTTTACCCTATATACACCTACAAGTTATGAAGATTATGTGATTGCTAATGGTGATGGTGCTGAAATGCTATTAAATACCCTTAATCTACCTAAGGATGATGAAGAATGTAAGGGGGTGTCAGCAAAGGCCAGTGTGAAAGAGATGTTATCATCAATTACAAAAGTGAAGATAGTGATGATGACAACAACGATATAGACAATGATGATGATGATAATGGGTCTTCATGAAGGAGAGTTAGGACCCTAATAATGAAGATAAATGTACTCTGATGGCAAAGAATAAGATAGCATCTGAGACTAGAGTGAACCAGGATTCAAGTTCATTGTAAACGTTAAGTTTTAGCTGAAAAACTTTGGTTCGACTAGATTTATGAAGAAAATGAGCTTTCGTTATGTGAATTCACAAATAGAGTTCCTTCCATAAAAGAGAGCAATCTAAAAGATTCCCTTTCCATGATGTTTTGGTCCAACTATTTTGTGAATACATCACCACCATTGTATAGTTCACTACAAATGTAGTTCAGTTCATTGTGGCCTTCATCGTATAGTACCATAAGCAAAAGTGAAGCCAATTCTCGTGAACTTCAAAGAATTATTTAAGGGAGAAAGTGCCCTAATATTTGTAAGGACCCTGGCTATAAGGAAAACACTAGAAGGGGGTTGAATAGTATTTATAAAATTTAAGTGATAGTTATACCAATTTATAAAATTCCTAACCAACATTAAATGCGGAATTATAAATAAACCCAAATTGAAACAATGCTAACACAAATATGTTTCAAGGGTTCGGATTACCCAAGTCAACTCCCGACTTGTTACTGGTAATCATATGTCCCTTCCACCCAGATACCACCGGATACTCAAGTTAGAACCCTAACTTGAGGTTTCCTTTAAATCCACTTATAGCATTCCTACAAGTGAAATTGAAACACAATCAATGTCCTTGACTCCCATAACGTGGGAGCAAGCAAACCACTCTCATAAACTGAGAGTTAAACTAATATCGAAAGATAGCAAGAAATAATGAAATAGCAACACTTACATTCTCCTATGCCTTGAAGTAGAGCTTGAAAGAACAAATGTGTTGTGTGTTGTGTGTTGAGGTCTCTTTCAAAAGAGAGAAAAGCCCTTTCGCTTGTCACCACCAATTGCCTAGAGGATATCACTTTGATTCTGGGTTGGAGAGCAAGAGAGAATAAGATTGGAATTCTTGGGCTTTTGAATTTGAGAGCTTTGAATAACTTGAAGTTGAAAGCTAGGGTTTCTCAAGAGATGATCAAGAAGATGAGTAACCCCTCAATGGAACAGTAGAAGTTCTCTTTATAGGTTCCCCAAAACACCCAAACAGAATCCCCAAAACCCCCTTTGAAATCTGTAAGCAAATGGATAGAATTTACACAGTCGACAATCGACTAGTGAAGAAAACACAGTTGATCGCTGCACTGTGTCAAAGAGTAGATGAGAATTCAAACGGTAACTTACCACGTAGGACAGTCAACTGATGAAGAAAAGACAAGCGCCTGTAAACCTAACAGAAGACTGTAAATCCTTCTACATGCGACTGGCCGCAACATGGGTAAGCTGAGAAACCTCAGAAAGTTTAGGAAGACATGACAGGCGACTGATGTGGAATATACATGCGCATGTGCCATAGGCAGGCGACTGTGAAACCAACATCAATCGACTGTTACTAACACTTGAAACTTTTCAGAGAGCAGAGTCTACAGAGGAATCATAGATGGATGACTGTTGAAGCATTGACAGTTGACTGGGCCTTGGACAGGCGACTGCCAATCCAACATCAGTCGACTGGCCAAATGGAAAATAAAGTGACCTTTGGGCAGGAGAGAGACATGCGACTGATTAACAACTCACAGGCGTCTGTAGCTTGGACAGTCGCCTGTATTTTGTACAGCAATCGCCTGAAAGGAGTTAAAGCTAAAAGGCCTAAAAAACAATTGATAAAATATGTGCATAACAGACGACTGTAGAACAAATCACAGTCGATTGTTTTGAGACAGACGCTTGTAAATCGTTCAACAGTCGCCTGTTGAAATCCCAAAATGCACATGCTTAAGAAATGTGAATTGGAGTATAAGGAAATGTGATCGAATGATTTCCTAGGACAGAAATGAAGATGTGTGTGTACTCCAATATAGTTCTACTTCTAAGCTACATACTAGAAGAGAATAGAAAGATTACATTTTGTAGAAGCCTCTCTTCTATCCAAAGTATGAGCTTGAAGTCTTCTAAGAGCTTCAATCACCATCTTTAATCATCCAATCCACTTTTCATGCTTTGATTGATCTTTAAGTGACATCTATTGCTAATTGATCTTCATGATATGCTTAGGCAATGGATTAACTGCAATAAGGGATTAGTCACAAGTATTTATGTTTGCTCATCATTAACACCAAGTAGGGAGAAGTCCAATACTCAACATTGAGTGGTACTACATGAGGGGTGAACAAAAAAATGAATTCCTTAATAATCTCAGGGAGTGAAAGAACCACGTTATATTTGTAAAAAAATTTAAAGAAGAACTTCCAACTAGTAAGAGGTGGTCACATATGTACATAAATAGATTCACGTGCATACACAAATGCATTCAAGGATGTCTTTGCTACACACCCACATAGAGATGGTAAAGTGAATGCAACAATTGGAGAGGCAAAGAAAGATAAATCAATGTTACTATCATAGTATATGTGAATTGATGCAAAGGTGGTGATTGTAGGGGTTGAGTGAATCTTTATCAAGTAAACAATCGCCTCATGAAAAATCAAGAATCATGAATCAACAACCAAATCTTACATCAATCTTTACGCAACACCTGTAACCATATGCAATATAAGAAATAAATATAAAACAAAAAAGAATCATTCATTAGACACCAAGATTTATTCCATCCAATTCTTGATGTATGTTAAGTTGGAGAGATCATTACTGCTTTTATTAACATGAATTACAATGCATAGCACTTGGTTTTAAGGAAATACTAAGCTTGTTAAGAACTTAAGAAAAAAAATTATGGAGAGAACTATTCATGTCTCTCACAAACTGCCTTTTCTCAGCATTTTCTTTACACTTTGTTTTTTATAGGATCCGCAAAGACGGAGACGGGAAATTCACACACACAAAAGGGTTAATCAATTGTTTAGATAATCTTAAAACTCAATTAGAATCCTAATCGGGTCTGGAAACCGAATCAAACTTGATACTATTCACCACAACATACACTCGCTCTGACCCATTGTTGCTTGCACGCACGCTCTACATTGGCACATGCTCGTGGTGCACGTGTCATAGATGCCATATTATCACCTAGTTGGCATTTAGTTGGTGCTTACTTAACTAGTGAGTTGGCATTCTCTAGAAGATTCCCAATGGTACTTTCGTAAGTATGAATCTAGAATGTTCTTATACATTCTTATACTCTTTTAAGAGGAGTCCATTATAAGTATCTAAGAACACATTATGTGTAATTATGAAGAATGTTCTTGAAATTCATCCTAGACCATTAGATCATGGAAGTCTTTAGAAGCCAAATCTTCACCATTCATTGTATGGAAGCCTCACCGGTAAAAGGATGTATGAAGAAGGCCATTTTTATCCAACAAGTATCAATAAGCAATTAGCCAAGTAAAGAAAATATAGGTATCCACTTCTAAGTTCTTCTCTTCTCGTGTGCTCTAAAGTGTCTTGTAAGTCTGAGAATTTGAGGGAAGCTGACTTAATCATTTAAATAGAGAAATAGTAAGCTAAGGACTGCTCGAGATTGGAGAAGTCAAGTAGATAAACAATCCACCTGTAATATTGGTAGCAGAGCTTGTTATTCGGGAAAGATTGTGGTCATTGGGAAATAATATGTTGACCAGTGAGATTCCAATTGACACTAAGATGGAAAATGCCACCACTAGACCACCTCATAAGGAGAAGCCTATGGGATTGGTGTCCGAGGCACGATTGGGCAAGGTAGATCTCACCTTGGCTGAGGTGAAGGATCAACTTGAGACATAGAGGAATGTATCAAGGAGCTGAAGTTCAAGAGGGATGAGCTTTAGGAGGAGATGTAAACTGTTTAAAACTTTATCATCGACATACTTCAAAAATGGGATGATGCCTTGAAGCAAAGGATGCTACATTGGAGGCTCATGTGGATGCTCAGATGAAGGAGTTGGAGGAACTCAGGAATGATTCAACCAACACAAGGTGGCATGTGCAAGTGGACCAATCGTCACTCATCCCTTCTTGCCAATGGTGAACGTTTTAAAGCCAAAGCCTTACGAAGGTATATAAAATGCTTGAGAGATTGACAATTTTCTCTAGATTATTGAAATGTACTTTGATGTTGTATGGATCAAGGATGATGGTTACAAGCTCCTCACAGCACCTCTTTACCTCTAAGATGTTGTTACATTATGGTAGTGTAGACGGTGTGATGATATGAAAAAGGTAACATGCACCAATAATACTTGGGTGGAGTTTAAAGCAGAGATCAAGAAGAAATTCAACCCAGAGAATGTTGAGACTGAAGTACGAGATAAACTTCGATGTATTACTCAAAAGGGTGCTATAGAGATTATTTAGAATTGCTCCTTGAGATTCCTAACAAGAGGGAGGACTCACTCTTCATATTCATGGATGGCCTTACAGGGTGGGCTAAGATGGAACTACAGAGACAGGGAGTCCAGACTCTTTTCCCAAGATATGGTAGTTGTGGAGTCCTTCATCAAGTTCAAGAAGGTAGACCCTCTCAAACTAAAGGACAAGAAGGTGAAGCTTGGTAAATGTGGGGAGAGAAATAGAAACCGCCTAGAGACTCCCCCTACCTGTGATGACCCGTATTCAGCAATACCCATTTTCTACGTATTTTCTTAATTAATAATATTTATAATGGTTTGTTAGGAGTTGAACATCAAAATAGTTTATAAATCATTTATAAAAAATGTTTTGTGGAACCAATATATTTATAACATATTTTAGGGTATACGAGTACCAACCTAAATCCCTAAAATGATTTTTATAATTATTTAAACCCAATTTTAACATTTCAGCCGTAACAATTATTTCTCTATGTAAACGTTATCAAAATGATTTCAAACTTCTACAGTATCATTCTTAGATCATTTAGTGCTTCCCACATTAATTTCGTAATTTTTCGAAGTCAAATCAATAGAGAACCCGCAAACCCGCTTACTAAACGTTTTGGCCCAAAACTCGTATTTTTGTAGTTCAAACTATGAAATAGATCTCGTAGTCACGATCCTTGTGACGATATGAACCCGTGGCTATATTTTCGTAATTTTTCGGAGTCGTTTAACCCCAGGGGCAAAATTGTAATTTCGTTACAAAATTGTAATTACGACTTTTCACTAATCACTTTTAACTTAGCTAATTACCTAGTGTAATTCCCTAACTGTCGGCAACCTCACACGTTTTGTTAGTGGAAGAGGTTTAGTCTAAATTGCATGCTCTTTTGTCAAAAGAGCTAAACTTTTCATTAAATTCGTTGGACTAAATATTAATTGCTCTCCCTTTAAACTATTATTATCTTAACCTATTTAAACCCTCAGCTTAACTCTTTTCCCTACACAAAACCCATCCCCAGGCAATAGAGATCGCACCCACGCTCTCTCTCCCGCCTCGGCTTCAACCTCTCCCTCC
The DNA here is from genome assembly GCA_030789695.1 of Scilla litardierei. NCBI lineage: Eukaryota > Viridiplantae > Streptophyta > Magnoliopsida > Asparagales > Asparagaceae > Scilla > Scilla litardierei. Next base: position 187,537,896 of record CM061142.1, on the reverse strand, counting down.
CGCTTCCGCTCTCTCTCTCCCTTCCGCACTTCACCGTGCAACCAAGGCCGCCACCCCGCTCCGTCGCCGCAGCAAACCCCCGCACCGCCGCGCTTCTCTTCCCTCCAAGCACCATGAAGCCCCGAGCGCCGCCGTGAAGCCCCCAGCGCAGCTCCTCGCTGCCACCTTCCCGCAAACGACGGCGACTCGCCCCTCCGACCAGTCGCCTCCGCCCACGCCTCCGACGAAGCCCTACGCCGCCGTCAGTCACCGCCGAAGCGCCCAGCGCCGCTCCCCGCTCGCCGTCGATGCGAACTGCAGCGCCTCGCCGCCCCTCCCCTGTTCCCGCTCGCCTCGCCGGAGTCGCCCGGCTCCGCCGCCTCTGACCGCTACTCCGCCGACCACGTCGCCGCCCCCAACTTCCGCTGCCGTCGACGAACGCCGCAGCGACCCCCGCCACTTCGAAGGGTGAGGCGTCCGACCGTTTTTTTAAAAATAATACGTATTTGATACGTATATTAAACGTATTTACGTATTTACCTATATATATTAAATAATGTTATTGGATTTAAATTCATGGTAATTCGTACAGGCCTCGGAAAAATACGAAACTAGTCCCAGAAAATCAGAAACATCGAAACGAATCCATTGGCACTAGTTTCATCGCCATAAGGCAAGTATATTTCTCACAGTGAATTTTTAAAGGCAAAATTTAAATCGGTTAAAATTCTTTTAAAATTAGTAGCTTGCAATTTTTACGTACACTAACATACGATAAAAATATATGTTACAGTACTTGTAAATACAATCGTTTTGACATCTTGTTTGCAGAATTCTGACGTACGGTTTGCCCGGAATAAATCTTTGAACATGTGTGGTAACAATAATTTCTTGTCTTAAAATCCCTTTTAAAACTCGTAGTTTGTGATTTTCACGTACACTGAAGTACGATAAAAATATATGTCGTAGTACTAGTGAATACGACCATTTTGACATTTTGTTTGAAGAATTCTGATGTACGGTTTGCTCTAAACAATTCCGTGAACATATGTTTCAAAAATCGTTCCTTGATTTAAAGTTGCTTTTTGACTCTTTAAAATTGTTTAAAATTGCTTAAAAATTATTTACCAATAAAAAAAATAACTACTAGTCTTAGAAAATATTTTAAGCTAAATTAAACTCTTTTATTTTGTTAAAATCATATCTTATTCATTCTTTCATTCTATTTAAGTGATCCTTATGTTTTCATTTAAATTGCTAAATCGAGTCGCAAAGTTGTGAACTTTTGTGAAACCATTGTACGGACTGTTGAAACACCGAGACTGAATTGATTGAATGGAAGATGGAATTTCAAATGAATGGAAGATGGAACTTTAACAATATAAAATGGAAGATGGAATTTCAATAATAAATAGATAGTACACGTCTTTTGACCGACACTTGACTTGACCTGGGATTGGGGTAGTCTATGATCACAAGTGTTACAGAATGACTGGATGCGCCATACTAAATTACCTCCAACACATTACGGGGGTTAGATCCTTGACCGTTGCCATATCGGAACGGTGGGTAAGCCTCGGAGTTGCTCCCGTCGCAGGCTGCTTGTTGGTTATCTCTAGTACTCTTGGACATGGACTTATCACTAGGATAGACTGGTTTATGATTAATTGTTCTAACATCTTTTCTGCAGGTTGCTACAATGTGATTATTAAATGCTAAATTGTCACAGGTTACAGATAGCTTTACAAATTATTATTGAATAATGAAACTGTTACAGGTTGCAATTGCTGTAAATATTTAAACTGCTATAACTCTTTTCTATTTATCTTATAGCTTGTCTTTTCAGCTTTTAATTTAAATGTCTAACGTTTTGGTTTTGAGAATATCTTGCCGAGTATACCTCGCTGACGGACATTTCATTTTGTTGTTTTTACGAAATGTCCGTCAGTTACCGACAGTGAGTTCGTTGAAGTCTTTGCTGCAGGAACCGAGCCAGTGCTCGAAGGCTACATGGAGTACCTACCCACAGAAGACTAGACGTTTCCCTTCGCGATCGCACTTTATATATTTGAGATAATGTAATTTGTGTGCTATGCTTGTATTGGCCATACTAGGCCTATGTTGTACTTTACTTTCAGACGCTTTGGTATTGTAATAATGTCATCTGTACTATTTCTTATAAGCATGCAAGATCCTGCCATCTTATTTCATGGACGCTTAGTGTGTTTAAACCAAGGAGGAAGAAAAGAAAAAAAAAGTACTCCTCTTTGTTTTAAGCACATCGCGGACCCGCTCGCGTCCTTGCTCCCGGTAGAATGGGAAGCGGGACGTGACAGGTTTTAGTGGTGGCCCATGCAGGTCTTGCTTATGTGAATACCTTAAGAAATGGTTTGGATGTCATTGATATCAAAGTATCTAACTAGTATATAATTACCGAACTTACCTTGGGGTTTGTTTTGCAGCATGGCAGGTAGACCCAACACCAGGAACGCCAACAGCATCACTGAGAACGACTTCATGGGGATCATCAGAGAGATGTTGGACATCCAGCATCAAATCCTCGAGCGTGAACCTAGAACTAAACTCCGAGGAGAAGCCGGAGTTAAACACCAGGCTGACTACGACATCGACCTCCAATATCATCCTGGAAAGGTTAATGTCGTACCAGACGCATTGAGCCGGCTACCAACTGTTATGACACTCACGGCTCAGAAGAAACTACAACTAGAGCTGCGAGAGATGGAGATTGAAATCATTCTACCTGGGATTGAAGCTTCATTGATGAATCTTCAAATTCAGTCTACCATCATTGATCGTATCACAGCCGCTCAAGCTGGAGATGCAAAGTTACAGAAGATCAAGACTCAAGTGGAAGCAAGTCTTCGAACGGATTTTCTTATCCATGAAGACGGATCCTTGAGATATGGCAGCGGGATCTACGTGCCTTCAGGCGATATCCGAGAAGAGCTGATGAATGAAGCACATAGCTCCCCATACTCTGTACATCCTGCTGGCACCAAAATGTACAAGGATCTTCGTCTAAATTTTTGGTGGCATGGAATGAAGAGAAGCATTGCTCGAAGCGTCGCCAAATGTCTAGTATGTCAGCAAGTGAAGGCTGAACATCATCGTGTCGCGGGATTGCTTCAGCCACTGCCTATTCCCGAGTGGAAGTGGCAACACATCACAATGGACTTCGTCACAGGACTACCTCGGAGTACAAAGCCGAATGATGCCATCTGGGTGATCGTTGATCGATTAACCAAGTCGGCACACTTCATACCATTCCGAGTAGGACAATCAACTGAACTACTTGCGAAGAAGTACATGGAGGTAATGATTATTCATATACCTTATAGCTTCCTCCTAGTTTATGTCGTAATATGAGCGATGACCGTACAGGAAATCATGAGATTGCACGGAGTCCCAGTGAGCATTGTCTCTGATCGGGACACGAGATTCACTTATCACTTTTGGAAGAGGCTGCAATCGAATCTTGGTACCAACCTGAGTTTCAGCACTGCGTATCATCCGCAGACGGATGGACAATCAGAGCGCACCATTCAGATACTCGAAGATATGTTGATAGCTTGTATGCTTGACTTCAAAGGCTCGTGGGAAGACCACTTGCACTTAGTGGAGTTTTCATACAACAACAGCTACCAAGCAAGTATCGGTATGGCCCCATTTGCAGCACTTTATGGAAGAAAATGTCGTTCTCCATTAAGTTGGGATGACATTGGCGACCGAGAACTTTTGGGTCCAGAGATGATTGTAGAAGCTGTTGATGTGGTGCGTACTATCAGAGACAAACTTCGCATTGCACAAGACCGATACAAACACTGGGCCGATGCGAAGCGTCGTCATCTAGAGTTTCAACCCGGAGATCATGTATTTCTGAAGATATCTCCTAACCGGGGAATGATCAGATTTGGAAGAAGAGGAAAGCTCAGTCCGAGATTTATCGGCCCTTTCGATATACTGGAGCGAGTTGGAGAAGTAGCTTACCGCCTGGCCCTACCACCTTCACTGGAAGGAGTACATGACGTATTCCATGTCTCACAGCTGCGTCGTTACATTAGTGATCCTACTCATGTGGTTGACCACTCAGAGATCACAGTACGACCAGATCTTTCATATGAGCAAGAGCCAGTGCAGTTTGGATCGACGTCAGAAGACTCTCAGGAATAGCATAGTCAATCTTGTTAGAGTGATGTGGCGACATGACTCATCTGGCGAATCCACCTGGGAACGAGAAGATGAAATGCGCGAGAGATATCCATATTTGTTCACTGAATCTTAGTTCACTGTATCTTTATTATATGTATTTTAGTGTGAGAAATTCCGAGGACGGAATTTTTATAAGGTGTGTAGAATGTGATGACCCGTATTCAGCAATACCCATATTCTACGTATTTTCTTAATTAATAATATTTATAATGGTTTGTTAGGAGTTGAACATCAAAATAGTTTATAAATCATTTATAAAAAATGTTTTGTGGAACCAATATAGTTATAACATGTTTTAGGGTATACGAGTACCAACCTAAATCCCTAAAATGATTTTTATAATTATTTAAACCCAATTTTAACATTTCAGTCGTAACAATTATTTCTCTATGTAAACGTTATCAAAATGATTTCAAACTTCTACAGTATCATTCTTAGATCATTTAGTGCTTCCCACATTAATTTCGTAATTTTCCGAAGTCAAATCAATAGAGAACCCGCAAACCCGCTTACTAAACGTTTTGGCCCAAAACTCGTATTTTTGTAGTTCAAACTATGAAATAGATCTCGTAGTCACGATCCTCGTAACGATATGAACCCGTGGCTATATTTTCGTAATTTTTCGGAGTCGTTTAACACCAGGGGCAAAATTGTAATTTCGTTACAAAATTGTAATTACGACTTTTCACTAATCACTTTTAACTTAGCTAATTACCTAGTGTAATTCCCTAACTGTCGGCAACCTCACACGTTTTGTTAGTGGAAGAGGTTTAGTCTAAATTGCATGCTCTTTTGTCAAAAGAGCTAAACTTTTCATTAAATTCGTTGGACTAAATATTAATTGCTCTCACTTTAAACTATTATTATCTTAACCTATTTAAACCCTCAGCTTAACTCTTTTCCCTACACAAAACCCATCCCCAGGCAATAGAGATCGCACCCACGCTCTCTCTCCCGCCTCGGCTTCAACCTCTCCCTCCCGCTTCCGCTCTCTCTCTCCCTTCCGCACTTCACCGTGCAACCAAGGCCGCCACCCCGCTCCGTCGCCGCAGCAAACCCCCGCACCGCCGCACTTCTCTTCCCTCCAAGCACCGTGAAGCCCCGAGCGCCGCCGTGAAGCCCCCAGCGCAGCTCCTCGCTGCCACCTCCCCGCAAACGACGGCGACTCGCCCCTCCGACCAGTCGCCTCCGCCCACGCCTCCGACGAAGCCCTACGCCGCCGTCAGTCACCGCCGAAGCGCCCAGCGCCGCTCCCCGCTCGCCGTCGACGCGAACTGCAGCGCCTCACCGCCCCTCCCCTGTTCCCGCTCGCCTCGCCGGAGTCGCCCGACGCCGCCGCCTCTGACCGCTGCTCCGCCGACCACGTCGCCGCCCCCAACTTCCGCTGCCGTCGACGAACGCCACAGCGACCCCCGCCGCTTCGAAGGGTGAGGCGTTCGACCGTTTTTTTAAAAATAATACGTATTTGATACGTATATTAAACGTATTTACGTATTTACCTATATATATTAAATAATGTTATTGGATTTAAATTCATGGTAATTCGTACAGGCCTCGGAAAAATACGAAACTAGTCCCAGAAAATCAGAAACATCGAAACGAATCCATTGGCACTAGTTTCATCGCCATAAGGCAAGTATATTTCTCACAGTGAATTTTTAAAGGCAAAATTTAAATCGGTTAAAATTCTTTTAAAATTAGTAGCTTGCAATTTTTACGTACACTAACATACGATAAAAATATATGTTACAGTACTTGTAAATACAATCGTTTTGACATCTTGTTTGCAGAATTCTGACGTACGGTTTGCCCGAAATAAATCTTTGAACATGTATAGTAACAATAATTTCTTGTCTTAAAATCCCTTTTAAAACTCGTAGTTTGTGATTTTCACGTACACTGAAGTACGATAAAAATATATGTCGTAGTACTAGTGAATACGACCATTTTGACACTTTGTTTGAAGAATTCTGATGTACGGTTTACTCTAAACAATTTCGTGAACATATGTTTCAAAAATCGTTCCTTGATTTAAAGTTGCTTTTTGACTCTTTAAAATTGTTTAAAATTGCTTAAAAATTATTTACCAATAAAAAAATAACTACTAGTCTTAGAAAATATTTTAAGCTAAATTAAACTCTTTTATTTTGTTAAAATCATATCTTATTCATTCTTTCATTCTATTTAAGTGATCCTTATGTTTTCATTTAAATTGCTAAATCGAGTCGCAAAGTTGTGAACTTTTGTGAAACCATTGTACGGACTGTTGAAACACCGAGACTGAATTGATTGAATGGAAGATGGAATTTCAAATGAATGGAAGATGGAACTTTAACAATATAAAATGGAAGATGGAATTTCAATAATAAACAGATAGTACACGTCTTTTGACCGACACTTGACTTGACCTGGGATTGGGGTAGTCTATGATCACAAGTGTTACAGAATGACTGGATGCGTCATACTAAATTACCTCCAACACATTACGGGGGTTAGATCCTTGACCGTTGCCATATCGGAACGGTGGGTAAGCCTCGGAGTTGCTCCCGTCGCAGGCTGCATGTTGGTTATCTCTAGTACTCTTGGACATGGACTTATCACTAGGATAGACTGGTTTATGATTAATTGTTCTAACATCTTTTCTGCAGGTTGCTACAATGTGATTATTAAATGCTAAATTGTCACAGGTTACAGATAGCTTTACAAATTATTATTGAATAATGAAACTGCTGCAGGTTGCAATTGCTGGAAATATTTAAACTGCTATAGCTCTTTTCTATTTATCTTATAGCTTGTCTTTTCAGCTTTTAATTTAAATGTCTAACGTTTTGGTTTTGAGAATATCTTGCCGAGTATACCTCGCTGACGGACATTTCATTTTGTTGTTTTTACGAAATGTCCGTCAGTTACCGACAGTGAGTTCGTTGAAGTCTTTGCTGCAGGAACCGAGCCAGTGCTCGAAGGCTACGTGGAGTACCTACCCACAGAAGACTAGACGTTTCCCTTCGCGATCGCACTTTATATATTTGAGATAATGTAATTTGTGTGCTATGCTTGTATTGGCCATATTAGGCCTATGTTGTACTTTACTTTCAGACGCTTTGGTATTGTAATAATGTCATCTGTACTATTTCTTATAAGCATGCAAGATCCTGCCATCTTATTTCTTGGACGCTTAGTGTGTTTAAACCAAGGAGGAAGAAAAGAAAAAAAAAGTACTCCTCTTTGTTTTAAGCACATCGCGGACCCGCTCACGTCCTTGCTCCCGGTAGAATGGGAAGCGGGGCGTGACACTACCGAAGTCGAATCTATGGAAAGGTGCATCCATCATAGGAGCCAAGGAGGATCATCGAAAGAAACTTCAATGTTACTTTTATGAGGGTCCACACAAAGGCAGAGATTTTCCCAAGAGGGCCAACCTTATCACACTAATCCAGAAAAAGGATGGGGAGCAACAAGAAGGGATGATGATCAACTCACTCAGTTTACTCAATGCCATTCATGCGAAAGTGGATGAAATGCTAAGGGGGGTTCGTAGAGATGGTTATTATGGGTAAGACCTTTAAAGCTCTATTGGATATTGGTGCTTCTCACTTCTTAGCTTCTGGGATGGTAGCTAAGGATTTGGGCCTCATTGTGACCATAGATAATGGTACCATTAATGTCGTCAACTCGAAATCTACTCCCATTGTTAGCATAGCTCAATAAGTACAAGTAAAAATGAGAGAACGGTAGGGGCTGGTGGTTGGTGAACATGACGATGGTAGGCATGGATGATTTTGACGTAATCATCAACTTGGAATTCTTGGACATGATAAAGGTTGTGTTGGTTTCATACGCCAACACTATATGCTTTCTTGATGGAAAGGTCTACACTATTCCATCCAGTGAGAAGGCCTTGTCAATCAAGATTCTCTCAGCAATTCAGTTCTCCAAGGGTATTCAGAGGAATGAGCCAACCTTCATTGTCGTAGTGAGGATGGAGGAAGGATTGGTTATAGAAGAGGAAGTACATAAGGAGATCCAATCTGTCGTTGAGGAGTATCACGACATTATGCCTGACAAGTTGCTAAGCAATTTCCACCAGAGAGAAGTGGAACACAATATTGAGTTGATACTAGATGCATAACCACCAATGAAGAGACCATATAGGATGGCATCATCGGAGTTGAAGGAACTACTGAAGCAACTTAAAGATGTGTTTGATGTGGGATCCATTCGACCATCGAAGGCCTCCTTGTGGTGCACCGGTGTTGTTCCAGAAGAAGCACGATGATTTTCTTTGGCTGTACATTGACTATCGCACAATCAACAAAGTAACGGTAAAGAACAATGATCTGATCCATCTGGTGGCAGACTTGTAGATCGGCTGGGTCAAGCAAGGTACTTCACCAAATTGGATCTAAGGTCAGAGTACTATCGATTGCAGATTGCAAGACGGCATGTGTGACGAGATATGGATCTTACGAATTTCTAGTTTTGCCATTTGGTCTCACAAATGCGCCCGCAACATTTTGCACCGTGATGCGCAAAGTGTTGGTGTCCTTATTACATGATTTTTCATAGTATATCTTGACGACATAGTGATTTGCAGCCGTTGCATCACAAAGCATTTAGTGCACTTGAGGCAAGTGTTCCATGCTCTTAGACAAAATGAGCTGTACGTAAAGAAGGAAAAATGCTCATTCGTGCAAAGAAGAAGGTTCTTAGTGCACGTCGTCGGAAGGGGCCAAATCAAGATGGATCAATGGAAGGTTCGGGCTATTCAAGAATGGAAACCTCGCACAAAGGTGATAGTTATCCACTTCCAAGTTCATCTCTTGTACTCCGGAGTGTCTTGTGAGTGCGAGAATTTGACAAAGAGCTGAATATAGGGAGAGTGAGCTAAGTGCCTCACGGGAGTAGAGAAGTCAAGTATCTAAACAATTCACACGTGATGAGAGGGGCCATGTGTCACGCATGCCGCGTCGCTACGCGTGCGTGCTGCGCATCTGTGGGATGCAAAAACCCCAAAAATAACAGTTGGAAAATCTAATGACTGGATGACCTGTAAGGGTATAAAAATTAAATGTTTGGGCCTCTAAAATTTCTCTAAAAATTTAATACTAGAGTTATTTTAGATGTTTTTAATAACATATTTCAACGGTGCCAATGACATTGGCTGATTTGGGCAAAGATGGACTCGGCGAGCAGAAGTTGAGTAAAGTTGTGGAAGAGTTGGGCCTTCTAATGCTAATATAATTTCCTCTTAATTACTCGAAATGTTGTGTTTCTTGTGTGCATGGATGGCCGAGCAACGGGGAAGATGGGAAAATCAGAGGCCACACCTTTTAGAGCTCTGAAAGAATTTATAAATGCACACGGAATACCGACATGTTAATGGTAAAAGGATCACCAAATTATTGATCCGAAGGAAATCTCAAAAGAGGACTGGAAAATGTTTATTTCCGGATGCTATGGCCCATGACCGGGGAGCTCCAACGCACATATGCAAAATTGCACAAAACATTACAAATAACCAGGGCTCTACAGATCGTCTACTTGAACTTGCTGCTCACAGAATCGTAGCTTGGGACATGAATAACTACAGAAGTAACCAAGAATAAAGTATTAGTGAACTACTCGATGATGGTAACGTAATGTGGACGAGATTAATTTGCAATGCCATGGAAACATACCATCTCCCCAAGATGCCATGGTAAGCGGCGAAGAAATGATCTTTGCAGAAAGTGACGTAATATCCTTCAATGTGACTGCGTCAACTGCTTGTATGAAATGCTCAACCGGTTTCCTGTAGCATCAGTATTAACAAGGGGAAACTTAAATCTGACCCAAATGTGATCACAAACCCGAAGATCTCCTAAATATATATACATACATACATATACATATAAACACATATATACATATACACACAAACATACATGTATATATATATAGGATAATGTTCCAATGCAAATATTTTGCATAAGAACATGGTGTGAAAACATTTTTATTTTTATTTTTTGAAATTTCCTTTTTCAAAAAAAATTCAATGTTTAATCCATACATAAATACCCAAGGAAAAATAATGGGTGAACCTTTGGGGGATTTGACCCTTAATCAAGTCGTTACATATTTAACAGTTTCAAAACAATACGACATTTTATACCGATCCGATCGAGGGGAAAATATGGATGGATTTTTCTGATTTTGGGTTTGGGAGTGTATTAGGATGTAGAGATAACATCCAACTATTCAGATTTAATAAGAAAATATCAAAGAGAAACATTTCTCACGGTGTTTGCATGGAAAAGTTTTTGCAAAGGATCATTTGCATACACACACACACACACACACACACACACTAGTAATAACCCTTGACTATAGGTCACGATGCATTCAAAATATTCTCCAAAAAATTTCAACTCATTCAAAATCCCTCCTCAAAAAAATCAGTCGCATTCAAAATATTATAACCCCAATTCAACCCCATTTAAAATCCCCTTCAACAAAAAAATTTAACCACATTCAAACTAAAATTTAATTCTATCAGAAACCTAGTTTTCCTAAAATTTAGTTCCCTCCAGATTTAGTTCTCCCTAAATTTAAAATTTTAGTTTCCTCAAAATTTAGTTCCATCCAAATTTCTTTTTCTCCAAAATTTTAAATTAAAATTTAGTTCCAGAAAATTTACTTCCCTACAAAAATTTTAGTCGTCTTAAAATTTACTTCCCTTCAGACTTAGTTCCTCAAAATTTAAAATTTTAGTTCCCTCAAGATTTAGTTTCCCTCAAAATTTTAGGATTTCCCCCAAAATTTTCACAAACTCTCATCATAACAAATGATTCCTCAAGATTAAGTCTTAACTGTCTTTCTACTTAACTGTCTTTCTACCCACCTTTGTCCTAAACAGCACCCCATTCAAAAACATCTCTTAATTGTCTGATAGATATATAGAAAAAATTTCATGTGCGAAAAGTTTGCACGAAACTTTTCGTGCGAAATTATTTTTTTGCAAATTTTTTGCATCCTTTACTCCATACATTTATACACCCCTAGAAAAATAATGGGTAAAAATTAATGAAATGTGACACTCGATCAATGCATTACAAAAGATTCTAATGTTATGAAACCGTTAAATTTTGTAACAGATGAATCGATGGTCAAATCCCCAGAGGGTTCACCTATTATTTTTCTTGCGTCATATAATTGTATGGATTAAACATAAAAAAATTTGCAAAATTTTTTTAAATATTTTTTCATGGTGATCTCGTGCGAAATTTTCGCACAGTAACTCCCATATATATGGGGAAATGTACATGTGCACATGTATAGCTAAGTTAGTTGTGCACGTGCACAAAACACATATTTTTAGTGCACATGCACAGCTAACTAAGCTATGCATGTGCACAGCTACATCATCCTGTATATATATACACACACAATAGTCGTAAACCATGGCCATAGATCACGTGGATTTCAAAATATTCCTTCGAAAAATTTCTAATCCATTCAAAATCCCCCTTAAAAAATTTGCAGTCTCTTCAAAATTCACCCAAAAAATAAACCACTTTCAAAATATTCCCCTTGGCAAAAAAATTTAAACACATTCAAATTAAAATTTAGTTCTCCCAAAGAATTTAGTTCTCCCAGAGAATTTAGTTCCTTTTTGGTTCATTGGAAAGTTGGAAAGCCAGCCCGGAGGCCAGGCTGGCAGCCCGGGTTCGAAACCTATGGGAGCCACTTACACTATCTACACTAGGGGTGAAACTACACTGGGGGTGATAATTTAGTTCCTTCAAGATTTAGTTTCCCCATAATTTAAAATTTTAGTTTCCCAAAAAATTTAATCTCCAATAATTTTAGTTCCCCCAAAATTTAGTTCCATCTAGATTTAGTTTCCTCTAAAATTTAAAATTTTAATTTTCAAAATTTAATTCCTCCAGAATTAGTTTCCTCCAAAAAAATTTCCCCCAAAATTTTCACAAGCTCTCGTCTTACCCATTGATTACTCAAGATTTACTCACAGCCGTCTTTCTACCTACCCTTTTGTTGTAATTAACAACCTCATTCAAAACATCCCTCGATTGTATAATTGATTTATGTATGTATGTATGTATGCTCATGTTCATATGCAAACATTTTGATAGGAACATGGTGAGAGTATTTTTAACTTTTTTAAATTTTTTTATCAATTTTTAATCCATACATATATATACCCCATAAAAATAATAAGTGAATCTTAGGGACTTTGACCATCGATCAAGCCGTTAGAAATTCAATGGTTTTAGAACAATGGAACATCGTATACCGATTCGATCGATTGACAAATAAGGTTGGATTGTTTTCATTCTTTGTTTAGGGGTGTATTTAGATGTGTAGATGATATCCAACATATCCAACGATTTAGATCTACAACAATATTAAAGAGATACTTTTCTCGTAGTTTTTGCATGCAAAAATTTTTATGAAGGATCATTTGCATATATATTTATATATATAGTAGTATTCTGATGCGAAAAACACGGTGTGAAAGCCCTGGCGAAAAACATTGTTGTATCCTTTTTTAGAAATTTTTCGTAGAATTTTTTTGATATTTAATTCATACAATTATATACCCCAGGGAAAATAATGGGTGAACCCTAAGGATTTGAGCATCGAGCCACACGTTACAAAATTTAACTGTTTCATAACAATAGAATTTTTTGTAATGTCTTGACCCAAGGCCAAATCACATTATTTTTTAACCAGTATTTTTTTGGGGTGAATGACAACATGAAGTGAAGGACGAAAAAAATTTGAAAAGAAATTTCAAAAAATAAATACATTTTCGCACTAAAAATTCCGTGCGAAATATTTGAATTTGAAAATTTTCCTATATATATGAGGAATATAGAGTTGTGCTGACAGCACATAATCGGATTTCCTGTGCTGTAAGCATTTTGGGGACTAAAAAGATTTTTTTTTAATTTTTTTTTGCAATGTGTTCTACAACTTTTGGCTACCACCCCACCATTTTTCAAGTGAATCAAACCCTTTTTGGGCCTCCATCCATGGATTTCAAAAAGAATTGCGCTAACAGTTTCAGAACTTGAGCGGCCTTTTTGGAATGCATGGTGGATGCTCAAAAAATAAGTGTTGAATTCACCTGAAAATTGGTGGGAAGATAGCCAACAAGTTGTACACACTGAAAAATATTTAAAAATAATCTTTTTTCACCCCAAAACGCTGACAGCACTGGAAAATTTCATGTGATGTCAGCACACAATCATATTCCTCTAGATGTGTGGGGGACGTCAACTAGCCAAAAAGGAAGTTTTCTCAGCTAGTTCACACAATCAACGGTCCTCCATGTTTTTCGACGATCGGATCCTCTCAATTTGTTGTTAATGTTCTAAAAATCCTAAACTACCAATTTTGTGATTAACCTTAATAGTTATAATCATTCGTCTACCCGTTGCAAAAAGTTTTGTTACGGCAAAACCATTACACTTGCGACTGGTGGATGAACGAGCAACACGTCTTAAAATCACTTGAAAATTGTTGTTTTGAGGTGAGAACATGAAGATCAAAATGAACAGTTCAAATCGAAATGTACAAACAGGGAGTAGATGTTTCACACCACCCAAGGATGAAATATCCTTCTTGTTTCACACCACCCAAGGATGAAATATCCTTCTTAGATAGTTAATACACATTTTTCAGTATATATGTCTGTGTATATGTATGAATATATATATATATATATATATATATATATATATATATATAATAATGGGTATCATCACAATGGAGGCCTAGCTTCATATACCAAGACACAAAAGTGGGGAAGTATAAGCCCCACATGGGCTTGTACTTGTTGTACTTCCCACTTTTTTATGCCTTGGTATATATGATGCTAAGCCTCCATTGTCATATTAGTCATATGATACCCATTATTCTCATGTGTGTGTGTGTGCGCACATGATCATAATGCGAAAAAGATATTGATATTTTTTCAAAAAAATTCCAAATTTCAATCCATATATATATACACACACACACCCAAGGACATATATACCACAAGAAAAATAATAAGTAAACCCTAAAGGGATTTAACCCTCGATCAAATCATTACAAATTCAATGGTTTCATAACAATAGAACATTTTATATCAATCCGATCAAAGAGCATATAAGAGGATTTTTTTTATTTCTGATATGTTGGTGTATTTGTAAAACACATCCAACTATAGGTAACTTTGAAAAAAAAACCATACAAAACTCTTTTCTCACGTTTTTGCATTGGGGAATTTTTGCACATGAAATGTTATATATATAGGAATATGGATGTGTGCTGACAGCATATGAATTCCTGTGCTGTTAGCAATTAAGGGTGAAAAATATTTGTTTTATTTTTTTGCATCATGTTTTATAACTCGTTGGCTACCTCTACACTAATTTTCAAATGAATCCAACACTTTTTGAACCTCCATCCATGCATTTCAAAATGACCGCTCACGTTTTGAAACTGTCAGTGTAATCTTTTTAAAATGCATAGATGGAGGCTCAAAAAGTGTTAGATTCACTTGAAAATTGGTGTGGAGTAAGCCAAGAAGTTGTAGAACATGATCAAAAAAAATTCCTCCCTGGTGGCTAAGGAGGTTAATAGGATCAGGTGGCTAAGGAGGGGATTTCCTCCCTGGCCACAATATAGGCCGCCCACACTCCCATGTGGGACTGGGAGTGTGGGGCCCACACCTATGATGAGTGATGAGCGGCCAAGATTGTGTCCATGGAGGATTTCCCCTACTTGGTCACCTGATACACATTTTTCTCTACACATATATATAGGCAAATCTTCAAATGAGAACATTTCGCACGATGCAAAAATGTTTTTATTTTTTTGAAATTTTTTTCAAAAATTATTTTTTCCACCTTCATTATATGTTGTTATACCCCCTCAAAAAATAATCTTTGAGAAATAATGTCATTTGGCCTCGATCAAGGCATTTCATCAAATTCGCACGTTTTGAGACCGTTAAATTTGTAACGTGTGGATGTGACCTCTAATCCCCAACGGGTTCACCCATTATTTTCCCTAGGGTATATAATTGTATGGATTAAACATCAAAAAAATTTGAAAAAAAATTTTCAAAATAATAAAAAAAGTTTTCGCAAGGGTTTTTTTGCACCCGAAGATTGCCATATATATGGCCATGTTCCCTTGCGAAAATTTCACACAGAAACATGATGCGAAAACCATTTTATCTTTTTTGCGAAATTTTTTTCAATAATTTGTTTCTTAATGTTTAATCCATACATACAATACCCCAAAAATTATAGACGAACCCTAGGGAAATTTGACCTTCAATCAAGCCATTATAAATTTAACAGTTTCAGAAAAAATAGAACATTTTGTACCGATTCGATCAAGGGACAAATAGGATGTGGATTTTTTTGATTTTTGGTACGTATGTATATTAACATGCGTAGAACACATTCAAAGATTTGGATCATTGAAAAACCTCCAACAAAACCCATCACATTTTTGCACCGAGGACTTCTCTCACATTAATGTGTGCGCGCGTGTGTGGAAGTGAGAGAAAAATATACCTAAAGTGACTTCTTATGAAATTATCTAAGGAGTCAGCCTTAATACATATGCTCTACTAACTTTATGGATGACCCGATCCGTTCATTATGATGTACATATCAACAAATACTTGTGTATAAAAAATCTTGCACTTTTAATTTGTTTGTCATGAGTCATGTGGTTACAAAATGAATGAATTTTTAACAATAAAACAAATAATGACACTTGATCAATAAGCAAAAATGTCTAAATCACATGATTTTTTATGAACAACCATTTTAAATTATGGAGATAATGATGGACGAAGTGGATTATCTACAAAGTAGCCTAATTATATGATTTTAGGCTGACTCATTAGATAATTTTCTAAGAAGTCACATTAAAACACTTCTCCTGTATATATACATAAAATACAAGCGTGTTTTCGTCCATACACTAAAAAGATCAACATAATTGATCAACGCATGGTTTGATAAAACAAAATATGCATATCCTCAATAGATGGAGAACTGACACACTTTAAATGATAACATTTTTCTTGGCATGATAACCACATGCATCCAACCCGTCTTCAAAGAACTCAAACTACAGGCATGTAATATATCAAAACCAGTGTTCTAAAAGGCGGTTTCATTATGCATGTAGTATAACGCATATTGCATAATCGGTTTATGCGGCCGATTATCAGGATTGCGTGAAAATAAATATTTTAATATACAAATAAGCATTAAATATATCTATTATACATTTGAGGGATGTTTTTGACTTGATTTGCTGACTATGATAAAAATGGTCGATAAAAAGAAGGCATGGATTTAATCTTGAAAAATCAACGGTTAAGATGAGATGTTGAGAAAATTTTATGGGGAAAATTTAAATTTGGGGGGAATGTGTTGGGCGAAAACAAAATTTTGAAAAGTGTGTGGGGATGATGGTTGATTGTTGCCACTATACGCCTGCTGAGCTTAATTCGAGAAATTAACAGAGTCAAAATGTTCAATTCTTGACGGAGAAGAAAATTGTGTCTGATTCCAACCCAACGAGTGATAGAGATGTTAGCCTCCTTCAGCAATTCTTCAAGCAAAGGTGAGTTTTTTCTTCTTTGTTTTAAATTAGTTGGCGATTTGTTAAGTGATTCTTGAGTTTGAAGCAAGATGAGATTTTGATTCGAGATTTGTTAATTTTGTTTCAATGGCTCCATCCTGCAGCTCTAGCTCCACAAAACCCGGCGATCTCTCCTTCAGCTCCACAAAACCCTAACACAAAGAAGGTGACTGAGGATGAAATTGAGGTTTCGTTTGGGGAGAATGTTCTCGAGTTTGAAGCAAGGTGAGATTTGGATTTAGCATTTGTTAATTTCATTTCAATATTGCTTAATTTAGGGCTTTGGTGGTTTTTGGGAAATGGGTTTTTGTTAGTATGCCGATTTCTTGCAGAAAGTTTGCTTATTTTTTGATCGGATGTGAAAAAATTTTGGTTGGTAATTCGAGATGGGTATCTCAACAGTGATATGTTTCTATGAATTTTGGGTCCTTATCTCAATCATTTTTGCCTCATCGTTTTTAATGATCCCTCTTTCGATTTAGACGCGAGAAGGAGCTTAAGGAGCATAACAACTCATTTAGTTCTCAATCGCAATCGGGGTAAAGTGTGGATGTTGATGGCTATGTGATGCCACTATACATCTGTTGAGCCACTATAATTCGAGAAATTGATAGAGTCGGAGCGTTCAGTTCTTGAAGGAGAGGAAAAGTGTGCCTGATTCCGACCAGCCGAGAGCTCAATTCGAGAAATCGATAAAGGCGGAGCGTTCAGTTCTTGAAGGAGAGGAAAAGTGTGCCTGATTCCGACCAGCCGAGTGATAGAGATGGACAATCTCCTTTGGACTCTAATCGAGATCAGGATCAAGCTCATGCAATGCTTGATGTTTGTTATCGTCGGTGACAAATCTTGACTAGTAACTCTTTAAAGCAATCAATTAGGATTTTTCTCATTGTTGTGAATGTTAATCTTCAGTTGTTCTTTTTTTCTCTTTTACGTGTTATATATAGCAGGTGAGGAAGTCATAAACAATCACGAAAGCAGCAAGAGAAGTAGTCTTGTTGTAGCTGTAGTTCTGAACAACATTCATGCATGAACCCAAGAAATTCTACTTTGCAGACATCTTCCTAAGGTGGATCGCCCGCACGTTATGCAAAAATGGTGTCAATATACATGAAACAACCACAAAATGTTCTCAGACGGTCAAGTTGTAACTTTTGTGTGATCTCTTATCATTCGTGTTGAACTAGATTGTGGTGAGAAACAAGCAAGACTGCCATTTTCTCTCAAGTCCCTTCTGGCTGACAACGACAATAGCTACTTGTCACTGTCCAACAATTACACCCCTCAGGTAACCTTCGGTCTCTCTACCATTGGGGATGTAAGCCATGATGAAAAAAAGTGATAAATTGCAACACATTTGTTCAAGATGGCAAATTGTTTGGAGTGTTAAAATAAAGGATATAAGTCATGTGGATGCTTTGCACACGAACATGGGGCTGTCGCCGGCTTTGAATGTGATCAGCGCCAAAGTTGGGAAGTTGGAGATCACGATAATTGAGGTTTCATTTGGGGAAGAATGTTCTAGAGTTTGAAACAAGGTGAGATTTTGATTCGATGTTTGTTAATTTTGTTTCAATATTGGTTCATTTGCTTAATTTAGGTCTTTGGTGGTTTTTGGAAAATAGGTGTTTGATAGGATGCCGATTTCTGATAGAAAGATCGCTCATTTTTTGATCGGTGGTCAAAATTTTAGGGTTGACAACTGAAGATGGGTCAGCAGTGATATCCAATAATACCCTAGATGTAGTATATGGACTGCGAGAGAAGCCTAAAGGTGACCAGAAACAATGAATGGGCTTCAAAATAGTGATAAACAAGCCTAGTGGGAAAATTGAACAGGAATGCAAATGGGAACCAGATTACATTAGTTACATTGCTCACATGTTATTCTCATATGGAACCCCAAATTGAACGAAGATTTTGGGGTTAAAGACATTGTAAGCAATGATTTTGCCCATTGGGGTATTGTGTGAGTTGTGAGTTGATACCAAAAATTTGTTACATATTAAGCAGGACCCCACAATTTTCTACAAGCTTAGGGCTCTTACATCTGGTAAACCTCTGAAGTAAAGTGTGCAAACTTATTGTTAATTGTCTAACATAGTTAACAATTGTATAGATCTAGCTGGCTTAAGAAACTACACATAAAATGGCATGATACGTATTATCGAATATAATCTACACTACATACTCAGGTTTTTAATTTTAAATGCTTGAACCCTATTGTAATCTTAAGTTTCTTCTTATTAATAGTGCATATTTGGATTGTGAGGACAAAAGGAAAAGGCATGTTGTAATATGTCAATTCAATAAGTCGGAACATGTTCATAAGTAATGTATTCATGAGAAAAGCTACAATTTAGAAGGAATAGTGGGTATAAAAGGATATATTTACAACAAGAACACCATAGACAATTAATTTGAACAAAAGAAACTAATTCAAATAACAAGGATCACTACAACTATCACTTACATCCGGTCATAAGATGATCCAAGAATTTGTGTGAACAGTATATATCGGCATCATGCACGATTGCTAATTCTTTTGAACATTGCTTTTAGATCATCTTTTAATTATGCGCCCCTCCCCTTGAAGCAGGACTACATCCTCTCTTAATGTGCTCAGAGTCGCTCACAAGCTCACCTCAAATTACCTTGCAGTCCAAACATAAGTTTTTTTGCTGGCTTTTGCCCTTTTTTTCTTTTTTTTCTTTTTTTCTTTTTTTCTTTTTTTCTTTTTTTATTTTTTCTTTTTTTAAGAGTGTATGTCTAATTGTGATATATATTTGTTTTTTAGATGTATCGTCATGAATCTTGATCTTGTGGATAAGGTTGGAGTTAATTTCAACAAGCACATGTACATATTATGTGTGTTTTATTTTTTGTGTTTTATTTTTTGTGTTTTATTTTTTATAATGAAGCTCACAACATGCTCGATGAAATTTTCCGTTCATGCATTGCCAGTGGAATCGTATATATCGGCATTATGCATGATTGCTAATTCTTTTGAACAGTGTTATGCTTGCGAGAGATGTCTTCCAATGTTCAACTTAGAGAACATTGGATCTTTTTTTTAATTAAGCCGACCTCCCCCCCTCCCCCCCCCCCCCCTCCCCCTCCCCAAAAGTAGGACTACCTTCTCTCTCGATGCGCTCAGAGTTGTTCACAAGCTCACCTCAATTTACCCGACAGTCCAAACATAAGTTTGTCGCTTACTTTTGTTCTTTTTGCTCTTCTTTAAGTTTTTAAGTTAGTTGTATGGGTTTACTTAGATTACTCATATAGTTTGTCTGAGAGATCGCCTTCACCGATGACGTACGACGAGGCGTTTAACTGCCTGTCGTCACTTATAACAAACTGCCATTGATGACTTGGTTTGTTGCACTTCTCGAAACTACTAGCTTTTTAGTTATCTTGTCTTAATTTGATATCGGAATCTGAGTCGCAGAATGATGAAGATAAGATTATTAAAGAGGAACAGACTAGAAGGTAAGAAGAAGCACAACTAAGGGTTGCAAGGAGGCACTGAAGATAAATTTGGTATGTGGATATGAGTCTAATAGTGAACATGGGGCATACATTGAACTGGTGAGTGGAAAACAAAAAAAAATCTGTGCAATATAATTATATAATCATTGTGCAGGAATAAAAAGCATCAAAAAGATATGCATGTGTTTGATGAGCAGACTGGTACATGGAAGAGACGGCATAGCTATGATCGTATAAATGAAGATAAAGACATACGCGTCATTGAAATTGACAGATGGTAATGGTAATGCTTATATATAAATCATTGTGGAGGAATAAAAAAGCGCCAAAAAGATATGTGTGTGTTTGATGAGCAGACTGGTACATGGAAGAGACGGCATAGCTATGATCGTGTGAATGAAGATAAAGACATACACATCATTGAGGCTAAATTGACAGATGGTAATGGTAATGCTTATCCTGGAAACTCATGTGTACTATAATATGAGCAAGACTCACAATCTATTATATAAATGAGCGATGTTTACAAATCTTTATCCCATTAGGACGAATGTTTGTCCTATGTGACAAGTGATGGAGTGTGCCACCACATCCCCCCACATGGGGTTTGAGGGTGCGTGTGCAATTTGGGCTGTGAGTGTGCAGACACTTAAAAAAGCCCCTCGTTTTCCCTTAATTTTGTTCTTGCCATCCTTGTTCATAGAACAAAAGAAGCACCTCCCTTTCTAAACTATTTACAACTCTGCCATTGCCATTTTGCACTTTGACCCACTGGTTTTTTCTCTTAGGCCCCTGTTTTTTTGCATTTTTCTCATTTTTGCTCCCTGCTTTTCGCATTTTTGCCCCCTTTTTACACTTTGGCCATGGGTGTCGACTGTCTTCGTTTGCACTTTGCGCCCGAGTGACGACTGTCTATGTGCCCTCCGGACACGGCATTTACTAGTATATTTTTGAAGTAGAAATTTCGTTGATGAAAAATTAGCCACTGACACCATGTGATGTCTGTATTAACAAAACTATTGAAGTAATCAAACAACCAACATGTTACGGTTTTCGTGGAAACTCATGTGTAATATTAGCACTCCTGACAATGAATTTTTACAAATAGAAATTTCTAATTGTCGATGAAAAATTAGAAACTTACATGATGTTCTTTTTGTGATTAACAAAACTATTGATGGAATCACTCAACCTATATGGTTATGGATCAATTAACACTCACAACCATGAATTGAAACATTATAATCATGAACAGTAAAGCTATCATGTCTAATTCACTTCACTTCTTAAGCTATTGAATGGTTGCATGATAAGGACGTCCAAAAGTAAATTCTACGAAATAATGAAACTAATGGATATCTGGAACACAAACAATCTGCTACTTACCAGATAGGGATACATAAGACACCAATACACGTTTTTGAATCACAAGGCTGTTCATATTCTGGGATATTCTGATTTAACTGAAGTTTATTATTCTGATGTAGTTTTTTAATCTCATTTTCCATTTCAAGAGAAGTTTTTTTAACATCATTGATGTGATGTTTATTATTCATTGCTGCAGCTTCTTTAGACAAAACTATACACAGAGAGAAGAGGCCCACCTCTCTTTAATCATCTCTCGATTGTTGGTTGAGGTTAATATTATGGGTGAAGGATTGGATCAAATGTATCGTGAAGTTTCTTCATCAACATCAGCTACAGGTCAGGATGAGGAAGAGCTGGGAGAGTCATCATCTCTCTATCTTGTGATTCAGAGATGAAGTAGCAGCTGAGTCTCATCACAACAACAAATATTCAACTGGTTCTTCTCATGTTGATGCGCATGGCCCTCTCCATTTAGTGTCTTCCATCAAGTAAGCATACAGTCATGGGGTCTTCCATTTAACTCCCCATCAAGTAAGCATACAGTCATGGGGTCTTTGTTTTTCTATTATCTGTGTTATTTTTTCGATTTGTACTTAAATAATTTTTTAATGGTGGTATTTTTATTTGGTAGTAAAGGGCTCTCAAAATTCTACGAGGGAAAGTCTTGGTCCATGTCTTCGTTTTCGGATGTTACAAGTGTTGAGGATCTTACCAAGAAGAGACAGCCCCAATAAAGAGGAAGATGAAGCCCAGTAAGAGCCACACAGTTGGAGGGGAATGATGAAGCCCACCACCAAAAGACACCAGCAGCGGGTTTGAGTATGTGAATCCCAAAGAAGGGCCCAATGGATACTTCAAGCACTTCCGCAATTGCAAAAACTACAAGTGGCAGCAACTGTTATGCAAGTAGCAAGCCGCCGGTCATCCCCATGAACAAGAACATGTAAATACTTTCACATGAGAAAGAAAGAAACAAGAACAAAAATCCCTCACGGGATTCGATAGAGAAATTGTGTTAGAGTGTATTGGATGTTGAGGCTTTTTAGTTCGTGGTTGCTTTGATCGATGCATGTTTTTTAGATGTTGAGGCCCCCTTCTGTTATACTAAGGTTCGCGGATATCAATTGTATAAGATCTTTTTATCTTATTAGATAAGAGCGAAGAAGTTGGGTTCTCTTAGTTTTAGTTTTAGATTATTGATGTTTCAAAATTTTATAGATGGGTACATGTGTGTTCTTGGTCAAATTTGATAAAACAAGAGATAATGCCGATTTTCATAGTATACAATGGGCTTTGGGAATTTTCCTAGTTTTTCCTTCCCTTTCTTGTTTAAAGCATCATGTGATATGATTTTTTGGGAGGGCAAAATTCACTAACATTATATATAATATAACCGTGGGATCAATAAGAATCCTAAACAATAATATTAGTGGAAATTATTCTTAAAAGGTGCAAATATTAACACTCGGTATTCAATGCATTACATCTTGATAGTTTCTGTTAATGTCATAATTCTAGGATATTAATGACATGATCATAGGATTAAAAGAGTGTTAACAAAATTTACCATTTTTAATGTCGACTATGTTAGTTTGGCGACGGCAAGGTTTTGTTTGGACAACTTCTATCTATTATACAAGGGATGTTTCTGAATTTGTATGTTAACTAGAACAAAAGGGCGTGTCGAAAGACAGTTGGAATTGAATCTTGGAAAAAGCAATAAGTAGGATGAGAGTTTGTAAAAAAAATTGGAGGAGACACTTAAATTATGGTGGGAACTCAAATTTTTCAGTTGAATTAAATTTTCTGGAGGGAACTAAATTTTGGAAGAAAACTAAAAGTTTTTGCAAATTTTTGAGGAGAACTAAATCTAAAAGGAACTAAATTTTGAGGAATACTAAATTCTCTAAGAGAACTAAATTTTGAGGGACTAATATTTTTCGGGGAAACTATATAACAATTATTGTGCTTTAATTATAGTCGGTCATTTAAAATTAGGGGATTCAAGATTTTTTAATGGGGAATATTTTAAATGAACCGTGCCCTTAGGGCACGTGTTATGACTAGTATATATATATGTAGATATTAAATAATCATTACGAATACACACATACATATATATATATTGTATGGACTAGAAATAACATGTGCACAAGGTGCACGGCGAAAAAAAACTCACACGAACAGGATGCGGTGCACGTGCACAAACGAAAAGGAACGAAAAGTGTGGATGTATGTTTAGGTATCGTCGGGGGGTAAAGGGGGAAAAGCTTGGGTTTAGGGTGTTATTTGAAATTGTGTTTTTTTAGTTAAGGGTGAGACTTTGGATTTTTGGGTGGAAATAGGGTTTGGGGTCAATGTGGATCACAAGTGGCGATGTGACATTGCCACTTGGGAAAAAGTCACATCACCACCCTCAATTGTAGATAGATATCTAGATCATCATATATATCTACATATAGTGCGAACACACAATATTTACATATATGTGTGTATATGTGTGTGTATACTAAATACATATTAAGTATATACACATAAGTATTAAATAAGCATTAAATAATATATAATTAAGCATACATATATATATAAACAACATTATAAAAAGAAACATACATAATTTATCATTTATTTATTTATTTATTTATTATTTTTTAAAAGCCAACATGTTATGCAGTTATATATGCAGGCGCATAACAAATATACACATGTATATGCAGACATCCGCATATTCCAAACATATAATGCAACTTCGGTGCGATAAGAGAATGCATCCTTGTATGCGACCGCATATGCCGTTTTTAGAACACGGATCAAAATTAAAGTTGCTTAATACTTTCACGTGTCTGGTACACCACCTTCAAGGCAGATTCCAACAAACAATTTAGTTAAGATTCATCATTGTATCTTCTAATGAATAATTTGCATTAAAATATTTAAATAACCATCTTTCTCCTTTTCTATTGGGTGCTCATAAAGTATCCAAGACAATGCAAATGTTTATTTTCTTACGGGACAGTGGCCGAGAAATGCATGCAAGAATTATTAAGTAATAAAAGAAGTATAGAAGCACCATACTGATGCGGCTAGTAATTGGAGGGAGGGGGTATTTGAGTAAAATAACAAATATGTGTGTTTTTCTATTTAAGGGGGTTGAGCCGACCCTAATTGTTATGCGAAAATTGTGAGAGTTATTTTATTTATTCTCTTAGATTAATTGTATTAGGATTTGGCTTTTCCCCCTAGGTTAATAATTGTTTTCTAGTCGTTAGCTAGCGAGTAGTTGAATTGTAGTAGGTTTCCCTTTTAATTCTAGATCTGAAATTTCAATAAAAATCCCCTTTTTATCATCAAATCCCTAGCAAAACGTATCAATTGGTATCAGAGCACTAGATCCAGGGCGAGCACCCGATTTATGGATCTGATCGACGCGTGGGTAGAGAGAAGGGAAAGGGTGCGCCGTCAAATAGTTGAGGATTTGGCGGAGATCAGTCGTCGCTACAAGGAGAAGGTGGCGGAGATCGACCGTCGCTACCTTTCCGCTGCAAAGACAAAGATAGATCTGAAGTTTGCGGCTGTCGGCGATCCAGATCTGAAAATTTCAGATTCGGATTTGGAAATTTCAGATTCAGATCCGATAGAGACGGAGGAAAATGGTGCAGATCTGAAGCCAGAGGCTGTCGGCGATCCAGATCTGAAAATTTCATATCCAGATCCAGATCTGAAACTGAAGAAGACGGCGCCTTCGACCACTACAACCAAGGGTGGGAGACATCTCAGGCCATCTTTGAGCCACCGGAGGGAGCATGGAACGTCGGAGGGGGGAGGCAGCCCCTCCGACAGATCCCAGGAGGGCCGGTGAACCCGCAGGAGGGGCGGCACGGGCCGCCCGCCCCTCCCGGGGCTGCGCCACCCCCCTGGGGGCACGGCGGAGCCCCGCCGTACCCCCTAGGGGCGGCGACAGGCCCCTGGGGGCCCGACGGGTGCCCCGCCGGCCCAGATTTTGGGCCAACGGGTGCCGTCGAGCCCCTGGGGGGCTGCGGCAAGGAGTTTGGGGGGTTCCGACACCCCCCGGAGGCGCTATCAGGGGCAGAGTAGTGATGCGGCTAGTAATTGGAGGGAGGGGGTATTTGAGTAAAATAACAAATATGAGTGTTTTTCTATTTAAGGGGTTGAGCCGGCCCTAATTGTTATGCGAAAATTGTGAGAGTTATCTATTTTATTCCCTTAGATTAATTGTATTAGGATTTGGCGTTTCCCCCTAGGTTAATAATTGTTTTCTAGTCTTAGTTAGCGAGTAGTTGAATTGTATTAGTGTTTCTTTTTAATTCTAGATCTGAAATTCCAATAAAAATCCCCTTTTTATCATCAAATCCCTAGCAAAACGTATCACATACTTTATTCAAGATCACATTTTCTAGAGAAACACTTAACAATATATTTCTGAAGAAAGTTGAGATAAATGAAATTCAGGTTAGGGCATAGACCAAGGTGTTAAAGATTAAGGTAAGTATATGCTAGTATGACTTTTGCTAGGCAAAGCTGAAAATGTCCTATTTCAAGAATCAAGCTTAAAACTGAAGGATTGACCTCAAGTCTGAAAACCACTATGTATAGAAGACAAGCAACACCTGCACCAGAGTTCATGGACCAAGGATGGAACCCTAGCTTTCCTTTATCCCAAGGGTTGGGGTTTTTTTTTTTGGTGGGGGGGGGTTTGTTTGGGGGGGAGAGAGATGGCAACTTGGCATGCACGATTTAGTAAAAAGTATTTCCTTTGTCTTTATAAAAACAGGAGTTGGAGATCCAGTGACCAGAAACCAAGTAAAAAAACCATGTTAGCTAATGTCTATATACAAAGGTTTCCACACACACATACCAATTACCTTCGATTAGCTTAAGGTAGCACCAAACATATGCCTTACTCGATTTTTTTTCGTTCGCACATGACCCATAAGAGTCAACCACATATTGATAAACCGAATATGCTACCCTCAATTAGAAATTTAGAGATGTACCATATCAACATTTTTTTTAAAATTTGTTAATGTTACGAAATAATATGAAATGGTTTAGAATTAGTTTAGAGATAGAAATTATAATTTTCAATTATATAGTAGTAGTAAAAAGGATTCAAACATGATTTGCATTTTAACTATATTTGTATTGTATTTTCTTATATAAACATCACCAATGCATCAATTTCATGAATGACTTTTATTTGGAATAATATTTTCTATTTTAAATTTTTAGCATGGTATCAAAACCACAACCAAAATGTATTCCCCTTCTTTTTTTCTACTTCTAATTAATATTGATATTTTGATAGTTTAAAAAATCTTCTTATTCAATCCCCAATTACTAACCCGCATCTTAGAACACAACATCATAATCACTAACTTTTAATTTCTCCATTTCATCCACACAAAAAGGAAAAAAGAGATAAAAAGAAAAGTTATTGTATTGCTACAGTACCACACTTAAATAATTATACTGTATAGTTACAATACCAAACAAAAAATGACGGAAAAAAGAAAATTTGATGTCTTTGTGGATTATGATCATCAATTGAAAGTGGAAGTGGTATTGGTTGTTGATTAAAATTTATCATTGGTTTTCGTTAGTGGTGGACCGGTGGTTGTCATCGGTCATCGTTGATGATCGGTTATCATTGTTTAGTTAATAAATCATTGAAAATGGTTGGTTGCAATGTTACCAATGACGGCGGCGCAGTGTGACAATGAGGGGCTGACACCAGCCATAGCGTCATGGCAGGGCCACGATGCTGCCATGATGTTTTTTATTTTATTTAAATTTAGAAATAAAATATAGAGGAAATCAAGAAAACTTAACACAAACTCCAAGAAATTATAAAACAAATTAAATTTAGACAACCACATTTGCAAATCCTTGCACCGATTTTGCCTATTCCCAAGACATATAAATAATTTAAACAAGTGAAATAGATGATAGCACATAGCTTTGAACCTATTTTAATTTATTTCATCATCCACAATTCATATTCCATAAAAAATTTAAAGCATGATAAATGAAAAAGAAAAAACAACAATTGATTCCTGACAATAAATAAAAAGTATGTCAATAATAAAATTATAGTATGTTTAATGTTACGAATGGTGGTGTTATGATGGTAAGGAGCCACCTATGTCATTATGGCCACCATGACAGGGTAATGGCAAGCCATTTAACATATTGGTCGGTTACTTGAAAGTTATCGTTAGTTAATAGTTAGTTGAAAATTATCATTGTCGGTGTCGTTTAGTGGTTGTCTTTGGTTGGTTGAAATTTTTCATTGCTTGAAAGTTATTATTGGTTGTTGGTTGCGTTTAAAGTTGTTCCAATTTGCCATTTAGTTTGCTTTTTCAAAATTTGTTTGGTTTCAGTTTGTGTTTAACAGTTTGAAATATGGTTTCTTTGAAACTTTTATTTTTATGAGATTGGTATGATCTTCAAAAGTTTTGAATTTGGAAGATAAGTTTGGTTTCAAAGAGTTTAGACAGTGAGTGCTTAGTTTTTTGGAATTTGGACATGTGTGTGTTTTAAGTGTTTGTTTTTGTGAATTTGGATTGGTTCAGTTTGGTTTCAAAAATTAATATTTCGGGAAATTTGATGTTGTTTGGTAATCATCTCTAGCGAACAAATTTGGTTTTAAAAGAGTGAGTTTGTTTTGGTTTTAAAGGATCTACTTGATTTGATTTTTGTGAGTTGGTCAGCAGACAAGATAAATGTTGAATGGTCATGATCAAGGTGGTGGTCGGGAGAGAATTTAGGCGTGAATGTAACCGATTAGAAGATCAATGGACAATAATTTCTAAAGATACAATAGTTTCCTAGAGATACAAAAGTTTTCAAGAATTTGAGATCTCAAACGTTCAATGGTTTCGAACGGATGATTCAACAATTTTAGACGGTTAGTTTGACAGCTTCAGATGAATGGTCAGCAGTTTTAACAGTTCTAAGATATTCGAATAACGGACCATTGACATAAGATGTGAAGAGTTTGAGTTCAATTTATTTATGACAAGCTGGATAGCCATGCTCTAGCTTCAAGGGAAGTGTTAAGAAATACTACATAACATTTGTGGAATTAGTAGAGATCGGTATCATAGTTTTCAATTATTTTAATACTAATCAAACAAGGAGCCAAACATAATTTGTACTCCTAATTGTATTTGTATTGTATCATTCTATATAAACAACATCAATATATCAATACCTCAAATTGAGATGTGACCTTTATTCTGAATAGTATGTTCTCTTTTAATTTCAACAGTTAGTATTTTTAACGCTAAATAAAAAGAAACAAACCTCTCTCCATATGTTAATATCTGTTGGCCAATATCTCCTGACACAACCATCTGCAATATGGAGAATGATGTGCCAAACGCATTAGCTGGACGATGCAAAATATACATAACTTTGAGAAGAAGGGGGGAAATGCATACTCTTGATTCGAGGTTCATCAAAATACTAGACTTGGTAGAGGCCTTGGCACGGTCCAATTGTGCTTGGTCAACTGCAAGAGAGAAGAATGTATTTAACAACAAATTCACTGGAAGGTACCACAAGAATTAAGTAAAACAACTAACCTTCTCCTGGTGTTGCAACAGCAATGAGCTCTCTAGCTGCTAAATCCACAGCTTTAGAAACAAACCCTGGACTCTGCACAAGAGCATGGACTTATGTTTCTAGATCTTTCAGATAAATGAAAAATAGCGGACACTGGATATTGGTCGAAAAAGTACTGGCGCATACATTGACATGAACAGTTGGACAGAAAAAACTTAAATAAAAAAAGAGTTGTGCATGTAGTTAAGAGAACTGAACAGCTGAAAACAAACATGAATAACTGCAGGGTATCTACAGTGGCTCTTAGGAAGTAACTGCTCGAGTTCAGTCGCTGTATATATTTTGTGAGCAGGCTATTTGCATAAACCTCCATAGGCCGAGGCATGATCATCAACATCATCTAACCTATGTTACATCAGAATCTCACATGCACCGATAGAGAGAGAGAGCGAGAGAGCGAGCGAGATGAAAGAAAACAAGTGTCCACTTTTTACCATAACAGAACCCAATGCCTATAAATAAATGCCAAATTCCTAGCCAACTATGAGGAAGAGAATTGCCACAAATCCTAGTCATTCTTTTTGGCTGGTCAATGCACTTCTCAATATAATGCAGTTAAAGACTACTGCAAACAAGAAGCAATCTATTCAAGTTCCATTGGAATACTACAAGTCAAAATGAAAGTGAACCAATAAGATTTTCTTTAAGCGATCAACTGATCACACTCCTCTCAAAGACGAGAGATAACTAAGAAACCAAGTGGAACTATAATTAAAAAAACAAGTATGAAATGATTAATACATTAAAAAGGATGTGTTTGGTGTTGATACTTACAAAAACTTTTACAGCGCTTAAAGCCTAAAAACCACATATTTGGGAGAAGAAAAATAGATGTTTGCTAATCTTTTTGTAAATTAGCTTTCTAGAAAGGCTACTGGAAAAAACAGCTGGATAAAACGGATGTTTTTGGCTTCCTTAACCATGAGAGCTAAAAGCATGTCTGATCACATATCCTTTGTCTTGTAAAAACCAACAGGGAAGTCTATCAGAAGCATCCAAAAAGGCAGAGGGTGTGTCCTCTTGAAGGCTCACGGAAGTTTGTTACTAACAAATGTATATTGACATTAGAAATGGGGGGAAATTGTTGCAAGCTAAGAAATGTCGACACCATAATAGAGTCACATATAAACAGCAATGCTATTATAATAACATGAACAGAATAAGCATGCAGAAACAGAATAAGCAACGTGCATACACATTCAGAAATAAACACAGGAATTGATCCTATTGCGATCATAAAATACACAGCGTGGAAACCAAAATGAAATCACAAGAATAATGACTTATTAGCCATGTATACATAAGGTGAAAGGATGGACGTAACTGTTGCTGCATGAATTCCAAATATGCCAGTGTTATTGTAGATGCTGTCGAAAGCAGAGAATGACTGAATCTGTGGATGCTCATTCAGGATACGAAGATCTACAGAAAACATGAGGTTAACCATTACATTCATGTCATTGATAAGGCAACACCGAAATATTCATATATGAGAAGTGGAACGATTCCACGTTAACAAAGTAAGGCATGCTTCTCTATTCATTTAAATTTCTTTTCTGGGAAAAAATAGTCAGACTAAATAGATCGTAACTAACATAATCTAGAGTGCATCCCTTTTCCAGGGCCTCCAGCAGAGAATGAGCCTCCTCCACCCATAAGCATCTGAAACATCAACATATAAACTCGCTGGCAAAGTGAAACAGGCCCTAATCCTAGAGATACTGCATTATTTGAGGAAAAAAGTATGGTTTGGTTACCTGAAGTACCGTAAGAGTCAGAGCATCTTTCTCTTGACGCCAGCCACCAGGAATTTCAAAAGCAAGAGCAATATGTGTTTTCTGTTTCCGAAAAGAGCATAAGCAAAACTAGGTATACAATAAAGTATCCCCAAATTTAAGTGATGGACGGTATAACAAAATAGGTCCATGTTATTCATACATCTGAATCTGCTTGGCAGCGATAGTCACCTCCCACATATATAGACTTTGGATACGCAGGGTGAGGCACCTTGGGAAGGTCAGATAGAAGTGGTTCAGCAATTGATACCAATTCATCATGGTCAACACCAGATGCTGCAAGCACCATTCTGTGAGCAGTATAATTTTCCTGGTATTCCCAGACAATCCAATTATGACATGCTTGTGAGTTGAAAATATGACTTAACCAAGAAGTTAACTAAATGAATAATGCACAACAAGCAAGTCGTACAGCAACGAACTCCTCCAAAATACTGCTGTTCAATCTGTTCATTGCAGATTCTGGTGCCATCAAAGGATTTGCCAAGGCACCAGAGTAACCAGCAGAATGAAGTGCCTCCAACAGCAAACCTTGTGGATTGTTGGAAATTTCTTTGATCTCAGCCTTCGCTTTTTCCAGCTGCATTAACAAATCCAATAAACATTCCATTCTCAGAGAACTAAATTAAAAAAGCAGAGATAACAAATAGGATACCTGCTCATTGACTTCCCAGTCAAGAAAAATGGGATTTCTGACACAATCAATTAGCACCTCAACCATTTCGGGCATGTAGGTTTTAAGAGCGTCATAAGTGTATCCCATGTGTTCGCGAGATGCAGATGCTGTAACATTGCCTCCAATTGCTTCCACTTCACGCACAATGCGTAAATGGCTCCTGTTTATTGTACTTTTAAAGGCCATCCGCTCCAACAAATGTGAAGCTCCAGATGAAGCATGTGTCTCGTATACAGAACCACAGTCTACATAAAGCCCAATCGATGTGGCAGGGTTCTGACAACAGGCCATACAGATATTAGTACGAATCTACTATATATCAGCCTAGAGCACAACTAAGAAATATTAACAGGAGCACATACTGCTGATGTTTCAGAGGCAATTCTCACGCCGTTTGGGAGAGATGTGATCTTTGTCTTGCCAGCTTCTACATGATCAGGCAAAGGAGGTGGCAGAGTAACGCCCTCGAGTGGGAAATCTAGAGGGGGGAGTTTACGAGAACGCTCCCCAGTAAGCCAGCTGAAAAAGCCGAAGCCTCCAGAAGATTGCTTTGCAACTGCTGTACTAGCCAGTCTCACAGCAGCATGATAAGCTCCTGTCTTGCCCACATTGCGCTGAAAAAGTACAGATAAATTAGTTCGATGTTAAAAATGCCACTTGAGATTTTCTTGAAATCAGATGTTGAAGTGGGTACAATGTCACAAGCAAAGATTCTGCTGATAAGAAAGTTTAATATAATAGCTCTATTTCAGTGTATTATTCAAATGAAAGAAAGCTGATAATCAAAAACTAACGCTTCTTAAGAAGTTGGCATGCTATTTATTAAATTAAAAAGGATTCATTTTAACTTGAAAGCATAAAAAATCTTCTCTTATGTTGATGTAAACCATTCTTTTATGCAATTCATATATTTAAAGGGAATTGATTTGCGCACCCACCGTTTTACTCTGCGCACATACCACTTATTTACAAGTTTTCCATTACTCCTGCGCACATACCACTTATTTACAAGTTTGCCACTGAAATACTGCGCACTCATTGGTCAAATTTCCGAAAATGTCCATAGGTGTGCGCAGTGAGTAAAACGGTCGCTCGAAGGGTGAATGGTGGCGGACGGCAACACCACCACCTCCCCCAACCTCCCCAGCCCCCCCTCTCACCCTCTTCCCCTGGCCCTCCTCCGACCTACCAACCCCACCTCCCCGTCCAGCCCCCCTCGCTCGTCTACTGTTCCCTCCATTGCCACCCCCTCCGGCCTCCCCAGCCCCCTCCCCTCTTTCAACCGTCCCAGCCCCTTTCTCCCTCTTCCCTCGAAGGGCAAACGGCGACAGACGGCGATGCCGCTCCCTCCTCAGACCTCCCCAGCCCCAACAGGCCCTCCTCTGACCTCCCCAGCCCCTTCTCCATATTCCCACTCCCATCCTCCGACTTTCCCAGTCCCACCTCCACATCATACGACCTACCCAGCCCACATCTCCATCTTCCCCACCGTCCATTCCAAACACTAGTAAACCATCATCAAAGTCCTCGTCGGCGGCCGGGGGCAGTTTGGGGTAAAGAGGAATAAGCGGTATGTTCACATAATGTAATTGAATGGCAAATTTGTATGTGTGTTAATAAAACGATGGGTGCATGAATCAATTCCTATATTTAAATTTTATAACAAAAGTGCACATTATTTGATATAAACAAAAGAACAAATAAGAAAAACTAATGACTTTCTTAGTTTCTTATCATTCATATAAATAATCTTCAAATTCACGTCATACATCTTCCAAACAACAAATCTTTATCACACAACTCTAGATCACCAGCATTTTCACATTAGTCGTCATAGCATCAACTTACCCCCAAAAGAAGAAGACGAGTATAGATAGAAGCGATCCGAAGCGAATGGAAGAAGAGTCGCTCAAAATCTTGCAAATAAAAGGCTGCTCTTTCTAGCGTTTATGGAGCGCATAACCAATTCGATGTATCCACCCGGCGTACAATAGTATCACCTCAACAACAGTGCTCTAATTAGCCATCAAGACCCGACCCAACTCGAGTCGACCCGGCCCAATTCGTGTGTTTGCAATCTTTAGTTAAAACAATCAGCACAGCAAAGTTAGGAATATAAATAAACTTGCATTATAGATGTGTGGATAATAACAATAAAAATACGAGTAGTAAATTATTTTGTATGCATATTTTAAATGGTAATGTTTACACCCGATCTTGAACAATAAGCTAGTACATATATATTGTTTGTGTATTATTAAGATTATATGATATATGAATTAAGGTCTTTAACAAGTTATCTCACTTCATATAAGGTATATAAGTTCTTTATCAATTACAACTCATTGTAATTTCCAATTATAATTTTTACCTCTAATACCTTTATGACCTTGACCATCGCCAACAATCATATACTATTGGTCAAGTTCATTCCCGCGTATTTCGTATTTAGCTCTTGACGGACACAAATAAGGTCATATACAATTTCCGACTTAATGTACCTCATAGTTAACAAAAGTGCATCACTTAATAGTAATGCTAATGCCTTGGTCGTCGCTAACAACCATAGCACTAGTTCAGACATACCCTATACTTTTAAAACACTTTTAAAACGAAAAAAGATAATGGATAATTCTTGAAATAATTTTAAACGTAATAGACTCGATATAATAAGAAAACCTATGTCATAAAAATACCAACTAGAATTAAAATTTACCATAATCAACTAGTCACACCAATAGTAAGATGAGAAGGTTTTTGGTATGAGAAGGTTTTACATGCTTGAATCATCAAGTCATGTTAATTAAGTATTATCTCAAAATAAGTCTTCCTAAGACACCAACATGAAAAGTAGAATTAACTCTTAACAAAACTTTTGTAATTCTAATTGAAAACTTAGTGTTTTTTCATATACTAATTAATCTAATTTATTATGTTTTTAATTTAAACTAATTTAAATTATATAGCAAAAACTCTAATATCAATAATTTAAAACTTATTTCCTCCTCCTCCTCCGACCACCCAAGCCCCCTCCTCCCCTTACCCTCCTCCAACCTCCCCTCCCCCGCCTTCCCCTCCTCCGACTTCCCCAGCCCCCAGCTCCCTCTTCCTCGCCGTCGATTTCAAACCCTGGTAAATCGTCACCGGAGTCCTCGTCGTCTGGGAGAGTGGCAGACGAGACATAAAGGAATAAGTGGTATGTGCGCACGATGTAATTGAATGGCAAACTTTGTAAACAAGGGGTATGTGTGCTGTAGTAAAACGGTGGGTGCGCAAATCAATTCCCCAATTTAAATTTTATAACAAAAGAGCACATTATTAGATATAAACTGAGAGAACAAATGAGAAAATTTTATGACTTTATTAGTTTCTAAGCATTTAAATAAGCGTCAAATTCACGTCATTCATATTCCAAACAACAAATTTTTATCACACAACTCTAGATAACCAGCATTTTCACATTAGTCATCAAAGCATCAAATTATCCCCGAAAAAAGAATAATAAAATGAGAATATCGAGTTATACCGAGTTCAAACTTCCCCATTCAATAATATCAATTATTTAATCAGACAATCAGAAACAACAATCATTCACAAAATGATCAGACTCATCCAAGCCTAAAGTTATTCGATCAAATTTTGTCGTAGAAATAATATCAAACACCTCAAAATTGAGCTAGGGTTTGAGAGGACTAACCTTCAGAGCTCTGAGACCGTACATAATGGGCTGCCACGGATCAAAACACTAACCCTAACTCAATATCGCTTTCACTCACGAATAGAGACGACGAGAACAGATATGAGCGATCCGAAGCGAATGGAAGGAGAGTCGCTCAATATCTCGCGAATAAAAGGCTGCGCTTTCTAACATTAACCGAGCGCACAACCGATTCGATGTAGGGTGGGACTAAATACACCAAAGGAGGGGAGGTGTGCATAGGAATCAGTGTCTATTTTATCCCAAAATGGAGGAGAGAGAGGGATAATTGCCCACTGATTTGATTTGCTACCTATTTTTTTGCCTAAAAAAGACTATCTACACCGATTGATCGGTGTATTTAGTATTTTCCTTCGATGTATCCACCTGGCGTACAATAGTACAACACATCAACAGCAGAGCTCGAATTAGACGTCCAGAACCGACCCGATTCGAGTCGCCCGGCCCAATTCGTGGATTTGCAATATTTAGTTAACAATAATCAGCAGAGTAGAGTGGGCGGCATATGGTGGACCGTCACGATTAGTCTGTCTGGTCTAAGTTGGTCAAGTGTCATCTAATAACACATTAATCCCAATAAATAAATTAGTATTTATTCGTGCATGAATAATAACAATAAAAATATGAATAATAAATTATTTTGTGTGCATATTTTAAAGGTAGTGTTTACACCTGATCTTCAACAATAAACTAGTACATATATATTGTTTTCGTAGTATAAAGATTATATGATATGTTAATTACTATCTTTAACAAGTTATCTCACGTCATATAAGCTATATAAGTTCTTTATCAATTACAACCCATTGTAATTTCCAATTATAATTTTTACTCCAAATATCTTTATGAACTTGACCATCACCAACAAATCGTAAAGGATTGGTCAAGTTCATTCCCGAGCATTTCTTATTCAGCTAGAGAAAGAGATAAACTCTTGACTGACACCAATAAGATCATAAGTGTTTTCCGACTAAATGCACCTCATAGTTAACAAAAGTGCATCAATTAACAGTAAAGCTAATGCATTTGTCATCGCTAACAACCATAGCACTAGTACATAATAGACTTGATATAATTAGAAAAACGAAGTCATATAGATACCAACTAGATTTAAAACTTATCCTAATCAATTGGTCATACCAGTAGTAAGAAGAGAAGGAGGCTTTATAATCATGTTCTTTAATTAAGTAATGTCACAAGATATGTCTTCCTAAGACACCAATATGAAAAGTAAAATTAAAATCTAATGCTCTCAATAAAGCT
The DNA here is from genome assembly GCA_030789695.1 of Scilla litardierei. NCBI lineage: Eukaryota > Viridiplantae > Streptophyta > Magnoliopsida > Asparagales > Asparagaceae > Scilla > Scilla litardierei. The sequence continues at coordinate 187,501,070 of CM061142.1, read as the reverse complement.
TTTGTAATTCTAATTTAAAACTTAGTGTTTTCTCATCTACTAATTAAAATAATTTGTTGGGTTTTTAATTTAAACTAATTTAAATTATCTAACAAAAAATCTAATATCATTAATTTTTATGTAATAATTACATAGACCATGGGTAATGTCCTACACTATTAAGTTATGGAACTAAAGCAGAGGGGTGGCATGATTCTTAAAATTATTATGCATACAATTTAATCATAGGCATAAAAATTATAAAAGTAATATCATAAATTTTCACAAGCAACCATTTTATCACATAAGCATGAAAAAAATTAAAGCTCAACTAAAATAATTCTAAAATTATTTTAACTATTAAATTTTATCAGATTGTTGTAAGCTTGGCGGCTACGGAACCCCGTAGCCTTGTATTTATAGAACTAGGGTTACATAAAGGGTGGATACCCAATACATTAATGGGCCTACAAAAGCTCGCTCATAACACTTCCCCTTATCCATCCATTGTTGTAAGCTAGGCATATGAGCGCTTCAGGGTTCATAGAGCTTATCTGACCATGGTGGTATGGATACTTCTGGATCCTAAATTAAGAGTTCGTGCCTCTTAAAACATTTACCATGGAAAACCCAATGGGAAAAACCAATGGCTAGGGAAAAGAGTACAAGTCTCTTTTAACTTCCACTGATCAATGGATATCATCAGAGGTGGATGCTTCTGGATCCAGAGTTGATGTCATTGCCTCGTTAAAACCTTTGGCTATGGAAAACCCAGTGGGAAAACTCAATAGCTAAGGGAAAAAGAGTACATCGCAACATTAAGTCCCCCTGTTGCGTACAAGCTTCAAGCTTGTAGATCTTTCAACTGTCTCATCCCAATTCCTATTACAAGTTTTATTAAGGTACAACAAGGTAAATATTTAGTAAATAGATCTGCCAGGTTGTTGCAAGACTGAATCTGCGGAATGTCGATCTGGTTGTCAACTTGTTGTTCATGCGTCCAGAAGAGTTTGGGGGAAATGTGCTTCGTCATGTCACCTTTGATGTAGCCACCTCGTAGTTGAGCTATGCAAGCAGCATTGTCTTCGTACATGGTGATTGGTTCAAGATCTCCGTCTTCAGGCCAGTTGTCACAAGGATGTGGTGGATGACTGAACGAAGCCAAAAGCATTCTCTGCTAGCTTTATGGATCGCAATGAGTTCAGAGTGGTTGGATGAGGTTGCTGTTGATGTCTGCTTCACAGATCTCCATGAAATGGCTGTTCCATCGTAGGTGAATACGAAGCCGGTCTAGGACTTTGCGGTGTGAGGGTCAGACCTGTATCCTGCATCTGCATAACCAACTAAGTTGGAGGATACGCCTTTCTTGAAGTATAGTCCCAGGTCAACTGACCCTTGGAGGTAGCGCAGAAGGTGCTTCACTCCATTCCAGTGGCGCTTTGAGGGCGCTGAACTGTATCTGGCTAGCAGGTTAACTGCGAACGCTATATCGAGACGCGTGCAGTTTGCCAGATAGAGGAGTGCTCCAATTGCACTCAAGTAGGATACTTCGGGACCCAGTGCTTCCTTCCCCTCTTCCTGAAGGGTTTTGGCGGACCCTCAGAGCTCAGATCTGTACCCGTCCTAAGTCGGACGGACCACAGAGACATAAAATACAGCAGAAAATAAAACATGCTAGCTAAATATTTTAGCTAGGCCCTGAGAGAGCCAGAACCTAGCCCGATCTATGCCAACTTGGGTGGGTCCAGCCCACCCCAAGAGGGATATATCCTACTGCGACGAAATTAAATTACACTAAAAACTTAAAGAACATACCCGGGATCTTGGCCCTGGGGCAGGCAAGATGTACCGCACCAACTTGTTGCGCTCCTTGTAGCCGAGCCACCTCGCGCTTTCGAACCAATCTACCCGAGCTGCCTCAGAGCCAATCACTTACCGAAAAAAGTTTCACTTGAGCAGACCCGTGTCTTAGACGTCTGGATCCAATCCAAACCTCCTCGTAGTCTTGCCAGGACCCGACGGGAGGATAGGAAGAGAAAGAGGAGAGGAATTAAGTTCACGATCGAGCGTGCTAAAAAATCAGGAGCTTCTCAAATCGATCGCTTGGTATGTCTTTCAACGAAGAGAGTACACCCCTATTTATATAGGGAGTTGGCACCTCTCTTTTTGTCACGAGCAATGTGGGACAAATCTTAAATAAAAGAGAAATTAATTTAGTTAATTGAAGTTAGTAAGCCTTTCACAAAGGCCAACTTCAACCAATTAATTCTCGCTCACCATCGAGCTTCAGAGACGATACAAGTTATCATTTCGAATGGCTTCGAATGGTGAACGCGTAGGAACGAACGACGACGAATTTCGACTTCGTTTGACCCCTCAAACAATTGCTCAAAGATGGGCAAAAAGTCAATTTTCGTAGCCGTCAAAAGGGTTTCCAAAAAACCCTAATTAACTTAAGTTGTGGGTGCGTCCGCTAAGCGTAGCAGGCGCGCCCGCCAAGGCATATGGGTGAGCCCAAGTTGGGCGCGCCCGGGGCAGGCGGGCGGCCCGTTGGTTCAATGCGGGTTGCGCCCGTTGGTTCAGTGCGCCACGCCCTTTCTCCTTGCGTATGGACCTGCTTGCCCAACCACTCTTACCTTTGACTGTTTTTGCATTCCTGGGCTCGTTTAAGCTCCGTTTTTGACGTGATTTGAACCTGCGATTAGACCGGGACGATCCAGTCATCCAGGTAACCTTTCCGACGCGTTTATTCCTATGGTCATAAACAATTTACGAAACATTTAATCTGGTTTGCATCATATGCAAAATTGTCCCCTATTAAATTGAACTCGCAACTAACTTGTGAACTTCATTTATTCCATTTCATCAAATGAATTCCTCTTAACGTTCTTCCTATTACTAAGATGTGGATACAACTCGGTGTGAGACCCTACAGCCTGATCCTACTACAGGTTGGGGCTCGAAACCCCTAGACGACGGTAACAACGAGCAGCAGGTGTCGTCCCTGTTTCAAAATCATACTTACGTGATCGACCCAATGACAAACGTCGTTGGGATCACTCTGACTGTGTCAGTGATGAATTCTGCCGTTTTAGTCAATTCGTCAAGCCTGTGTCTCTACATGGCCTAGGGTATGGTTTACCGTCAACCCCAATAGCCAGCATTAATCAGTATACAACGGTCTTTGTTGTATTCACGTTGTACATCCTACAACGTACCCCGGCCGAGGATTAACACAAAGTCCGTTCTGATACAGTGACACTAACTTCCCTTTAACGGAAGAGACGAATCCCATCTAAGTCATCCACACCCTCGTGAGCTTCAGGTGTCACCCAATCTAAGATCTTTCAGCAGGCCGAGCCTCGAAGCTAGATCATAGATCTAAGTGACACTATCCATTCACAAATTCGTACTGATGACTTCAAATCTTAAGGACCAACTAGCCTATCATCACCCTAGAGTTATTATTGACAGTTGGGTTAAAGCTTAACCATTTAATAACTCTAAGTTGGTCGTTCAGTGAACACATTCCCCAATGAGCACATGTGTCTTGTCTCCGACTTTGCCAAGTTGAATGACTATGAGATCATCATTACCCTAAGGTAAGACAAAGACACAATGGTTTAACCGATGTATCGATATCCTATTCTCGACATATCTATGACCATGAACCGTTTAAGACTTAAGTTTCTAATCGATCACTAACTTCTCATAATCGAGATCTATATCTTGATACGTAGTGACCTGACTATAAGTCTAAAGAAATAATCTAAGTATTAGATACTACGAATTTATACTTAGGATAATTGATACCATATAATTATCTGAACGGGATGATTATCTAAGGATAAATGCCTCAAGGGCATACGTCTTCCTACATCTCCCACTTGCACTTAGGCTATTTATCTCGATATCTCATACCGCTATAGCATATCAGTCACACTGGACTTTCATATGTCAAACCTAAGAGTGGATTTTCTAACGTGTATCTGTAATGCATTTTAATGGATTTTTATTTATACATCACTTGATCACACAAGGTTGATGCTCGAAAATTGATTTGGATCTTATCCAACAATTTTCTTTTCTTTGTATAGCTAACAATTAGCTCATACAATCTTGATGTACGGTCTAACATTTCTATAAGTCAGTCTTAGCTCATTCCAATTATTTTGTGTCAATATGTCAAGTACATAAGTGACACCTTAAGTCTCTATATATTCGATTAAATCAAAACTATTTTGATTCAATGTCTTACATAGATGATTCAAATAAGTTGGAAACCTTTTTACTTAGTCCGAGAAAACTAGAGCTAAGTATATGAGCTAGCTCTCACTGACTTTAAGAACTATCTGGTTAAATACTTCTACTATATATCTAAATTATATTTAGAATATACTTTAAGTATAACCAATTTAGAAGTGCTTATGGAATATACCAGTGTCAGGTTGGGTTTGATGAATGAGTCATATCAAGACCCGTTTATAGGAATCTTGATGTTGACTTACTCAATCAAACGTCCTACACTGTACTTTTCCTTTAACTACATTTAATAATAACTCTTTAAGAATTAAATGCAGTTTAATTAAGAATTAATCTTAACATGCATATACTTATGATTATACACAATTTATACGCTCCTGGAACTTATATTTAACTATTGACTGACTATAATATTAAGTCAGCTCCAAACAATCAAATTATTCAGAAGCTCTGCATGACAGCTCGAGAATCATGCAACCAACTCAGACAGCCACATCCACAGAAATGAGTTATTTACAACAAATCACAATTTAAAATAAAGCACATTTCCCGAGATATTTACTCAAACAATGGATTCATTAAAATGAATCATAATTTGTTTATCAAAATAAACTTTGAGTGCTTAACACTCAATCATTGTTTTAACTAAAGCAAACGATACATTTTATTCATAAAAAAATAAGTATCAGTTGCTTCTTCTTCACATCTCCTAAAGTTCTCGTACGGCCCCAGCAGCAACGATTTCTCAGATGCCGACCGTCCTCGGAACTTCTTCCATCCTCTGCTTCGTATTAGCCACATGTATACATTACACAGATGTCTTAGTATCTCATACTATGTGACAAAGCATTTTTGGAAATTATTATGCTTTATTAAAGGGAATTCATTGTACCTGAGGTAAAGGCATCAGTATGCCCTTTCTTCTTTTCTGCCAGGTAAACCTTGCAGTTCCTCTTCCAGTGGCCTACCTTGTGGCAGTGAGAGCACTCGGATTTCGACGGGGCCCCTTTTGTCTTCTTCCCCTTCTTCACCTTGGCTGGTTGTGGGACATGCATCTTCTTACCTTTGCCTTTCAGCTGGTCTGAAGAAGCAGAACCAACAATCAACACAGCTGGTTTCTTCTCGATTTCCTTAAACTGCCTAAGCATGTTGAGAAGACCAGGAAGATCTGTTTCAATACTGTTCATAATGAAACCAGTAATGAATTGCTTGAAGGCTGGGGTTAAAGATTTCAGGATGATATCCACGGCCATCTCATTGTCGAGGACAAAACCCAACTGGGCAGCATCTTCCACGTATCCGATCATCTTAATGACATGATCTTGTACGGGGCCCGTTTCCATATTAGTGCCCAGAGGTTGCTCGTGGCTTCAAACTTGGCAGCTCTTGACCGCTTGCCGTACAACTCCTCTGCATTCAGAAGCATGCTCATGTAACGACTGCTTTTCATGTATCTGGATTTATTATAATATAATATATGTTTTGGTGGATTTTCTCCTCATGTGTGGTTTTCGTCTCCGTAGCTTTCATTTTCGATCGATTCGTCGTATTTTCTCGTTTCTTCCTTAGGATTGTCGATTTCGAAGTATGTCATTCGTGACGGACTTCATAACGGTCGTATCTAACTATTAGATCAAGCCTAGGAGTCTTAGGAATCGATCCCGGGGCCCCGCGCTCCGTATCGGAACTTTTTGTGCTCATTAGCCGGTATAAGAAGGGGCACCGACCGACTAGATGACGATCCAGTCGGTCGACAATCCTTCTTGGACCGACTAGTTGGCTTTCTAAAATTATTCAGGAGTTACTGTTTATCGTTAGTCGGTCTAAGAACGTTGGTTGACCGACTAGGTTGCAAACTAGTCGGTCAGCATGATTCTTTAACCGACTAACACATCATCTTAATTTTAGTTGAGTTACTGTTTACTCTTAGTCGGTCTAAGAACGTTCATCGACCGACTAGATGATAAACTAGTCGGTCAGTATTTGTTCATGGACCGACTAACTCTAAAATCCTATTTTCGTTCAGGAGTTACTGTTTGCACTTAGTCGGTCTGCGTTGGTCGACCGACCGACTAGTTGCCAAACTAGTCGGTCAGTGGTTGCTCTTTGACCGACTAACCAGTGTTGAAACCCTAATTTCTGGGCAGCCGCCAGCCCAACCTATTTATACCCAACCCAAACGATTTCATCTTCCTCAACACGACCCAAAACCCTAAAATCTTCCCCTTTGAGCCCCCATCTTCCTCCAAGCTTCATTTCTTCATTCCAAGCCCTAAATCCATCATCCAAACCATCCATTCACTCTACCTACCTCTCATCTTCCCCAAAATCTCACCAAATCCATCAAAATCCCCAAATCCCCCAAAACCCTAGTTTCCCCAAACTTCTCCATTTGCTTCCAGATCTGATCCTAGGGTTCCCCGGAGTGTTTCTTCCGCCTCCTCTCGATAAGAAATCGATCTACCGTTGTTTTCATAACCTATTTATATTTTTATGAAACCCTAATAAAATTTCATGTTGTTTGATGATTGTTCCCCCAAAACAGCGATTTCCCCGTAGATTGGCATCCGTGTGACGAAGTGGTCGTCATCCCCGGTGCTAGGCAAGTGAAACTTGCCACTTAGGGTTTAGGCCATGTTTTAGGCCATTTTGCTTGTTGTAGGCGTAAAAGAGGCTAGGCGACGAAATGATACTCGCCTAGGCGCAAATTGGGGAACTAGCTTGACAACGAAGCTAGTTCCGACATTTAGCATGTTGCACAATTACCATGTCATGTTTACTTTCCATTAACGGTACGCAAATTAAATGTCATGTCATTGCATACTTTTGGTGATCCCGTGATTGCGTAGCATCGCTACAATACTTGTGTTCCTGGCTCGTGACCAGAAGCGAGCATAATGAGTTGCTAACCCCAACGCTCGATATATTGAATTGTGAACTAAGAAACAAGCTCCCGTGCGGGGCAACCCTGGCTCACTTGCTGGGCTCATGTGCAGGGACCCTGGCTTGTTTACGTGTGGGATGTGGTAAGGGTTAAGCGGCCATTCAACTGGGGGTCTGTTTGATCAACAACTGCAGTTGTAAGGCGTAAACTCTGGGGTGGGGTAGTGTTTAGTGCCGATCGGTGTGAATGATGTACCATTCAGCTGAAGGGCGTAAACATCTACAAAACAACGTGAAACGTGAATTGGGTTTAGTGCCGATCGGTGTGAATGATGTACCATTCAGCTGAAGGGCGTAAACACCTACAACAATGTGAATTGATTGAGATTTATAGTAGCTTGGCTACTCTTGTCTTGTCCCGATGATTGTTCTCTTGTACAAATTGTCTTGCCATGTTTTAATTGTGCACTCATGTTATAACTGCCATGTCATGCATACTAAACTGCTAGGTTGCTAGAGCCTTATTTCAGTTTCCTTGCTCAAGTCTTTAGACTTGCTGACATGTGCCCCTTTACTCTTTTGGGTGACACATGTTAGATCCTGAGCCTAAGTACCTTGTTGAGGACGAGGTGTTTGCTGACGCCGAGCCCGAACTTGTGTTTGACGGGGAGTACGTGGACACGTGGGACCAGTCCTAGTGTCTTCGTTGTGTTTTACTTTTGTTAAACAGTTGTTTTGTTATCGGTGCGTAGCACCTATACTTTGTTGTTGTTGTTGTTGCTTTTGTTGGCCTTGTTCTGGGCCTTTAGACTCTTCTCTTTTAGCCTGGTGGCTTTTCTGGATGTTGGACTTATTTTCTTGTTGGACAATGTATGAGATGTGAGATTTTATTTTAGTCTCTCCTTGTGTTATTATTGTTATTCCGTTGTGGTTACATGGACCTGCTTATGTATTATTGACGCTTATCGGGTTTGGGGCTTCACAGCTCCACTCTCGTGCGGACCTTTTCACGTCTCGCCTCCATTTTAGGGAAGCGGGTCGTGACAGGTTTTGTTGGTGGCCCATGCAGGTCCTTCTGTAACTGCGATTTTTGGAATAGCGATAATAATATTAGAATGTCCAATAAACTAAGTTCGACGTCCGATGTCATAAGCTATGAGTCTAATCTGATTCGTTTTCTGTGTCACTAGATAGCAGGAAGACGTTTCACCCGTGGTGGGGGTAGTGGTGCGATCCCTCATGATGAGGAGCCTGAGCGGGAACCCACCAGCGGTGAGATGATGCGGATGATGCTCCAGATGATGCAAGTGTAGCAGGGCGTGCTTCTGCAAGTCCAGAATGCTCCACTTGCTCGAGCTGCCCGGGCTCTTCCGGATGCCCCTCGCTCTGAGCCAGGAGCGAAGCAATTTCGGGAGCTGGGTCCCGCGTATTTTGATGGTTCTGAGGGTCCTCTGGCTGCCGATGAGTGGATTCGGAACATCGAGGACAATCTGAAGATGGCTAAGATCACCCCGGCTGGATGGGTTGATTTGGCGAAGAGGCAACTCAAGGATAATGCTCGGAATTGGTGGGATGCGGAAGAGAAGTTGTTGGTGGAGCCGATAGCTTGGGCTACCTTCAAGGCCAGATTTGAGGGTGAGTTCTTCCCGAAAGCTGCCAGGGAGGAGATGCTGCAGCGTTTTATCGATTTGAAGCAGGGGAGCTCGTCTGTGGACATGTATCACCAAGAGTTCATGAGGCTGAGTCGGTTTGCACCAAAGATGGTGCAGGACGCTGAGGAGAAGGCTCAGAGGTTCCTGCAGGGGCTTTCTTCGGAGCTCCAGAGTTTTGTGACCTCCTCTGACCGGGAGTCTTATCAGAAGGTTCTGGTAGCAGCTAAGAGGCAGGAGCTGCTCGTGAACCAGAGGAAGGGGTCTGTTGTTGGTGCTGGGAAGAGGCCTGTGGAACAGGCGAGAGCTGTGGTTAGACCTGGATTCAGGCCTAATCAGTCTGCTCAGTTTAAGAGGCCAGGAGGGCCTATTCTGAAGTCTTGCCATTTCTGCGGCAAGCCTGGCCACATCAAGGATCAGTGTCGGAAGTTTTTGGGCCAGTGTCTGGTTTGCGGTGATGCTTCTCATGTCGCGAAGGATTGTCGGCATGCGGGTCCGCTGCGGAGGGCACCTGTTGCAGCTCAGCCGTTGCAGCAGCGAGCGTCTGTTCCTGCTGGTCATGGAGCAGCTCTTGTTCCGCAGAGACAGGCTTTTCAGCAGGCTGTCCCGCCGAGGAGGCAGGCTTTTCTGATGACCGCTACGGAGAGCGAGGCTGTGGATGAGGTTATCGCAGGTAATCCTCAATCTAGCTGTTACTTTCCTAGCTGGTTTTGATTGTTAGATTGTGTTGTTTGCTTGAACATGGTTGTTTGCTAGAATAGGGTTTGACTGTTAATTGATTGTTAGGTGTGGTTTTGGTTTGCACATTTCCTGCACGAGTCCTCTTTGACTCTGGTGCATCGATGTGCATTATTTCTCGGAGCTTCGTGGAGAGGCATTCCTTGTCGACGTCCCCTCTTCCCAAGAGTTGGAATATCGTTACAGGGAATGGCGTGGTCTCGGTGCATCGTGGTTGCAATTCTTGCTCGTTGGTGGTCTGTGGACATGAGCTTTTTGCTGATTTCATTGTCCACGACATCATCAACTATGATGCAGTTCTTGGGATGGACTGGCTTGCGAGCTTCTATGCTACGATCGACTGTCAGAGGAAGAAGGTGGTGTTCGAGATTCCCGGACATCCAGTGTTTGAGTTCAGTCGTGGTAGCAGTTCGCTTGGTCCTGTCAGATTTCGGGCCAGGCCGGTGGAGGCTGTGGCTATGCAGATGGAGCTGGAGTGGCCAGCTGTGGTGCGAGATTTTGGTGACGTCTTCCCCGAGGAGATGTCTGGTTTGCCGCCTGATCGGGCTTTGGAATTTTCTATCGATCTTGTTCCGGGTGCGCAGCCGATTTCGAAGGCGCCGTATCGCATGGCACCTGCAGAGTTGGAAGAGTTGCGGAAGCAGTTGGATGAGCTTTTGCAGAAGGGTTATATTAATCCTAGCGTGTCTCTGTGGGGAGCACCGGTGTTGCTGGTTAAGAAGAAGGATGGTTCGCGTCGCATGTGCGTGGACTATCGGGAGTTGAATGCGGTGACCATTAAGAATAAATACCCGTTGCCTCGCATCGATGATATTTTTGATCAGCTTGGAGGTTCGAGGGTGTTTTCAAAATTGGATTTGAGGAGTGGTTACCATCAGTTGAAGGTGAAGAAGGATGATGTTCCGAAGACAGCGTTCAGGACGAAGTACGGACACTATGAGTTCGTGGTTATGCCTTTCGGCGTAACTAACGCGCCCGCAGTTTTCATGAATCTGATGAACCTGATTTTCTACGACTTTTTGGATAAGTTTGTCGTTATCTTTATTGACGACATTCTGATCTATTCGAAGTCGGAGGAAGAGCATGCCTCGCACTTAAGGACGGTGTTGGAGATCTTGAGGAAGCATCGGTTGTATGCTAAGTTTTCGAAGTGCGAGTTTTGGCTGGATAGAGTTGCTTTTCTCGGGCATGTGGTGACTGGAGATGGTATTTCAGTGGATCCCGAGAAGATTAGGGCCATCAGGGAATGGCCTGTTCTGTCGTCTGCGTCTGAGATTCGGAGTTTCCTTGGACTTGCTGGTTACTATCGGCGATTCATTAAGGAATTTTCTCGTATTGCTGAGCCGATGACCAGGTTGACGCGGAAGGATGTTGCTTTTGTTTGGTCGGGTGATTGTGAGGGTGCTTTTGGTATTCTGAAGGAGAGGTTGACGACTGCCCCTATTCTTGTTGTGCCTGATCGCAGCGGTGGATTTGAGATCTTTTGTGATGCTTCTGGCAAGGGTCTCGGTTGTGTGTTGCATCAGCATGGGCATGTTGTGGCATATGCGTCTCGTCAGCTTAAGGTTCATGAGAAGAATTATCCGACGCATGATTTGGAGTTGGCTGCCATTGTGTTTGCTCTTAAGATTTGGAGGCACTTCCTGCTGAGTGAGAAAGTGAAGATTTTCACCGATCACAAAAGCTTGAAGTATATTTTCACTCAGAAGGAGCTCAACATGCGACAGCGTCGATGGTTGGAGCTTATGGCGGATTATGATATTGATTTGCAGTTTCACCCTGGCAAGGTGAATGTGGTTCCGGATGCTTTGAGTAGGCTTCCAGCGGTGATGATTTTGACCTCGCAGTGGAGATTGCAGCAGGATTTTTGCGAGTCTGGCGTGGAGATTGTTCTTCCTGGAGAGGCTTCGTCGTTGATGTACATGCAGGTACAGTCGACGATCGTGGATCGGATTAAGGCTGGCCAGGCTGAGGATCCGAAGCTGGTGAGGATTCGGGAGCGGGTGGAAGCCGGTCTACGGACTGACTTTTTGATTCATGAGGATGGCTCGCTGAGGTTTGGAGCCAGGTTGTGTGTGTCGGCTGGGGATATCAGAGAGGAATTGATGGTGGAGGCACACAGTTCGCCGTATTCTGTGCATCCTGGTGGCACCAAGATGTACCAGGATCTTCGTCTGGATTATTGGTGGCATGGTATGAAGAGGAGCGTGGCTCGGAGTGTAGCCAAGTGCTTGGTTTGCCAGCAAGTGAAGGCGGAGCATTAGCGTACGGCCGGGTTGCTACAACCGCTTCCGATTCCGGAGTGGAAATGGCAACACATCACTATGGATTTCGTGACTGGACTACCTCGGAGTCCGAAGCAGAATGACGCGATTTGGGTGATCGTAGATCGATTGACCAAATCCGCGCACTTTATTCCGTTCCGAGTGGGACAGTCCACTGAGGCGCTAGCGAGGAGATATATGGAGGTAAAATTCTTTTACTCTCCGTATTATTTCCTTTTCCTAGTATGGATAGTGATGTAACGTGAATCGTGCAGGAGGTTATGCGACTTCATGGAGTCCCCGTGAGTATCGTGTCTGACAGAGACACGAGGTTCACATCTCAGTTCAGGCAGAGTTTGCAGAAGAGCTTGGGTACGCGTCTGAGTTTCAGCACGGCGTACCATCCGCAGACGGATGGCCAGTCCGAGAGGACGATTCAGATTTTGGAAGACATGCTGAGGGCGTGCATGTTGGATTTCAAGGGTTCGTGGGAGGACCATCTACATTTGGTGGAGTTCTCTTACAACAACAGCTTCCAGGCGAGTATTGGCATGGCGCCTTTCGCTGCTCTTTATGGGAGGAAATGTCGATCGCCATTGAGTTGGGATGACGTTGGTGATCGGGAGTTGTTGGGACCTGAGATGATCGTGGAGGCCGTGGATATCGTCAGGAATATTCGGGAGAGGTTGAGGATTGCTCAGGACCGTTTTAAGCATTGGGCGGATGCTAAACGTCGTCCTTTGGAGTTTCAGCCGGGCGACCATGTGTTCTTGAAGATTTCCCCGAATCGCGGTGTGATTCGTTTTGGGAAGCGTGGGAAGTTGAGCCCGCGATACATTGGACCGTTTGACATTTTGGAGAGGGTTGGCGAGGTAGCTTATCGCTTGGCCTTGCCGCCATCTTTGGAAGGAGTTCACAATGTTTTCCATGTGTCGCAGCTTCGTCGATACATTAGCGATCCGTCTCATGCGGTAGATTTTTCGGAGATTACCGTTCGCCCCGATATGACGTATGACCAGCATCCAGTGCAGATTCTGGACAGGCGTCAGAAATCGCTTCGGAACAAGATTGTCAATCTTGTGAGGGTGATGTGGCGACACGGCTCACCTGGAGAGTCCACTTGGGAGAATGAGGATGAGATGCGAGAGCGTTTCCCACTTTTGTTTCCGGACTCGTGAGTATTTGGAAATTCCGAGGACGGAATTTTTCTTAAGTTGGGGAGGATGTAACGACTGCTTTTCATGTATCTGGATTTATTATAATATAATATATGTTTTGGTGGATTTTCTCCTCATGTGTGGTTTTTGTCTCCGTAGCTTTCATTTTCGATCGATTCGTCGTATTTTCTCGTTTCTTCCTTAGGATTGTCGATTTCGAAGTATGTCATTCGTGACGGACTTCATAACGGTCGTATCTAACTATTAGATCAAGCCTAGGAGTCTTAGGAATCGATCCCGGGGCCCCGCGCTCCGTATCGGAACTTTTTGTGCTCATTAGCCGGTATAAGAAGGGGCACCGACCGACTAGATGACGATCCAGTCGGTCGGCAATCCTTCTTGGACCGACTAGTTGGCTTTCTAAAATTATTCAGGAGTTACTGTTTATCGTTAGTCGGTCTAAGAACGTTGGTTGACCGACTAGGTTGCAAACTAGTCGGTCAGCAATGATTCTTTAACCGACTAACACATCATCTTAATTTTAGTTGAGTTACTGTTTACTCTTAGTCGGTCTAAGAACGTTCATCGACCGACTAGATGATAAACTAGTCGGTCAGTATTTGTTCATGGACCGACTAACCCTAAAATCCTATTTTCGTTCAGGAGTTACTGTTTGCACTTAGTCGGTCTGCGTTGGTCGACCGACCGACTAGTTGCCAAACTAGTCGGTCAGTGGTTGCTCTTTGACCGACTAACCAGTGTTGAAACCCTAATTTCTGGGCAGCCACCAGCCCAACCTATTTATACCCAACCCAAACGATTTCATCTTCCTCAACACGACCCAAAACCCTAAAATCTTCCCCTTTGAGCCCCCATCTTCCTCCAAGCTTCATTTCTTCATTCCAAGCCCTAAATCCATCATCCAAACCATCCATTCACTCTATCTACCTCTCATCTTCCCCAAAATCTCACCAAATCCATCAAAATCCCCAAATCCCCCAAAACCCTAGTTTCCCCAAACTTCTCCATTTGCTTCCAGATCTGATCCTAGGGTTCCCCGGAGTGTTTCTTCCGCCTCCTCTCGGTAAGAAATCGATCTACCGTTGTTTTCATAACCTATTTATATTTTTATGAAACCCTAATAAAATTTCATGTTGTTTGATGATTGTTCCCCCAAAACAGCGATTTCCCCGTAGATTGGCATCCGTGTGACGAAGTGGTCGTCATCCCCGGTGCTAGGCAAGTGAAACTTGCCACTTAGGGTTTAGGCCATGTTTTAGGCCATTTTGCTTGTTGTAGGCGTAAAAGAGGCTAGGCGACGAAATGATACTCGCCTAGGCGCAAATTGGGGAACTAGCTTGACAACGAAGCTAGTTCCGACATTTAGCATGTTGCACAATTACCATGTCATGTTTACTTTCCATTAACGGTACGCAAATTAAATGTCATGTCATTGCATACTTTTGGTGATCCCGTGATTGCGTAGCATCGCTACAATACTTGTGTTCCTGGCTCGTGACCAGAAGCGAGCATAATGAGTTGCTAACCCCAACGCTCGATATATTGAATTGTGAACTAAGAAACAAGCTCCCGTGCGGGGCAACCCTGGCTCACTTGCTGGGCTCATGTGCAGGGACCCTGGCTTGTTTACGTGTGGGATGGGGTAAGGGTTAAGCGGCCATTCAACTGGGGGTCTGTTTGATCAACAACTGCAGTTGTAAGGCGTAAACTCTGGGGTGGGGTAGTGTTTAGTGCCGATCGGTGTGAATGATGTACCATTCAGCTGAAGGGCGTAAACATCTACAAAACAACGTGAAACGTGAATTGGGTTTAGTGCCGATCGGTGTGAATGATGTACCATTCAGCTGAAGGGCGTAAACACCTACAACAATGTGAATTGATTGAGATTGATAGTAGCTTGGCTACTCTTGTCTTGTCCCGATGATTGTTCTCTTGTACAAATTGTCTTGCCATGTTTTAATTGTGCACTCATGTTATAACTGCCATGTCATGCATACTAAACTGCTAGGTTACTAGAGCCTTATTTCAGTTTCCTTGCTCAAGTCTTTAGACTTGCTGACATGTGCCCCTTTACTCTTTTGGGTGACACATGTTAGATCCTGAGCCTGAGTACCTTGTTGAGGACGAGGTGTTTGCTGACGTCGAGCCCGAGCTTGTGTTTGACGGGGAGTACGTGGACACGTGGGACCAGTCCTAGTGTCTTCGTTGTGTTTTACTTTTGTTAAACAGTTGTTTTGTTATCGGTGCGTAGCACCTATACTTTGTTGTTGTTGTTGTTGCTTTTGTTGGCCTTGTTCTGGGCCTTTAGACTCTTCTCTTTTAGCCTGGTGGCTTTTCTGGATGTTGGACTTATTTTCTTGTTGGACAATGTATGAGATGTGAGATTTTATTTCAGTCTCTCCTTGTGTTATTATTGTTATTCCGTTGTGGTTACAGGGACCTGCTTATGTATTATTGACGCTTATCGGGTTTGGGGCTTCACAGCTCCACTCTCGTGCGGACCTTTTCACGTCTCGCCTCCATTTTAGGGAAGCGGGTCGTGACAAGCCAGAACCTAGCCCGATCTATGCCAATTTGGGGTGGATCTGACCACCCCAAGAAGGATCTACACTAAAGCGACTAATAAAATCTACACTAAAAAATGCTTAACCACATACATGGAATCTTGGCCCTGGGGCAGGGAAGATGTACCGCACCGTCTTGAGAAGCTCCTCGTAGCCGAGCCGCGTTGACTCGATCTGCCTGAGCCGCCTCGCACCCTCGCACCGATCCGCCTGAGCTGCTTTTGCCTCCGAGCCGATCACACGCGGTAGAAAGTTTCACTTGAGAAGAAAACCCGCGTCTTAGACGTCCGGATCAGATCCAAACCCCCTTTGTAGTCGTGCTAGGACTACTCCGAAGAACAGGAAAATAGAGAGAGAGTTTAGTCGCAGATCGAGCTTGCTCTAAAATTCTGGAGCTACTCGATCGTTGACTGGTGTGTTTTTCAACGAGGAGAGTGCACCCCTATTTATATAGGGAGTGAACACTCACTCACTCGTTGCGGGCAATGTGGGACATTCCGCATGAAGAGGGAAAATCAATTAAGCCATTTGGCTTAATTTCAACTTTAACATTAGCCTTTCATAAAGTCAAACTTTAACTAATTAATTATCCTTGCATACTAAACTTCAGACACCAAACAAGCTATCAATCAGAAGAGCTTGGAATGGTGAACGCGTAGGAACTGACGGTGACGAATTTCGACTTCGTATGACCCCTCAAACAATTGCTCAAAGTTTAGCAATTTCTCAAAATTCGTAGCCGTCATTAGGGGTTTCAAAAAAACCCTAATTTGACTTAAGTTGCGGGCGCGCTCGCTAAGCCTAGCGGGCGCGCCCACCCAAGGGGACCGGTCGGGCTGCGCGCGCCCACTGCCGCAGCGGGCCGCGCGCCCGCTGCATGCAGCGGGTCGTGCCCGCTGCATCAGCGGGCACCGGCCCGCTGCAGCAGCGGGCGCCGGCCCGCTGTGCAGCGGGCGCCCGCCCGCTGATGCAGCGGGCGCCCGCCCGCTGCACACAGCGGGCCGCGCCCGCAGCTGCAGCGGACCGCGCCCGCTGCTGCAGCGGGCGTGCGCCCGTTGCAGCAAGCGGGCTGCGCCTGTTGTCTTTGTTCATGGGCCCTTTTGGCCCAGTGGGTCTAACCCACTTCCACTTGAACTGTTTCTGGGCTCATTTGAGCTCCGATTTGGACGCGGTTTGAACCTGTGTTTAGACCGGGACGATCCCGTCATCCAGGTAACCCTTTCCAACTTGTTTGTTCCTACTAAATCTGTCGTAACTAATTTACAACACGTTTAGTCAAAGTTTGCATCTAATGCAACGTTTTGTCCCTATTGCTTAATGCGACTAATATTTACAACCGCTTTGTGAATATTCAATATCATCAAATGATATTTCTCTCTATTCTATATTCCTATTACTAAGACACGAACACTACTCGGTGTGAGACCCTACAGCCTGACCTTACTATAGGTTGGGGCTCGAAACCCCTAGACGACGGTCACTACGAGCAATAGCTGTCGTCCCTGTTTCATAGTCATCATAACGTGATCGACCCTTTGACAAAAGTATCATAGGGTTTGCATTGGCTGTGTCAGTGATGAATGCCGTTAGCTAAAATCCCTTCGTCAAGACTGTGTTATTGTTGGCCTAGGGTATGGTTTTCTGTCAACCCTATTAGACAACATTGGTCAGTATACGGCGGTCTTTATTGTATACACGTTAGACTACTTGCAACGTACCCCGGCCGAGGATTAACATAAAGACCGTATTGAGCCTGTAACACTAACTTCCCTTTAACGGAAGTGACGAATCCCATCTTAGTCACTTACTTACCTCGAGAGCTTCAGGTGCAACCCAACCTAAGATCTTTCATCAGGACTTGTCCTCGAAGCTAGATCATGGGTCTAAGCTACACCGTTCGCTCACAGGTTGGTACAGATGACTTCAGGTCTTAAGGATCAACTAACCTATCATCACCCTAGAGTTATTAAAGACAGATTATTAAAGTTAACCATTTAACAACTCTAACTTGGTCGTTCAGTGAACTCATTCCCCAATGAGCACCTGTGTCTCGTCTCCGACTTCACCAAGTCGAATGACTATGAGATCACCATTACCCTAAGGTAAGACGAAGACACAGTGATCTATCCGATGTGTCGATATCCAGTTCTCGACACATCTATGATCACGAACCGTTTAAGACTTACGTTTCTATTCGGTCTCTTACTTACTCATAATCGAGATCTCATCTAGATATGTAAGGACCTAACTATAAGTCTATGGATATTATCTAAGTATATTAATACAAATGATTTTATACTTAGAATAATACGTACCATATACGGTATGAACAAGACGTATAATCAAGATAAATTGCCTTATGGTCATATATCTTCCTACATCTCCCACTTGCACTTAGGCTATTTATCTCGGTATCTCATACCGTTATAGCATATCATTCACTTTGACATTTGATATGGCAAACCTAAGAATGGTTCTACTAACAAGTATCTACAACGAATTTTAATGCATTGAAATTACATCTCTTGATCACACAGGGTTGATCCTTTGGAAAAATGATCTGGATCAATTTTCCTAACTTTGTATAACTAACAGTTAGCTTATACGATTTAGATGTGGGGTCTAACATTTCCGTAAGTCAGTTCTAGCTCACTCTACTTTATTGTGTCAATATGTCAAGTACATATTTGACACCCTAAGTCTCTATATATATACGATTAAATCAAAACAATTTTGACTTAATGATTTATATAGAAGATTCATTAAAGTGAAATATCCTTTTTACTTAGTCCGAAAAACGGAACTAAGTATATGAGCTCGCTCCCACTGACTTTAAGAATTACCTGGTTAAATTACTGCAACATAATATCTAAATCATATTTAGATTTATGTGCAAAAATAACCATTTGGTAAGTGCCTCAGATGGAATGCACAAGTGTCAGGTTCGGTTTGACGAATGAGTCAAGTCAAGATCGTTTTAAGGAATCTTGACATTGACTCGTTCAATCAAAACGTCCTACATTGTACTTATTCCTTTAACCACATTTAGTATTA
This sequence comes from Scilla litardierei, assembly GCA_030789695.1. Taxonomy (NCBI): domain Eukaryota; kingdom Viridiplantae; phylum Streptophyta; class Magnoliopsida; order Asparagales; family Asparagaceae; genus Scilla; species Scilla litardierei. The sequence goes on along the minus strand of CM061142.1, from coordinate 187,482,498 downwards.
ACTCTTTTAATAACTAAATGCAGTTCATCAAGAATTAATCTTGATATGCGTATTTTTGTGATCGCACACAATTTATACGCCCCCTGGAACCTATACTTAACTACTGATTGACTTTTAACATTAAGTCAGCTCCAAAAACAATATTATCGAAGCTATGCATTATTATTCGCAACCATCACAGAAAAAAAAAGCCACATCCACAGAATTTAAGCCGATTCAATTTCAATTGCAACTAACGAGACATCCATTCCAAAACAACGGGTTCAGGAAAAGAACCTTAACTTGTTTATCAAAAATAAACCTTGAGTGCAAAGCACTCATGCATTGTTTTCGACCTTTAAAGATGATACAATTTTATTCAAGTAAGAAAAATATCATCTCCATCATGGTCATCGTCTCCAGAAGTCTTTGAAACGGTCCCAGCAGCAACTGTTGCTTTGATTGCCGACCGATCTCCGTACTTCTCCAATCTCCGGTTCATATCAGCCACCTATATACATTACACAGATGTCTATAAGTATCTCATACTATATGAATGGAAATAATTGCATTTAATCGAATTTAATTTGTACCTGAGGTAGAGGCATCAGTATGCCCCTTCTTCTTCTCTGCAAGATAAATCTTACAGTTCCTCTTCCAGTGGCCAACCTTGTGGCAATGGAAGTACTCAGATTTCGACGGGGCCCCTTTATTCTTCTTCTTCCCATTCTTTAGCCTTCGCAGGTTGTGGGACCTGCCTCTTCTTTCCTTTGCCTTTCGGCTGGTCGGAAGTAGCAGAGCCAACAACCAGTGCAGTCGGCTTCTTCTCAATTTCCTCAAACTGCCGGAGCATATTGAGGAGACCAGGAAGATCCGTCTCAAGGCTGTTCATTATAAAGCCAGTTATAAAGGGCTTAAACTCGGGAGTTAAAGACTTTAGGATAATATCCGTGGACATCTCATTATCCATGATAAATCCTAACTGGGCAGCATCCTCTACGTACCCGATCATCTTGATAACATGATCTTGTACGGGCCCTGTCGTCATCTTTGTGCCCCAGAGGTTGCTAGTAGCTTCGAACTTGGCAGCTCTGGATTGCTTGCCATACTACTCTTGTGCATTAAGGAGTATGCTCTGAACATCCATATGTTCATGCTTCCTTTGCTGTTCGTTGGTCATCGAAGCTAGAGTAAGGCACCTTGCCTTCTCTGCATCCCTCTGGTACAACTTAAAGGCTTCTTTCTCTTCGTGGGTCGCATCATCATCGGGCTTCTCCGGAGCGTCCTCGAACAATATGTATCCAATCCCAGCTAGGGAAAGGACCAACTTAATGTTCTTAAGCCAGTCTTTGTAGTTGGTTCCATCCAGCACGTTCTTTTCTACCATGTATTTTAGACCTGAGTCCATTCTGCATTTTATAGATACTTTAGTTAGTATATGTTCGTAGTATAGTTTTAATGGTTTTAATAAAACTATATTCTCCCACTAAATTTATTAAAGCCATTATAATAAACAATTTATTATAAAATAACATTTGTGAGAGAGGGATCCGACTTCCCTGAGTCTGACAACCTTGAGTGTATCTCAACAAGTTGTCCGACTCTGCAGTCGGTAGACGAACTCGTCGTCAATCATATTTACTATGATTCACTATCGATTTTACCCCTAGTCATTTGTGATCATGAGTGTACTCAACCGGATCACAATGGCTAGCCTAGTCGGACCCTTGTTTTCGTGTCTAGCCTGACTTGCCCCTTTGCTCGGTGTATGCACGACGCGCCGGTTTAGGTCAGGTCTTAGACTACATTCTTGGTTAGACTTACGTCGAAGCTCGAGGGATGAGACAACGGTTTCAGTCAGGTTAAGATGTCAATCAAGAAATCGGTTTCTATAAGATTGACATGTCACGGCTTGAGTGTAGCTCAACAACCGAAACATGTTTCTTATAGTTGCCAACTCCTAAAACAAGGAGGGCTACGATTTATCTTGAACAAGATTATTATCGTATTGACTTAGGTATAGTCGATGGACTTACATAGTCATGAATCGACTCCTTGCGGTCCAGTGGACGCGGCTAGGGAATTGACTAAGCCAGGACCACTTGTTACCCCAGTCTAGCTAGGTTGGTCCAAAAACTTTAGCCAAGCACATTGACCGACATCATGATCCATTGAAGAAGTTGTCATCAATTTTATGTTTTCCAAACAACTAAATGGCTTTTAATTAAGAGAACTAGTTAATCCTTATCAACTAGTGGATCCTAAAATTCAAAATTTTTCGGATTGGTTGAACAGCTTTTATTAAGTCCTTATCAACTATAAGGTTCTTCGTTCAACTTGCTACCCCAATCTAATTAGGATTTTAATAAAACAATTCAACATTGTCTTTTATGAAAATCATTAATTAAACGTTTTAATGAAATGATTTACAAACAAAGGGACTAGCCTAATCTGGTATTAGGTTCGAATGTTGTTTTGTTTTATCAAACATATCATGTCACTAATTAAAATTTCATCTCATAAAATTTTAAACATTTAATGACTAACCTAATAAGGTTCACATGTCCAGTAAAAAAGAAACAACTAATTTATCAACATAAATAAAATTTTAATTTTGTGACATACATGAGCATTTGCAAGTTTAAAATTATCTACATAATAAAAACATGCAAATCTAAATTTTAACACTTAAAATTAAAGATTAAAATTTAAAGCCTCCATAAAAAATTTCATCGCATAAAACTAGGTTGTATAAAATTATCAAATAATTTTTAAACCTAGGCTTTAAATTTTTTTAAGCTTATTTCTAAAATTAAAATATCACTTAATAATTTTAGAAAAATATATGTAATAAAAAGAAATTAATTTATGTTTCATCTCATGAAAATAAAACATTTCTATTATTTACATATTTTAAAACAGTTTTAAAACTCTTTTAAAATCTTTTAGAAATCCTTTTAGAAGCTTTCAAATAAAGTTTAAAGATTTCTAGCCTTTATGTAACTAAAGAAAACTTTTAGATTTCAAAAATAAAAAATTTTCTATAAAGTTTACATAAACTTTAAATACCTCAAACAATTTTTTTATATCTCATAAAAATTTATAAAGTATTTAAATATTGGAGACCTATTTAAAATTTATCGCATAAAGTAAAATAGTACCAAAAAAAATTTCTATGTTGCAAAAACAATTTTTAAAACACAAAACAATTTTTTAAAACTATTTAAAACTTAAAGCTAAAATAGTTTGTACATGTAAAACAAGCATTTTTAAAGATTAAAAAAGTCGCTATAGTAGATCTATAGCATAACCAGGCTCTGATACCACTGTTGGGGTTTTGGAGGACCCCCAAAGCTCGGATCCGTATCCGTCCTAAGTCGGACGGACCACGGAGGCACAAATGCGCAGCGGAAAACCAGAAATCAAAATTTCTACACTAGCTAAACTATTTAGCTAGGCTCTGGGGAGCCAGAACCTAGCCCGATCTATGCCAACTTGGGGTGGATCTGACCACCCCAAGAAGGATCTACACTAAAGCGACTAATAAAATCTACACTACAAATGCTTAACCACATACCTGGAATCTTGGCCCTGTGGCAGGCAAGATGTACCGCACCGTCTTGAGAAGCTCCTCGTAGCCGAGCCGCGTTGACTCGATCTGCCTGAGCCGCCTCGCACCCTCGCACCGATCCGCCCGAGCTGCTTTCGCCTTCGAGCCGATCACACGCGGTAGAAAGTTTCACTTGAGAAGAAAACCCGCGTCTTAGACGTCCGGATCAGATCCAAACCCCCTTTGTAGTCGTGCTAGGACTACTCCGGAGAACAGGAAAATAGAGAGAGAGTTTAGTCGCGGATCGAGCTTGCTCTAAAATTCTGGAGCTACTCGATCGTTGACTGATGTGTTTTTCAACGAGGAGAGTGCACCCCTATTTATATAAGGAGTGAGCACTCACTCACTCGTTGCGGGCAATGTGGGACATTCCGCATGAAGAGGGAAAATCAATTAAGCCATTTGGCTTAATTTCAACTTTAAAGTTAGCCTTTCATAAAGTCAAACTTTAACTAATTAATTCTCCTTGCATACTAAACTTCAGACACCAAACAAGCTATCAATCAGAAGAGCTTGGAATGGTGAACGCGTAGGAACTGACGGTGACGAATTTCGACTTCGTTTGACCCCTCAAACAATTGCTCAAAGTTTAGCAATTTCTCAAAATTCGTAGCCGTCATTAGGGGTTTCAAAAACCCCTAATTTGACTTAAGTTGTGGGCGCGCCCGCTAAGCCTAGCGGGCGCGCCCGCCTAAGGGGACCGGGCGGGCTGCGCGCGCCCGCTGCAGCAGCGGGCGCTGGCCCGCTGCATGCAGCGGGTCGTGCCCGCTGCATCAGCGGGCGCAGGCCCGCTGATGCAGCGGGCACACCGCCCGCTGCACACAGTGGGCCGCGCCCGCTGCTGCAGCGGGCGTGCGCCCGTTGCAGCGGGCCGCGCCCGCTGCAAAGCGGGCTGCGCCCGTTGTCTTTGTTCATGGGCCCTTTTGGCCCAGTGGGTCTAACCCACTTCCCCTTGAACTGTTTCTGGGCTCGTTTGAGCTCCGATTTGGACGCGGTTTGAACCTGTGTTTAGATCGGGACGATCCCGTCATCCAGGTAACCCTTTCCAACTTGTTTGTTCCTACTAAATCCGTCGTAACCAATTTACAACACGTTTAGTCAAAGTTTGCATCTAATGCAACGTTTTGTCCCTATTGCTTAATGCGACTAATATTTACAACCGCTTTGTGAATATTCAATATCATCAAATGATATTTCTCTCTATTCTATATTCCTATTACTAAGACACGAACACTACTCGGTGTGAGACCATACAGCCTGACCTTACTACAGGTTGGGGCTCGAAACCCCTAGACGACGGTCACTACGAGCAGTAGCTGTCGTCCCTGTTTCAGAGTCATCATAACGTGATCGACCCTTTGACAAAAGTATCATAGGGTTTGCATTGGCTGTGTCAGTGATGTATGCCGTTAGCTAAAATCCCTTCGTCAAGACTGTGTTATTGTTGGCCTAGGGTATGGTTTTCTGTCAACCCTATTAGACAACATTGGTCAGTATACGGCGGTCTTTATTGTATACACGTTAGACTACTTGCAACGTACCCCGGCCGAGGATTAACATAAAGATCGTACTGAGCCTGTAACACTAACTTCCCTTTAATGGAAGTGACGAATCCCATCTTAGTCACTTACTTACCTCGAGAGCTTCAGGTGCAACCCAACCTAAGATCTTTCATCAGGACTTGTCCTTGAAGCTAGATCATGGGTCTAAGCTACACCGTTCGCTCACAGGTTGGTACAGATGACTTCAAGTCTTAAGGATCAACTAACCTATCATCACCCTAGAGTTATTAAAGACAGATTATTAAAGTTAACCATTTAACAACTCTAACTTGGTCATTCAGTGAACTCATTCCCCAATGAGCACCTGTGTCTCGTCTCCGACTTCACCAAGTCGAATGACTATGAGATCACCATTACCATAAGGTAAGACGAAGACACAGTGATCTATCCGATGTGTCGATCTCTAGTTCTCGACACATCTATGATCACGAACCGTTTAAGACTTACGTTTCTATTCGGTCGCTTACTTACTCATAATCGAGATCTCATCTAGATATGTAAGGACCTAACTATAAGTCTATGGATATTATCTAAGTATATTAATACAAATGATTTTATACTTAGAATAATACGTACCATATACGGTATGAATAAGACGTATAATCAAGATAAATTGCCTTATGGGCATATATCTTCCTACAATAGGCTTCCTTTTCTTCGTGGGTTGCATCTTCGTCAAGCTTCTCCGGAGCGTCCTCCAACAGCACGTATCCTATCCCAGCTAGTGATAAGACCAGCTTGATGTTCCTAAGCCAATCTTTATAGTTGGTCCCGTCAAGCACGTTCTTTTCTATCATGTACGTAAGACCTGAAACTATTCTGCATTTAAATAGATATTTTATTAGCATATGTTCGTTGTATAGTTTAAATGGTTTTTATTAAACTATATTCTCCTACTAAATTTAAGAATTAAAGCCACAATAATAAACAATTTATTATATCAAAATATTTGTAGGAGAGGGATCCGACTACCCCGAGTCAGACAACCTTGAGTGTAGCTGAACAAGTTGTCCGACTCTGCAGTCGGTAGACAAATTCTTCATCAATCATATTAAATATGATTCCCTATGAGTTTTGCCCCTAGTCATTTGCGATCACGAGTGTGCTCATCCAAATCACAATGACTAGCCTAGTCAGACCCTTGTTTTCACGTCCAGCCTGACTTATTTCGCCGCTTGGTGTATGCACGACATGTCGGTTTGGGTCAGGACCAAAATTACATTAATGACTCAACTTACGCCGACGCTCGGTGTATTCACGACACGATGGTTTGGGTCAGGACCAAACTTACATTAATGACTCAACTTACGCCGGCACTCGGTGTATTCACGACACAATGGTTTGGGTTTAAGTCTAGACTACATCATTGGCTCAACTTACGCCGGCACTCGATGTATTCACGACACGATGGGTTGGATCAAGTCAAGATCTCATCATATGTATTTAAGAAGTCGGTTTCTATAAGGTTGCCATGTCGCAGCTTGAGTGTAGCTCAACAACTGGAACATGGGTCTTACGGTTACCAACTCCTAAAACAAAGAGGGTTACGATTTATCTTGAACAAGATTATTATCATATTTGACTTAGGTATAGTCGATGGACTTACACAGTCATGATTCGACTCCTTGCGGTCCAGTGGACACGGCCAGAGAATTGACTAAGCCAGGACCACTTAACCCCTAGTCTAGCTAGGGTGATCCATCAAACTTAGCCAAGCACATTGACCGACATCATGATCCATTGAAGGAGACTTATCAATCTTATGTTCATCTATCAACTAAAAGCTTTTATTAACACTAATTAATCCTTATCAACTAGTGGATCCTTAAAATTCGAAATTTTATGGATTTGTTCAATAACTTTTATTAGATCCTTATCAACTATAAGGTTTGCTCGTTCATCGTGCTACCCTGGTCTTAATTAGGATTTTAATAAATCAATTACAACATTTTACAAAATTAGTCATTTAATGACAATCATTATCGAAACAATTTAAAATAATGATAGTAAATTTAAGGGACTACCCTAATCAGGAATTAGGTTTTGATGTCGTAATTGTTCATTAAAACGTAGCATGTCACAATTTAAAATTTTATCTCATAAGATTTTAAATTAATGGCTAACCTAAAAGGTTCATGAATAATCTTATTATGCATCATGGCCAATAATGTCAACCAACAAATTATCACATGAATTTGGGTTCTGACATATCAAGAGAACATGCAATTTAAAATTATCTACCACATAAATAATGAACTTGTTGATCTAATATTTAACATTTAAATTTAAAATTTAAAACTTTAAACATTTTATCACATAAAATTTGGTTTATAAAAATTATCAAATAATTTTAAATACAAACCTGTTGAAAGAGTTTTGAAGAAGAGTAAAATATATCTCTAAATCAAGAGTAGCCATGGCATAAGCCATGGCTCTCTATATATTCATTGAGCTGGGATTTGGAGTCCAAGGGACTCCCCACTAACTTAGTGGGGAGTAATGGTGAGATGATGAGGGGAGGGAGGCCAAAGGCCTCCCTCAACTCACAACACTCCCCCTCATCTCTCCATTACCTTGGGTTAAGCATATGAATACTTCAGCATTCAGTATGCTAATAGGGTGGATACTTCTGGATCCAGAGCCAACGTGGTTGCCTCGTTAAAACCTTAGCTGTGGAAAACCCAGTGGGAAAAACCAGCAGCTTAAGGGAAAAGAGTACAACTATCGAGAGACTCCCCCTGATCTGTACAAGCTTCAGGTTTGCAGATTTCCTATGTATCTATACAATCATCTCCTATTTGTCTATACATTCATCATGTTCTGAAAGCAAATACAGTCATCACTCATCTATACAAGTTTCACTCATCTAGCGGCTATTGGAAAACAGTGGCGCTCTGGAGTGAAATGCTCTTCGAAGTTGGTAGATGACTCCACTAAAGTATTTTTGAATCAGTCTTCAATGTGTCTGCAAGGTACTGCTAGACCTGGCTGAGCATTTTCAATACTTGTTTCTTGGATGATGAGCTTCTCAGAAGATGTAGACTTTGGAGGATGATGTGTAGATATTTAGGAAGTGGCCCGCCTTTTGTGTTTTAGTCATCGTGATGATCTTTAAACCTGCATATGCGATATATATTCCGTGACCCTTGGAAGTTGCGCAGAAGCAGCTTATCCTTGGTCTAATGGTGTTCTCCAGGACAATACTGTATCTGGTTAACAACTTTACTGCAGACGTTCTATCAAAGACACGTGCAGTTGGCCAAATAAAGAAGTGTAACAAGTACACTAGAGCTAGGCTCTTCGGGACCTAGGATGTCCTCCCCCTCTTCCAGCTACTGGAAGGTGTCATAAATAAGCATCCATCTTTAATAGGTTGCCAATGGACATCATTCTTCATAAACTCCCGGTGTATGAAGAAATTAAAGGGTTCCACCGCGAAGGTGTTTAATATGTAAGCCGCGCCAATACCTTGCTATGCCTAGGTATTCCATTTCCAATGTATGCTTAAAGCTATCAGATATCTCAATGGTCTCTGCAGGAGATCTTACTAGCTTTAACTCGACCACATGTACGGTGAAAATCACAAATCCTGTCAACGATCTTTCGAAAAAGATACACGGACAGAATATTGCTTAAGATCAACTAATGATCTTTGTAGCCTTTATGGAGAAGACGTTTCTACGTCTCTCTTTCATCTCTGGGGGTAGAGTATACCCTTCTGAAAGTTTTATATAGATCTCTATATCTATATTGCTGTATATATATGCAGTTATAACGTCCATGAGCTGCATTTATTGGATTTTTCAGAGAAGTTTAGGCTTAGTAGGAAAATGATCACATTTCCTTTATTTCAATTTCTTATGAAATCCGAATTATATTCCACAGGTTTTACACATTCATGTGTATGGACTACTGGTCCAAAGATTTTGCTTTTCAAGAGTGAGTCCAGCTCTACTCTTATTGCCTCGTTTCACTTTGGCCAATCTATGCGTTTACGCTATAGAAAAGTGGGTTGACGTCATCGTCGTATTCAGCGACGTGAACGAAAATAGCAAAAGCAAAACCGTCGACGACGACTGTGTTATATTTGTCCAGTACCTCTCTAGTACGTACATAATATAATGATTTTTCTCCTGTTGTTTCCTCTGCAGTGGAAATTAGGAGGGGGGAGGTTGCTGGTCTGAGCTCAGCATCCTGTGGATGGATCATTTTAATATATCCAGGAATCTTCCTCTTTTGAGGAACATTATATTTTGAACCTGGAAGGCGTCCTCTTTTCAATTGAGGTACAACCAATTCTGCTGTCGGTGGATTGCATCCATCTTTGGGAATGTCAATCCTAGCTGGCGTGTTGGCAGCGGGGACATGTGAACGAACAATCTTCTGGTTGTCTGTAAATTTATCCGGCAATTGATGTACTTTATTCCGAATGTGAATGATCTTCTGGATCTCATCTTCACACAGAAAAAGTATGCGGATCATAACGAGATTAGGACTTTTGTATCCCATGATATGGTCTCAGAAGCTTCAGGCTTCTTTAGACTGCGTGCCTATTTCAATGAGATTTTGCTCATCAAATACACAGTTATCAAGACTTAGTGGTAAACCATAAGCAAGCGGCATCAGCAATAAGATATGGCCACAAGAGGGCCGTGATAAGCGATGCGGAATGCAGTGTGTTGGTCCCTAAACATCAACAGGCAACTGGGATTAAACAATGGACGTGAAATCCATTGGAGTCTCTTTTCCAGAGCCTCTAATAACCCATTATAAGTATGAACATGCTACAAGATGTTCAATTTCAATGACAGTTGCTTGACAGAAGTCTTCAAAGATATGTGTAGTGAATTCACCCACATTATAAGCTTTTGAGAAAGCTAAGTTGAGAGTGAATATAATGGCACACATAAGACCATCTAGTAGATGCATCTATCAGTACAATGAAGTACCGAAAATAGGCCACTTGCGGGGTGAATATGCCCGCAAAGGTCATCATGTATTCTCTCAATGAAGCCAGTAGACTCTAATCCCACTTTCAGGAGGGAAGGTCTCTCGTTTTCCCTTACGACAAAGGGGGACAAGGAAACTCAATATTTTGAAGAATCTTCAGGTTCTCCAATGGATTCATTTGATGATGCGTCCATCATCGATGATCCAGGATGACCAAGTCTATTGTGCCAGAGTTGAAAACTCTGGCAATGAAAGGCACTTCTGGTGCTCAGTCAAGTTGGCTTTATATAGGATGAATATCTGTAATGATAGGGGCCCGACGGGGGTCCAATGAAATCGTAAGTAGATGGTCTTCTGGCCATCCTCTTCACGAGTTTTATATTGATATTCAATATTTATTATCCACAGTTTTCAAGTTATATTCGTTTAAACGAAATATGCTTGAAACTTGGAAAATTCCTATATGTTTAAGGTGAGAAATTTGCATCTTATAGTCTCGTTTTATGTGGGAGCAATATAAATACTACACCAGTGCAACGAGGCACTGTCCACAATATTACATACTTCATCTATATGTAAAACGAAATTTTATTTGAGTAATTCAAAATAAAATTCATTCAAAGCAAACTACATATGAAGCTATATAGATTTAAATGCATAGATATAAAGATTGGGCTCAATCGAGCAGATCGTCATTCTCGAAATACTCGGTGTTTAACCTAGTCGGAGGCTGTATGTCCCCCAGATTTGTTTCTGCGGAAGGCTTCAGGCTTGCCATATACAAATCTTGGAGGTGGCGTGGAGTACGACAGACCCTGGACCAATGTCCAGTCATGCCACATCTGTGGCATTTGTCTTCCAAGTTTTTCTTGGGAGCAGACGTCTGGTCAGAGGTATTCCTCTTACACGTGTTGTTTTTATTCTCCTCAGTATTGTTGTTCTGGGGATGAGCTCTGGTCTGCTTCTTAGCAGCTTTCCCCATGTTGAATCTTCCTCTGTGCTTGTTCTTCATCTTCTGGGAAGAAACTGTATGAGATTTAGGGAGAGGAGCAGAGCCAGCAGGGCATATGTTATGAGTGGTCAGTAGGAGGTCTCTGTTATGCTCTGCCATAAGAAAGCAGAAGAGTAAATTAGAGTACCTCGTGAACTTGCATTCACGATACTGTTGCACGAGAATAACATCATTCTCATGGAAGGATGTATATGTTTTCTCAAGCATTCGGGATTCCGAGACTTGTTCACCACACAACTTCAGGCGTTAGTTGATTTTATGGAAAGCTGAGTTATACTCAGTTACAGACTTAAAGTCCTGAAGTCGGAGATTTTCCCACTCATAACGTGCACGAGGGAGGATAACATCTTTTTGATGTTTGTATCTGTCCTCAAGTGCTGTCCACAGTTCATGAAGGTCTTCCACTGTTAGATATTCGACCTTCAGGGTCCGATCAATATGTCTCCTGATATAGATAATGGCTTTCGCCTTCTCTACATCGGAGACTCTAACAGCAGAAGTCCATTCATCAGTTGTCACAGCCGTAGCTGTAGCCTGAATTGTGTGACTTATGTCCTGTGAGCGCAGATGGAACTTCAGGTCCAGCTGCCAGCTCAAGTAATTTTTTCTAGCCGCATCGAGAACATCAAAATCGACGCTCACAATCTGTGCCATTTATCTAAGCATGGAATAAGCATGAATTAAATATTATACAAAAATTAAGACATGCATAGTAGTAAAACTAAGACTGTTATGGGGATCGGCCGGTCACCACCAAAAATAATTAAAGTCCAAAGTCCCTTATACATTTTGAATTACGAGAAAATTAAAATTAAAACTTGGAAACCCTTGGGGGTCCCAGCATTAGCAATTTTCCTCCGTCTTCAGGCGAAGTTTCTCCGGGCTTTGGCTTTTACATTTAGTTCCTCACTACATTTTCACTCAAAAAGGAAAAATAAAATGCGAAGAAAAATAAATGGTGGTGACTAATAACGGCCGATCCAAAAACAACAACAACACAGTCTTACTAACATTCCAGGCAGTTTTAATAATATAATTAGGCAACATCACAGGCATAAACAATACATTTTATTTTATTTTTAACATCGCACGCAATATATAGTAGAAATATAAAATATTTAATAATTACTTGGGCCACGTGGAGACATATCATGCACCGTTAGGTTAGATAACTAACGGCAGAGCGATCTCAGGACCTTTCATAATTATTAATAAAAAATCTAATTAATCCAATTTATGCAGATATTGATGTTATTATTATATGGACCAAAAACAAATAGCATCACAAAAAGAATATATTAATGCAACACATCAATTATCTAGATATTTCAGAATTTCCAGTAATTTTCTGGTATTTTCTGATATTTTTCTAGATTTAATTGAATATTTTCTGAGTTTAAATATATATTTAAAACAGAAAATAACATAACCCAATTATATTAATAAAATCCCTTAGGCTTGCTGCGGGCTTCAGGCCCAACGGCCAAAAATGTATATTTTTATTTATAATGAATGAGTTAATTGGCTAATAGTCCATGTATTTAGTGTTGCAAAAATAATATTCCTAACCCTAACCATTTGGTTTAGGATTAGATACAGCCACTATGATAATATTCTCATTGCTCAGCCTGTGAACCATCAAAAAATGAAAGTCGGCCAACAAGTCAGATGTCATTGTTAGCCTCGCATGGTTATTGCAGTAATAGGACACAAACATATTAAAATACAAGCAGAGGTATTTACAAATGGGAGTCCAGTAGAGAAAGCATCGCTCAAGAATATATCGTAGATTCATCAAAAAGGTTGTGATATATGTTAGCACTTAAGAAATGAAACTACAGTAGTGGCTCTGATATTCCTTGTAAAAACAAATGAAAACAATTGCATCATCTCCCCAAATCTGCTTTCAAATCCCCAATTCGCACAACACCCCCAATTTCAAAAAAAATTTGTGTACGAATCCCCCTCCGATAGGGAGGAGGTGGCAGTCCAGTAACCCCCGGGCTGCGCAGGTTATATCTTTATATAGGACAAATTATTTCTCATATATATTGCGATAATTTTATGACTGAATTCTGATAACGTCACAATTTGTCCCATTAGCATAGTTAATAAGTAACATATGCATATGAATTACCAAAATAGCATCTCCTATTCTGATAACCTACAGTTGCACGTTCAGTCCATTATACCACAACGTGATGATAATTTCATGACTGTGTTTAATAGAGGAATAACATCATTATAGTTTGGGCGATAAATAATATGTTGATTTGATAAATAAAATCAACATACGTATGTATTACCAAAAAAAATTTAATTTCTGGTCCATAGTTTATATCTACGGGATTAGAAATTTACCTCTAGCTCAAAGATCTATGGAAGAACAAATAAAAGCTGTAGATAAAAATCCTTGGTCCCGTCGATCGCTCGTCGTCGTAAGAGCTTTGCCGCAACTACAAGATTCCTTCGCTAGAGGGAAATTTTTGTGGGAAGATGAATTTTTTTTTATGGCTCGAAAAATTTTCTCTAGAGCGAACTCGTGCTGATAACGTGTTGAAAGAGTTTTGAAGAAGAGTAAAATATATCTCTAAATCAAGAGTAGCCATGGCATAAGCCATGGCTCTCTATATATTCATTGAGCTGGGATTTGGAGTCCAAGGGACTCCCCACTAACTTAGTGGGGAGTAATGGTGAGATGATGAGGGGAGGGAGGCCAAAGGCCTCCCTCAACTCACAACAAAACCTAAGCTTTAATAATTAATGAAAAATTTTAAGATTTAATTATCTCATAAAATAATCTTTAAAACTTTTTGTAACTAAAAAGAAATGAATTTTTAATTCCATCTCATCAAAAAAATTTCCTTTATGTTACATATACTACAAAATAATTTTAATTTTTTTTTAAATTCGTTGAAATCAATTTTAAAACTTTCAGATAAAGTTAAAAAAATCTTTCAAACTTTATGTAACTGAAAGAAATTAATTTTTTAATATCATCTCATGAAATAAAATTTTTCTTACTGTTACATATACTTTAAATCATTTTTAAATGCTTACTAAAAGTATTTTATCTTGTAAAATAAATTTTAAAAGCATTTTTAACTATAAGAGGCTCATTAAACTTTATCATATAAAATTTAAAAGTCTCTAAAAATTCTTTCATGTCATAAAAACAATTTTTAAAAACATTTAAATGAACGGTACAAAATAATTTTAACATTATCAAATAACGTTAAAATCTATATGTTCAAAACAAGCACTTTTAATAATTTAAAGTCGCCGCATATCAAGATCTAAAAGCATAACCGTGGCTCTGATACCACTGAAGGGTTTTGGCAGACCCTCACAGCTCAGATCTGTGCCCGTCATAAGTCGGACGAACCACAGAGACATAAAATGCAGCAGAAAATAAAACATGCTAGCTAAACATTTTAGATAGGCCCTCTGAGAGCCAGAACCTTGCCCGATTTATGCCAACTTGGGTGGGTCCAGCCCACACCAAGAGGGATCTATCTTACTGCGACGAAATTAAATTACACTAAAAAGCTTAAAGAACATACCCAGAATCTTGGCCCTGGGGCAGGCAAGATGTACCACACCAACTTCTTGTGCTCCTTGTAGCCAAGCCACCTCGCGCCTTCGAACTGATCTACCCGACCCGCCTCCGAGCCGATCACTTGTCGAAGAAAATTTCACTTGAGCAGACCCGCGTCTTAGACGTCTGGATCCAATCCAAACCTCCTTGTAGTCTTGCCAGGACCCGACGGGAGGATAGGAAGAGAAAGAGGAGAGGAATTAAGTTCACGATCGAGCGTGCTAAAAAATCAGGAGCTTCTCGAATCGATCGCTTGGTATGTCTTTCAACGAAGAGAGTGCACCCCTATTTATATAGGGAGTTGGCACCTCTCTTTTTGTCACGAGCAATGTGGGACAAATCTTAAATAAAAGATAAATTAATTTAGTTAATTGAAGTTAGTAAGCCTTTCACAAAGGCTAACTTCAACCAATTAATTCTCCCTCACCAACGAGCTTCAGAGATGATACAAGTTATCATTTCGAAGGGCTTCAAATGGTGAATGCGTAGGAACGAACGACGACGAATTTCGACTTCGTTTGACCCCTCAAATAATTGCCCAAAGATGGGAAAGAGTCAATTTTCGTAGCCGTCAAAAGGGTTTCCAAAAACCCTAATTAACTTAAGTTGCGGGCGCCCCCGCTAAGCTTAGCGGGCGCGCCCGCCAAGGCATATGGGTGTGCCCAAGTTGGGCGCTCTCGGGGCAGGCGGGCAGCCCGCTGAACAGCGGGCGCGCCCGCTAGGCAGCGATGTGTCCATATTTTCCACTATTTTCATATCATCATTTCATTGCATTCCATGTCATTTTCGCATCCAAATCCCACATTTTCTTACAATATCGCGTTTCTGACGTTATATTCGAGATTCGTAGTGTTTTATGAGTTTTCAGGTATTTTGGAGCGATTTGGGACCCCACTTGGGTATGGACACATCCGACATGCCCATGAGCTCATTGGTGGAGCCCTGTAGGAGTTCGCCATACTTTTGGAGCCATTGGAGGAGAAGAGAGAGAGAGAGAGAGAGAGAGAGAGAGAGAGAGAGAGAGAGAGAGAGAGAGAGAGAGAGAGAGAGAGAGAGAGAGAGAGAGAGAGAGCAGGAGGAGAGAGAGGAGCTTCAACAGCTCTTGGAATTTATTTTCCAGACTGCTCGGTCGAGCAGTACAGATGCTTGGACCGAGCAGATTCAAATGAGAAAAAGCAGCTGATACGGGGATCACTCGGATCGAGCACTTCATCTGCTCGGTCGAGTAGCATTGATTTTCAAAGCTGAAGCAATTCCAGCGCACGGCCCAAGCAGATCTTCAGTGACCGAGTCAGCCGCTGCTCGGACCGAGCTGAGCTGACTCGGCCCGTGCAGGCAGAGTGAGGATTTTGAAGATTTTCAATTCCCTGTCAAGCTCGGTGAAGCAACACAGCTGCTCAGTCCGAGCGACCGAACGAGCAATGCACTGCTCGACCGAGCAGCCTACTCGGTCGACAGTGTCAGGGCCATTTTTGGAAGTATTTGTTGAAGCCGTCAGTTGTGCGATTTTGGGGACTGAAGGCTGGGAGCTCGCGACAGCGAAAGGGGCGCATTCATTTGGAGATTTTTGGAAGACTTTAGAGAGCGGAACTATGGCGATTTCTTGTTAGTTTTTTAGATTAATTTTTGTTGAAGATATTGGATCGAAAATTATCGGATTCTTAATTTTGTTCTCTATCGTTCTTGCGTATTCATCTCTAAAAATGGACACTGCTAGGTTTAGCTTGGGGGATGAGCGCTACCGCTTCATTTTTTATTTTTTATTTTACATTTTCTTCCCTTATTTCAGTTTTTATTTTACTTTTTCACCACTTTTCCACGTCGTTTTCTTTTTCTCATTTTGCATCATATTTTCTATTTTCACCATGCATGCATCTCTTTTTCTTTATTTTCCTATTTTCTCCGCCTTTTTCTCTTTATTTGCTAAGGATGTTCCGCATGATGATACCTCTCATAGCCTTATTAGTCTTTTACGATGCTCACTTTCGATGAAATGCTATTAGGGTAAATTTCAGTTTTACTATCTATATGCGTGCATTTCTATTGCTGATCTATCTGATTTAATGCTTAAAATGAATTGAAAATCGAATGCATGAATTAGTATCTAGTATGCACTATATTGGGTAATGCACATAGGTTCACGCATCACATGAACACTTGGAGCATCTATTTTTTGTCTCATTCACTTCTGTTTGCATGCCTGCTGTTATTCTGCTTATTACTGCATGCCTTTTCAGTATTCGTTTAGAGGAATGAAAATATCCATGCTATCTATGAGTTTAATTAGGGTATTATTCTATCAAACAGTTGTGCACCCTCTTATGAGTGAACCGAGAGATATACTATTTTCCTTCTCCACATATCTATATATTTCTCTAGAAATCAGCTGGTTACACCCCCACAGCTATCTTTACCGCACCTCACTTCCCAAACCCAAAAAGAAAAAGTATAGCTTTTAAATGAAAAGAAAAAAAAGAAAGAAAAAAAAGGAAAAAGTGTATATATTCAAAAAAAAAAAGAAAAAGGAAAAAGTGTATATATTCATATGTGTATATATTCATATGTGAAAAAGAAAAGAAAAAGAAAGAAAATGAATAAATATTGTTTTGTATCTTTTCATTAGAAGCTATCACTTATACTGGGAAGAAAAAGAAAATTTCATATCATATTCCTAAATGCGACGCCTCAAGCTAAGCTTGGGGGGGGGGGGGGGGGGGGGGGTAAACCAACTGATCACATGAGTGAGCATGACATTAGAGTGGAGATGGTGCATAATGGAGAGATTTAATAATACCTAAACTTTACGAAGTGGTTTAGTCCTTGGAGATTTCTCATGAATCAAAATGAATAACTGAATGGCATGACTTTTTCTATTCTCTATTGCATGTTGTGCGATTTCTATATGCTCCCTGTGTATCTGTGATTGAAAAATGCATTGCCAACTTCTTTATACTAGACTCTAGGGATTGCATGAGATTGATATGAATTGATGGCGTTATTTCAGTAGATCCCTATCCTTTTCCTGCATTGCATGCTAGATGATTTATAAAACTAGAAATTGCCAGTAGCATGTATGTTTGTTATTCAGAGCATCGTGATTTACTATTTAGGCTAGAGATCTGACTGAACATCCTTAGCATCCTCCACTCACTTCTATTCTATTCTCTTTTTATTTTTATTTTTATTTCTTTTTTGTTTTCCTCCCGGCGTACAGATTATTCGTATTCCTCGAGGACGAGTAAGAGGTAAGCTTGGGGGAATTTGATGTGTCCATATTTTCCACTATTTTCATATCATCATTTCATTGCATTCCATGTCATTTTCGCATCCAAATCCCACATTTTAATACGATATCGTGTTTCTGACGTTATATTCGAGTTTCGTAGTGTTTTATGAGTTTTCAGGGATTTTGAAGCGATTTGGGACCCCACTTGGGTATGGACACATCCGACATGCCCGTGAGCTCATTGGTGGAGCCATGTAGGAGCTCGCCATACTATTGAAGCCATTGGAGGAGAGAGAGAGAGAGAGAGAGAGAGAGAGAGAGAGAGAGAGAGAGAGAGAGAGAGAGAGAGAGAGAGCAGAAGGAGAGAGAGGAGCTTCAGCAGCTCTTGGAATTTATTTCCCAGACTGCACGGTCGAGCAGTACTGATGTTCAGACCGAGTATATTCAAATGAGAAAAAGCAGCTGATATGGTGATCACTCAGACCGAGCACTTCATCTGACCGGTCGAGTAGCGTCGATTTTCAAAGCTGAAGCAATTCCAGCGCATGGCCCGAGCAGATCTTCAGTGACCGAGTCAGCCTCTGCTCGTATCGAGCTGAGCTGACTCGGCCCGTGCAGGAAGATTAAGGATTTTGAAGATTTTCGATTCCCTGTCAAGCTAGGTCAAGCAGCACAGTTGCTCGGTCCGTGCGACCGAACGAGCAATGCACTGCTCGACCGAGCAGCCTACTCGGTCGACAGTGCCAGGGCCATTTTTGGAAGTATTTGCTAAAGCCGTTAGTTGCACGATTTTGGGGACTGAAGGCTGGGAGCTCGCGACAGCAAAAGGGGCGAATTCATTTGGAGATTTTTGGAAGACTTTAGAGAGCGGAGCTAGGGCGATTTCTTGTTAGTTTTTTAAATTAATTTTTATTGAAGATATTGGATCAAAAATTATCGGATTCTTAATTTTGTTCTCTTTCGTTCTTGCGCTTGGGAACCTGGAATTTTCCTTGGATATATAAATTGCAATTCTCATCTACCTCCCGCTGTAAGTCTTCTATTTTTATTCTTTCGATTGCTATGATGTCTTCATCTCTAAAAATGATGTTTTTATTCGTGAATATTGCCATGTGTGAGTAGATCTTTCTAGGGTTGATGTGTTAGCCCTAAGATCCTAGGGGGAAGACGTAGACCTGGATATCTACGTTGAATTAAGGATTTAGGGAAGTATTTCGGTCGATCATACCGAATCCCTAGATAACCCATACTGAGATCATGCCCACGGTCCGTGGAATTGATGCACTTAAGGGGTATCTTTGGGATTAGAATGGGGAAATCGGTGAATCCAACCAAGGCTCGTGACCATGCCCGGCTAGTGCCTTGAGGGGATCCATCGATGAACTATACCGCTACGTTGACGGCTACCGCCATTGCGTCAACGAGAGATATCGAGATACCTCACAATTCTAACCCACGAGAGTGGTACGAATTGGGAGATTTATCCCCTAACCCTAATGCAACGTAAGGATTCTATTCCAACGTCGATCCTCGACGATCTTAGCAGTGACCCTAATGCCCTAGTCCTTTTTATTGGTAAAACAACAACAACACCCCAATCAACTCCTTCAACCCGATAGCTATCTCACTTAAAGATTTAGAAGTAAACTGAGAACCCATATACACTATCACCGTCCCTGTGGGATTCGATATCATTTATACTACAACTTGACACTGTCCGCTTGCGGATTGAGCCCAGAATTGAAACCTAGGGGCCATGCCACGCCTGGAGATCGTGACACCGCCAGGTGGAATCTAGGTGTAGGTTTCGGGTGCGTCAGGCAACGGGCCGTGCCTGCTGAACACAGCAGGCGTGCGGCCCGCTGGTTCAGCGGGTCACGCCCATTGGACTCAGCAGACGGCGCCCGTTAGTTCAGCGTGCTGCGCCCTTTCTCCTTGCGGGTGGACGCGCTTGCCCAAGTGGTTCTAACCCACTCTTGCCTTTGACTGTTTTTGCGTTCCTGGGCTCATTTGAGCTCCGTTTTTGACGCGGTTTAAACCTGCGATTAGAACGGGACGATCCCGTCATCCACGTAACCTTTCCGACGCGTTTATACCTATGGTCGTAAACAATTTACGAAACATTTACTCTGGTTTGCATCATATGCAAAATTGTCCCCTATTAAATTGAACTCGCAACTAACTTGTGAAATTCATTTATTCTATTTCATCAAATGAATTCCTCTTAACGGTCTTCCTATTACTAAGACGTGGATACAACTTGGTGTGAGACCCTACAGCCTGACTCTACTACAGGTTGGGGCTCGAAACCCCTAGACGACGGTAACCACGAGCAGCAGGTGTCGTCCCTGTTTCTGAATCATACTTACGTGATCAGCCCAATGACAAATGTCATTGGGATCACTCTGACTGTGTCAGTGATGAATTCTGTCGTTTTAGTCCATTCGTCAAGACTGTGTCTCTGCATGGCCTAGGGTATGGTTTACCGTCAATCCCAATAGCCAGCATTAATCACTATACAACGGTCTTTGTTGTATTCACGTTGTGCATCCTACAACGTACCCCGGCCGAGGATTAACACAAAGTTCGTTCTGATACAGTGACACTAACTTCCCTTTAACGGAAGAGACGAATCCCATCTAAGTCATCCACACCCTCGTGAGCTTCAGGTGTCACCCAACCTAAGATCTTTCAGCAGGCCGAGCCTCGAAGCTAGATCATAGATCTAAGTGACACTATCCATTCACAGATTCGTACTGATGACTTCAAATCTTAAGGACCAACTATCCTATCATCACCCTAGAGTTAATATTAACAGTTGGGTTAAAGCTTAACCATTTAATAACTCTAAGTTGGTCGTTCAGTGAACTCATTCCCCAATGAGCACATGTGTCTTGTCTCAGATTTTGCCAAGTCGAATGACTATGAGATCATCATTACCCTAAGGTAAGACAAAGACACAATGGTTTAACCGAAGTGTCGATATCCTATTCTCGACATATCTATGACCATGAACTGTTGAAGACTTAAGTTTCTAATCGGTCACTAACTTCTCATAATCGAGATCTACATCTTGATACGTAGTGACCTGACTATAAGTCTAAGGAAATAATCTAAGTATTAGATACTACAAATTTATACTTAGGATAATTGATACCATATAATTATCTGAACGAGATGATTATCTAAGGATAAATGCCTCAAGGGTATACGTCTTCCTACACTTCCAGCGACCGGAAGGGGTCCGTATTTATATCCAATGATCTGACAACCATTATTGTACTAAGCGGATGACATTTGTCCATAAGGAAGTTTTTCAACTACTTCCTTGTGTAGGTGGATTAATGTAACAGGATTCCTCTGCCTAGGTGTTCGATTTGTAAGCTTAGGCAGAACTTCTTTTGCCAAGGTCTTTCATCTTAAAAGTCTGTGTGAGTCTTTTGGATATCTCAGCTATCTCTTCAGGAGATCCGATGAGGTTTAAGTCGTCCACGTAGACGGCAATAATTACGAATCATGTTCCCTTTGCTCTTATAAAGATGCAAGAGCAGACTTCATTAGTTGTGAAACCTTGTTGCACTAGGAATTCATTGAATCTATTATACCACATTCTCCCCGACTGTTTTAGACCATACATTGATCGTTGGAGTTTGATAGAGTAGACGTCCCGAGGTCTTTTTGTCATTTTCGTCGGTAGTTTATAGCCATCTGGAAGTCTCATATAGATATTCTTATCTATATTGCCATATAGGTATGCAGTCACAACGTCCATGAGCTGCATATCCACGCCTTCCGTAGTAGTTAGGCTAATAATGAAACAGAAAGTGATCGCATCCATGACCGGGGAATATGTATCATCATAGTCTATTCTTGGTCGTTGGGAAAAGCCTTGTGCTACAAGGCGTGCTTTGTAGCGTACGATCTCATTATTTTCGTTCCTTTTTCTTACGAATACCCATTTATATCCTACAGGTTTAACACCCTTCAGTGTTAGGACTACAGGTCCAAAAACTTTGTGTTTCGAGAGTGAGTCCAGCTCTACTCCTATTGCATCGTTCCACTTTGGCCAATCCTCTCTGCGTTTACATTCTGCTAGAGAGCGTGGATCGATCTCATCGTCATATTCAGTGACGTGATTGGCAATAATGAGCGCGAAGTTATCATCGATGATTGTGCTTTTTCTGTCCAGTACCTCCCCAGTACATACATAGTTTAATGATATTTCTCCTATATTTTCCTCTTCAGGGGTTTTTAGGAGGGGAGAGGTATCTGGGCTGAGCTCAGCATCCTGTGGTGGTATCGTTATTATTTCTCCAGGAGTTTTCCTCTTTCGAAGGAATTTATCCTTGGAACCTGGAGGTCGTCCCCTCTTTTGTTGAGGTACGGCTACTTCTGCTGCAGGTGGATTGCATTCATATTTGGGTATGTCAATCCTAGCTGGCGTGTTTGCAGCAGGGACATGCGATCTGATAATCTTCTGGTTGTCAGTAAATTTGTCCGTTAAAATGAGAGCTGTATTCTGTATTTGGAGGATCTTCGGGATCTCATTTTCACATTGGTTTATACGCAGATCAAAGTGTGATAAAGTTTTGGTATCCCATGAAATGGTCTTTGAAGCTTTCGGCTTCTCTGTGTTTATGCCTAGTTTGGGAAAGGTACTTTCGTCAAACTCACAGTCTACTAGACATGCCTTAAAAGCGTCCCCCGTTCGGGGTTCCAGGTATCTAATGATCGATGGTGAGTCAAATCCTATATAGATACCCATGCGACGTTGATGACCCATCTTGGTCCTCTGCGGTGGTGCTATGGGGACATAGACAGCACATCCGAATGCCTCAAGTGAGAAATATCCGGTGGAGTTCCATATGCTAGTTGCATCGGAGAATAAGATTGACTACCTGACGGTCGTAATCTTATTAGCGATGCAGTATGCAAGATGGCATGTCCCTATGCAGTCACCGACAACTGGGATTGCATCAACAATAGACGAGCAATCATTGTGTCTCTTTATAAGAGATTCAGCTAACCCGTTTTGGGTGTGAACATGAGCTGCATGATGTTCAACTTCAATGCTAGTTGCTTGGCAGTAGTCTAAAAAGACTTGTGATGTGAATTCCCCAGCGTTATCCAGATGCAATTTCTTGATCTGGTTGTCTGGGAAATGTGCCCGCAACTTAATAATTTGTGCCAGTAGCTTTGCAAAGGCTACGTTGTGGGTGGACAGGAGGCACACATACGATCATTTGGAGATGCGTCTATCAATACCATATTGTAAAGGCCTGTTTTCATCAAGACAAACTATTTACGTATTTGACCAAATTTTTTCAATTTTAAACTATTTTATAATGGTTTGTCAGGAGTTTTACTGATTTCAAAAATTTCTTATAAAAATATTTTGAAGTACCAGGCTAGTTATGGAGTATTTTAGTAAGATCGGATTTCATCAAATACTCAAAACATTTCTGATAAAATTCATTTTCAGTTATTACCGTTTTGACTTAATGAATTTATTTTCTATACAAACCTCATCAAAACGATTTCAAACTTTTACAGTAACATTCAATGATCATTTAGGGCTTCCCAGATTAATTTCGTAAATTTCTGAAGTCCAATCAATAGAGAACCCGTAAACCCGCTTCCTGAACGTTTTGGCCCACGACTCATATTTCCATAGTTCAAACCCTGAAACGGACTTCGTATTCGCGATCCTCGTGCCGATACGATCCCGTCGGTATGTTTTCGTAATTTTTCGGACACGTTTGACTCCAGGGGCAAAATCGTAATTTCATATACATATGATATTTTTTACCTAACACTAACGATGTAATTCGTTTACCCTAATTAACCTACCCTAAGCGTTGTTAAGATGAGGAAAACGTGTTCACGTTTTCCATTCAGATACATCTCCCCAAACCTTAGTCAAACCCACCAACAACCCTATTAATTACCCTTAATTAATATCATTGACTAACCTAATATTAAATTAATTGCTAATCCTATTTAACCCTCCCCCATCTTCCCTAAGCCATGCACACAGGCTTACCCACGTACGTTCCCTCTCATCTCTTCCCTCTCCCTGAAACCCATTCTCTCGAGCTCTCACTCTCACTCAGACACTCTCCCTCGGTCTCTCTTCCCCGAGCGGCAACCCCATGCCTCGCCCATCGCCCTTCGGCGATTCCAGTTGCCCAGGACAACGCCCCGTCCCCCTTGCCGAGCACCACCGACGCCACAAAGCAGCAACCACCGCCGGCGAGACGCTGCCATCGCCCCAACAACGCCCAGAGCACCCCTATCCAAACCGTCGTCTCCACCCGCTCCTTCGACGAACACGACGAAACCCGAGGCCACGGTGAAGCCTCGCAACCACCATCGCCGCTTTGTCTTGCTCTGACAACCTCCGACGAAGTGCCGCTCCCTGCACCAGAGCTCCTCCGTGCTCCTCCGCCCTCGACAGCATCGAAGCCACGCTCGTCCTCGCCATCGCCGACGACTGCAGACCGAACCCACCCGCGACGATCACTCCGCCACCCCGAACCCAGCCGCCTCTCGCCGAGCCCGTGCTCCACGGCTCCACCTCTTCGGTGAAGCAAGCTCCCCAGCACCCAGACGAACCCCTCTCCCGGAGCGCTGCCTCGCTGCTCGCAGCCCTGCCCGCTGTTAGCCCCCGAACGCCGCCCCCTCCTATCTGTTCCCGCTTCGAAACAGAGCATGCCGGAGCTCCGCCCCTCCCCAGCGCCGCTCTGACCACCTCGAAGCCCGCATCGACGTCGCCCGACGTCGCCGTCACCGCCTGGGCCCCGCCGCCAATCGCCCGACATCACCGCCGCCGGCGAACTCGAAGAGAGACCCTCACAGCTCTCGTTCGCATTGAGGGTGAGTACGTGAATGCTAAACGAATACGTATTTAAAAATGTATTTATGAATTTTCTAATATTTATTAAATGATATTATTGGGTTTAAATTCATAGTAATTCGTACAGGCCTCAGAAAATTGCAAGACCAGCTCCAGAAAATCAGAAACGTCGAAACGAACCCAATGGCACTAGTTTCATCTTAATCTAACGCTTGGTTTCTCCAGAATTAATTTTTAAGCCTAAAAGTTATATAGGTTATTTTCATTCAAAAATCAGTAACTTGCTATTTTCACGTAAAATGATATTTGATAAAAATATATGTTAAAGTACTCTTCGAGCGAGTCATTTTGACAGCTTATTTCCGACTTTCCGATACAGATTGCATTCATGAGAAATTATTGAATAATTACGTACTTAATTGAAAATTAGTTTTTAAACCTATTTTAAACTTTTAAAAATTATAAAAATTACTACAAGCTTCCGAAAAATATTTTTTCCTACGGTAAAATTATTTTCATCATATCCAGCCTATATAAAAATTTAAAACACTTTTTGACAACGTTTCAATCGATTATAAAATCGAAACGATCAGATTAATCAGATAGAAAATAGGGTAGCCTGTAACTGATGACTTCTTGTGTTTGCAGGTACCAATTCTCGAGCACCAGCATCTTTATAAGCTCTAGCTCCGATCTCGTCTTACCACGACGATCTCAAATAAGGCAAGTCACTCTAATTCTAACTTTAGAAATCTGGATAGTGTACTCCTATGAACTTAGGATCTTATATATATATATTCTCAGAACAGCAATTGACTTGAACCAGTGATTAGAGACCTAATTAACCATATGACTAATCAATAGTGGAATGACTAAAGGACTAAGTTGAGATAGTGCACTCTTATGGAATTAAATATCATAGTTGTTGGACTTCAAAGCTTTGCTCGGACTAAATTGAGATAGTGCACTTTTATGGAATTAGATATCATATTTGTTGAACTTCAAAGCATTGCTCAGGACTAAATTGAGATAGTGCACTTTTATGGAATTAGATATCATAGTTGTTGGACTTCAAAGCATTGCTCAGGACTGATATTCTCTGTTGTGGCTTCTGACTTGACTTTTCAGCAAGTAAATACCATATATATGTATGTGTTGTACTCATTATTGGATGTATTGTTGTACACATTGTTGGATGTACGAAATGATAGGCCTATAAGGCCATACGGATACAGACACGGATATGGATACAGACACAGATACTGATACTGTTATAAATGTGAAATGTGATACAAAACGGGTTATGGTGTAGTCTTGAGCTACGAAGTGTGCGGGAGTGACCGGGTCCACCCTTATTAGTTAAGCTGTACCATCACCCTGCATGGGATGGTAGGTAGATATTTCGCGAGTTGCTCCGTGGGATGGGTGCACTTCTGGTTGCATATCGTACACTCGAGCTAAGACTGTTGCACTGGCTGATTGATACAGGGCCCATGAGGCCATATTGATACAAACACTGATATGAACATTGGACTATGATAATACACGGGATACGGGGTATTCTTGAGCTACGCAGTGTGCGGGAGTGACCGGGTCCACCCTTATTAGTTAAGCTGTACCATCACCCTGCAGGAATGGTAGGTAGATATTCCACGAGTTGCTCCGTGGAATGGGTGCACTTCTCGTTGCATATCGTACACTCGAGCCAAGGCTGATGCACTAGTTTGATTGCTGTATTGTACTCATGGTTGTTTGTATTGTCGGAACACACTATTGGGCCTCGGGCATTTACGGAGCACATTACAGAAAACACTATTGGGCCCTCGGGCATTTACGGAGCACATTTACGGAGCACATTTATGGAGCACATTACAGAAAACACTATTGGGCCCTCGGACATTTACGGAGCACATTACAGAAAACACTATTGGGCCCTCGGGCATTTACGGAGCACATTTACGGAGCACACTATTTGGCCCTTGCGGCATTTAAGACTGATGCACTAGCTTGTTTGTTCATTGTGCCACTATATTGTTCTACTAACTAAGTCAAGACTACTCGAACGTGATAGAACGGTATAATAATGAGCAGTCTTAAATTACGACCGAATCAGTGTCTAGAAAGGAATGGGAAGGGGGTTGGTCAACCAATGGACTTGTTCCTGCGATCTTTGAAGTGACCTGTGCCTTCAAGCCCTTACTGACTGGCTGATTTGGGAGTTAAACTAGACTTCTTATTATTAGGCCCGCCTACACTATTAGATAGCCAAACGACGCTCATCTTTTCTTAAGTATTACTAGGTCTATCTATTGTCATCCCATTACCGATTGGTCAAAACATTGTTAACCTGATTGTCCTACTATTGCCATCCCATTGGTCAAAATATTGTTACTACCACATGCCACGCCACAGTCGTTATTTTTGCACTTGTACAATCATCTTTACTTTATGCATTACATACCACACCTGAGCAGTTACCAGTACTTTACTTATTCTTTTACATACCTGTCTGCCCATACTTTACTTTTGCACCTGCATGACCATCTTTTGTTTACTATAGTCTGTTCCATACTTTTGCACTACTTTGTTTCTATTGCTAGAATTGTTGTGACTTACCTACGGTTCCATCTCTGTGGCACCGCAGCCGACGTACATATGGAGGCAGATGCTCTAGAGTTAATAGCGCCAGAATTTGACCATGAGACTTCAGCTTTCAGAGTTGTTTCTAGTTGTATTTATTTTCCTTCATGTACGATTGTTGGACAATTTTTGTACAATATGGATGTAATAATTGGACACTATTTGGGTATTTTTGTACATCTATGCATCGTGGCTATTTTGTTTTCACTGGTTAACTGCAGGACCTGCGCAAATACCAAAAAGTAACGGGCCCGGGAATCGGGTCGTTACAGCTTTGGTGGCCCATGCAGGTCCGCGCTACCTACCTCGTGAACAATATAGCAAGATCAGGATGTACAGTATAAAATACTCAAATAGAACTCTCGAGTACAGGATGTCTCGAGTGTTCACCTGTATTGGATATACGGGTGAAACGTCCTTATTACCATCTTCATTAGGTCTTCCTTGATTCTCATCACTTCCTTTGAATTCTTAACCCTTACGTAGGAATTCGTGTCACATTCTTTGGATATGCCTTCCCCAATAATCTATTTTGCTAGCAGTTAGAGTGATTTTTATAGGTTGAACTATCTACCCACTTCATCAACATCACCTTTTCTTCAGTCGATGATGGCCACTCTTGGAGTATTTATAGTCGTGCTTAGCTAACCCAAACTTTAGCTACGTTTATTTTAAGGAGGGTAGCATTCTAAGTTCTGACCATCTGATGTTTGAGTTCAACCGAATCAGATCAGAAGGACCAGTGGAGACTAGGACAAATTTACAGAGGCAATGACATCCTTAGCTCGACTCTGTTAGTCACCATTAGCGCGAGTAGAAGCCTTCAACTTTATGATACTCCTTTTTATATATTTTAAATAGCTTGCTACTGGCTTATCACCTCAGGTTCCAAGTTTGAATAGATATTATCATAATAACTATTAATTCATTACTTGAAAAGTCAAGATAATTATTATGATACCAATCTCAGGGCTAGTTACGGAAGCTATGGTGATATAAATAGTATGTAATTATATATAACATCCCATGTTTTCTTGATGCTATGATATCACATTTTATTTCATGTTATTTACAACCTATTTTACTAGATTACTATTTTTTCAAACATTTATTTGCTTGAGCTTCTTCATAACATCAATTATCCATTTCAAAAAGATTTTTAAATTCTGAGGACAGAATTATTTTAAGGAGGGTAGGATGTAACGGCCTGTTTTCATCAAGACAAACTATTTACGTATTTGACCAATTTTTTTCAATTTTTAAACTATTTTATAATGGTTTGTCAGGAGTTTTACTGATTTCAAAAATTTCTTATAAAAATATTTTGAAGTACCAGGCTAGTTATGGAGTATTTTAGTAAGATCGGATTTCATCAAATACTCAAAACATTTCTGATAAAATTCATTTTCGGTTATTACCGTTTTGACTTAATGAATTTATTTTCTATACAAACCTCATCAAAACGATTTCAAACTTTTACAGTAACATTCAATGATCATTTAGGGCTTCCCAGATTAATTTCGTAATTTTCTGAAGTCAAATCAATAGAGAACCCGTAAACCCGCTTCCTAAACGTTTTGGCCCACGACTCATATTTCCATAGCTCAAACCCTGAAACGGACTTCGTATTCGCGATCCTTGTGCCGATACGATCCAGTCGGTATGTTTTCGTAATTTTTCGGATACGTTTGACTCCAGGGGCAAAATCGTAATTTCATATACATATGATATTTTTTACCTAACACTAACGATGTAATTCGTTTACCCTAATTAACCTACCCTAAGCGTTGTTAAGATGAGGAAAACGTGTTCACGTTTTCCATTCAGATACATCTCCCCAAACCTTAGTCAAACCCACCAACAACCCTATTAATTACCCTTAATTAATATCATTGACTAACCTAATATTAAATTAATTGCTAATCTTATTTAACCCTCCCCCATCTTCCCTAAGCCATGCACACGGGCTTACCCACATACGTTCCCTCTCATCTCTTCCCTCTCCCCGAAACCCATTCTCTCGAGCTCTCACTCTCACTCAGACACTCTCCCTCGGTCTCTCTTCCCCGAGCGGCAACCCCATGCCTCGCCCATCGCCCTCCGGCGATTCCAGTCACCCAGGCCAACGCCCCGTCCCCCTTGCCGAGCGCCACCGATGCCACGAAGCAGCAACCACCGCTGGCGAGACGCTGCCATCACCCCAACAACGCCCGGAGCACCTCGATCCAAGCCGTCGTCTCCGCCTGCTCCTTCGACGAACACGACGAAACCCGAGGCCACGACGAAGCCTCGCAACCATCGTCACCGATTCGTCTTGCTCTGACAACCTCCGACGAAGCGCCGCTCCCTGTACCGGAGCTCCTTCGTGCTCCTCCGCCCTCGATAGCATCGAAGCCACGCTCGTCCTCGCCATCGCCGACGACTACAGACCGAACCCACCCGCGACGATCGCTCCGCCACCCCGAACCCAGGCGCCTCTCGCCGAGCCCGTGCTCCACGGCTTCGCCTCTCAGTGAAGCAAGCTCCCCAGCACCCAGACGAACCCCTCTCCCGGAGCACTGCCTCGCTGCTCGCCGTCCTCGCCCGCCGTTAGCCCCCGAACGCCGCCCCCTCCTCTCTGTTCCCGCTTCGAAACAGAGCACGCCGGAGCTCCACCCCTCCCTAGCACCGCTCCGACCACCCCGAAGCCCGCACCGACGTCGCCCGACGTCGCCGCCGCCGCCTGGGCCCCGCCGCCGATCGCCCGACATCACCGCCGCCGGTGAACTCGAAGAGAGACCCTCACAGCTCTCGTTCGCATTGAGGGTGAGTACGTGAATGCTAAACGAATATGTATATACGAATAATACGTATTTAAAAACGTATTTACGAATTTTCTAATATTTATTAAATGATATTATTGGGTTTAAATTCATAGTAATTCGTACAGGCCTCAGAAAATTGCAAGACCAGCTCCAGAAAATCAGAAACGTCGAAACGAACCCAATGGCACTAGTTTCATCTTAATCTGACGCTTGGTTTCTCCAGAATTAATTTTTAAGCCTAAAAGTTATATAGGTTATTTTCATTCAAAAATCAGTAACTTGCTATTTTCACGTAAAATGATATTTGATAAAATTATATGTTAAAGTACTCTTCGAGAGGGTCATTTTGACAGCTTATTTCCGACTTTCCGATACAGATTGCATTCATGAGAAATTATTGAATAATTACGTACTTAATTGAAAATTAGTTTTTAAACCTATTTTAAAATTTAAAAATTATAAAAATTACTACAAGCTTCCGAAAAATATTTTCTCCTACGGTAAAATTATTTTCATCATATCTAGCATATATAAAAATTTAAAACACTTTTTGACAACGTTTCAATCGATTATAAAAATCGAAACGATCAGATTAATCAGATAGAAAATAGGGTAGCCTGTAACTGATGACTTCTTGTGTTTGCAGGTACCAATTCTCGAGCACCAGCATCTTTATAAGCTCTAGCTCCGATCTCGTCTTACCACGACGATCTCAAATAAGGTAAGTCACTCTAATTCTAACTTTAGAAATCTGGATAATGTACTCGTATGAACTTAGGATCTTATATATATTCTCAGAACAGCTATTGACTTGAACCAGTGATTAGAGACCTAATTAACCATAGGACTAATCAATAGTGGAATGACTAAAGGACTAAGTTGAGATAGTGCACTCTTATGGAATTAAATATCATAGTTGTTGGACTTCAAAGCTTTGCTCGGACTAAATTGAGATAGGGCACTTTTATGGAATTAGATATCATATTTGTTGAACTTCAAAGCATTGCTCAGGACTAAATTGAGATAGTGCACTTTTATGGAATTAGATATCATAGTTGTTGGACTTCAAAGCATTGCTCAGGACTGATATTCTCTGTTGTGGCTTCTGACTTGACTTTTCAGCAAGTAAATACCATATATATGTATGTGTTGTACTCATTGTTGGATGTATTGTTGTACACATTGTTGGATGTACGAAATGATGGGCCTATAAGGCCATACGGATACAGACACGGATATGGATACAGACACAGATACTGATACGGTTATAAATGTGAAATGTGATACAAAACGGGTTATGGGGTAGTCTTGAGCTACGAAGTGTGCGGGAGTGACCGGGTCCACCCTTATTAGTTAAGCTGTACCATCACCCTGCATGGGATGGTAGGTAGATATTCCGCGAGTTGCTCCGTGGGATGGGTGCACTTCTGGTTGCATATCGTACACTCGAGCTAAGACTGTTGCACTAGCTGATTGATACAGGGCCCATGAGGCCATATTGATACAAACACTGATATGAACATTGGACTATGATAATACACGGGATACGGGGTATTCTTGAGCTACGCAGTGTGCGGGAGTGACCGGGTCCACCCTTATTAGTTAAGCTGTACCATCACCCTGCAGGAATGGTAGGTAGATATTCCACGAGTTGCTCCGTGGGATGGGTGCACTTTTGGTTGCATATCATACACTCGAGCCAAGGCTGATGCACTAGTTTGATTGATGTATTGTACTCATGGTTGTTTGTATTGTCGAAACACACTATTGGGCCTCGGGTATTTACGGAGCACATTACAGAAAACACTATTGGGCCCTCGGGCGTTTACGGAGCACATTTACGGAGCACATTACAGAAAACACTATTGGGCCCTCGGGCATTTACGGAGCACATTACAGAAAACACTATTGGGCCCTCGAGCATTTACGGAGCACATTTACGGAGCACACTATGGGCCCTTGCGGCATTTAAGACTGATGCACTAGCTTGTTTGTTCATTGTGCCACAATATTGTTCTACAAACTAAGTCAAGACTACTCGAACGTGATAGAACGGTATAATAATGAGCAGTCTTAAATTACGACTGAATCAGTGTCTAGAAAGGAATGGGAAGGGGGTTGGTCAACCAATGGACTTGTTCCTGCGGTCTTTGAAGTGACATGTGCCTTCAAGCCCTTACTGACTGGCTGATTTGGGAGTTAAACTAGACTTCTTATTATTAGGCCCGCCTACACTATTAGATAGCCAAACGATGCTCATCTTTTCTTAAGTATTACTAGGTCTATCTATTGTCATCCCATTACCGATTGGTCAAAACATTGTTAACCTGATTGTCCTACTATTGCCATCTCATTGGTCAAAATATTGTTACTACCACATGCCACGCCACAGTCGTTATTTTTGCACTTGTACAATCATCTTTACTTTATGCATTACATACCACACCTGAGCAGTTACCAGTACTTTACTTATTCTCTTACATACCTGTCTGCCCATACTTTACTTTTGCACCTGCATGACCATCTTTTGTTTACTATAGTCTGTTCCATTCTTTTGCACTACTTTGTTTCTATTGCTAGAATTGTTGTGACTTACCTACGGTTCCATCTCTGTGGCACCGCAGCCGACGTACATATGGAGGCAGATGCTCTAGAGTTAATAGCGCCAGAATTTGACCATGAGACTGCAGCTTTCAGAGTTGTTTCCAGTTGTATTTACTTTCCTTCATGTACGATTGTTGGACAATTTTTGTACAATATGGATGTAATAATTTGACACTATTTGGGTATTTTTGTACATCTCTGCATCATGGCTATTTTGTTTTCACTGGTTAACTGCAGGACCTGCGCAAATACCAAAAAGTAACGGGCCCGAGAATCGGGTCGTTACACATATAATACCGAAATGGACCACTTGCGGAGTGAATAGGCCCGCAAATGTCTCTATGTATTCTCTCTAGGAAGCTGGGAGACTCTGAGTCCAGCTTAAGTGGAGATGGTCATGTAATCAATTTCCTTTTGTAACAAGGAGGACAAGGGAATGCACCCTTTCGAAGTAGCTTCAGGGCTTTTCGAGTTAATTACACGGGATTAGGATATAATACGGTGCATCATTGCCGATCCAGGGTGTCCGAGTTTATTGTGCCAGAGTTGTAATTCAGGTTGATTCTTGCACTTCTGGTGCTCAATTGTGTTAGCTTCCATTGCTCGTATCTTTGTATGGTAGAGATTCGACGGGAGTCCCTCGAAACGCTCAACGATGGTTTTAGCACCGTTTTTAAGAGTCGTTAGATACAAGAATTCTTTGTTTTGTTTGTTCACCGTTTCTAAGTAGTATCCGTTTAGATGGATATCTTTGAAACTTAACAAGTTTCTCTGTGAGCTTGGAGAGAAAAGAGCATCTTTTATTAATAGTTGTGTTTTATTGGGGAGTAGAAAATGTGCTTCTCCTGATCCTTCTATTGTTCCAGACGGACCGAAATGGTATTCATGGTTCCATCATATTTGTGTATGCTTTGAAAAACGCAAATATCTTGGAGGATCGTGTGCGTAGAAGCACTGTCCACTAGGCATTTATAATCCATCTAAAGTAAGAGAGAAAAGCATAGCAGTATAAGGCACAAATGTAACTAAACATCATTTAACGTCTGAAAATTATCCAACATGCTGAAAAACAAATAATTGGAGAGTAAATTGTTTCAACTAGAATGCAATGCAGAAAAATAGATAAGGCTTCAGTCGAGCAGGTCATCGTTTGAGAAGTCCTCAACGATGAACCTGATTGGCACCAGGTCTTCTGTTCCACCAAGTTTTGTTTCGGCTGGCTTCTGGCTAGCTTTGTACAAGTCTTAGAGGTGGCGTGGAGTCCGACAATTTCTGGACCAGCGTCCAGTCATGCTACACCAATGGCATTTGTCTTCCCAGTCTTTTCTGGAGCAGATGTCTGGCCGTTGTCTTTCCTCTTCCAGACATTTTCCTCTTCACCTCATTGTTGGACTTTGGAGGGGGTAATCTAGCATACTTCTTCATTGCCTTTCCCTTCCGGGGTTTGCCTCTGAAGTTTGTCCTCTTCTTCTGGGATAAGATGTGGTGCGGTTCAGGCACAAGTGTAGTACCAGTAGGGCGCAAGTTATGGGTGGCCATTAGGAGGTCTCTATTCTGTTCTACCATCAGAAGGCATGAGAGAAGCTCCGAGTATTTCGTGAACTTTTGTTCACGATACTGTTGCATAAGTATGACATCCTTCTCGTGGAAGGATGTATATGTTTTCTCTAACATGCGCTCCTCCGTCACTTTCTCACCATACAACTTGAGGCGTGAGGTGATACTGAAAAGTGCTGAGTTGTACTCGGCGATGGACTTAAATCTTGGAGACGGAGGTTCTCCCATTCATATCGCGCTCGGGGAAGGATAACATCTTTTTTATGTTTGTATCTATCCTCGAGAGCGGTCCATAACTTGTAAGAGTCTTCCATTGTGAGGTACTCAGCCTGCAGGGTCCGATCGATATGGCGTCTGATATAGATAATTGCTTTCGCTTTATCTATGTCAGAAACCTTATCGCCTACAGCAATGACATGGCTCAGTCCCTGTGAGCACAGGTGGAATTTGATATCCAACTGCCAGCTCAAATAATTTTTGCCTGTAGCATCTAATACGTCAAAGTCGACGGTCGCGATTTTTACCATTATCTCTAGCATGTTAAAATGAGCAATAATTAGATATTTTAAAGTAAAATAAGTAATTATGCATTTCAGACATAGATATTTGTTGTGTGGATCGGCTAGTCACCATTTTAAAAGAAATAAAGTCCATACAGTCCCATAAAATAGAAAATACAACTCAGGAACCCTCGTGAGGCCCCTATTCATCTGGAAATAGATCTTCATCTTTATGGGACATGCGCCAGTCTTGGAGTTTATACAATTTTATCATCACTACAATTTCTCTTAAAATGAAAAAATGCGAGAAAAATAATGGTGATTGCTAGCCGATCCAACAACAACAAATATAAACATACGTCGCAGAAAAATGCAGCATGCATTTATTTCATCGCAGAGAATTAATCATCACATGCAATTAATCATCACAGGAATTTTATAATGGAAATAAAAAAATTTCGTTTAATAATTATTGGACCATTGGGCAACGTCATACACCGTTAGGTTAGTTAACTAACGGCAGAGCGGTCGCAGGATCTTCCTAAGTATTAAACGTATAATAATCAAATAATCCAAAGATGCGCTGATTAAGAAAGCATGTAATTAATCAGGATTTAACGAAGAAAAAATCTTAATTAAATCTGAAAAAGAATTTGTAAAAACAAATTTTTTGTGGAAAAACCCTAGTTAGGGTTTTTAGAGGCAATCTGCCGTGCGATCTCGTGCAACCTGCTAGGGTTTGCGTCGCATGGGTTGCCGCTTCTCGCGGCGATGGTTTGGCCGCACGCGGGGGGGGGGGGGGGGGGGGGGGGGGGGGGGGTGGTATGGGGTAACGCCGCCACCGCCGCTTCTGGAGGGGGTAACGCCGCCGCTTCTGGCATGCCGCTGCTTCTGGCAGTGGGTAGATGGCTATAGGGGGGGGTTCGTGTGTTCGTGGCTTCCGGACGCATAGCGATGAAAAATCCCCTCTAGGGTTTGAAGATTTGGGGAAGAAGATCATAACAACAAGATTTTTATTTTAAAAAGGCTATTTTTAGTCTTCAAATCAGCGTTTTAATCGAAAAAATTTGATTTTTAGTGATAAAAACATCGAGTTATCATTCAAAGGTTGATTTAGCATGTAGATCTGAGATAAAAATTTGATCTATACTAACCAAATATTGATCCAATCATATATATCTTAAGATAAAAATCTAGATCTGATTAAACTAACATGGATCTAATCGCATGCGCATAAAAGTTTATATCTAGGGAATAAAAATTACCTCTAGATCCTACCCTCCGGATCTAGCGACGTTCGGTGAAGGAAGCCCTTTCGCATCGCGATTCGTCCGTCGGCAGAGGTTTCGCTCAGCTTTGAGCGTGCTGATAACGTGTGGTAAGCTTGGCGGCTACGGAACTCTTGTAGCCTTGTATTTATAGAACTAAGGTTACATAATGGGTGGATACTCAATACACTAATGGGCCTACAAAAGCCCGCTCATAACACATAAAATTTTAGATTCCATTAGATTTATCATTAATCTGTAGAATTAAATTTACAAACGAACTTATAAATTAAATTTAATTAAAATACTTTTAAATAAAAATACCAAAATTATTTTAATTTACCAATTTTTCTTATAAAATTATTTCATGAATTAGTTTACAGATTTTTTCTTGATATCTTATAACAAGAGCATGTAAATTAAAAAAAAACTTAAATTGAAATTTAGATTAATTTCTAATAATAAATTTTCATACGTATAAAACATCAATACATGAATTAATAATTATTCTTTAGCAACTAACTTATCAACATAAAATATGATTCTGTAGATAGATTGTTATACCATTGTGAGCCTACATGGTTATGAATTTTAATCTAATTAGAATATTGGAAGCGATAAATTTCAAAATTTTAGTCCTAACATAAATACTTAAGATCTACAAAATTCACACCTTTACGTGTATATTCTTACAGGATATCTACTTTTAAAAATTTAGTAAAGATCACGAGTCTCCTCACTAACCAACACGATAGACGTTTCAACTTGATTGTGAAACCATTCAAGATCCACAAACTCTCTGAATGGAACTCAAACCCGGTCTTAAATATTGCTATCGTTTGAAAGAAAATTAAAAAACTTTTTCTTTGAGAGTTGAATTATACCTTTGAGCCAAAAGCTTTCAGGTTGTTCAACTCTTAAATTTTTGATGCTCTTTAAGATGAGGAGAGTGAGCCTTTATATGGTGCTAGTAACCCTAGAGTTCTTTAAGCATGTTTGAAGTGTGATTAAAAGAACGATTCCTAGTAAACCATCTTATTTTGAGAAAATATAGTTTGAGTCAAACTCCAAATTTAGTTTACATCATGATCCAACCATTGAATCTAAGCCAAGCCAAACTAGACACAAATCTCAACGAAATTGATCCAAACCTAGATGGCAGCTTACTATTGCCACCGATCATTGGATGAAGATAGGTGGCTATCACTAACTATTTGATGATGAAAACATATTGCATAAAAACCAAAAAACCATGCAATGCCATGTATATGTGTGCATATGTGTGCATAACACATTTTCTCTCCACGTTGGCATCAATAAAAAGGTAAAAATAAATCAATTGTAACCAAAATAATTCTCACCCATACATATCTCTCTAGGAGTGTTTATCAACATGTGTATGATGCCAAGAGATGTAAATGAAATATACCAAATGCTAATGATAAAACACAACGGCGGAGCCACGAATTTTTTTGGTCCTGGGATACCGATAAATTACGATCTACGGACGTAAGCGATGAGGTGATGGTAGCAAATGAAGACGATATCGGTGGCCAGCAGTCCAATAGACGAACACGATGGTTGTGGATGATGTAACGGCCTGTTTCTATCGTACCTTCTTCGTGCACGTGCTTTTGATCGTGCACGTGTTTATTTTAGACTTTATTTGTTTTTGAACGTTTTTGTGTGATATGTCGTCGTGATCGTCTCTGAAAGTATTAGATTGTGGAATAACTTGGGAACGACATATCTCGAATCGTTCTTCCGCGATACTAACTTATTTGACGTGACGTCGCGACTTTCTGTTTTGACGCGAGACGTTTCTATTTTTAGTTTCGTCCCTCGACGTAGAAATTTAGATCCGTCTTCTCCACTATCTTTCTTTAGTCATCTAGAACACCCCATAATTATTTTATAATTTTTGGACTTAATTTGACCTATTTTCTATTTTTTTGAAAGCTTTAAATTATTTTAAAACCAATTTTTATAATATTTTTAATTACAATAAAATTTCTATATTATAATAACGTATTAAAGAATTTTTAGGAAAAATTTTAGAATTTTTGGCCGCACCCTTTTTGCGTGAGGGAGAGGAGAGTATTTTTTAAGTAAATTAATTATTTTAAATTATTTTAATAATATTTTTTCGAACCCAAGCCCTAACCCTAGCTCTAACCTATTTAAGTTAGCCCTAGGAAAAGTATTTTCGTCATTGCTCAAAACCCTAGCCGCCGTTTCATCTTCTAAAGCTTCGTCGCAACGTTGCGACGATCGCAACGTGCACGACCGGAGCTCTCCCCCGCAAATCCCCTTGCACGACCGGAGCAGCACCCCGCATCGCTGCTCGCTCAGCCGCTGCATCGCTTCCCCCCCGCTGTCGCCCGCTCCGACCGAAGCTCTTTCTCGGTCTGACCGAGAGGCTCCCTCGCACAGCCGCCCGCATCGCCCCGCTCCGCATCGCCAGCGCCTGACCGACCCGCCCCGTCGGTCTGACCGAGGCCCGCTCCGCACCCGAAGCCGCTCCGCACCCCGCTCCGCTGCCAGCTTCGTCCAAGCGCCCGACCGACAAGATCTGTCGGTCTGACCGACAAGAACCCTCGCACCGACGCTGTGCCGACCTCCCCCGCATCGCAGCTCGCACGACTGAGAGCTTCTCTCGGTCTGACCGAGAGAAACCCTCGCACCGAGGGTGAATGACCGACGGCCTAGTGTCGCAAGTGGGTTTCTCCCACACCAACTTCTGTGGTGGGCCCCCCAAGTGCTCCTGAGGAGTTGTGGGCCCCCCTTGGACCCCTAGCACTGCTGTGGGCCCCACTTGGACGTGCCACTTCGCGGATTTGCCGTCTACGACGTTGTGACACGTCGTAGGCCTTCGTCGCAAGTTTGGACTTTTGGAGAATCGTGCGAGGACCAGATCTGAAGCTGTGGAGTGCTCCGATCAGACACGACATCCATTCTACGACAAACTCCGGTTCAGGTTGGTTCCCCGAAACTCGTAGAAACCCCCACAATAGCTGACTGAAACCTAAACTAAAAACCGTCAACTTGAACTAAATTTACTTTCCAGCTCCTGTAAAACGTTGTACGAACATAGAAAATCGACAAACGGACTAATTTGACTGTGCACATAGGATAGATCGTCGATTAGGCTGATACATCAAAAAGTGACTTTTGACGAATAGGATAGTCCCGATAACCTAGAAACGAAACCTAATAGGATTTGATGAATTTGAGACCTGACATCGTCGCCGTGGCGATATTTCAGACGGACTTCTGTGGACGAGACGCTTGGACGAGACGCTTGGACGAGACGCTTCGAGAGGACGACACACTCGCCATTTCAGGCAAGTGCACCCACTTGCGTTTTTGACCGTGCCTTGGTCTTAGATTGCTAGAACTGTTAGACTGTGACTGTATAGAACCGGACGTGAAATGATAGCGTCCGGGACGCTCCTGACGGCTCAGACTTGACGACGAAGTCTGAGCCTGACAACAACAACTTTGATGCTGTAGGGCTATCATGTGTGTGCGTGTGTGTGGACACCCTAGAATACCTCTCCCGTACACTGGTCGTGTCTTGTCACTGTTATCCACACTGGTCGTGTCTTGTCACCGTGCTACAAAAAGCCTTCGGGCGTTTCAGATGCTCTCCTTGCGGGAGTGATCTCCGTGCCACAAAAAGCCTTCGGGCGTTTCAGATGCTCTCCTTGCGGGAGTGATCTCCGTGCTACAAAAAGCCTTCGGGCGTTTCAGATGCTCTCCTTGCGGGAGTGATCTCTGTGCTACAAAAAGCCTTCGGGCGTTTCAGATGCTCTCCTTGCGGGAGTGATCTCCGTGCTACAAAAAGCCTTCGGGCGTTTTAGATGCTTCCCGAGCGGAAGTGATCTCTGTGATACAAAAAGCCTACGGGCGTTTCAGGTGCTTTCCTTGTGAAAGTGATCTCCGTGCTTCCTGTCCTGAGTTCTGGGGTTTTGGGGTAGGGTTGAGCGTGCGCACGGTGAGAGGGTCTGATCCCCCTCGAACCGTAAGGTGTGAACCCTTCGTGTCGTGTCGTGTCGTGCCGTGTCGTGTCGTGTCCTACGTGTCTTGTCCGTCTTCGTCTTGTCCTGACACCTTTAGGCTAGTCCCGTAGTCGGTAGCACACGCTACGACTACTGCATGCTACGTTTTTACTTTCCTGCTACGTTACTCCTCTTGTACTTGTTGTAACCTCAGCATGCTAATCAACCAGTAAACCGTTGTTTAAAGTTCGGTGCACTTGCAGTAAAGTCTAACCCTTCTTGTAGACTTTACCTGACGTACAGTTCCTTTTTCTTGGGTGCTGTATGTCAGGTGTTCAGCCAGAGATCGTGGACGAAGCAGACTCGCTGGAGTACGAGGAGCCGAGGACGCTGATCCAGAGTCCGTGCCTGACGAGGACCAGACCTTGAGGTCTTTTAGTCGCCACTTCCCGAGGGTACTACTTTTCGGTTTGTCTTTAAACTTGTGTTGCCATGCTTAGGCTTCCTTTTTAGACTTTGTACTTGTTCGATATCATATCTCTAATTTAATGAATGCAATATCTTTTTCCGTACTTTTGTTGTTTCGAACTATAAAAATGCAAGAACATGAAAATCTTTTAAAATGGTACCTCTACAGACGCTTATTGGGTCCGAGCTTCTAAAGCTCTGGACTAAGCGGGCCTCGTCACGTTTCGCTTCCGTCCATTTTGGGAAGCGGGGCGTGACAGATGAGAATAGTGAAAAAGTGAAAGTTGTGAATTTTTTTGCAATTTTTTAAGGGCTCAGTCGCACATAGCATCAGCTCTGATGCCTTGGAATTTTGACTTGAAATCAAAACTTAAACATATACAAAAACTTAAATCCAAAAACTTAATCGG
Source organism: Scilla litardierei (assembly GCA_030789695.1). NCBI lineage: Eukaryota > Viridiplantae > Streptophyta > Magnoliopsida > Asparagales > Asparagaceae > Scilla > Scilla litardierei. The sequence continues at coordinate 187,441,453 of CM061142.1, read as the reverse complement.
TCTGTAGCCCGGGTAAGCTCAAGAGTGGCTTTGCCACTGCTTGTCCATCATCATCCTTACGATAGAAATGAAGGAGTAGTAGTAGCAGACGATGAAACCCTAAGTTTGTGGGTGATGAAAGAGAGTCTAATTTTAAGACAAAAACGAAATAAGAAAGAAGAAGAGGAAGAACGAGACACGGACTATTATATGTTGGTTTGGGCCTTGCATATATAAAAATAATTTTAGTCAACAATTAACCGTGCTATAGCCCACCTTAGCCCCTACATGCCTCCGCCCTTGATAAAACACATCTCATGTAACAAATATCTAACACCAAGTGTTTAAAGAGTGACATCAAAAAATATTCTATTTTGCATAAAAGAAAATTTTCTTACAAAGCTCACTCTTAAAATTTGTATCATTGAAGTTGGGTCTCCCCCTTAATCCATGCATATAACTTGAGATTCATTGGGAGCTCCTCTATTAATCCTTTATAATTTTGGTACCTGAAAATTAAACAAATAATTTTGGTACCCTTTTTTTGTGGATCTGTGGGATTAGTCACGCAAATAATGTAGATATCAACCAACAGGAACCAAACCCATTTAGGTTTAGATTTCCACTGAGAATATATATAATCCTCTACAGAAATGACGGTGTTTATAAAACTAGAAATTTTCTTTCTTTTGGACTTGTTCCAATTTTGGGAATCCAAACTTTGATATATCCATTCTTAGTTTTAGGAACCCTAGCTTGATGATGAGAAATCCTAGCATTTTGAGTTGTCACATTGTAACAGAAGCCATGTTTGCTAGATGATGGTCTTTTTGAGCTAATCAAGTTAACCAAGCCCTCGTGCTTTGCCTTAATGGCAATCATGTTCTTTTCAAGTATGGCAATCATGTTCTTTTCAAGTCTCTAATCCTATTTCATATGTCATTATATTCAAGTCTAAGCCATCTATTCTTTTCTTCTAGCTCTTTATTCTTACTAATTAATTTTAGGTTTTCTTCCCCAATCTTTTCTAGCTCAAGATTAGGAGAATTAGTTTCACGAGACTTATGTTTCTTTTTTAGAGTTAAAAGCTCTCTAAGTATTTCCTCATGTTTAGCATAAAGTCTATGAAACTCTTCCTCATAATCAAGGTTCTCATCATCGCTATCACTAGAGTTAGGGTTAGAATTTGCATTGGAATCTCACCATGCCATGAAGCACATGTAGGGTCTTCTACGATCATTTTGGGCTCAAAATTGATGTCTGGCCTTAGTCGGGCAGACAACGAAAACAAATAAGCAGCGGAAAACATAACTTAGAACCATTTTAAGAAGGCCCTAATAAAACCCTAACCAGAATCTCTACTATTTCGTGGTCGCTCTGACCAACCCCTAAATATATATCTACAATCATACTGCAATTATTAACGCATGAATATGAAGTACCAAACTCACGTTAGCAAAGGGCAGATTCCCACGAACCAATGCCCTGTGTTAGGGCTGAACCGCTTCCCTTTAAGCTGGATCGTGTATCAAGGTAAGTAATAACCTTGTCATCGAGCCAACCACATGCTCCAGAAAGTTTCACCACGAGAAGTTCCTCCATCAAGATTTCAGATCTGAGCCGAACTCCTTCATAGCCTTGCTAGAGACCGAGCAGGAGCAAAAAAGTGAAAATGGAGAAAGAGGGAATAATATTTTGGCCTATTCGATCTAGGTGTGCTCTTAAATTTTGAGAGCTCTCTTAATGCAAGGCTTGGTGCAAGTTTCAAGGAGGAGAGTTAGCTTCTATTATATGGAGCTGACCACTCCTTCTCTCAAAATATCAGATGTGGGACAAGTTAATTTTGAAGAAAAATAAATTACAAGTTTGCCCTCTATGAAGGCCAAACCTCAACGAATTTTTTCTCCATCACCATTAAACTTTGGAAGTGATAACTTATATCAAATCGAAGAGCACTGAATGTTGAACGCATAAAAATAAACTGTGCATGATTCCGAGTTCGTTTGACCCCTCAAACATACATCTGAAGTTGGATCATTGGTGTGTTTTTCAAAAACAACACAACCACCAAAAAAATTCACAAAACCCTAAAAGTTGGGGGGCCCACCGCACTTGGCGTCCGCACGCCCAGCAGACGCGTGCGACGCCCACACCCCGTAGGCACGCTGCCACGTGTGCGCATCCTGGTTGCGAGCCCAAGTACGAGCCGGCCTCTTGGGCTGGCCCAATTAGCCTTTTTGGGCTTATTTGAATTGTTTTGGCTCGTATTTAAGCCGTTTTGGAGCCAATTGGTCTTGGGTTTTAACCGGGACATTCGTGAAACCCTTCTATGCCTTTATCACATCATGTACAATCTAAAATATGCTCACAACTATTTTATGACATATTTAATACATTTGTATCATGTGCTTTAATCCCACATAATTAAATTGTTCTAAAGCCTATATCGCAAACCTTTTGCGACATGATTAATTCACATGCATCATATGCACTATCTTCCTAATCCTACCTATTACTTGACGAATGTCTCACTCTGTGTGAGACCCTACAGCCTGACACTACTAGATGCGTGGCTCGAAACCTGAGTCAGTAGTGGCCACGAGTATCAGGTGCCGTCCTTGTTTCGGCATCATAATTATGTGGTCCGTCGCCAGACATGAGTATTGTCGGGACCACTATGACTGTGTCGGTGATGAATGCTATAGTTTTAGTCCGTTCTATTGACTTAGTTAGAGGGGTGTTGGCTAGTTAGCCCACTAACTAGGTGACACATTTAATTTTGATGATGACAAACAAGTCATATGCTATTAATGTGTTTGTTGAGTGACTTTCAGATAAAAACCTGATTAGATTGACCAAAGGGCAAAATCATAATTTTCACTTCATTTAATTGGTCCTGAAGATACTCAAAGATCATTGTCAATGGCCAAAGCACATCATTATAATTTTCCATGAATTATAGATTCAAAATGATGGCCAAAATCAAGTAGAAGATGGAGGTATAATTTGGTAATTCTACATTGGTCAATCATCTTCTACAAAATTAAAGAAAGAAAGAGAAGATAATGTAAGCAAAGACTTAGTCAAACTTATCTTGAAAGTCAAATGATGATGGAGGAAGAGTTCATGAAGGATTGCATATTTGTGTGACATCAAAAGTCCTAATGCAAGATGGATTCAAAGAGTTCATGTACACAAACAACTCTAGTTGGCTACTAAAGTTAATGTGCAACATGAAGTTTGAGTCCTACTAGGATGCATGTGCATATTAAATTCAAGATGAGTTTCCAATCAATTTGAAGGCCTATCTTATGAGGCTTTTCTAAATAAAAGAGATCTATCGAATCAATGAAGATTTTATTGAAGATTTTATTGAAGAATTAAAGTGTTAGTGTTCAAATTGAAGAGAACTTCCTATCCTCTATAAAAGGAGAAGACCCATTCCTTGGAGAAGTATCCCATTGAATCCAATTGAGCCAAAAATATTCAGAGATCAACTTTCATCCCCCTTGGCCAAATTTCTCCACCAAGCTTCAATAAGATCATCAAGTTTACAAGAAGAAGAAGAAGCACAATAGATGACGCTGAAAAGTGCATACCTTTCTCCACAGAGCTCGAATCGACGAACCGTTTGTACCAGGACGATCACAAAACCTTTATCTCTTAGTTTTCGACTTTTCGGAAATGTACTGGCTGATGAATTAGTTGTTGGTGTTCTTGTTTCTTTAGTACATTTAGTAGTTTCTATACATGTCATGTTTCTTGGATTATTTACAAGTGGTATTCAATCTCGTATTTTTACAACTTTAGCTGCGGCTAATATAGGGGAATCCGTGGAGGGTCATCTTTGATTTCTTTTCGAAATAGTCTTCTTTTTAATCTTATCCCAATTGAGGCAATGCATAGTTCAAGACAATCTACTTGGTTTTTGTTGGGGAATATATTGGGGAATATAATAGATAGAAATACATATGTATATACGATTAAAGTTGTAAGGATCATTAGATAAGAATCCGAATATGAAGAGAGAACCAAAAAAATATCCTTACTGTGTAAATAAAGAGTTTGAGAATAAGCATTATACAATCTCCAAGATTATTTTTGTAAAAAGGAAATAGATTGCCTATTTTTTATCACATACACTATTTTGACATAATACCTCAAAAATGAAGTCTTTTCTTAAAAAAAAATAATTTTCACGCATTTTTGAAGATATAAGAAAAGATTTGGATTCCCTTATTACCAAAAATTTCTGGCTATATCCATTATTGGGTATTTTGGCGTCCTTAAAAGTTCTTGATTACTGGAAGGTCAGAACGAGGAAATAAGTTGATCCAAATTTATCGACGCGGTCATTCAATATACAAGAATTTCGATTTTTGAATCGAGTGTTCATAATGTAAAACTTACCTGATCTTATAAATTTTTAGAATTTTTTCATATAAATTATGAATTTTGCAGTGTATTAAAGATTTTATCAAAAACTTATAGCAGCTTGCCAAATACAGGCTAATATAAAAAATAACACATGTATGACATGCATAACATTTACGATTGGATTGAAGAATGCATAAGCCTCGGGCAATTTGGCGAATAAAAAACTAGTCGAATAAAGGGGACACTTAAGACAGATATATTGTAAATGGATGTTGACGAGTATTTTATTAGGATTACATCTTATCCATATAATAAGATCGTATCTATTGTACCTTATACTTGTACGCTCTTCCCTCCACTATAAATATAGAGCTGGGGACACTTCCCTAGATTGATGATTCATAAACGTTATCAGCACGAGCCTCTAAATAAATTTCCACAAAAACCGATCTTTTGCAGTGTATTAAAGATTTTATCAAAAACTTATAGCAGCTTGCCAAACAAAGGCTAATAGAAAAAATAGTACATGTATGACATGCATAACATTTACGATTGGATTGAAGAATGCATAAGCCTTGGGCAATTTGGCGAATAAAAAACTAGTCGAATAAAGGGTACAATTAAGACAGATATGTTGTAAATGGATGTTGACGAGTATTTTATTAGGATTACGTCTTATCCATATGATAAGATAGTATCTATTGTACCTTATACTTGTACGCTCTTCCCTCCACTATAAATAAAGAGCTGGGGATTCTTCCCCAAATTGATGATTCATAAAAGTTATCAGCACGAGCGTTGACGTCCCCTAGATTTGACAATGCGTAGTCGGAACGTGGATACCAGATTTAAATATTTATAACCACAAGCGTACGGTGTTGTAGTGTGGCTTAGGGGTTGAACATGAGGAGGCGTGTGTTGTGCTTGTTGTCAAACAGGAATCGGATCACCCGGTGGGTGAGCTAGTCCTATCGCAAGGTGGGTTGTCACGAAATGAAACTACGAAAGATGTAAGATATAAAAGGTAACCTAAGACTTTGGTTTCGACCATATCATGTGTTCTCTCTATTACGACCGGCGGATAGGAATACGATCAGATTCTAGGGTTTAGTGGTGAGACGTTGCCTCTAAAAGTGATAGCTAGCGTCCCATGGGCCCAATATTCCGGTCGATGCCCAGGATGATACGCTAGGTCTACCTAGGTTTGGACGATGGGCATTCCTATGTCCATTAACACCGACCGACTCTGGGAGCACTAAGCTCGTAACGATTACTCCCGATATTTCATCCTGCCGTTCCCACACGCTAGGAATCAATGCCTACACTAGGGGTGTGAGCTGCGGCCAGTGAATCAAACACCAGTTTTATTTCCCTTTGGCCCGACGGTCAGAGGTGGTCTTTCTCCCGCCAATGAAAATAAAATGCCCCGCGTAACCATCTAAATCCATATATCCTATCGAATCCCTAATCCTATGGTCGTTCTAGGGAGAACCTACGAAGGGGTTTCCACCAACGTCCCAGATTAGGAAACTACTCACGATTCATTGCAAAAAGAGCAACACAACAAATTATAGCCATTAAAATCAAGATCAAGCAATAGAATAACGGAGCAAATAGTATTAAGAACGCAATGTCAAAGTATCAAGACAATCAGAGAAATTACAAAACAAAATAAATTCGCAGCCGCCAAAATCCCAAAAAACTGCTCAAAAATGGGGATACGTTTCTGGGAAAACCTAGGGTTGTATTTATAATAAAACGTCCAACCGATCGGTTGAAGCATCAACCAATCGGTTGAGACAAATGCCGAACCGGTCTTCAGCCTTTAAGATACATCACCCGATCACTGAACCGATCAGGTGATGTCTTTGGGGTCTTGAGCTGTGAAGAAATGCTACATGTGAACTGATCGGTTGATGAGTCAACCGATCAGTTGGAATTCAGCTCCAAAAACAAAGAACACTGCAGCCACCCCCCGATCACTGATCCGATCGGATGGGATCTGCTTCATTGCTTGCTCCTGATCGGGTCAGATACGCGTGCACAAACCGATCGGTTGGAACTGTCCAACCGATCTGTTGGGGGCTGATATATGCTTTAACTTGATGTATGGCCCTCAGATTCTTGTGCGACGCCTCCCGTTGCTCCGGGGACTCAAGATATTTGCTTTATATGTCCCCTACGCTGGAAATCTCCTGCAAGTACACACAAACACAAAGAAAGTGAAAAGAAACCAAGAATCACAAAAGAATAGATACGAAACAACGGAAAACAACGATAAATCACGGAGAAGGCGTGCGTGAATATATAAAATATAAACGCACGTCAAAATCCCCCAAGCTGAACCCTTCCTCGTCCTCGAGGAAGACGAGTTAGAGTAGGGGCTCGGAGGGAAAAGGAAATAGAAAGGAAGAAACAGAAAAAGAAAGGAAATCCCAGATCACCCGTCAGAGCCAACTAAAACCAACTCACCACACTAAGCAAGCATGCGATAAACACATCACTAAACCCAGGAATATGTGTCCACACAAGTGTCGTGTGTCCACGCGATGAAGCGGGAGTGAGTGAGGTCGTGAGCCACCAGACGATGTAACTATCTAAATTGTGCAATAAAGCTCCATATACACATATCCAAGGAATGACCCAAATATCGTTTCAATTCGAATTAGCGGTGAAATATAGTTCAAGCATGCATGAGAATAGAATAAGAATAGAAACATATCATGTATCAGGGACTCTACTGCTAGGAACTAGGAGATCACTGCACTAATGCCAAGATAATTGCTAGAAAATTCCTATGCCAAGCGTGTTCGAAAATGAAGGAGGTTGAGTAGGTGTGGAGTAGAACACTTGGTGCAAACTCTCCCCTCCCTTTATTCACGGTGGATAGGAATAATATTCACAATGGGAATTTTTTTGGGTTTTGGGTATTTGTATGTTTTTTTTTGGATTTTTGGCAATACAAATTTCCTTTTTTTTCTTTTTCTTTTTTTTGGAGATTTTCTCTCTCTCTCTCTCTTTTTGATTTTTGGATTTTGGCAAAAATGTGTACTCTCCCAAGTGGAAGAACGGTACACGACGAGGGGATTTGCACCAAGTAAAACAAAAAAGAATTCGAATTCTAAACACTTGGGCAAAAGGAAAATTTTTCGCGAATCAGAGCATAAGCAAAATGGGTTATCCTAGTCCTATTGGTAGAGTCCCAACACATGCAATTTGAAGCGAAATATATATATATATATATATAGATAATTATATATATATATATATATATATATATATATATATATATATATAATTCATGCATAAAGAAGCAGACAGTGGAGGCAAAATACCGCATATTCGAAATTGAAGCATGATAGTCTAGGGGTCATCCAAGGACATGTATATAAATCAGAATCACAATGTAGAAGCACACCAAACAGCTAGTCACGACATACAACTCACACAAAAGCAAAGTGAACCCACGAAGCATGAAATGCAGTAGGACTCGGCTTCCTAGGGTTAGTGAAAGTGATTATCGTAGCTAAACTAAGTGTGTGTGTGTGTGTAATTTCGTGGGAGTTCATCATGTGGGGTCATCTCTAGGAGAGGGAGAATAAAAAGAAGGAAAGGAAAAGAAAAACACGATAAAACGACTCAAAACGATGAAGAAGACACAAATGACGCACAAAGTGCGACTCCCCCATGCTGAACCTTGCATTGTCCTCAATGCAATAGTAGTAAATATGGGAGGGCAACGAGAATGGGAGGGAAGTATGCACCGACACAAAAGGATGAAAAAAATGAAAGGCACACAAGAAAAAATAGAAAAAAATAAAGAAAATAGACAATCAAACCAAATATACCAAAAACACATACACACGAACACATATATACAAGCACACACCAACGACATGACACGACAACAGGCACAAAAATTGATTTTCCCCAAGCTGATCATGATAATGCTAGCAAAAATGTGTGATCATGGTGATGCAGAATAAATGGCAAGGGGGAAGTCAATCGGAGCTGCTGTTGGAAGAATTGTAGGGAGATGGTGAGGAGGGTGGGGAATAGTGGACGAAAGAAGATGGTGAGGACGAAGGAGAGCGTGTGCCGACAGAAGAGGGAGGGGCAACGGGCTGGATCACAGGCGCATCGAAATTGATCGGTGGATCGTGCTGGATAATGATGGTTCCAGGTGATCCGACATAAGGGTGCCAATCGGGAGGATCCATGGGTGGAAAATGGACTGGCGAAGAATACCAAGGATCCGGATAGAATTCCCATGGTAAATGAGAAGTATGAATGGGGATTCGCTCAAGAGATGATGGTGGGAGGACGGCAAAAGGAGTATTGTCATAACTGTAAAGGTAGACTGCGCGTTCACGACCAAAAGGAGTGATCATACCGATATCGATCAAGTAGTCACGATCGAGACGGGTTCGACCCGGCAAAATTTGGAGGTCGGATGGCAGCCTCAAAACATGACTGACAATTAGAGTGATCATCCAACCACAACAAATAGGTCCGGAAGTTGCACGACTAACAGATAAAATCTCATGGATGATCCAATGGCCGGTGTTAATGGGTAATGGGTCATGGCCACGGATCCTGTCGTGGGACATGGCATATAGGAAGAAAAGCTCATCCCTAGACACAGTAGAAACATCCACGCGTGAAAAGATGGTGCTGGCAAAGAGGCAATGGGTGAAGCGGTAGCACGGGTGTATAATATAGGAGGCAAGTGCCCCTGATGGAAAGGTAGGATACCGGGTGAATCGTTGCCAAACGCCATCATCCCGGAAGTAAGAATAGATATCAGACCATCATGAGTTAAGCATTCAACATAACGATCGGGGTGTGGGAAATTTAGCAAATTGTTAAGCTCGGCAAACGTCATTGAAAAATCAGAATTGAAAACGCGGAAAGCTAATCCCCAATCGTATACTTCGAGAGAAGAAAGGAACTCGAGTGTGAGGTTCCGATGTGTGTGTGCATAAGCACGCAGAAGGAAATCGCACCAAATGCATTCGAAAAGTTTGGCAATGCCCCTAAAAAGTCCGAGAGATTCGAGTGTGGGGCGATCAGCAAAAAGGGTAGGTCGCATGGGGCGATGAAGAAGGCATGCAAACGTGCAGATTGTTCTTTAGATGAAGGATTAATGCCAAGGTAAGAAGGGGGAAAAGGCCGTGCAGGTGGTGTCTGCGTGATGATGATGCTGGCTCTTTTCCCTTCCTAGACACGGTAATGACGTAGGGAAAGAACAATAACGTGTGGGAGGGTGTCTACGATGATGATAAAACAGATGTAGTAGGCAAACACAAAATCAAGGCATTGCACAAAAGAAAAGAAACACAAAGTTTGGAAAGAGGTTACCCAATAATGATGCAAGTCCCAGCTCACGAAAGATCCCACGCTGTATGATGTAGTAATTTGGAGAGCCGCCGCTCGCTAATCCAACAAGAACTGAAATTTCGAAAATTGGGGGCTAGGGTTTGGGTATTTTACGGTTGAATGTGGTCCATGTGAGGTTTTTGATGGTGGGGAAGTATGGGAGGAAGTGGGGGAGTGATTTTAGGAGTAGAGGGAGTGATGGAGGAGATCAAATTGGAAGAAGGAGAGATCAACCGTGCGAATGAAAATTGGACGTCGGGTGAAGGAAGTCGGGCGAGGGGGAAGAGTGTATAAATAGGGTGAGGCGAACCAATCGGTTGAAGTTCAACCGATCGGTTGGGTTGATTTTTGAAAAACAACTATTGGATAGTAGCTACATGTGAACCGATCAGTTGAGATTTCAACCGATCGGTTGACCGTTCCCCAAAAAATCCCGAGAGTACTGTGATCTCACCCGGTCATCGAACCGATCATTGCTTTAATCAACTAATCGGTTGAACTTTCCCCAAAAACTCCCGAGAGTTCTATCATCATCACCCGGTCAGCGACCCGATGTCCGATTTTGTCAACCGATCGGTTCGCTCTTCTTCAAAAATTGGGCACTTTCAGATACAGACAAACCGATCGGTTGATGCTTGAACCGATCGGTTGGGGGCAATTCCTGCAACAACAAAAAAGCTTGACGTCCCCTAGATTTGGCAATGTGTAGTCGGAACGGGATACCAGCTTTAAATATTTATAATCGCAAGCACACGGTATTGTAGTGTGGTTTGGGGGTCGAACATGGGGAGCCGTGTGTTGTGCTTGTTGTCAAACAGGAACCAGATCACCCGGTGGGTGAGCTAGTCCTATCGCAAGTTGGGTTGTCACGAAATGAAACTACGAAAGATGTAATATATAAAAGGTAACCTAGGACTTTGGTTTCTACCCTATCATGTGTTCTCTCTATTACGACCGACGGATAGGAATACGATCAGATTCTAGGGTTTAGTGGTGAGACGTTGCCTCTAAAAGTGATACATAGCGTCCCATGGGCCCGATATTCCGGTCGATGCCCAGGATGATACGCTAGGTCTACCCGGGTTCGGACGGTGGGCATTCCCATGTCCATTAACACCGACCGACTCCGGGAGCACTAAGCTCGCAACGATTACTCCCGACATTTCAATTTGCCGTTCCACGTGCTAGGAATCAATGCCCACGCTAGGGGTGTGAGCTGCGGCTAGGGGATCAAACGCCAGTTTTATTTCCCCTTGGTCTGATGATCAGAGGCGGTATTTCTCCCGCCAATGACAATAAAACGTCCCGCGTAACCATCTAAATCCCTATATCTTATCGAAGCCCTAATCCTATGGTCGTTCTAGGGAGAACCCACGAAGGGGTTTCCACCAACGTCACAGATTAGGAAACTACTCACGATTCATTGCAAAAAGAGCAACACAACAAATTATAGCCATTAAAATCAAGATCAAGCAATAGAATAACGGAGCAAATAGTATTAAGGACGCAATTTCAAAGTATCACGACAATCAGAGAACTTTCAAAACAAAATAAATTCACAGCCGCCAAAATCCCAAAAAACTGCTCAAAATGGGGATACATTTCTGGGAAAACCTAGGGTTGTATTTATAATAAAACGTCCAACTGATCGGTTGAAGCATCAACCGATCGGTTGAGATAAATGCCGAACCGGTCTTCAGCCTTTGAGATACATCACCCGATCATTGAACCGATCGGGTGATGTCTTTGGGGTCTTGAGCTGTGAAGAAATGCTACAGGTGAACCGATCAGTTGATGAGTCAACCGATCGGTTGGAATTCAGCTCCAAAAACAAAGAACACTGTAGCCACCACCCGATCACTGAACCGATCGGGTGGGATCTGCTTCATTGCTTGCTCCTGATCGGGTTGGATATGTGTGCACGAACCGATCGGTTGGAACTGTCCAACCGATCTGTTGGGGGCTGATATATGCTCTAACTTGATGTATGGCCCTCAGATTCTCGTGCGACGCCTCCCGTTGCTTCGGGGACTCATGATATTTACTTTATATGTCCCCTACACTGGAAATCTCCTGCAAGTACACACAAACACAAAGAAAGTGAAAAGAAACTAAGAATCACAAAAGAATAGATACGAAACAACGAAAAACAACGAGAAATCACGGAGAAGGCATGCGTGAATATATAAAATATAAACGCACGTCAAGCCTCTAAATAAACTTCCACAAAAACCGATCGTTGTGAAAGCGAAGGAAAGGCGGTAGATCCACGCGCGCAACTTCGTCTACTACAAACGGCCGTTGCCATCCACGCGTATACTTCATCAACCATCTCTAGATCTGGAGGACAGATATAGAGGTACGATCCTAAAAATTTAATTTTAAATCACGATCATGGTTTTTTTTCCATCGATCTTGTAAGATCGGAGTGGATTTTTGGGTTAATAGAATAAAACGACGATTTTAATCGTCGATAATCGTTTTCGTTTCATTAAAACCCCAATTTTTAGGGTTGATTTATCTGAAATCGTTCAAAAAGTATCAAAGAAAACAAAATCAAACCCCCATCCCACGTCCACCATGGGTCATTCGCACCCGCCCTACAGGCGGTGCTACCGCCCTGTCACATTGCGCCCGCCCTATACGCGGCGTCACAATCAGCCCCCTGCCTCACGATGGGGTGACATCTCACCCCGCCTCACGACAGGGTCCCCCTCATGGCCACCGCCCCATGGCGGGTTGTCATTTTGCAACACCCCCTGCCTCACGGCGGGGTTGCCCCCACGCCCCCATCTCACGGCAGGGCTGCTGAAATCCTGACACTGCATCGCTGCGGGGCTGCAACCCCGACCCTACCTCACGGGGGTCTGCCTACCGACTCCGCCGCACGGTGGGGCTACCTGTTGACCTGCCTCACGACGGTGCTCCACCCCTTTCCCCCTCCTATTTCCTAGCAGCGCTGAAGGGGGTGGTAGCGGCAGTGGCGGCAAACCCTAGCCGTCGCCCCCTCTTTCCCCTATTCGATCTAAAAAACAAAAATTAATGCTCTGCAGGCCTGAAGCCCACAGCTTTAATGCTCTGCAGGCCTGAAGCCCGCAGCAAAGCTGCGGGCCTCCAGCCTGCATGCCAATTTTCGATTAAAAAAAGAAATATGCTGCAGGCTTGAAGCCCGCGGCCATACTGCGGGCTTCAGGCCCGCATGCCGAATAATCTAAAAAAAAGAGAAAGAAAACGAAAATGAAAAGGGGAGGGGGTTATAAATATGAATAAATAGGCTATCGAGGGCCTAAAAATTGCAGAAAATTTGATAAATATGTGGGACTAAATGGGACTTTATGGAGATATTTGGGGACTTGTGGGGATTAATTGGGGGTATATAAAAGGAAAACTTTTCCTTTTTCACAAAGAACAATTAATTTTGGGCATTTTTCAAATTCTTTTGAATAAGCCCATCATGCACAACATTTTTGCATTCTGTGATGCCATTCTAGGATCATACTTATATGTATTGCATCACTTTTAAGGCTCATTCTTTGGATAAACTTATGATTGGTTGTGCGGCATAAACTTAATAATTAAGAAGATCCTGCGACCGCTCTGCCGTTAGTCATATAACCTAACGGTGTATGACGTTGCCACGTGGTCCAATCATTATTAAGTATTTAAATTATTATGTTTATCCTTATGTGAAAATGTAATGCATGTGATGCCTGTAATGCCTGTGATGAAAATATTTGATGAGCACAAATTTTTGCATGGATGGCTAATTGTGGTTTTGGATCGGCTGTTTAAGTCCCATATTTTACTTTTTCTGCATTTTCTTTTCTTTTTGAGAGAAGTTGTAGTGAGGAAATTATGTAATGTCCAAGCCCGATGACTACTTTCCTTGGAGGCAGAGGCCACTCTTGAAGCTGAATATTTTATAAATGGGACACATGAGGTTTCCAAAGTTGTAATTTTTTTCGCTTTCATTTGTGTAATATGGACTGTAATATGGACTTTGGACTCTTTTATTTATGTGGGACTGGCCGATCCACGCAATTAGTTTTGATTTAAAAATTTCCTTCGCATGAAAATGTTTGATGTATTATTAATTCATGCAAATTTATGCTCTGCTAGATAAAATGGCAAAAATCGCAAGCGTTGATTTCGAAGTGATGGATGCATTAGGGAGAAATTATTTGAGCTGGTAGCTCGTGTCAAATTTCCCCTGCGGGCTAAGTCCCCTATTTCTGCTGTGACAAAAGATGGTAATGCAAATGATATATAAAAGACACAAGCCATTATTTATATTCGTCGCCATGTGGATAAGACTCTAAAGACTGAATACCTTACGGTCGAAGATCCACTTGAGATGTAGACTGTCATTGAGGATAGATATAAACATCAGAAAGATGTTATACTACCAATGGCATGATATGAGTGGGAGAACCTGAGACTGCATAACTTTAAGTCCATAGCTGAGTACAACTTAGCTATTTTTAGCATCACCTCATGCCTAAAGTTGTGTGGTGAAAAAGTCTCAAATGATCACATGCTGGAAAAGACATACATGTCTTTCCACGAGAAGGATGCGATACTGATGCAGTAATACCGTGAACGAAAGTTCACCAAGTATTCTGAGTTGCTGTCATGTTTACTCATGGCTGAACAAAATAGAGAGCTTCTCCTCGTCACTCACAATATGCGCCCCTGACACTGCCCCTACCAGAAGCTCACAATGCAACTTCTTCTAAAAAGAAGAAAGAAAACAAAAGGAAAGGAATACACCAGAATGGGGGGGGGGGGGCAGAACAAAAAGTCCAGAGGACAAGTCCACCATCATAAAATGAGGGGAGGTGGAAGGTCACTTGGTGCAGGAATGACAATAATAGAAATGATGTACCCCCACCTCAAAAGTGAATGGGAGGACCAGTGCCATAGCTGTGGCTTGAAAGGACACTGGTCTAGAGTGTGCAGAACTCTACGGCACCTATAAGATTTGTACAAAGAAAGCTTGAATAAAAAAGCTAAAACAATCTGGTGACCACAAATGCTCCAGTTCAGTTCACAGCTGACAACTTCGACAGAGACGACTTGCTTAATTAGCTGTTTTTATCTTTGCTTTGAACAATAATGTTATGAGAGCTGTTTGAATGATTGAATGAAGTATGAATAAATGTGAAAATGTTTTTTGAAATAAAATGTGTTTCATTTTTTAATAGATGACCTGCTCTCATGACTGATTAGTAGACAGTAACACATACGATCCATCAATACACATGCTATTTTCATAGCATATGAAAGCCCAATAAATATCAGGGCAAATAAACATAATTGAAGGTTCTGAGAACACAACACCGTTGCTCCCAAATGACACAGAAATTAAAAATAAAGGATGCATTATTCTCTCCGAATTCAAAAGGGAACTTACTAAGTTTCAAGGACATCCGTCCTGCAAATGTAAACAAAAAAAGAATATCTGTATGTAACGTCTCAAGAAAAAGAAGTAAAATCCATACTTGAACGTTTTCAAAGCCTTTCATCAGGCCTCTATCATACAAAGATTCGGAGAGAGGAAGCTAATTTGACGGAGCACCTGAAGTGCCCGATACCAACCAAGTTTTTACTTTGGCATGATAGATTTCGTCACCATGGATCGGTTATGATGCACCGCATCTTATCCCAATCCTATGGGCATGACATGAAGAACCAGAAGATTCTTCAGAAGGAAGAATTCCCTTGCTATAAGGGAAAACTAAACACAAGGCCATCTTTACTAAAAGTTGACAAAGAATCTCCTTGCTTCCTCAAGAGAATATAAGGAGATAAATCTGGACAAAACCACCCATCTAGTGGGCTATTTCGGTACTTTATGGTACTGATAAATGCATCCTCAAAATATTCGTATGTTTGTCTACTATCGACCCGCAACCTAGCTTTTCCAAAGCTATTGGCACAAATAATAATGTTGCGGGCACATTTTTCAGACAATCAAATAAAGAAATACGTCTGGTTAATGCTGGTGATTTTACCTCCCGATCATTTCAAGAGTATTGCCTTGCAACTGGGATAAAAATTGAACATCCGGTGTCGCATGTTCATACCCAAAACGGGTTGGCAGAGTCACTGATAAAAAGACTCCAATGGATTGCACGTCCATTGTTAATGAAATACCAATTGTCGGTGAATGCTTACAGACATGCAATATTACATGCTGCATCGTTAATAAAAATAAGAATACGACCCTGGAGGTCAGAGTCTCTCTCCAATTCAACTTGCATATGGAATACCACCGAACATCTCTCACTTGAGAAATTTTGGTTGTGCAGTTTTATATCCCCATACCACCACCGCAGAGGACAAAGATAGGATCCTCCACGTCGTCTAGGTATCTATGTGGGGTTTTAATAACCCTAATAATATACCTAGAACCTCAAACTGGGGACGCATTTAAAGCACGTCTTGAAGACTGTGAATTTGATGAGACGAATTTTCCCAAATTGGGCCCAGATACTGAAAATCTGGAGCTACACAAATAAAACCGTGGGATACAGAATTATTAACCCACTATAATCCGGTAACAAAGAAATATAAAGAAGAGATCTTGACGATCCTACAAATAAACAGTCGCCGGACTCATTTAGTGACAACCAGAAGATTGTCAGATCGTACATCCCTCCTGCAATACTCCAGCTAGGATTGACATCTCCGAGAATGGATGCAATCCACCAGCAGCAGAACTGGCTGTTCCTCAACAAAAAAGAGGCAGCCTACCAGGCTCCAAGCACAAAAATCGACAAAAAGAAGAAAAAATCCTGGAGACCTTGAGACAATACTACCACATGACAATGAGCTCATGTCCATACACTCACCCTTCTCGAAATACACTACAGAGAAAATGCCTGAAAAAACTGAAATGAAAGTAAATATTGTACGTACTGGGGAGGTGTTGGACAAAAGAACATAATTGTCGACAATATATTCACATATCATATTGCCACATACATCGCAAAAGCGATGATAATTATATACTTGTTGGGGTTTTCAAGGACCCTTAGGGCATTTTTAAGCCCGTCCTAAGTCGGACGAACATTAAAATGAAAGAAAGTAGCGGAAGCATTATTAAACACTTTAATAATATACTACCCTAAGGAAACATAAACCCTAGCCAGGATAATCGACTGACTCGGTTGGGTCCGACCAACCCGAGAAAGATCTAATCTACTACATAAATATGAAATGCATAAAATAAATTGACTTACCCGGAACTTTTCTTGAACAGGCAAAGTGTTT
The DNA here is from genome assembly GCA_030789695.1 of Scilla litardierei. Lineage (NCBI taxonomy): Eukaryota > Viridiplantae > Streptophyta > Magnoliopsida > Asparagales > Asparagaceae > Scilla > Scilla litardierei. Next base: position 187,424,443 of record CM061142.1, on the reverse strand, counting down.
CGAACCGTTTCCCGCACCGCGCCTCGAGCTGAGCCGCCTTCCGAACCGCACCGCACTGTGCCTCGCCTCGAGCTGAACCGCCTCCTGAGCTGCACCATGCCTCCGAGCCAATCACTCATCGAAGAAAGTCTCACTTGAGCAGACCCAGCCAGAGATTTCTGGATCAGATCCAAACCTCCTCACTGTCTTACTAGGACCCGATTGGAGGATAGAAAGAACTAAAGAGGAAGAATGATTTAAGTCTAGACCGTGCGTGCTCAAAAATTAGGAGCTTCATGAATTGTAGACTTGGTACAATTTTCTCTTGCGTGTCCACCCCTTTTTATATAGGGAGCTAGACCCCTTGCTCATCTCACGAGCAATGTGGGACTAATTAATCAAAGAGGGATTTAATTAAGTTAGTAAGACTTTCTCAAAGGCCTAACTTCAACCAATTAAATCTCCCTCACCATTGAGCTTTAAAGACGATACCACCTATCATATTGAAGAGCTTCGAATAGTGAACGCGTAGGAACAAACGGTGACGAATTCCGACTTCGTTTGACCCCTCAAACAATTGCCCAAAGTTAGGGAAAAAGTGACTCATCGTAGCCGTCGTCTTGGGTTTCAAAAAAATCCTAGGAAATTAAGTCAAGGGGGGCCCCTAACATGCGTTATTTCAAATGAATGTTAAAAGTGCATTTTAAATAGTATTGTTAATGAAGAAGTTTATGTCTCTCAACCACCCGGTTTCATTCATGAAAAATTTCCAAACCATGTTTTCAAACTTAAGAAAGCGTCATATGGGTTGATACAAGCTCCTAGAGCTTGGTATGATCGACTCAAAACCTTTCTTTTGGATTTAGGTTTTAAAATGGGTGAAGTTGATTCAACTCTTTTCATTAAAGATTATGAAAATGATATCCTGTTAATTCAAGTTTATATAGACGATATAATATTTGGTTCTACTAACTTTAATCTTTGCCAAGAATTTTCTAGAATTTCCTAAGTCTATGAAGGATGAATTCGAAATGAGCCATATGGGTAAGCTCAACTACTTCCTTGGACTACAAATTTGGCAAATGAAGGATGTGACTTTCATATATCAAACAAAGTACACCGGGGAGCTTATCAAGCGATTCGGGATAGAATCGCCTTCAAGCAAAAGGACTCCCATGAGTACGACAACCCATCTACATAAGGATGAGAATGGAACAGATGTAGACGTTTGTCTATATCGAGGTATGATCGGTAGCTTACTTTACTTAACCGCTAGTAGCCCCGATATTATGTTTTCCGTATGCCTTTGTGCTAGATATCAAGCTAGACCTAAATAGTCAACTTGATTGCGATTAAACGAATTTTTCATTACCTCAATCATTCACTAGATTATGTGTTACTTTACTTTAAGTCTAGCGTATATGAGTTAATCTCATATAGTGATGCCGACTTTGCCGGATGATAATCCGATGGAAAGAGTACTAGTTGCACTTGCCATATTCTAGGAAATTCCCTAGTTTCTTGGTTTTCCAAGAAACAGAACTCAGTATCATTGTCCACGACTGAAGCGGAATATATTGTCGCAGGTCTTGCATGTGCACAAGTTCTTTGGATGAGACACACACTTAAAGACTATGGTGTCAATTGTGATACTTGTCCTATCATGGTTGATAACCAAAGTGCAATTTGTCTTTCCAAGAATCCGGTACATCACTCCCGTACCAAACACATAGATGTGAGACACCATTTTATTAATGATCATGTAGCTAAGAAGGACACCATCTTAGAGTACATTGAAACACAAAAACAAATCACCGACATCGTCACTAAACCTCTTAAAGAAGATTCATTTGTGAGCTTGCATGGAGAATTAGGGATTATGGGTGAATCTGAATTGTAGAAGTTCATACTTTCATGTTATATCATGTTTGAACTCATATCATCATTTTTTACTTCTCTTTTTTGATAAACTATATGTTTCACATATATTTGTTTTAAAAGATGTATTTGAGATTTTGATGATTTCGATTATTTGTATTAATTTACGAGTTCTGTACGTTAGTTTATAATATTTTGATATTGATTTATTGATTAGATTTGTGTTAGGGTATATGTCCTAGGGTGATTTGTCTCTATCCTCTTGATTTTAACCTCACTGTGCATTTCTGGACCAGGACAGACGATTGTCATTCCTTCAACAGTCGACTGCCAACTCAAGTTTTTCCTTACAGCAGACCGTACTTTTCGCTTTGGCAACTGATGAACATTTTCCAGTCGACTGTCTCTGCGACAGGCGACTGCAATTTGGTCATCAGGGCTGGTCCAAATCTTCATATGTCTCTGTTTTATCATCATATTGTTTGATTCTCTGTCAGATGACTGTTGTGTTAGTTACAGTCGACTGTCTATCCGACAGGCAAATGTAAGTTACTCAACTGTCGACTGTCTGTAACCCAAGCTGATCTATAACCTATCGACCAGTCGACTGGCGATTGTTCATCAGCCGACTATCAACTTCTGTGGCGGTTCGTTAACTTGATCTGAGCCGTTGACTTTTCGATCCAACGGCCCAGATTCTTTTGACCCCATCATATATTCTCGAGTGCTGTCGATTTGTTCCGTTATTTTCTCTCTCATCTGACGCGACTTCCCTCGTCTCCCTCCTTCGAATTCCAACGGTTGCCATCGATCTCTTTGTCGATTTGAAGCTCCAGTCACCGATTTCTCCCTCCGATCTTCCAATTGCAAGTTCGATTGTCTCCTTCTCCGTGGATCTTCTCGGATTAGGTATCTCTCTCATTTTTCGATTCATTAGTGTGTTACTTTCGTATCTTTTGATTCGTGCAATGGCTCCCAAGACCCAAGGGAAGGCCATTGCTCTTAGATGACCTAGGAACCATAAGCCTTCTTCTGCCAAATCCAAGATACCCCCACAAAGCCTGCACCAAGCATCCAGATACTCCCTCCAACGTTTCGGCTTCCTATTCCCCTACTTCTTCCTCCGAAGAAGAAGCCTACATTGAGCCTCTCCTGAAGCGTCCACGTTAACCCATTGGCGTTAGCATCAATGAGTCTAACATTAAGGCCGAGCCTACACGGATGACTGCTGACACCCACCCCGAGTCTATTCCCGCTTCTACCCAAGGTCAAAATCCTTCCGTGACTCCTCCTGCTGATCCACTAGTTCCCATTTACCGACATGATGCTTGTCTGGCAAAATTCCATGCCATGCTAGGGATCAAGCTCCTCCGTGAGCGATTCATTGTGTTTCAGGTCTTTACTGTTGAGATACTTTCGGATATTCTCACGTTGACCCATTTGGGTGATCTTTTCGATTCTCTCATGCCGACTCCCCTCGTGCATATCCCTTCCTTGTCAAACTATTTTATACCAATCGCATTCGCGGTGAGTATGTTGACATGAGGGAAATTGACACAGTTGTTCAGGGGACCAATATCAGGCTTGATCCTACTCTCCTATGAACCATTCTTAGGATTCACTCCATTGGCTCCTTACCTGCTGATATCTCCCTCTCTGATGTTGGAGATCTTGATCAGAATGTCCTTCAGGACATGTTCACTGTGATCCCTTCCTACCTCTCTTCTGGCGTCAGGGCGTCCATGTTTTCTGCTAGACGTTGGGCTGTTCACCTCGTGGTGAAGTCCAACATCTTGCCGAAATATGGCTCATCTGATCAGCCTTCTTAGGAGATCCTCCGCTGTATGTATGACATTCTCTCTGGTATGTCTGTGAACTGGGCTGGGGTCCTCCTTGATAGGATGGACAAGGTCGAGTTCACTACTGCCTCCTCTCACATTCCTTATGGAGAACTCCTCACCTAAGTCTTTCGTCATTTTGGGGTCGATTTGATCCCTTATGAGCCTATGCCCATTGGCCCTCTTCTCGATGCTTCTGCCAAGTCGAAGTCCTCTTCGGCTCTACAGACTACATCAAAGAAGAGGCAATCTACTTTAGCGATGTCTTCATCCACCATTCCACCATCTAATCAGCCATCTTCCTCAGCTGCACCCTCTCGTGACTTGTTGGACGAGAAGGTTTCTTGTATCTATGAGTTATTTCATCTGTTGTTCCAGCATCAGGACATTCCTGTCCCTGATCATCTCAGATCTTTTGTACCATCTCCTCATCCTCCTCCTCCTCCGGTCGTTACCGATATTTTGGAGCATCCTAGTGTCATTGCTCCTGAGCCGATTGCTTTTCCGGCTCCTCAGGATGTCTCTTCTACTGTTGCAGCTGCTCCTCTTCCCGAGGATATTACGGTTGATCCAGAGGCCCATGAGTTCCAAGTTGAGTTGGTTACTCCTGTTCACTCCTCAACTGCTGATGTGGATAGACACTCCACGGAGACTACTCACCCTTAGGCCTAAAGTTATTTTGTTAGGGTTGAGATTTGAGTGTCTGTTTGTATTGTGATTCATTTTTTGAGTTCTGATGTATGGATAATGTTTGTATGTTGATGTACATGGAGTTGTAACTGTATTTTGTACTCATGTATCTAGTGATTATATATATATATGTATATATATATATATATATATATATATATATGAAATTGCTTTTACTTCATATGCTGCTTCACACTTTGCCTCTTTTCTTATGTTAATTGTGTGAACATTGTGAAATTGTCTCTATTTGTATGCTATATCATATATATGATGTGATGTGAGATGTTTTTCTCATTTGGTTTGTAATGTTGATACTGGATTCTTGTTCCTTTAGTCAACTAAGATTTCTTGTGTTTTATGAGTTTTTAGTATGTATATCAATGAGATCATCCTTCGTGATTATTTTTTCTCTGATTATATGTTGGCATCACATTTGATATAAATCCTATCTTTAGACTATCATGATTGTTTTAGTACTTATTTAGCACTATTGTTGTTGTTATTCTACTTCCACTTTTGGATAATACCATGGGGGGAGAGAAATAAACATATCCTAATTATGTGTTAAGTAAATTCTAATTCTAAACTTGAATCTAAGATTGAAGTTGCCTTAGATTCAGAGGAAGTAAGATACAATGACGTTGGATTATAAACTCCTAGATTTCAAGATTTCAAGAAAATCATTTCATTCATTCATATCTTACATACTTGCTTCAATTGATCCATAGATGCCCTTATATTCATTGACTAACTTGATTAGCATCTATCTAGGGGGATAAGTTTTCTTTAAGCACAATTATTTATCTTTTTGTTAATGTTTGTTTGTCATCATCAAAAAGGGGGAGAATGCTGAGTATTAGACTTCTCCCTACTTGGTGTTAATGATGAACAAACATAAATACTTGTGACTAATCACATATTTGAAGTTAATCCATTGCCTAAGCATATCATGAAGGTCAATTAGCAATGGATGTCACTCAAAGATCAATGAAAGCAAGAAAAGTGGATTGGATGATCAAAGATGGTGATTGAAACTCCTAGAAGACTTCAAGCTCATATTTTGGATAGAAGAGAGACTTCTACAAAATGTAATTTTTTTATTCTCTTCTAGTATGTAGCTTAGAAGTAGAACTATGTTGGAGCACACACACATATTCATTTCTGTCCTAGGAAATCATTAGATTACTTTTCCTTAGACTCCAATTCATATTTCTCAAGGATATGCATGTTGTGATTTCAACAGGCGACTGCTGAACGATTTACAGTCGCTTGTATCAAAACAGTCGACTGTGATTTGTTCTACAGTCGCTTGTTATGCACATACTTAATCAATTGATTTTTGGGATTTCTAAACTTTAAGTCCTTCAGGTGACTGCTGTACATTTTACAGGCGCCTGTCCAAGACACAGTCGCCTGTGATTTGTTAATCAGTAGCCTGTCTATCTTCAGCCCAAAGATCATTGTCTTTTTCATCTGGCCAGTCGACTGATGTTGTATTGACAGTCGCCTGTCCAAGGCACAGCCGTTTGTCAACAGTCGCATGTCCATGATTCCTTTGCAGAATCTGCTCTCTGGAATATTTCAAGTTTTAGTGCCAGTCAACTGCTGTTGTATTTACAGTCACATGTCCATGGCACAGTCGACTATCAATGCTTCAACAGTCATCCGTCTTAAACTTCTCTATAGACTTTGCTCTATGGAAAGTTTCAGGTTTTTGTGACATTCGACTGATGTTGGTTTCACAGTCGCCTGCCTATGGCACATGCGCCTGTGTGTCCCACATCAGTCGCCTATCGTGTCTTCGCAAAACTATCTGAGATTTTCTCAGCTTACCCATATTGCTGCCAGTCGTTTGTAGAAGGATTTACAGTCGCCTGTTGGATTTACAGGCGCATGTCTTCTCTTCATCAGTCGACTGTTCACGTGTTAAGTTACCGTTTGAATTCTCACCTACCCTCTAACACAGTGTAGCAGTCAACTGTATTTTTTTCAACAGTCAACTGTCGACTGTATAAATTCTATCCATTGGCTTTTTCTCCACGGATTTCAAAGGGATTTTTGGGGAATTAGTTTGATGATTTTGAGAAACCTATAAAGGGAGCCCCTACTGTTCCATTGAGGGGTTGCTCATCTATTCAAGCATTTCATTTTCTTGATCAAAGCTCTCAAATCCTAAAGCCCTAGAATTCCAATTTTTTCATCTCTTGCTCTCCAACCTAGAATCAAAGTGATATCTTTTAGGCAATTGGTGGTGACAAGAGAAAGGGCTTTCCTCTCTTCCAAGAGAGACCTCAACACACAACACACTTGCTCCTTCAAGTTATACTTCAAGGCATAGGTGATTGTAAGTGTTGTTATTTCAATATTTCATATCTTTTGTAACGAGATTAACTCTCGGTTTGTGAGAGTGGTTTGCTTGCTCCCAAGTTGTGGGAGTCAAGGACATCAAGTGTATTTCGACTAGGGTTGCTACAAGTGGATTTAAAGGAAACCTCAAGTTAGGGTTCTAACTTGAGTATCCAGTGTATCTGAGTGGAAGGGATGTAGGATTATTGGGAACAAGTCGGAAGTTGACTTGGGTAATCCGAACCCTTGAAAAATCCTTGTGTTTGCATTGTTTCAATTTAGGGTTTATTTACATTCCGCATTAATTGTTGGTTAGGAATTTAATTTGGTATAACCATCATTTTAAATTGCATAAACATTATTCAACCCCCCTTCTAGTGTTTTCCTCATAGCCAGGTCCTTACAGAGAGGGGAGGAGGAAGAAGAAGAAGAAGATGTGCTATTGTTGTTTCCTTTAAAACAATGAAAGGGTTACGATTATGAGGGTGAGTTGTTGTGGGGTTGAATGTGTAGGACGACGTCTTCCCTTGAGGCATTTATCCTAAAATAATCATCTTGTTCAAATAATAATATGGTATTAATTATTCTAAGTATGAATTCGTTGAATCATATACTTAGATAATTTCCTTAGACTTATAGTCAGGTCATTACATATCCAGATGTAGATCTCGATTATGAGAAGTTAGTGACCGATTAGAAACTTAATTCTTAAATGGTTCATGGTCATAGATATGTCGAGAATAGGATATGACACATCAGTTAGACATTCTGTCTTTGTCTTACCTTAGGGTAATGATGATATCATAGTCATTCGACTTGGCGAAGTCGGAGACGAGACACAAGTGCTCATTAGAGAATGAGTTCACTGAATGACCAACTTAGAGTTATTAAATGGTTAAGCTTTAACTAGACTGTCAATAATAACTCTAGAGTGATGATAGGCAAGCTGGTCCTTAAGACCTGAAGTCATCAGTACAAACCTGTGAATGGATAGTGTCACTTAGATCTATGATCTAGCTTCGAGGCCCGGCCTGCTAAAAGATCTTAGGTTGGGTGACATCTGAAGCTCACGAGGAAAGTAGATGACTAAGATGGGATTCATCTCTTCTGTTAAAGGGAAGTTAGTGTTACTGGATCAGTACGGTCTTTGTGTTAATCTTCGGTAGGGGTACGTTGTAGGATGTACAACGTGGATACGACAAACACCGTTGTATACTGACCGATGCTGGCTAGTGGGGTTGACAATAAACCATACCCCAGGCCATGCAGAGATACAGTCTTGACGAAGGGACTAAAACTGTGGTATTCATCACTCCCAACGACACGTTTGTCAATGGGTCGATCACGTAAGTATGATTCTGAAATAGGGACGACGCCTGCTGCTCATGGTTACCGTCATCTAGGGGTTTCAAGCCCCAACCTATAGTAGGGTCAGGCTGTAGGGTCTCACACCGAGTAGTATCCACATTATAGTAATAGGAAGAATGTTAAGAGGAATTCATTCGATGAAATGGAATAATTAAGTCCACAAGTTAGTTGTGAGTTCAAGTTTAATAGGGGACAAATTTTGCATGTGATGCAAACTAGATTAAATGTTTCGTGAATTGTTCACAACAATATTTAATGGAAAAAACACGTTGGAAAGGCTACCTGGATGACGAGATCGTCCCGGTCTAAACACAGGTTCAAACCGCGTCAAAAACGGAGTCCAAATGCACAAGTTAGAGCCAAAATAGTTAATCCAAACAGTTTGGACTGAAACCAGCACAAGGGAGTCAGCCCAAATAGGTTGGGTTGACCCCAGCCAAAATTCAAACGGAACCAGCCCCCTTGAGCTGGGTGCCCAAGCCCAAGCCCAAGCCCAAGCGGGCAAGCTCTGACCAAGCCCAAGCCTGCCCGCTGAGCAGCCGGATGCCAGTCCCGCCCGCTCATGCAGGCGGGCGCCCAAAGCAGCAGGCGGGTCCGCTCGCTTCAGCAGGCAGACCTGCCAGTGCCTAAGAGGCGCGTGCAGCGCACGTGCCTCGAAGCGCATGCGTGGCACGCTACGTGCGGGGGCCCTGCATGCTGCCTGCGTGGGCCCACTAAACCTTAGGGTTTAGTGAGATTTTTTGGCGGCTAGGACTTGTGCGTTTTTGTGCTTTTTGATATCTTTGAGATGACGTTTGAGGGGTTAAATGACATCGGATTGACTCAACGTTTGTTTCTACGCGTTCAACATTCGAAGCTCTTCGAAATGATAGCTTGTATGGTGTCTGAAGTTTAATGGTTGAAGAGACTTCAGTCGTTGAAGTTGGGCCTTCGAGAAAGGCTAACTAACTTCATTAACATAATTAAATCCATCTTCATTTAACTTTTTCCCACATTGCTCATGACAAAAAAGGAGGAGCTGACTCCCTATATAAATAGGGGTGCCCCCTCTTCGTTGTAGAGTACACCAAGTGATCGATTCGAGAAGCTCCTAACTTTTGAGCACGCTTGATCATGAACTTAAATATTCCTCTCCTCTTTTTCTTCATATCCTCCTGTCGGGTCCTAGCAAGACTACGAGGAGGTTTGGATCAGATCCAGGCGTCTTTGACGCGGGTCTGCTCAAGTGAAACTTTCTTCGACAAGTGATCATCTTGGAGGCGGCTCGGGTAGATCGGTTCGAAGGCGCAAGGCAGCTTGACTACGAGGAGCGGAAGAAGGTGGTGCAATACATCTTGCCTATCCCAAGGCCAAGATTCCGGGTATATCAGTTAGTAGCTTTTTAGAATAATTAGTTTAATAATGTTGCAGTAGGCTAGATCCCTCTTGGGGTGGTCAGATCCACCCCAAGTTCGCATAGATCTTGACGAGGTTCTGGCTCGCCTTAGGGCTCGCTAAAATGTTTAGCATAGTTTTCGTATTTTCGGTGTGCATGATTTCCATTCTGTTGTCTGTCTGACTTAGGATGTGCACAGATCTGAGCCCTGAGGGTCTGCCAAAACCCTTCAGTGGTATCAGAGCCTAGGTTTGCATGATCTTAGACTGCGATGTTTTTTAATTATTAAAATTGCTTACTTTCTGAATATAATGATTTTAACTTTATTTGATAAATGTTAAAATGAGCATGAAACCTTTTCTTTTAAAAAATTATTTTAAGAGCATGAAAGGTTTTAAGAAATTTTTCTATTTCATGAGATGATGTTTAAAAATTAAATTTCTTATTATAACATATTTTGAAGATTATTTTATGCGATAATGTAATCTAAGAAAGGATTTAAAAATGTTTTAATGGTTTTAAAGACACAGTTTATATTAAAAATTATTTGATGATTTTTATGAAACCGACATTTTATTAGATAAAATGTTTTTGTTTTAAAATCTTATTCTTTTTAATTTAAATGTTAAATTGTAGCATGTTAAATTATTTATATGATAGATGTTTAACCTGTATGTTCTTTCTTAAATGTCACTTTGTTTGAACCCTTATTTTATGCGATAAAATTAGTTGGTTGTTGTTAATGGACATAATGAATTATTTAATTATTCATGAACCCCTTTAAGTTATCCATTAATTCATTTAAAATTTTATAACATGAATTTTTAAATGTGATATGCTATGTTTTAATAAACACTTACAACATTTAGACCTAATTCCTGATTAGGGTAGTCCTCTTTAATTGACTATTATTATTTTAATCGTTTCAATAATAATTCTCTTTTAATGATTACTATTTTAAATGTTATAATTGATTTATTAAAATCCTAATAAAAATTAGGGTAGCACGATGAACGAACAAACCTTATAGTTGATAAGGATCTAATTAATAAAATTTATTGAATAAATTCATAAAATTTTGAATTTTAAGGATCCACTAGTTGATAAGGACTGACTAGTATTAATAAAAGCTTTTTAGTTGATGGACGAACATAAGATTGATAAGTCTCCTTTAATGGATTATGATGTCAGTCAATGTGCTTGGGTAAGTTTTCTGGATCATCCTAGCTAGACTAGGGGTTAAGTGGTCCTGGCTTAGTCAATTCCCTGGCCGCGTCGCTGGACCGCAAGGAGTCAAATCACGACTGTGTAAGTCCATCGACTATATCTAAGTCAAATACAATAATAATCTTATTCAAGATAAATCGTAACCCTCCTTGTTTTAGGAGTTTGTAACTGTAGGACTCATGTACTAGTTGTTGAGCTACACTCAAGCTGTGACATGGCAACCTTATAGAAACCGACTTCTTAAATACATATGAAGAGATCTTGACTTGACCCAAACCGTCATGTCATGAATACACCGAGTACCAGCATAAGTTGAGCCAATGATGTAGTCTAAACTTAAACCCAAACCGGTGTGTCATGAATACAACGAGCGCCGGCGTAAGTTGAGCCATTGATGTAAGATTAGTCTTGACCCAAACCGACGTGTCGTGAATACACCGAGCGGCGGCATAAGTCAGGCTAGACGCGAAAACAAGGGTCTGACTAGGCTAGTCATTGTGATTTGGTTGAGCACACTCATGATCATAAATGACTAGGGGTGAAACTTAGAGGGAATCATATTTTATATGATTTATGAAGAGTTCGTCTACCGACTGTAGGGTCGGACAACTTATTGAGTTACACTCAAGGTTGTCAGACTCGAGGTAGTCGGATCCCTCTCCCATAAATATTTTAATATAATAAATTGTTTATTGTTGTGGCTTTAATTCTTAAAATTAATGGGGGAATATAGTTTAATAAAAACCATTTAAATTGTACAACGAACTTATACTTATTAAATATCTATTTAAATACAGAATGGAGTCGGGTCTGAAGTACACGATTGAAAAGAACGTGCTAGATGGGACTAACTATAAAGATTGGCTAAAGAACATTAAGTTAGTCCTCTCACTAGCTGGGATAGGATACGTGCTGCTCGAGGATGCTCTGGACAAGCCTGACGAAGATGCAACCCACGAAGAGAAGGAAGTCTATAAGCAGTACCAGAGGGATGCCGAGAAGGCCAGGTGCCTTACTCTGGCTTCAATGAACAACGACCTGCAAAGGAAGCATGAACATTTGGATGTTCAAAGCATTCTTCTGAATGTAGAGGAGTTGTATGGAAAGCGATCAGGAGCTGCCAGATTTGAAGCCACGAGCAACCTTTGGGGAGCTAAGATGGATACGGGCCCCATGCAAGATAATGTCATAAAAATGATCGGGTAAGTGGAAGACGCTGCCCAGCTGGGTTTTGTCCTCGACAATGAGATGGCCGTGGACATCATCCTAAAATCTTTACCCCCAGCCTTCAAACAATTCATTACTGGCTTCATCATGAACAGTATTAAAACGGATCTTCCTGGTCTCCTCAAAATGCTTAGGCAGTTTGAGGAGATCGAAAAGAAACCGACTGTGTTTGTTGTTGGCTCTGCTTCTTCAGACCAGCCGAAAGGTAAATGTAAGAAGAGACAGGTCCCACAACCAGCTAAAGTGAAGAAGGGGAAGAAGACAAAGGGGGCTCCGTCGAAATCTGAATGCTTTCATTGCCACAAGATAGGCCACTGAAAGAGGAACTGTAAGGTGTACCTTGCAGAAAAGAAAAAGGGGCATACTGATGCCTCTACCTCAGGTACAAAAAATTCTTTTTTAATAAAGCTTAAACTTTCCATAAATGCTTTGTTACATGGTATGAGATACTAAGACATTTGTGTATTGTATACATGTGGCTGATATCGAAGTAGAGGATGGAAGAAGTTCAATGGATGATCGGCATCGGAGTAATCGTTGCTGCTGGGACTGTACAAAGACTTCGGAAGATATGAAGATGAAGCGATCGATATTTTTCTTATTTTGAATAAAATGTATCGATGCTTGATTTAAAACAATGATTGAGTGTTAAAATCACTCAAACTTTATATTTTGATAAACAAGTCTGATTCATTTTAATGAATCCAATGTTTAATAATATCTTGAAAATGTGCTTTGATAAAATTGCGATTTATTGTGAATGGCGGATTGTTGTGGATAAGACTGTTTGTATTGGTGTGCATAAATTCTTGAGTTGGCATACAGAGTTTCTGACTCAATTTGATTGTGTTGGAGTTGACGATATATTATAACCAATCTATAGTTACATGTAGGTTTCAGGAGTGTATAATTGGATATGATCCAAATTACACGCAAGTTAAGATTAATTCTTAATCAAACTACATTTGATACTTTAAAAGAAAAAGATTAAATGTAGTAAAAGGAAAGTACAGTGTAGGATGTTTGACTGAGTAAGTCAACATCAAGACTCCTATAAACGGGTCTTGATATGACTCATTCATCAAACCCACCTGACACTGGTGTATTCCTATTCAGCACTTATGAACTGGTTATACTTAATAAATAGTCTAAATATGATTTAGATACTTAAGTGAAAGTATTTAACCAGATAGTTCTCAAAGTCAGTGGGAGCTGGCAATATAACTTAGTTCCGTCTCGGACTAAGTAAATGGTTAAATCGTCTATATGCGACATTAAATCAAAATAGTTTTGATTGTGTCAAGCATATAGACACTTATGGTGTCACTTATGTACTAGACATAATTGACACAAAAATAATTGGAGTGAGCCATGACTGACTTGTAGAAACGACTAACACTACATCATATTGTATGAGCTAAATTGTTAGCCATACAAAAGGGAAAATTGTTGAGCCATGAATGTCCAGTGTGATTGATATGCTATAGCAGTATGAGATACCGAGATAAATAGCCTAAGTGCAAGTGGGAGATGTAGGAATACATATGACCTTGAGTCATTTATCCTAAGATAATCACCTCGTGCTAATAATAATATGGTATTAATTATTCTAAGTATGAATTCGTTGAATCATATACTTAGATAATTTCCTTAGACTTATAGTCAGGTCATTACGTATATAGATGTAGATCTCGATTATGAGAAGTTAGTGACATATTAGAAACTTAATTCTTAAACGGTTCTGAGTCATAGATATGTCGAGAATAGGATATCGACACATTGGTTAGACCATTGTGACCTTGTCTTACCTTATGGTAATGATGATCTCATAGTCATTTGACTTGGCGACGTCGGAGATGAGACACAAGTGCTCATTAGAGAATGAGTGCACTGAACGACCAACTTAGAGTTATTAAATGGTTAAGCTTTAACTAGGCTGTCAATAATAACTCTAGAGTGATGATAGGCAAGCTGGTCCTTAAGAACTGAAGTCATCAGTACGATCTTGTGAATGGATAGTGTCACTTAGATCTATGATCTAGCTTCGAGGCTCGGCCTGCTGAAAGATCTTAGGTTGGCTGAAACCTGAAGCTCACGATGGAAGTAGATGACTAAGATGGGATTCATCCCTTCCGTTAAAGGGAAGTTAGTGTCACTGGATCAGTACGGTCTTTGTGTTAATCCTCGACCGGGGTACGTTGTATGATGTGCAATATGAATACGACAAAGACAGTTGTATACTGACCGATGCTGGTAAGTGGGGTTGAAGATAAACCATACCCTATGCCATGCAGAGACACAGTCTTGACGACGGGACTAAAACTACGGTATTCATCACTGACACAGTCAGAGTGATCCCGACGACACATTTGTCAATGGGTCGATCACGTAAGTATGATTCTGAAACAGGGACGACGCCTACTGCTCATGGTTACCATCGTCTAGGGGTTTCGAGCCCCAACCTGTAGTAGGGTCAGGCTATAGGGTCTCACACCGAGTAGTATTTGCGTCTTAGTAATAGGAAGAACGTTAGGAAGAATTCATTCGATGAAATGGAATAATTTAAGTCCACAAGTTAGTTGTGAGTTCAAGTTTAATAGGGGACAAATTTTGCATGTGATGTAAACTAGATTAAATTTTTTGTGAATTGTTTACGACAATATTTAATGGAAAAAACGCGTTAGAAAGGTTAGCTGATGACAGGATCGTCCCGGTTTAAACGCTGGTTCAAACCGTGTCAAAAACGGAGTCCAAATGCACAAGTTAGAGCCAAAACAGTCAGCTCAAACAGTTTGGACTGAAACTAGCACAAGGGGGTCAGCCCAAATAGGTTGGGTTGACCCCAGCCAAAATTCAAAGGGAACCAGGCCACTTGGGCTGGGTGCCCAAGCCCAAACGAGCATGGGTGCCCAGCCCAAGCGGGGCGGGATGTGGGCGTGTGCCCGTAGCAGCAGGCGGGTCCGCCCGTGTCTTAGAGGCACGTGCAGCACACACGCCTCGAAGCGCATGTGCTGCACGCTACGCATGTATGCCCACTAAACCTTAGGGTTTAGTGATATTTTTTGGCGGCTAGGACTTGTGCGTTTTGTGGTTTTTTTTGCTAATTTTGAGCCTACGTTTGAGGGGTCAAACGACGTCGAATTGACTCGCCGTTTGTTTCTATGAGTTCATCATTCGAAGCTCTTTGAAATGATAGCTTTGTATGGTGTCTGAAGTTTAATGGTTGAAGAGATTTAATTCGTTGAAGTTGGGCCTTTGAGAAAGGCTTAATAACTTCATTAACTTAATTAAATCTATCTTCATTTAACTTTGTCCCACATTGCTTGTGACGAAAAAGGAGGAGCCGACTCCCTATATAAATAGGGGTGCCCCTCTTTGTTGTAGAGTACACTAAGTGATCGATTCGAGAAGCTCCAAACTTTTGAGCATGCTCGATCGTGAGCTTAAATATTCCTCTCCTCTTTTTCTTTCTATCATTCTGTCGGGTCCTAGCAAGACTACGAGGAGGTTTGGATCGGATCCAGACGTCTTTGACGCGGGTCTGCTCAAGTGAAACTTTCTTCAACAAGTGATCGGCTCGAAGATGTCTCAGGTAGATCGGTTCGAAGGCGCAAGGCGGCTCGACTACGAGGAGAGAAAGAAGGTGGTGCAGTACATCTTGCCAGTCCCAAGGCCAAGATTTCGGGTATGTCAGTTAGTAGATTTTTAGAATAATTAGTTTAATAATGTCGCAGTAGGCTAGATCCCTCTTGGGTGGTCAGATCCACCCCTAGTTGGCATAGATATTGGCGAGGTTTTGGCTCGCCTTAGGGCTCGCTAAAATGTTTAGCATAGTTTTTGTATTTTCGATGTGCATGATTTTCCCTCTGGTGTTCGTCCGACTTAGGACGGGCACGGATCTGAGCCTTGAGGGTCTGCCAAAACCCTTCAGAATGTTGTATCTCACCCGATTCATGTGGTGGCTTAATGGTGTAGGGTAAGGGGTTTGATTAGGGTAGGTGGGTACGTTGGTGTTAAAAGTAAACGAGTAATTAGTAATTTAATTTAATTAATAGTAATTAGTTATGGTTTAAAAAGTAACTAATTACGATATGGTAAAAATTCGAAAAGCAGAGGCGCGCTAGCATCGACGCGTAGAAGAAAAGAACATACGGACGAAAAATCACTCGGATGACTGAAATAAAATACAGGCTCATACGAAAACAAACACGCCTATAATACAAGCCGTTACAAAAAGGCTATTGTTCTAATCCTATATTCACTTGTTTTTAGATTATGCAAAGCTCTGCATCATTTTGAGATATAAACATGCTCAGAATCATCAATATCCCCACCCTAAACACAAACGTGTTATGAGAGAATAGAAACTCGACCCCATTTGAACTATATGAAATGGACATTATTACATGTGCAAAACTAACTGAAAGTTTTCCTATACATAATTAGAAAATTTATATGTTATTTCTAAGTTCTAGAATACAATTGATGAAAGACACGTCGGCATTGTGTACTTACTACCTCAAGATTGAAGACTGATTGCTCCATTTCCTCATCCGAATCAGTTGCTCCAACAATTCACCTACAAAAATTGGACTTTAAAATTAAACCGGACTTGAAAATTGATTAAACTGGACTTTAAAATTAAAAAAACTGAATGTTATCTACTAAAATTCACATGCCTCCTGATTTATATCTAAGATGTGCTTTTAAGAAAGTTGCACTAAACACTGTTTTGAGACCAAGAATCATCAAGTTAATCCATTTTGATTAATGTCAATAAAATAAAGTGCAGTGACTCCATAAGCAAGGACAACATGATCGCTGGCTGAGGATAAATTACTTGACTCATGGATGCATCAGCACCTTGGCTTTTTTAAGGATTAGAATTGAGAAGAATGATAATTATGTATCCGGATCATTTTCAACACACTGGACCCCAAAAAGATGTAAAATTAGACTTTAAAATTAAACCAGACTTTAAATTGATTAAATTGGACTTTAAAATTCAAAAATGAACTTCATTTGCAAAAATTCACATGCGTCCTGATTTATATCTGAGATGTGCTTTTAAGGAAGTTGAACTAAGCACTGTTCTGAGACCAAGAACCATCAAGTTAATCCATTTCGACTAATGTCAAGAAACTAAAATGCAGTGACTCCATAAGCAAGGACAACATGATCTCTGACTGAGGATAAATTACTTGACTCATGGATGCATCAGCACCTTGGCTTTTTAAGGATTAGAATTAAAAAGAATGAAAATTTTGTATCTGGGTCATTTTCAACACACTGGACCCCAAAAATATGTGAACAAAGATAAAGAAACGTAGAATGAACAGAGATGCTTGCTTCTTGCCCATCATATATTTATATTTGTATTTATGGTTTGTTTTCTCGATAGAGTTTTATCAACAAAAGAAATTTGAAGCATCGTTCGAGTCATACTTAAGCACTGTGTACTTACTCAAGATTGAAGACTGATTGCTCCATTTCATCATCCGAATCAGTTGCTCCAACAATTCACCTTCAAAAATTGGACTTTAAAATTAAACCAGACTTTAAAATTGATTAAATTGGAGTTTAAAATTAAAAAAACTGAACTTTATCTGCAAAAATTCACCTGAGTCCTGATGTATATCGAGAGGAACTACATCCCACTATTTATGAACTACAGATTAGAATTGCAAACATTATTAGAAACAAAAACCAAATAAAAATGTGAAACACCGTAAATTTTTATCTGTGTTTAATACTCACAGGAATCGATTTCATCGTCGATGTCCTTTTCCATTAAAATTGTATCATGAGCACACTGCCCACATAAGATCCAACCATGCAAATGCATAGGATTTACAGAAAAGATCTGAAGAGCAAGCACAAATTGATGTCTTTGCTATGAGATTTGGGCACATTTTCTCTATGTAGAAAAAAGCATACAAATCACATATGTTTAAATTGAAAGAGCAATTGATATGCAACCAGGGATGGGGATGGGTTCTTTCTGTTGAGAGTGGGGCGGGCGAGGCAGGTTCAGGATTTGAGGGGGGCAAGGGTGGGTTTTTTCGTTGGAGGCCAATGATTGTGCATGGTGAAAGGCTTCAAGACAGGGCGCATCTACTCTCTCCTTCAATCTCTAGCAGAGTTCCGCATCAAGTAGACGAGGCCAAAGTTGCTGGAACTGATGGCGATCACATATGCATGCTCCTTATGAAGGGATTTGAGACAGCGATCGTGCAGAGAATGGTCGTGGGTTAGGGTTTCGGGGGCGCATTTTGTTGGGGGGCAAGGGGCACTTTTTGTTGGGGCTTTGAGTGAGAGTGAAAGAAACGGATTTTTTTGGTTGGGGACAACGTCATATTTTGAAGCTGGATGGAAGTTGGAAGTTGCACACTGCTGTGTATACATTGTACACTACTGTGTATGGAAGTTGGAAGCATTGTCTGTCGGGATAGAAATGTTTATATTGAAGCTGGATGCTAGATGCAATGGTAGAAATTTATCATGAGTTTTAGTTTATATGGAAGTAATATATCTGTGGAAAGCAAGCTGGAAGCTATAAATGTCAAACTGCTAGGAATCTGAACTTATGCAGGAAATTTATCATAAGTTTTAGTTTTTTTGAAAGCAATGTTTGTGTGGAAAGCAAGATGGAAGCTGGAAATGTCAAAATGTCAAGAATCTGAACTTATACAAACCAGAATCTCAAACTTGCGATTTCTTGTATGATGGACTATTTTTATTGATAGAGAAAAAGTTTTAGTTTCTTGTCTAATGACTTGTATCAATATGTATATATGACAAGCTGTAGTTTCATATATATCTGTTCTAAGATCTAATTGTTGCAAACAAAAAATATACAATCCAAACAGAATATGTATAGATTCCAAACAAATTCTTCTATAAATTGTTCAATAGATTCTTAAACAGACTCTTACAAAATTGTTCAACATATACAACCGATTCTTACAAAATTCCCAATATTAAACATGACAAATTCTTCAATATATTGGGTCAAGCTTCAATGTCACCAAGTATCCAAGTTGCTTCAAGCTTCCCATCATAGCCAAGTATTCAAGAACAAATACCCATTATAACCAAGCTTCCAGGTTGCTACAGGTTGCTTCAATCTTCCAGGTTGCTACAGGTTACTTCAAGTTTCTAGGTTGCAACTATAGCCAAAGATTCTAAGTTGCTTCAAGCTACAGGTTGTTTCAATGATAGCGAATTCCAACTATAGCCAAGTATCCATGTTGCTTCAAGCTTCAATGACACCAAATATCAGTTGTCTTGATTACTTCCAGTGCAAAATGCACATACCTCAAGTACACATACCATCAGTGCAAGAATATGCACAAACAATCAAACATATACCTGATACACATACACATACACAAATACAAAATACCCATTATCTTCAGGTTCAAGGTTATCTACAGCTTACACGATGCACATTATCTCTAGCTTCAAGGATATTAATAATCAGAAATTTTCCACCAAACTTTGCCCGCTTCCAGTTTAAACTCTAAAAAGGGTATAACCTTTTGATAACAAATAGTCTTCCAACATGGAGTGTGCTCCTGGAAAATAATGACATGGGCAAACAAATACATAGGAAGATTATTTCAGTGTTAAAAGAAGAAAAAACACACATACCTGACACCATTGTAATCCAAACAACAAAATACATATACACCGCAAACTGTCAACAAAACGCATATACAACAAAATGCCTATGCAAAGAAAACAACAAACAACAAAATTTATTAATCCAAACATGTCAAAATGCATATACACCGCAAGCTGAAATATTAAGTGAAAACTAAATGTATAATGGACAAAGATGATAATATGTCAAAATTGCGTAAAGAAAAGAGCAAACAACTAAGTTTATTAATCCAAACAACCTGAAAAAATGGATATACACCAAAAGCTGAAATTTTAAGTGAAAACTAAATGTATAATGGCCAAAGATGCAAACCTATCAAAATTGCACAATGAAAAGAGTAAACAACTAAATTTATAATGGCCATTTTTACCTGTGGCTGTTGAATCCACTGAAACTGAAATTTTAAGTGAAAACTAAATTTATAATGGCCAAAGATGCTAACATGTCAAAATTGCACAAAGAAAAGAGCAAACAACTAAATTAATTAATCCAAACAACATGTCAAAATGCATATACACCGAAGCTGAGATTTTAAGTGAAAACTAATTGTATAATGGCCAAAGATGCTAACATGTCAAAATTGTGCAAAGAAAAGAGCCAACAACTAAATTTATAATTGCCATTTTTAGATGTTGCTATTGATACAAATTTATATTTGGCACGATAGCAAACAAAAGTTTTTCTGTTGATAATAATCGGCATGATTATAATCATCATGATATAAATTTAGTTGCTAACATGATTATAAATTCTTCATATGAATCAAGTTTAGCTGTTGTTCTTGATACGAAACAACGAAAATCTTCCAAAGGGATTCCATTGGAATTGCAATCATGTCGTTTAGGAGACATTTTCATTCGTATCAAGTGTAAGGTAAAGATATTATACCAGATTAGCTCCAAGTCTATCTGTAAAGATATGTTTGGCATATGCACCAAAAACATGCATGGCATCAAATATAAACCTGAAAATTTAAACAAATATATCTTTACCAACAATTTCATCTTTAATCATGTGAATGATCATGATTTGCCAATTTTTAAAGCCTAGAAATAGTCAGAATTTTTTGGAAAGATAAAACCCAACTTCACATAGAAACTTAAGAGGTACCATATCATTCAAAAGCAAAAGTGGAAAAAGGAAAGGAGAGAAGATAATTGAGAGATAAAAATACAGCTCGTTAAACACTGTTGTTTTTTGTGATTCAAATCCCATGGAGCAGTTTTCCCAGGTGACTCGGTCGAGTAGGAGACTACTCGGTCGAGCAGCAAG
The DNA here is from genome assembly GCA_030789695.1 of Scilla litardierei. Lineage (NCBI taxonomy): Eukaryota > Viridiplantae > Streptophyta > Magnoliopsida > Asparagales > Asparagaceae > Scilla > Scilla litardierei. The sequence goes on along the minus strand of CM061142.1, from coordinate 187,403,577 downwards.
CTCCTCGACCGAGCAGCATGAAGACTCTGACAGACCGAGCGGGCAGAGAGTTTGGAAAAGTTTTTCCTTTGGCTCGGGTGACTCCTACTCGGTCGAGTAGGAGGCTACTCGGTCGAGCAGACCGAGCAGCTGGAAGACTATGTTTGCCCGAGCAACCCGAGGGCATGCTGTTTGAAGAGGAATACTGACACTCAGGGCGAGTAGCTAGGCTACTCGACCGAGTCGACTCGACTTTACCTATCGACAATTTTAGGGCATGTCAGCTCGACCGAGCAGGCCGAGCTGACAGCCGACTCGGGCCGAGTCAGCACGGGCCCATGCACGAAAATGAGTGGCTTGGATGTGTTTTCCTATTGTTTTGGGATTCTATTTAAACCTAACTATAGTTGTAGATTAGGTGAAGCCTCTTTTTGGATTATTAGAGTTTTGGAGAGCCTCTTGCTATCCCATTGGAGATTGGAGAGAGTTTTAGGGTTTGAGTTCTTGAGAGAAAGGTTTGATTTTTTCCTTCTCTTCTTCTTCCATTGATTTCTTCCTCTTGACTGGATCCGTGAGGGCTTGTTCCGTGGACAAGTTATTACTCACGCATGAGGAAGCGAGTTTTGTAACCCTAATTGTTTGGATCTCTCTACTAGTGGAATCGTCTCGGATCAGATTGCTGGATGTAGGTTGTTTACAACTGAACCAGGGTAAATTCTCTTGTGTCTATGTTTGATTTATTTGTTACTGTGATTCGTTTGCTATTTTCTATTGGAAGGTCATTTGGGAATTTTTGTTGGGCCATTGGGATTAGATTTTTGCTAGCTCTATATTCCTGATCAGTTTATTAGGGTTGGTTTCCGCATTGATCCCAAGGTGTCACACCCCGCTCACCCAAGTACAGGGAGCGTAGCTGACGAGGTCGCCGTAGTATTCAGACTCAGGCTATGGTGGGCTCCGAAAAGGTGCTCTCTCTCAAGTGCAAGAGTCCGTACAAGTAGTGAAATCTGGGAGTCCAGATGTCGAATCCACGGGAAGAAATCTGTTGCAACCACAATTCAAATCAAATAGAAAGCCTACGAAAAGAAACTAACCACTTCAATGGTGATGGTGATGATGGTGTGATGAACACGTGAACAATATGAACGAGTAAAATCGTGTAATAAAAAATATCTATAAAAAGTATGCACATGGTATGGGTTTGTTAGGATCAATGATTCGTATTAATTTGGTTGATGAATATATCACAATGAATTCTCTTTTTGAGAGCAATTCACCGGGAAAATATCCAATATAACTCAATGAATTCTCCTTTTGGGAGCAATTCATCGGAAGATGCCCTTTTGGGGGTTAAAACACGATATTCAATAAGATCGTCGCTAAAATTCTAATACGATATGAAACTCTCTTTTGGAGAGATCAAAACTACGATATGAAACTCCCTTTTGGGGAGATCAAAACTCACCCTTTTGGGGCGATCATCAACTTAATCACTTCTTTTGGAAGATGAAAAAGGCGATTTAATAACAAAGATTACAACTTTAACGATGTTTAACGGTTTAACACAAGGAATACAACCAAATAAACACAAATTATATCCCCTAACTACTCCATACCATGCACAAATACGATTTAGCTACTCATCATGCAATAATAAACAACTTTCATAGCAAAATACATCAAGATTATAGCAAAATACGATGAAAAACACTAAAATACGAGGTAGAAGTTTAGAATTATATCACCAAATCTCTAAGTTTCAACTTCAAACTCTCTGGAAATAATAAAATAAGCCTCTGGAATTTTACAGAATTTTTCAGCGGGGAAATATGGCTCCTAGAGCCTCCAATACGACCAAAATACGCCCCCAAACTGCTTGTATCCGCCCAAAAACCCTAAATACGCTTATATAATAGGCATTGCGGGTTTGGGTTGCTTAACGGGTTGCAAAACTCGCACCCGAACTGATCTCAGCCGCTCATCTCGATCGGAGCAATCCACGTCTGTCCGATCAAGTGGGATTAAACCACGTGATGCCACGTGTCGCTTTAAATGTCATGCGCAACCCGCATAAGCTTCACTTCATTTTGCACCGTCGGATCGATATCCGACGGCCTAGAAACAGCCACGTCGCCTGCTTTTATGCACAGATCCAAGCCCAGCTCGGAGTCGTTTTCGACCGTTCGATCTTCATCGAACGGATATTGGATTGCCACGTCGCCAGATCATTTCAAATCACGTTGCATCGGGCGGGAGCGCCACGGGCCGTCGGATCGTGATCGTGCGGGTGAGAACCGCCTATTCTTCGATCGTTTCCGCTTCATGCTCGACCGTTGGATCTTCATCCGACGGATCACCGTTCGCCACGTCGCCTTCTCATTTTAAAACGCGGGGGAGCTCGCGACCGTAGGATCGAGCGGGGAGCCGTCAGATCGCCGCCGCGTGTCCCTCAGAATCCCGCTCGCCTCGCGAATTCGCGTTCCAAGCTGCGTCGCTTGAAGCCGTTGGATGGAGCGGGCTGCGCTTTGATGAACGCCACGTGGCCCGCCTTATACGCCTGCGCTGCTGCTTCGATGGAGAGCCGCTGATGGCCGTTGGATCAAGATCCAACGGCGTAGAAAATGCCGCGTCGTCGATGATCCCAGCGCCGTAGGATGAAGCGCCGACGGTCTGGATCTCGCCACGTGGCAGCGTACGAGCGTATTTCAGCCGTATATTCGTATTTTCTCCATTTAAAATGTATTCTGCATTCAAAAATTCATAGTAATTAGCACAGATCTCAGAAAAATACAAATAAATAGTCGTTGGAATCGTGAGATCGAGACCAAGCTAGGAAAAATATAAAATGTGCAGAAATGCGTCGTTAAATGCTGTTTTATGCTCAAATAGTGTGTTTTCTCTAATAAATAAATGTGTAGAAAATACGTATGAATTAGAGAACAATGTAGCATCACATGAGCACAAAATAGGGCTAAACGGGGGGTTAAATATGTAATATTGAACCCGAATCACACCCCCCAACTAGTGATTTGCTTGTCTCTAGCAAAAAGAGCGATTAATACGGATGATTAATAAGACAATAAGCTCTACCAATCGATTATGGCATGGCTTAATAATACGCATTCCAACATGATCTTGACTATCAATATACACATCCATGAACAAAATCAATCTCATGAAATTTTTCTCGAATTTAGTATGAATAAATAACGTGCAAGCATCGTTTTACGCAAGCGAAAGTATAACACGTCGTTTTTTTCTCTAGTTTTCTTGTTTCCAAGGAATTGGCCTATCAAAACAATCATTCAAGACATGGGTATTGAGATTGCTTAGTATATTCACCATTTCTTTTCTTTTATTCGTTCCGCGTAACGCGCATCAAGCAACATTCGCAGAAAAATGTATTAACTTGGATCGCTCCATCAAATGAGTGAGTTTCCTGTCAATGGCTCCCAAATCAGACGATAATAGGGCATTAGGCCAAAAAGGACCCCTCGGACTGTACTACTCGAGCCAACCAAGTTATTTATTAGTGACATACTTATTCATTCATTTTTCATCATTCATTTTTCATTCATTTTTCTTTTCTTTTCGTTCTTTCCTTTTTTTTGTAAGCAACTCAACACCATTCTTTGAATATAAACATTAGTATCAAAGGCCAAATTCATCTTCAACTTGAAAACTTTTCTAATAAATCGTGTATACTTAAGCTTTTTCATCACATTAGCATGCATGAAATAAATTCAAACTATTTCGAGATATTAATCAAGGCAATTGGAAATTTTCATGAATAGCATATTAACGGTAATTCCATGAAGGAAAAATAATTAACGCAAGCCATAAACAATTTTCAGAACTCAATCAATGCGTAATCATCCGTATTTGAGGCATATGAAGAGTTTTAAAATGATGAGATTTGTTGATTTATTCTTCTCAAAAAAAATCCTAAGGTCTCATACACACCCCCCAACTAAAGATGGACATTGTCCTCAATGTCGAAAGGGGGTACGAGTTTATTCAAGCAAGCAACCTAGAAAGCATATAAAATCTACACTACTGGAAAGAACACACCGTGATCAAATGGCGGATCCCGAATCTTTAATTGTGGAGGAAGTTGTTCAATTTGCTCCTTGCGCTCCTCGGTGAGTAATCTTCCTCCAATGACTAAACTGGACTCCAGAACCACAACTCCAAGCATCTTTATAAGCTGTTTACCAATATCCTGTGAGAGATGAGTTATGTCAGTCCAAATTAATTTAAGATTCTTATTGATAAAAATATTCCAAATGTATTCATCAAAATAGTTGAAAGAAATTAAAGCAAGTTGACGACTACTCCCTGAAAGATTTGCACTGCTCTCTGTACGATGCTCGATCAATGGGGAGAGGGGTAAATGATTTTGGGACAAAACTGGAGGAGGGCATGGTTCTGACTCCATGGCGATAATCTCAAAACCCTTGTCCCTAGCTGTCTCCTCCTCTCGTTCATCCAAAATTGCTAGCTCGTCCTCTCTTTTGCACACACTTTCTGCCATGTGGATATTATTTTTGCCCTCAACGTGACATGGCTCGCTCGATATACCTGCATTAGAAGATAAAATCGTATTAGAATCTTTAAGTTGAATATCAAAATAATTATTTTCTTCTAAGCAAGCGACAATCAAATTAAGATTTTCAATGGAATTTTGAATCTGCCGACTCCGAGCAAGGAAATTCTCTTGGAATTGATGGGATGTGGCCTCCTGTTTCTGAATAATCAGGTAAGCGTCCTCTTTCAAGGATTGCAAAGGTACGTCTACGCTTTGCTCTTCTTGATCAAGGCACGAAGGCTCCGTTGAAACGCTGTCTGAAGTCTCTTCCATGGTTTCTTCATTTTCTTGCAAAGACTCCATGTATTCCCACGCCTCTGTCGGCGTCATGACTCCCAATAATTCCTGCAGCTGGGGTTGTAGTCCATCTAGGAAGAACTCCATAAGCTCGTTCTTTGTGTACCCATGCTGTGGATAGCTCGATAATATGTCTGTGAACCCCTCCAGGCCTGAAAGAAAGTTTCACAGTCAATTTGATTAAAATTAACGATCTTGAGTTTCTCCATCCTATGTTTGTGTGCATTAGCATACCTTGCATCATACAGATTGTTTGTGCAATAGAAGTTCATATATTCCATTTTTTTAAAAATTAAAATAAAATAATAAAAAAAAGTTTATGTACAGTAAAGTGGAAAGATCTCACCGAAGGTCTTCTGAATGAAATAAACCGTAGTCACAAACCATTCCTCCCCGGCAACGGCGCCAAAAACTTGGTGGGCTCCGAAAAGGTGCTCTCTCTCAAGTGCAAGAGTCCGTACAAGTAGTAAAATCTGGGAGTCCAGATGTCGAATCCACGGGAAGAAATATGTTGCAACCACAATTCAAATCAAATAGAAAGCCTACAAAAAGAAACTAACCACTTCAATGGTGATGGTGATGATGGTGTGGTGAACACGTGAACAATATGAACGAGGAAAATCGTGTAAGAAAAAAATATCTATAAAAAGTATGCACATGGTATGGGTTTGTTAGGATCAATGATTCGTATTAATTTGGTTGATGAATATATCACAATGAATTCTCTTTTTGAGAGCAATTCACCGGGAAAATATCCAATATAACTCAATGAATTCTCCTTTTGGGAGCAATTCATCGGAAGATGCCCTTTTGGGGGTTAAAACACGATATTCAATAAGATCGTCGCTAAAATTCTAATACAATATGAAACTCTCTTTTGGAGAGATCAAAACTACGATATGAAACTCCCTTTTGGGGAGATCAAAACTCACCCTTTTGGGGCGATCATCAACTTAATCACTTCTTTTGGAAGATGAAAAAGGCGATTTAATAACAAAGATTACAACTTTAACGATGTTTAACGGTTTAACACAAGGAATACAACCAAATAAACACAAATTATATCCCCTAACTACTCCATACCATGCACAAATAAGATTTAGCTACTCATCATGCAATAATAAACAACTTTCATAGCAAAATACATCAAGATTATAGCAAAATACGATAAAAAACACTAAAATACGAGGTAGAAGTTTAGAAATATATCACCAAATCTCCAAGTTTTGACTTCAAACTATCTGGAAATAATAAAATAAGCCTCTGGAATTTTACAGAATTTTTCAGGGGGAAATACGGCTCCTAGAGCCTCCAATACGCCTAAAATACGCCCCCAAACTGCTTGTATCCGCCCAAAAACCCTAAATACGCTTATATAATAGGCATTGCGGGTTTGGGTTGCTTAACGGGTTGCAAAACCCGCACCCGAACTGATCTCAGCCGCTCATCTCGATCGGAGCAATCCACGTCCGTCCGATCAAGCGGGATTAAACCACGTGATGCCACGTGTCGCTTTAAATGTCGTGCGCAACCCGCATCCGCTTCACTTCATTTTGCACCGTCGGATCGATATCCGATGGCCTAGAAACAGCCACGTCGCCCGCTTTTGTGCACAGCTCCGAGCCCAGCTCGGAGTCGTTTTCGACCGTTCGATCTTCATCGAACGGATATTGGATTGCCACGTCACCAGATCATTTCAAATTCACGTTGCATCGGGCGGGAGCGCCACGGGCCGTCGGATCGTGATCGTGCAGGTGAGAACCGCCTATTCTTCGATCGTTTCCGCTTCACGCTCGACCGTTGGATCTTCATCCGACGGATCACCGTTCGCCATGTCGCCTTCTCATTTTAAAACGCGGGGGAGCTCGCGACCGTAGGATCGAGCGGGGAGCCGTCAGATCGCCTCCGCGTGTCCCTCAGAATCCTGCTCGCCTCGCGAATTCGCGTTCGAAGATGCGTCGCTTGAAGCCGTCGGATGGAGCGGGCTGCGCTTTGATGAACGCCACGTGGCCCGCCTTATACGCCTGCGCTGCTGCTTCGATGGAGAGCCGCTGATGGCCGTTGGATCAAGATCCAACGGGGTAGAAAATGCCGCATCGTCGATGATCCCAGCGCCGTAGGATGAAGCGCCGACGGTCTGGATCTCGCCACGTGGCAGCGTACGAGCGTATTTCAGCCGTATATTCGTATTTTCTCCATTTAAAATGTATTCTGCATTCAAAAATTCATAGTAATTAGCACAGATCTCAGAAAAATACAAATAAATAGTCGTTGGAATCGTGAGATCGAGACCAAGCTAGGAAAAATATAAAATGTGCAGAAATGCGTCGTTAAATTCTGTTTTGTGCTCAAATAGTGTGTTTTCTCTAATAAATAAATGTGTAGAAAATACGTATGAATTAGAGAACAATGTAGCATCACATGAGCACAAAATAGGGCTAAACGGGGGGTTAAATATGTAATATTGAACCCGAATCAGGCTACGAGCCCTCTTATCAAAATACTACTAGGCATTTTTTTGGTTTAATATAAATTATGAGCAGGCCACTGCAATAACACTGGAATAGTACACAGAGGAAAAAGAAAAGTGCTCCAACAGAAAATAAAACACAGTACTGAAAAGTAAATACAACAACACAGAAGTTACATTATATCACATAAGTCCATATGCATACAAGCATCAGCTGTACAAAGGGGGGTACAAAAAGCGGGTACAACAAAAAGTAGAAACCCCCAACCCAAAAGTACAAAAGTCCACCCGGTACAACACACCCGTTAGTCTAAACTCGGGAAGTCTAATTGAACGAGGTCGTCCGTAGGCTCTACCTCAGCTGTACAAGTATCGGCCTCCGGCTCCGGGACACCTGCTGACTGCTCAAGACTCGTACCTGAAAACCACGGGACGGGACACGTCAACACGTGACCCAGTAGGAACTCCTAACACCCTAGTAGAACCCAGTTTTAGAACTGGTCTTCCTAACACACTCACTAACTACAAGTGTCACATCGTGACAAGTTTATGCAGAAATTAAAATCAGAGCATAAGTGCTGAAAGTAAACAACAGTGAACAAAACTGAAATAATAAATGATTAAATTAAGTAAAATTAAATGTAGTTCTGTTTTGGAACCCGGGTAAACCATAGGCTGCTAAGGGAGCGGACTTCACCCAGGGTGGGTGAAAAAGTGGTACCACTCCAGTGACACGAGCACTGGAGGGGCCTCTCGTAACTCCGTACCCGACTGGACAAGGTACCGGAGCGAGAATCATCCCAGTTTTTCTGTCGGACAAACGGAGAAAACCATCATTTACCGTCTTGGTGCGTCACGAGCGCACCGGCGGCCTCTCTAACTCTAGTCAACTCCCCCTTACGGGAGTGACGTAGCGAGTGAGAAATCGTACTACGTCCGCTCCTTAACACCTACAATTTACCCGTGTTTTCCCCAAACCCTCATCTGGAGTCTCACCCATTTCAAGAATGGACCGAGAACTCCCGACGTCATAATCTCATCCTCACTCACAAGTTTTTCTTTTGATATGCATTACTTCATTAACATGGTATCAATTAGTGGTCTCAAATACCACTTTTGTTCCAACATACATGCAAACTCAACATCAATAACTTTTTCCACATGAATCATAACGTAATAAACATCATCATTAAGGCACCTTAAGGGCATGATAATAAAGCACAACTTAGCATATTCAAAATTAACTTAAAGCAAGAGCACAATTATGAAAATTCTACTCAAAAGTACAACGCAAATCTGTCAAAAGCGTCAGTTCAGAAAGAATGGCTCTGTTACCCTAATTGCAGTCAGAATTGGCTCTCAGCTCTTCAAAGGTGTAGGAAATTTTTTGTAGTTTTTTGTAGTGTCTTAATTTTATTTTTCTGATTTTTCTACTATTTTATATGATTTTTACAAGTTACTGTTCTGCTACACAAAAATTCCAGCAACTAACCTTTCTAACTAAACTTGTTCCTAACATATTTGAATGCCACAATTAACATAGCAACACTAGCATGAGAATAAGATTACAACATTTACAAATCATCAACACATTTCCCTTATTAAGACTATAATACAAACATCCTATTCACTAATTGAAGCTAATATTAAGACTAACTTCCTAGACATAAACCGAGCACAATTTAGTGAGTTAACATATAACTTCTTCTTTCAATTTTCAACATGGAACAAAATTACTAATTTTTAACATTGCAAAAATGATAGAGATACTATCTTTTAATCATGAAGATGAAATTCCTAAAAAAATAAGAACTTGATCCAAAATTTCTCCATACAACTAACCTACTAGCAAACATGTTAAATTGATAGTTAAAATTCCATTCTACCAACTAAAGTAATCATTATGGGATAAAACTAAAATTGCTAAGATATAAATCCTATCACGAAATCTAAGCATAGATTCCAATACAAAATTTTGTGTAACCTACTAACTTAATTTTTCTTCAAAAAAACCAATCCTAAAACTAGAATCCTACCTAAGTGATAGAAATTCTACCTTGTAAAAGTCCTCCAAAAGTGCTTGGGCCCTTCTTAGTCCTTGATGGAGAGCCTTCAATCCTTCCTTCTTCAAGCTCCAATTTGATCTCCCAAAATGATGTTTTGAAGGGCTTTTTGGATGATGTAACGACTGCTTTTCATGAATCTGGATTTAATATAATATAATTTATGTTTTGGTGGATTTTCTCCTCATGTGTGGTTTTCGTCTCCGTAGATTTCATTTTCGATCGATTCGTCGTATTTTCTCGCTTCTTCCTTAGGATTGTCGATTTCGAAGTATGTCACTCGTGACGGACTTCATAACGGTCGTATCTAACTATTAGATCAAGCCTAGGAGTCTTAGGAATCGATCCCGGGGCCCCGCGCTCCGTGTCGGTACTTTTGGTGCTCATTAGCCGGTGTAAGAAGGGCCACCGACCGACTAGATGACGATCCAGTCGGTCGGCAATCCTTCTTGGACCGACTAGTTAGCTTTCTAAATTTCTCAGGAGTTACTGTTTATCGTTAGTCGGTCTAAGAACGTTGGTTGACCGACTAGGTTGCAAACTAGTCGGTCATCAATGCTTCTTGAACCGACTAACTCATCATATTATTTTTGTATCAGTTACTGTTTACTCTTAGTCGGTCTAAGAACGTTCGTCGACCGACTATATGCCAAACTAGTCGGTCAGTACTTGTTCATGGACCGACTAACTCTAGAATCCTATTTTCGTTCAGGAGTTACTGTTTGCACTTAGTCGGTCTGCGTTGGTCGACCGACCGACTAGTTGCCAAACTAGTCGGTCAGTGGTTGCTCTTTGACCGACTAACCAGTGTTAAAACCCTAATTTCTAGGCAGCCGCCAGCTCAACCTATTTATACCCAACCCAAACGACTTCTTCTTCTCCAACACGACCCAAAACCCTAAAATCTTCCCCCTTCAGCCCCCATCTTCCTCCAAGCTCCATTTCTTCATTCCAAGCCCTAGAATCATCATCCAATCCAACCATTCACTCCATCCACCTCTCATCTTCCCCAAAATCTCACCAAAACCCATCAAAATCCCCAAATCCCCCAAAACCCTAGTTTCCCCAAACTTCTCCAATCTTTTACAGATCTGATCCTAGGGTTCCCCGGAGTGTTTCTTCCGTCTCCTCTCGGTAAGAAATCGATCAACCGTTGTTTTCTTAACCTATTTATAATTTTATGAAAACCCTAATTAATTTCAAGTGTTTGGTGCTTGTTTCCCCCATAACAGCGATTTCCCCCGTAGATAGCATCCGTGTGACGAAGTGATCGTCAATCCCCGGTGCTAGGCAAGTGAAACTTGCCACTTAGGGTTTAGGCCATGTTTTAGGCCATTTGCTTGTTGTAGGCGTAAAAGAGGCTAGGCGACGAAATAATACTCGCCTAGGCGCAAATTGGGGAACTAGCTTGACAACGAAGCTAGTTCCGACATTTAGCATGTTGCACAATTTCCATGTCATGTTTACTTTCAACTAACGGTACGCGAATATGTTCATGTCATTGCATTTTGCCTGTCACGTTTAATTCAATTAACGGTATGCAAATAAATTGTCATGACCTCGCATTCTTTAGGTGTTGCTGTGATTGCGTAGCTTTGCTACGACACTTGTGTTCCTGGCTCGTGACCAGAAGCGAGCATAATGAGTTGCTAACCCCAACGCTCGAAATGTATTGAATTGTGAACTAAGAATGCGAGCTCAATGTGCAGGGCAACCCCAGGCTCACTAGCTGAGTTCCATGTGCGGGGACCCCAGGCTCCATATCGTGTGGGTATTGGGTAGTGTTTAGTGCCGATCGGTCTGAAATGCTATGCCATTCAGCGAAGGGCGTAAACACCTACAAAATGTGAATTGATTGAATTGATAGTAGCTTGGCTACTCTTGTCTTGTCCCGATAAATTGTTCCCTTGTACAAATTGCCTTGCCATGTTTTAATTGTGCACTCATGTTATAACTGCCATGTCATGCATACTAAACTGCTAGGTTGCTAGAGCCTTACTTTCAGTTTCCTTGCTCAAGTCTTTTAGACTTGCTGACATGTGCCCCTTTACTCTTTTGGGTGACACATGTTAGATCCTGAGCCCGAGTACCTTGTTGAGGACGAGGTGTTTGCTGACGCCGAGCCCGAGCTTGTGTTTGACGGGGAGTACGTGGACACTGGGGACCAGTCCTAGTGTCTTCGTTGTGTTTTACTTTTGTTAGACAGTTGTTTTGTTATCGGTGCGTAGCACCCACACTTTGTTATGTCGTTTCTTTTGTTGGCCTTGTTCTGGGCCTTTAGACTCTTTTCTTTTAGCCTGGTGGCTTTTCTGGATGTTGAACTTATTTTTCTTGTTGGACAATGTATGAGATGTGAATTTTATTTCAGTCTCTCCTTGTGTTATTATTGTTATTCTGTTGTGGTTACATGGACCTGCTTATGTATTATTGACGCTTATCGGGTTTGGGGCTTCACAGCTCCACTCTCGTGCGGACCTTCTCACGTCTCGCCTCCATTTTAGGGAAGCGGGTCGTGACAGGTTTTGTTGGTGGCCCATGCAGGCCCCTCTGTAACTGTGATTTTTGGAATAGCGATAATAATATTTGAATGTCCAATAAATTAAGTTCGACGTCCGAGTCATAAGCTATGAGTCTAATCTGATTCATTTTCTGTGTCACTAGATGGCAGGAAGACGTTTCACCCGTGGTGGTGTTGGATATGGAAGACGTTTGTACACCCTTGTGGGGGATGTACGAGGGAATACGGACCTCGAACGTCGCGTACACGAAGTCGTGTACAAAGGGAATCTGTTCCCTTGCGGAGAGGATCTCTGGATGAGTGGGAAAGTCGCATTATATATGCATAAGTGCATGCGACATATGGCTAATAAAGGGGGAATATCTTAAGCTTATGTTGTACCATGCATATTGTACAACTTAAGCTTATAATGTGCCATGTATCATGGTACACCTTAATTAAGTTGTTCCAAAGGAACAACTTACCCTAAAATAACTACCTTGGGGGCTATAAATAAGATCCAAGGGTAAGCCATTTCTTACACCATTTGCATGAAATTCATGCATGCATCTTCATTCTAGCGAAGCTCTGCAGAAATCCTTCCTCTCCTCTATCCAAGTTCTTAATCTAAAGTAGAGATTTAGATTGTGGATTTAGTAGCCTTACTCCGTTCGTGAGTAGACTCGATCCGTCGTGGCGAATCCGAAGGCAAAGTTCGTAGACTACCGTGCCGCGTACGCAAGCGTAAGTCTCAATTTCATTTATCGATCCTAACTCTGTTTTGGCAGGATCCTACATTGGTATCAGAGCCATACGGGTTCGCCCCGGAGAAACTATGAACGAGTCGTTGTCTTTTTCAAGGATGGGTATCCTACCATTACGGATATGGTAGGAACGCTTCGTGACGGAGAGAACGCAGCGGTTGTTCTTTTCACGTTAGGGTCTTCTGTCATTACGGATATGGCAGGAACTCTCCGTGACGGGAAGAACCGACCGTTCATATCGTCAAACTCGCTCTCTTCATGGATGCTGAGTCTCCATTCATAGGGAATGGGCGCTCTCTTCATGTGGAGCGCGTAGTTTACGAATTTTTGAAGTGGGTTCATTTTTTGGCACACGGCCATTGGAGGACAACTACTTCCTCGACGAACGGGTGCTTCACCGGAGAAGAAGGTGGTGGTTATTCCCATCGGGGAAGATGAATTTTTTTTGTGCATGTGCACCATGACCAAATGGGTTATGAAGGCCATGCACCCCCTCCCCATGCGGAGGGGGTTGGCTACGGCCAATAACCACCGCGGCAACCTCCTCCGGCGGGGGTGTGCGGCCTCCCATGAAAGGGGAAACCGGCCATGGCCAAAGGGCCATGGCCGGTCAAGGCAAAAATACCATGGCCGGGCCAGGGCCGGCCGGCCTTGGCCGGCCACGGCCAGGGCCGGCTGGCTCTGGCCGGCCACGGCCAGGGCCAGAAGGCCCTGGCCGCGGCCAGGCCAGGGCCTGGCCTCCCTGGCCGAGGCCAGGGCAGGGGCCCTGGCCCCGGCCAGGGCTTTGCCGCCCTGGCAGAGGCCAGGGCCCGGCCGCCCTGGCCGAGGCCAGGGCAGAGGCCCTGGCCCCGGCCAGGGCCTGGCCGCCCTGGCAGAGGCCAGGGCAGCGCCCTGGCCTCAGGCCAGGGCCGCCCTGGCCGCCCTGGCCGAGGCCAGGGCAGAGGCCCTGGCCCCGGCCAGGGCCTGGCCGCCCTGGCAGAGGCCAGGGCAGCGCCCTGGCCTCAGGCCAGGGCCTGGCCGCCCTGGCCGAGGCCAGGGCAGGGGCCCTGGCCCCGGCCAGGGGCCTCTGGCCGAGGCCAGGCCAGGCAGAGGCCTGGCCGGCCTCTGGCCTAGGCCAGGCCAGTGGCCAGGCCAAGCCAGTGGCCAGGCCGGCCCTGGCAGTGGCCAGGGCTGCCACAGGCCGTCCTTGGCCGGGTGCCGGACTGATCGGCACTGGCCGGGGGAAGTTTCAGACCAATTCGGCAAAGGCCTTGGTCGAACTAGCCCATACGGGGCCAAACAACAGTCGTCTGCATCAAATTTCTCTCATACAGGGGGAAACGCCTGGATCCATACGGGAGCCGGCGACGATAATTTGCAGAAAAAATCCCCAAAAGGGGGATCCGACCTAGGCACGGCTACGGCTCATTCCCGACAAATGGTCAGGAAGTGCCGAATATTTCACTAGTATCATAAGGGTACTAAGTTGAAATATATTTTATTTGAAAAATACGTTTTCATACGTTTTGAAAAATAAGTTTTCAAAAACGCTTTTCCGCTGCAAAGTACTATAAGAGTACTAACATTTGATAAAGTGAGGGAGAAATATTGAAAGTTACTCTAGATGGTGATCGGAAACATAGTGACCTTTCCGACTCTAGAGTAACATCTTCAATATTTTTCGAAAGTAACTTATCAAATTATGAATATCATTCCAAGTGGGAGTTGATTTTAGAACTATCCATATGGGATATTCTATTATCATTTCAAGTGGGAATTATATTTGAAAAATACGTTTTCAAACTCGTTTTTCCGCTGCTAGTACTATAATAGTACTATTGTTTGATAAGTGATGGGGGAATATTGAAGGTTGTTCTAGATGGTGATTGGAATCAAAGAGACCTTTTCGATTCTAGAACAACATCTTCAATATTTTTCGAAAGTAACTTATCAAATATAATATAATTTCAAGTGGGAGTTATATTTTAAGAATTTTATGCAATATGTTTTTGATCGAACCTTCGGTTTTTATGTCTTTTGCATCATTTTAAAAGTAAAATGTCTTCCGCTTCAAAGAATATCGTCGCTGAGTTAAACAAAGGTGAAAAACTCAACGGCGATAATTACAAACTTTGGTCCATCAAGATACAATACGTTCTAGAGGAGCAAGAAGTGCTCGAAACTCTAAAGAACGTTATGATTGAACCTGAGTTGGGCACTACGGCCCAACACCGACGAGACAAGGAAGCTTTTGATGCTTGGTCTCGGAAGAATAAGATAGCGCGCATTACGTTATTAAGCAGTATGGCTGATGACATAATGCGCATCTTCCGAGAACATGACCTAGCCATGGACATATGGTCCAAGCTAGAAGAGAAGTTCGGTGGCACATCGGTGTCCAAACTTCGCGCCTTAACTATAAAGTTCGATACATATAAGAAACGTCCAGATCATTCCATGGGGAAACATCTGCGACATATGGCGAACCTTATATCAGAGTTAAAGGACGCAGGTCATGTGCTCACAGATGAGCAACAAATCCAAGCAGTCATACGTTCCCTACCAAATGGGTGGGACCAAATGAAGATGCATCTCACTCACAATGAGAGCATCAAGACCTTCAGCGATGTTTCCAAGCACCTCGAATTAGAGGAAGAGCGGCTTGCGGCTGCCAAGCCAAGTGCAGAAGTGCACATGGTTGCTAGTTCCTCACACGGGGGAAAGAAAAGGAAAAATCGTTCGAAGTTCACTAATGAACGTAATAAGCAACCTGCGTCTACCAAGAAACCCAAACATAAGGGTGGGCACAAGAAATGGCACAAGAAGAAAGACTTGAAGAGGATCAAGTGCTTCAAGTGCAACAAGCTCGGTCACTATGCTCGTTCGTGTACGAGTGGAGGCGACGAGGTAACTTGTAAATATACTAGTTACATATGTGTTTCTAGTTCAATATTTCTTGTGGAATCTAATCCATTTTGGATAATTGATTCAGGTGCCACCGACCACATAGCAAGGGACAGACGGTCCTTCGTGGAGTATCACCGGATACCCCAAGGAACGAAGTGGATCTATGTAGGAAACAACACACGTGTTGAAGTGAAAGGCGTTGGGACTTGCAAGCTAGTCTTGGACAACGGCCGCACTCTCCTACTTCATGATGTCCTCTTCGCTCCAGATATTCGAAGGAATATAATTTCTGTGGTTGTATTAATGGGTCTTGGCTATAACTGGTTTTTTCATGATTGTAATGTGGACTTAAGTTGTAATAATACTCTTATTGGTACTGGGTTTGTATTTAAAGGATTTATTGTAATGAGTACAATGTATGGTTCCTCATGTAATGAAAATTTCCTTATTGCAAATTCTAAGACTTATGAGTCTGATGTGAATTGTTGGCACGCAAGGCTTGGTCATATTGGACCAACGCGTATGGATAGACTCGCCAAACGTGGTCTTCTATCCAATGTTTCAAAGGTTGAAATGTCGACCTGCGAACATTGCCTTGTGGGGAAATCTTGTCGCAAGCCGTTTGGAACCGGCACAAGGGCCGAGGTTCCATTACAGCTTATCCATTCGGACATATATGGTCCGATGAATGTCAAGACAAGACGCGGAAAGTCCTATTTCATCACTTTTATTGATGATTTCACCCGATTCGGACATATCTATTTGATATCCCACAAAAGTGAAGCTTTGGCTTGCTTTAAAAACTATATGAGTTTAGTGGAGAATCAATTAGATCGCAAGATTAAGGTCTTGCGAACCAATAGGGGCGGTGAATATCAATCAATAAGTTTTAAGGAACTCTGTGATGAAAAAGGCATAGTATATCAGGTAACTATGCCTTATACTCCTCAACAAAACGGTGTTGCAGAAAGGAGAAATAGGACTTTAATGGAAATGGTCCGTTCAATGATGGCGCAAGCTAACTTGCCAATCACCTTTTGGGGAGATGCATTATTGACGGCCACTTTCATTTTAAACCGTGTACCCTCGAAATCAGTTAGCTCCACTCCTTATGAGTTGTGGAACCAAAGGTCTCCTGACTTAAACATTTTGAAACCTTGGGGTTGTGCATCCTACGCACATATTTCCTCCCATAAGTATGGCAAACTTGGGCCAAGGGGAAGGAAATGTATCTTTATACGATACGCAGAAAACTCCAAAGGTTATGTTTTTGTTAGTCAGGAAGACAATGGTGGGCTAATTGAGTTTGAGTCGAGGGATGTCACTTTCTTGGAAAACGAGTTTCCAAGACAGGGCGAGATAAGTCAGGACTTATCTCTATTTGAGATTTATGATCAAGAAGGATTACCTCATTCGAGTGGGAGAATTCTTGGTGAAAATGAAAATACGTTTCAACCTTCACCAATGGATTATACGAATGACGATTATCCTATTCCATACGGGAATAATGATCCAAGTGGGAGCAATTCTAACGACATTCCAAGTGGGAGTGATATTAGAATTGATCTAAATTCAAGTCAACAAGGACTTGAAGAATCTCAAATACGACGTAGTAGTCGTACAAGGTTGGCTCCTCTAAGATTTGAGGATGAATTTCCGCAAACCTTTATGACTTTACTACAAGAAGATGATGAGCCTGCTACTTTCAAACAGGTCGTATCTTGCCCTGCTAAAGACAAATGGATGGAAGCGATGCAAGAGGAATTAGAATCCATGAAAGTTAACCAAGTCTGGGACTTAGTTGACTTACCCAGAGGACGTAGAGCTATTGGGAACAAATGGGTTCTCAAGATCAAGCATAAGGCTGATGGCTCTATTGACAGATATAAAGCTCGCCTTGTCGCGAAAGGTTTTACGCAACAGGAAGGGATAGACTACGAAGAGACCTTCTCACCTGTTGTTCGTTTTACCTCAATTCGCCTGATTCTGGCAATGGTAGCTTGCTTAGACCTTGAATTACATCAAATGGATGTAAAGACTGCTTTTCTCAATGGAGAATTGGACGAGGAGATCTATATGGAACAACCAACAGGGTTTGTAAAAGAAGGAAACGAACATAAGGTTTGTAAACTTCTTAAATCCATATATGGTCTTAAACAATCCTCGAGGCAGTGGTATATACGATTTCAAGAGGTTGTCTTATCAAATGGATTTTCCATGCTTGATGAAGATAACTGTGTATATATCAAGAGGAATAAGAACAAGTATGTTATTATGTCTCTATATGTAGATGGCATCTTAATAGCCGGAAATGACAAGGGCTTTGTGATGGATATCAAGGTTTGGCTTTTATCAGTTTTTGAGATGAAAGACATGGGAGAAGCCGCATATATCCTTGGAGTTAAGATTTCAAGGAATCGTTCGAAGAAACTTCTTTCTCTTTCACAGGAGACTTATATAAAGAAGGTTCTAGAACGTTTTAATATGCAGGACTGCAAGTCCATTGATACTCCAATAAGCAAGTGCGACAATTTATGTCTGAAATCATGTCCGAAGAACCAAAAAGAGAAGGAGATTATGGAAAAAGTTCCATATTCCAGTGCAGTTGGTAGTCTAATGTACGCTATGATGTGTACAAGACCGGACATCTGTTTTGCCGTTGGAATGGTAAGTCGTTACCAATCCAACCCAGGGCAAGTACACTGGAAAGCGGTTAAGAGGATAATGCGGTATCTCAAAGGAACTGCAGACTTTGCTTTATGCTATCAAGGAGATGCCTTGAGGCTCGAAGGCTACACTGATGCTGATTGGGCGGGTGATCTCGATGAGCGACGATCGACCTCAGGATATGTTTTTCTACTCGGATCTGGTGCAATATCCTGGAGTAGCAAGAAACAATCCTGCATCGCACTTTCAACCATGGAAGCCGAGTTTGTAGCATTTAGCATGGCAGTTCAAGAGGCTGTTTGGCTTAGGAAGTTCTTAGACAGGCTAATTAATGCAAGTGACTCAGGTGCTGTACCTATACACAGCGAAAGTCAAGCATCTATAGCCTATGTCAAAGATCCGAAATTCCATTGTAAGACCAAACACATAGATATCCGCTACAAATTTGCAAAAGACTATGATAAGACCAAGAAGGTAGACATAAGGTACATATCTACGCATGAGATGATAGCGGATCCGCTTACAAAGGCGATCCCCAGAGATGTGTTTTACAAACACTTATCATCTCAAGGATTGCGTAAAAGCTGAGTTGTACCAATGTAAATTCCCATGTCTGTAAATGATCAAAATTAATAAAAGAATAAGTTCTTTTTCAAACATTGCATATGAATTTCTTAAGAAATGTTTGTGTACATTTTGAAATCTCAGCTGAATTGTGTGTATGTCGGACAGATTAAGGTTGGCTCTCTCACATGAGCAACCGCCTTATCTTATCAGATGGATAAGATAGAGATGAGACTAGTTTAAAGTCAAAATCATTAGACGAATGATTTAGAGTCATGACTTAAACAAGATAGTCGAATGAAAGATCTGCATCATATGGATGCTTACAAAAGATCTGAGATCTGTATCACAAGGATATTTGAAAGAGATCTCATAGGATTTTTTCCTATCTGTCTTATGCAGGATGAGAGTCCGTGAATATTTCACGAGTAGTAAGGGGACTCAAAAAGATAGTCACTGTGGTGTCTGATCTTTTCATCCGTACAACATCATTAAGACATACTCTCCCTGGGAAAGGAGTGATGTTGTAATACGTGTTCATACCACGTATGCATTTCGACCACTGAGTTAGTAGCAATAGTGTTTGCTATTATGTGAGACTCAAATGCCATATGGGTCTTTACTCTTACCCTCAAGGACTCCAATTGGTTCCTTTAGATTTGACGAAATGATCGCTATCTTAGCGTGTTACTTATGGGCTATGATAATTCGGCTCGGCGGGGCACGTTAGAAAAGCGAGTCTAGTCAAGATCAGAAGGTTCGCAAGAAGAGGAAGATTGATTTCATATTCGCATTTGGACTTTAATGATTCAAAGCTGGCCAACCAATTGTAATCCAGATGGGATTCAATTGTTGAATATAAAGTATAAGAAATGTGAAGAAATAATCTAGGGTAAAGCATGCGTTGAACTACTCAACTTTGCACCTTCGAGGTCGTTGTGTATCTCTAACAAGTGCACAACAACAGACTCTACGCGCATGACGGTCGCACGGTCTATTTCTCGGTATGATAGATGAAAGAACTAAGGGAAAGACGTTCTCTTACAATCCCCTCAAGTGTGAGTGGGAGATGTTGGATATGGAAGACGTTTGTACACCCTTGTGGGGGATGTACGAGGGAATACGGACCTCGAACGTCGCGTACACGAAGTCGTGTACAAAGGGAATCTATTCCCTTGCGGAGAGGATCTCTGGATGAGTGGGAAAGTCGCATTATATATGCATAAGTGCATGCGACATATGGCTAATAAAGGGGGAATATCTTAAGCTTATGTTGTACCATGCATATGGTACAACTTAAGCTTATAATGTGCCATGTATCATGGTACACCTTAATTAAGTTGTTCCAAAGGAACAACTTACCCTAAAATAACTACCTTGGGGGCTATAAATAAGACCCAAGGGTAAGCCATTTCTTACACCATTTGCATGAAATTCATGCATGCATCTTCATTCTAGCGAAGCTCTGCAGAAATCCTTCCTCTCCTCTATCCAAGTTCTTAATCTAAAGTAGAGATTTAGATTGTGGATTTAGTAGCCTTACTCCGTTCGTGAGTAGACTCGATCCGTCGTGGCGAATCCGAAGGCGAAGTTCGTAGACTACCGTGCCGCGTACGCAAGCGTAAGTCTCAACTTCATTTATCGATCCTAACTCTGTTTTGGCAGGATCCTACAGGTGGGGGTAGTGGCGCGGTCCCTCATGATGAGGAGCCTGAGCGGGAACCCACCAGCGGTGAGATGATGCGGATGATGCTCCAGATGATGCAAGTGCAGCAGGGTGTGCTTCTGCAAGTCCAGAATGCTCCACTTGCTCGAGCTTCCCGGGCTCTTCCGGATGCCCCTCGCTCTGAGCCAGGAGCGAAGCAATTTCGGGAGCTGGGTCCCGCATATTTTGATGGTTCTGAGGGTCCTCTGGCTGCCGATGAGTGGATTCGGAACGTCGAGGACAATCTGAAGATGGCCAAGATCACCCCGGCTGGATGGGTTGATTTGGCGAAGAGGCAACTCAAGGATAATGCTCGGAATTGGTGGGATGCGGAAGAGAAGTTGTTGGTGGAGCCGATAGCTTGGGCTACCTTCAAGGCTAGATTTGAGGGTGAGTTCTTCCCGAAGGCTGCCAAGGAGGAGATGCTGCAGCGTTTTATCGATTTGAAGCAAGGGAACTCGTCGGTGGACCTATATCACCAGGAGTTCATGAGGCTGAGTCGGTTTGCACCAAAGATGGTGCAGGACGCTGAGGAGAAGGCTCAGAGGTTCCTGCAGGGGCTTGCTTCGGAGCTCCAGAGTTTTGTGACCTCCTCTGACCGGGAGTCTTATCAGAAGGTTCTGGTCATTGCCAAGAGGCAGGAGCTGCTCGTGAACCAGAGGAAGGGGTCTGTTGTTGGTGCTGGGAAGAGGCCTGTGGAACAGGCGAGAGCTGTGGTTAGACCTGGATTCAGGCCTAATCAGTCCGCTCAGTTTAAGAGGCCAGGAGGGCCTATTCTGAAGTTTTGCCATTTCTGCGGCAAGCCTGGCCACGTCAAGGATCAGTGTCGGAAGTTTCTGGGCCAGTGTCTGGTTTGCGGTGATGCTTCTCATGTCGCGAAGGATTGTCGGCATGCGGATCCACTGCGGAGGGCTCCTGTTGCAGCTCAGCCGTTGCAGCAGCGAGCGCCTGTTCCTGCTGGACGTGGAGCAGCTCTTGTTCCGCAGAGGCAGGCTTTTCAGCAGGCTGTTCCGCCGAGGAGGCAGGCTTTTCTGATGACCGCTGCGGAGAGCGCGGCTGTGGAGGAGGTTATCGCAGGTAATCCTCAATCTATCTGTTACTTTCCTAGCTGGTTTTGATTGTTAGATTTTATTGTTTGCTTGAACATGGTTGTTTGCTAGACTAGGTTTTGATTGTTAATTGTTTGTTAGGTGTGGTTTTGGTTTGCACATTTCCTGCACGAGTCCTCTTTGACTCTGGTGCGTCGATGTGCATTATTTCTCGGAGCTTCGTGGAGAGGCATTCCTTGTCGACGTCCCCTCTTCCAAAGAGTTGGAACATCGTTACAGGGAATGGTGTGGTCTCGGTGCATCGTGGGTGCAATTCTTGCCCGTTGGTGGTTTGTGGACGTGAGCTTTGTGCTGATTTCATTGTCCACGACATCATCAATTATGATGCAGTTCTTGGGATGGACTGGCTTGCGAGCTTCTATGCTACGATTGACTGCAGGAGGAAGAAGGTGGTGTTCGAGATTCCCGGACATCCAGTGTTTGAGTTCAGTCGTGGTAGCAGTTCGCTTGGTCCTGTCAGATTTCGGGCCAGGCCGGTGGAGGCTGTGGCTATGCAGATGGAGCTGGAGTGGCCAGCTGTGGTGCGAGATTTTGGCGACGTCTTCCTCGAGGAGATGTCTGGTTTGCCACCTGATCGGGCTTTGGAATTTTCTATCGATCTTGTTCCAGGTGCGCAGCCGATTTCGAAGGCGCCGTATCGTATGGCACCTGCTGAGTTGGAAGAGTTGCGGAAGCAGTTGGATGAGCTTTTGCGGAAGGGTTATATTAATCCTAGCGTGTCTCCGTGGGGAGCACCGGTGCTGTTGGTGAAGAAGAAGGATGGTTCGCGTCGCATGTGCGTGGATTATCGGGAGCTGAATGCGGTGACCATTAAGAATAAATACCCGTTGCCTCGCATCGATGATATTTTTGATCAGCTTGGAGGTTCGAGGGTGTTTTCAAAGTTGGATTTGAGGAGTGGTTACCATCAGTTGAAGGTGAAGAAGGGAGATGTTCCGAAGACAGCGTTCAGGACGAAGTATGGACACTATGAGTTTGTGGTTATGCCTTTCGGTGTAACTAACGCGCCCGCAGTTTTCATGAATCTGATGAACCTGATTTTCTACGACTTTTTGGATAAGTTTGTCGTTATCTTCATTGACGACATTCTGATCTATTCGAAGTCGGAGGAAGAGCATGCCTCGCACTTAAGGACGGTGTTGGAAATTTTGAGGAAGCATCGGTTGTATGCTAAGTTTTCGAAGTGCGAGTTT